>CAWUFW010009975.1:0-737054 GCA_963921515.1 Calotriton arnoldi | reverse complement strand
ACCCCAGTACAGAGATCTGGGCCTAAATCCATCGTTTTGCTCACCATGCCATTCCAGTTTGGACCCAGCCATATGCAAATCAGTCTTGACCCTGTGCCTCATGGGAACAGTCAGCCCGAACTGCCAAGCCAGGTCCTCCCTGGACTGGAAACAAGCATCCTAGGACCGGTTTCGGGGTTTCACCCCTCTTCAGCCAGGATAAGCTTGATTCCAGTGGCATGGAGAACACGGGACCCACGTCTGGGCATACCCGTCCCACTCGGGGTGACAAATGCAAAAACAACAGTTGATGGACAGAATGCAGAACAATGTCATACATTCACCCCAGTACAGAGATCTGGGCCTAAATCCATCGTTTTTGCTCACCATGCCATTCCAGTTTGGACCCAGCCATATGCAAATCAGTCTTGACCCTGTGCCTCATGGGAACAGTCCAGCCCGAACTGCCAAGCCAGGTCCTCCCTGGACTGGAAACAAGCATCCTAGGACCGGTTTGGGGTTTCACCCCTCTTCAGCCAGGATAAGCTTGATTCCAGTGGCATGGAGAGCACGGGACCCACGTCTGGGCATACCCGTCCCACTCGGGGTGACAAATGCAAAAACAACAGTTGATGGACAGAATGCAGAACAATGTCATACATTCACCCCAGTACATAGATCTGGGCCTAAATCCATCGTTTTTTTGCTCACCATGCCATTCCAGTTAGGACCCAGCCATATGCAAATCAGTCTTGACCCTGTGCCTCATGGGAACAGTCCAGCCCGAACTGCCAAGCCAGGTCCTCCCTGGACTGGAAACAAGCATCCTAGGACCGGTTTGGGGTTTCACCCCTCTTCAGCCAGGATAGCTTGATTCCAGTGGCATGGAGAGACACGGGACCCACGTCTGGGCATACCCCGTCCCACTCGGGGTGACAAATGCAAAAACAACAGTTGATGGACAGAATGCAGAACAATGTCATACATTCACCCCAGTACAGAGATCTGGGCCTAAATCCATCGTTTTTGCTCACCATGCCATTCCAGTTTGGACCCAGCCATATGCAAATCAGTCTTGACCCTGTGCCTCATAGGAACAGTCCAGCCCGAACTGCCAAGCCAGGTCCTCCCTGGACTGGAAACAAGCATCCTAGGACCGGTTTGGGGTTTCACCCCTCTTCAGCCAGGATAGCTTGATTCCAGTGGCATGGAGAGCACGGGACCCACGTCTGGGCATACCCGTCCACTCGGGAGTGACAAATGCAAAAACAACAGTTGATGGACAGAATGCAGAACAATGTCATACATTCACCCCAGTACAGAGATCTGGGCCTAAATCCATCGTTTTTGCTCACCATGCCATTCCAGTTTGGACCCAGCCATATGCAAATCAGTCTTGACCCTGTGCCTCATGGGAACAGTCCAGCCCGAACTGCCAAGCCAGGTCCTCCCTGGACTGGAAACAAGCATCCTAGGACCGGTTTCGGGGTTTCACCCTCTTCAGCCAGGATAGCTTGATTCCAGTGGCATGGAGAGCACGGGACCCACGTCTGGGCATACCCGTCCCACTCAGGGTGACAAATGCAAAAACAACAGTTGATGGACAGAATGCAGAACAATGTCATACATTCACCCCAGTACAGAGATCTGGGCCTAAATCCATCGTTTTTTGCTCACCATGCCATTCCAGTTTGGACCCAGCCATATGCAAATCAGTCTTGACCCTGTGCCTCATGGGAACAGTCCAGCCCGAACTGCCAAGCCAGGTCCTCCCTGGACTGGAAACAAGCATCCTAGGACCGGTTTCGGGGTTTCACCCTCTTCAGCCAGGATAGCTTGATTCCAGTGGCATGGAGAGCACGGGACCCACGTCTGGGCATACCCGTCCCACTCAGGGTGACAAATGCAAAAACAACAGTTGATGGACAGAATGCAGAACAATGTCATACATTCACCCCAGTACAGAGATCTGGGCCTAAATCCATCGTTTTTTGCTCACCATGCCATTCCAGTTTGGACCCAGCCATATGCAAATCAGTCTTGACCCTGTGCCTCATGGGAACAGTCCAGCCCGAACTGCCAAGCCAGGTCCTCCCTGGACTGGAAACAAGCATCCTAGGACCGGTTTCGGGGTTTCACCCCTCTTCAGCCAGGATAGCTTGATTCCAGTGGCATGGAGAGCACGGGACCCACGTCTGGGCATACCCGTCCCACTCAGGGTGACAAATGCAAAAACAACAGTTGATGGACAGAATGCAGAACAATGTCATACATTCACCCCAGTACAGAGATCTGGGCCTAAATCCATCGTTTTTTGCTCACCATGCCATTCCAGTTTGGACCCAGCCATATGCAAATCAGTCTTGACCCTGTGCCTCATGGGAACAGTCCACCCCGAACTGCCAAGCCAGGTCCTCCCTGGACTGGAAACAAGCATCCTAGGACCGGTTTCGGGGTTTCACCCCTCTTCAGCCAGGATAGCTTGATTCCAGTGGCATGGAGAGCACGGGACCCACGTCTGGGCATACCCGTCCCACTCAGGGTGACAAATGCAAAAACAACAGTTGATGGACAGAATGCAGAACAATGTCATACATTCACCCCAGTACAGAGATCTGGGCCTAAATCTATCGTTTTTGCTCACCATGCCATTCCAGTTTGGACCCAGCCATATGCAAATCAGTCTTGACCCTGTGCCTCATGGGAACTGTCCAGCCCGAACTGCCAAGCCAGGTCCTCCATGGACTGGAAACAAGCATCCTAGAACCGGTTTCGGGGTTTCACCTCTCTTCAGCCAGGATAGCTTGATTCCAGTGGCATGGAGAGCACGGGACCCACGTCTGGGCATACCCGTCCCAATCGGGGTGACAAATGCAAAAACAACAGTTGATGGACAGAATGCAGAACAATGTCATACATTCACCCCAGTACAGAGATCTGGGCCTAAATCCATCGTTTTTGCTCACCATGCCATTCCAGTTTGGACCCAGCCATATGCAAATCAGTCTTGACCCTGTGCCTCATGGGAACAGTCCAGCCCAAACTGCCAAGCCAGGTCCTCCCTGGACTGGAAACAAGCATCCTAGGACCGGTTTCGGGGTTTCACCCCTCTTCAGCCAGGATAGCTTGATTCCAGTGGCATGGAGAGCACGGGACCCACGTCTGGGCATACCCGTCCCACTCAGGGTGACAAATGCAAAAACAACATGGAAGACATGGCTTGGCAGTTCGGGCTGGACTGTTCCCATGAGGCACAGGGTCAGACTGATTTGCATATGGCCATGTCTGAACTGGGGTGGTGGAGTGAGCTAAAGAATGATGATGGATTAAACCCAGATCAGTTGACTGGGGGTGAGTGTTTGATTTGCTCAGGCGCTCCATCCATCATCCCCTTTGGTATCACTTTGTTCACCCTAAGTTGGCAGGGTATGCCCAGACGTGGGTCCCTTGCTCACTTTGCCACTGGATTCAAGCTAGCCTGGCTGATGACGGCTGAATGGCCTGAAACCGGTCCCAGGATGCTTGTTTCCGGTCCAGGGAAGACATGGCTTGGCAGTTCGGGCTGGACTGTTCCCATGAGGCACAGGGTCAGACTGATTTGCATATGGCCGTGTCTGAACTGGGGTGGTGGAGTGAGCTAAAGAATGATGATGGATTAAACCCAGATCAGTTGACTGGGGGTGAGCGTTTGATTTGCTCAGGCGCTCCGTCCATCATCCCCTTTGGTATCACTTTGTTCGCCCTAAGTTGGCAGGGTATGCCCAGACGTGGGTCCCTTGCTCACTTTGCCACTGGATTCAAGCTGGCCTGGCTGATGACTGCTGAATGGCCAGAAACCGGTCCCAGGATGCTTGTTTCCGGTCCAGGGAAGACATGGCTTGGCAGTTCGGGCTGGACTGTTCCCATGAGGCACAGGGTCAGACTGATTTGCATATGGCCATGTCTGAACTGGGGTGGTGGAGTGAGCTAAAGAATGATGATGGATTAAACCCAGATCAGTTGACTTGGGGTGAGTGTTTGATTTGCTCAGGCGCTCCGTCCATCATCCCCTTTGGTATTTCTTTGTTCGCCCTAAGTTGGTAGGGTATGCCCAGACATGGGGTCCCTGCTCACTTTGCCACTGGATTCAAGCTAGCCTGGCTGATGACGGCTGAATGGCCAGAAACCGGTCCCAGGATGCTTGTTTCCGGTCCAGGGAAGACATGGCTTGGCAGTTCGGGCTGGACTGTTCCCATGAGGCACAGGGTCAGACTGATTTGCATATGGCCATGTCTGAACTGGGGTGGTGGAGTGAGCTAAAGAATGATGATAGATTAAACCCAGATCAGTTGACTGGGGGTGAGTGTTTGATTTGCTCAGGCGCTCCGTCCATCATCCCCTTTGGTATCGCTTTGTTCGCCCTAAGTTGGCAGGGTATGCCCAGACATGGGTCCCTTGCTCACTTTGCCACTGGATTCAAGCTAGCCTGGCTGATGACGGCTGAATGGCCAGAAACCGGTCCCAGGATGCTTGTTTCCGGTCCAGGGAAGACATGGCTTGGCAGTTCGGGCTGGACTGTTCCCATGAGGCACAGGGTCAGACTGATTTGCATATGGCCATGTCTGAACTGGGGTGGTGGAGTGAGCTAAAGAATGATGATGGATTAAACCCAGATCAGTTGACTGGGGGTGAGTGTTTGATTTGCTCAGGCGCTCCGTCCATCATCCCCTTTGGTATCGCTTTGTTCGCCCTAAGTTGGCAGGGTATGCCCAGACGTGGGTCCCTTGCTCACTTTGCCACTTGATTCAAGCTAGCCTGGCTGATGACGGCTGAATGGCCAGAAACCGGTCCCAGGATGCTTGTTTCCGGTCCAGGGAAGACATGGCTTGGCAGTTCGGGCTGGACTGTTCCCATGAGGCACAGGGTCAGACTGATTTGCATATGGCCATGTCTGAACTGGGGTGGTGGAGTGAGCTAAAGAATGATGATGGATTAAACCCAGATCAGTTGACTGGGGGTGAGTGTTTGATTTGCTCAGGCGCTCCGTCCATCATCCCCTTTGGTATCGCTTTGTTCGCCCTAAGTTGGCAGGGTATGCCCAGACGTGGGTCCCTTGCTCACTTTGCCACTGGATTCAAGCTAGCCTGGCTGATGACGGCTGAATTGCCAGAAACCGGTCCCAGGATGCTTGTTTCCGGTCCAGGGAAGACATGGCTTGGCAGTTCGGGCTGGACTGTTCCCATGAGGCACAGGGTCAGACTGATTTGCATATGGCCATGTCTGAACTGGGGTGGTGGAGTGAGCTAAAGAATGATGATGGATTAAACCCAGATCAGTTGACTGGGGGTGAGTGTTTGATTTGCTCAGGCGCTCCGTCCATCATCCCCTTTGGTATCGCTTTGTTCGCCCCTAAGTTGGCAGGGTATGCCCAGACGTGGGTCCCTTGCTCACTTTGCCACTGGATTCAAGCTAGCCTGGCTGATGATGGCTGAATGGCCAGAAACCGGTCCCAGGATGCTTGTTTCCGATCCAGGGAAGACATGGCTTGGCAGTTCGGGCTGGACTGTTCCCATGAGGCACAGGGTCAGACTGATTTGCATATGGCCATGTCTGAACTGGGGTGGTGGAGTGAGCTAAAGAATGATGATGGATTAAACCCAGATCAGTTGACTGGGGGTGAGTGTTTGATTTGCTCAGGCGCTCCGTCCATCATCCCCTTTGGTATCGCTTTGTTCGCCCTAAGTTGGCAGGGTATGCCCAGACGTGGGTCCCTTGCTCACTTTGCCACTTGATTCAAGCTAGCCTGGCTGATGACGGCTGAATGGCCAGAAACCGGTCCCAGGATGCTTGTTTCCGGTCCAGGGAAGACATGGCTTGGCAGTTCGGGCTGGACTGTTCCCATGAGGCACAGGGTCAGACTGATTTGCATATGGCCATGTCTGAACTGGGGTGGTGGAGTGAGCTAAAGAATGATGATGGATTAACCCCAGATCAGTTGACTGGGGGTGAGTGTTTGATTTGCTCAGGCGCTCCGTCCATCATCCCCTTTGGTATCGCTTTGTTCGCCCTAAGTTGGCAGGGTATGCCCAGACGTGGGTCCCTTGCTCACTTTGCCACTGGATTCAAGCTAGCCTGGCTGATGACGGCTGAATGGCCAGAAACCGGTCCCAGGATGCTTGTTTCCGGTCCAGGGAAGACATGGCTTGGCAGTTCGGGCTGGACTGTTCCCATGAGGCACAGGGTCAGACTGATTTGCATATGGCCATGTCTGAACTGGGGTGGTGGAGTGAGCTAAAGAATGATGATGGATTAAACCCAGATCAGTTGACTGGGGTTGAGTGTTTGATTTGCTCAGGCGCTCCGTCCATCATCCCCTTTGGTATCGCTTTGTTCGCCCTAAGTTGGCAGGGTATGCCCAGACGTGGGTCCCTTGCTCACTTTGCCACTGGATTCAAGCTAGCCTGGCTGATGACGGCTGAATGGCCAGAAACCGGTCCCAGGATGCTTGTTTCCGGTCCAGGGAAGACATGGCTTGGCAGTTCGGGCTGGACTGTTCCCATGAGGCACAGGGTCAGACTGATTTGCATATGGCCATGTCTGAACTGGGGTGGTCGAGTGAGCTAAAGAATGATGATGGATTAAACCCAGATCAGTTGACTGGGGGTGAGTGTTTGATTTGCTCAGGCGCTCCGTCCATCATCCCCTTTGGTATCGCTTTGTTCGCCCTAAGTTGGCAGGGTATGCCCAGACGTGGGTCCCTTGCTCACTTTGCCACTTGATTCAAGCTAGCCTGGCTGATGACGGCTGAATGGCCAGAAACCGGTCCCAGGATGCTTGTTTCCGGTCCAGGGAAGACATGGCTTGGCAGTTCGGGCTGGACTGTTCCCATGAGGCACAGGGTCAGACTGATTTGCATATGGCCATGTCTGAACTGGGGTGGTGGAGTGAGCTAAAGAATGATGATGGATTAAACCCAGATCAGTTGACTGGGGGTGAGTGTTTGATTTGCTCAGGCGCTCCGTCCATCATCCCCTTTGTATCGCTTTGTTCGCCCTAAGTTGGCAGGGTATGCCCAGACGTGGGTCCCTTGCTCACTTTGCCACTGGATTCAAGCTAGCCTGGCTGATGACAGCTGAATGGCCAGAAACCGGTCCCAGGATGCTTGTTTCCGGTCCAGGGAACACATGGCTTGGCAGTTCGGGCTGGACTGTTCCCATGAGGCACAGGGTCAGACTGATTTGCATATGGCCATGTCTGAACTGGGGTGGTGGAGTGAGCTAAAGAATGATGATGGATTAAACCCAGATCAGTTGACTTGGGGTGAGTGTTTGATTTGCTCAGGCGCTCCGTCCATCATCCCCTTTGGTATTTCTTTGTTCGCCCTAAGTTGGTAGGGTATGCCCAGACATGGGGTCCCTGCTCACTTTGCCACTGGATTCAAGCTAGCCTGGCTGATGACGGCTGAATGGCCAGAAACCGGTCCCAGGATGCTTGTTTCCGGTCCAGGGAAGACATGGCTTGGCAGTTCGGGCTGGACTGTTCCCATGAGGCACAGGGTCAGACTGATTTGCATATGGCCATGTCTGAACTGGGGTGGTGGAGTGAGCTAAAGAATGATGATGGATTAAACCCAGATCAGTTGACTGGGGGTGAGTGTTTGATTTGCTCAGGCGCTCCGTCCATCATCCCCTTTGGTATCGCTTTGTTCGCCCTAAGTTGGCAGGGTATGCCCAGACGTGGGTCCCTTGCTCACTTTGCCACTGGATTCAAGCTGGCCTGGCTGATGACGGCTGAATGGCCAGAAACCGGTCCCAGGATGCTTGTTTCCGGTCCAGGGAAGACATGGCTTGGCAGTTCGGGCTGGACTGTTCCCATGAGGCACAGGGTCAGACTGATTTGCATATGGCCATGTCTGAACTGGGGTGGTGGAGTGAGCTAAAGAATGATGATGGATTAAACCCAGATCAGTTGACTGGGGGTGAGTGTTTGATTTGCTCAGGTGCTCCGTCCATCATCCCCTTTGGTATTTCTTTGTTCGCCCTAAGTTGGCAGGGTATGCCCAGACATGGGTCCCTTGCTCACTTTGCCACTGGATTCAAGCTAGCCTGGCTGATGACGGCTGAATGGCCAGAAACCGGTCCCAGAATGCTTGTTTCCGGTCCAGGGAAGACATGGCTTGGCAGTTCGGGCTGGACTGTTCCCATGAGGCACAGGGTCAGACTGATTTGCATATGGCCATGTCTGAACTGGGGTTGTGGAGTGAGCTAAAGAATGATGATGGATTAAACCCAGATCAGTTGACTGGGGTTGAGTGTTTGATTTGCTCAGGCGCTCCGTCCATCATCCCCTTTGGTATTGCTTTGTTCGCCCTAAGTTGGCAGGGTATGCCCAGAAGTGGGTCCCTTGCTCACTTTGCCACTGGATTCAAGCTAGCCTGGCTGATGACGGCTGAATGGCCAGAAACCGGTCCCAGGATGCTTGTTTCCGGTCCAGGGAAGACATGGCTTGGCAGTTCGGGCTGGACTGTTCCCATGAGGCACAGGGTCAGACTGATTTGCATATGGCCATGTCTGAACTGGGGTGGTGGAGTGAGCTAAAGAATGATGATGGATTAAACCCAGATCAGTTGACTGGGGGTGAGTGTTTGATTTGCTCAGGCGCTCCGTCCATCATCCCCTTTGGTATTGCTTTGTTCGCCCTAAGTTGGCAGGGTATGCCCAGAAGTGGGTCCCTTGCTCACTTTGCCACTGGATTCAAGCTAGCCTGGCTGATGACGGCTGAATGGCCAGAAACCGGTCCCAGGATGCTTGTTTCCGGTCCAGGGAAGACATGGCTTGGCAGTTCGGGCTGGACTGTTCCCATGAGGCACAGGGTCAGACTGATTTGCATATGGCCATGTCTGAACTGGGGTGGTGGAGTGAGCTAAAGAATGATGATGGATTAAACCCAGATCAGTTGACTGGGGGTGAGTGTTTGATTTGCTCAGGCGCTCCGTCCATCATCCCCTTTGGTATCGCTTTGTTCGCCCTAAGTTGGCAGGGTATGCCCAGACGTGGGTCCCTTGCTCACTTTGCCACTTGATTCAAGCTAGCCTGGCTGATGACGGCTGAATGGCCAGAAACCGGTCCCAGGATGCTTGTTTCCGGTCCAGGGAAGACATGGCTTGGCAGTTCGGGCTGGACTGTTCCCATGAGGCACAGGGTCAGACTGATTTGCATATGGCCATGTCTGAACTGGGGTGGTGGAGTGAGCTAAAGAATGATGATGGATTAAACCCAGATCAGTTGACTGGGGGTGAGTGTTTGATTTGCTCAGGCGCTCCGTCCATCATCCCCTTTGGTATCGCTTTGTTCGCCCTAAGTTGGCAGGGTATGCCCAGACGTGGGTCCCTTGCTCACTTTGCCACTGGATTCAAGCTAGCCTGGCTGATGACGGCTGAATTGCCAGAAACCGGTCCCAGGATGCTTGTTTCCGGTCCAGGGAAGACATGGCTTGGCAGTTCGGGCTGGACTGTTCCCATGAGGCACAGGGTCAGACTGATTTGCATATGGCCATGTCTGAACTGGGGTGGTGGAGTGAGCTAAAGAATGATGATGGATTAAACCCAGATCAGTTGACTGGGGTGAGTGTTTGATTTGCTCAGGCGCTCCGTCCATCATCCCCTTTGGTATCGCTTTGTTCGCCCTAAGTTGGCAGGGTATGCCCAGACGTGGGTCCCTTGCTCACTTTGCCACTGGATTCAAGCTAGCCTGGCTGATGATGGCTGAATGGCCAGAAACCGGTCCCAGGATGCTTGTTTCCGGTCCAGGGAAGACATGGCTTGGCAGTTCGGGCTGGACTGTTCCCATGAGGCACAGGGTCAGACTGATTTGCATATGGCCATGTCTGAACTGGGGTGGTGGAGTGAGCTAAAGAATGATGATGGATTAAACCCAGATCAGTTGACTGGGGGTGAGTGTTTGATTTGCTCAGGCGCTCCGTCCATCATCCCCTTTGGTATCGCTTTGTTCGCCCTAAGTTGGCAGGGTATGCCCAGACGTGGGTCCCTTGCTCACTTTGCCACTTGATTCAAGCTAGCCTGGCTGATGACGGCTGAATGGCCAGAAACCGGTCCCAGGATGCTTGTTTCCGGTCCAGGAAGACATGGCTTGGCAGTTCGGGCTGGACTGTTCCCATGAGGCACAGGGTCAGACTGATTTGCATATGGCCATGTCTGAACTGGGGTGGTGGAGTGAGCTAAAGAATGATGATGGATTAACCCCAGATCAGTTGACTGGGGGTGAGTGTTTGATTTGCTCAGGCGCTCCGTCCATCATCCCCTTTGGTATCGCTTTGTTCGCCCTAAGTTGGCAGGGTATGCCCAGACGTGGGTCCCTTGCTCACTTTGCCACTGGATTCAAGCTAGCCTGGCTGATGACGGCTGAATGGCCAGAAACCGGTCCCAGGATGCTTGTTTCCGGTCCAGGGAAGACATGGCTTGGCAGTTCGGGCTGGACTGTTCCCATGAGGCACAGGGTCAGACTGATTTGCATATGGCCATGTCTGAACTGGGGTGGTGGAGTGAGCTAAAGAATGATGCTGGATTAAACCCAGATCAGTTGACTGGGGTTGAGTGTTTGATTTGCTCAGGCGCTCCGTCCATCATCCCCTTTGGTATCGCTTTGTTCGCCCTAAGTTGGCAGGGTATGCCCAGACGTGGGTCCCTTGCTCACTTTGCCACTGGATTCAAGCTAGCCTGGCTGATGACGGCTGAATGGCCAGAAACCGGTCCCAGGATGCTTGTTTCCGGTCCAGGGAAGACATGGCTTGGCAGTTCGGGCTGGACTGTTCCCATGAGGCACAGGGTCAGACTGATTTGCATATGGCCATGTCTGAACTGGGGTGGTCGAGTGAGCTAAAGAATGATGATGGATTAAACCCAGATCAGTTGACTGGGGGTGAGTGTTTGATTTGCTCAGGCGCTCCGTCCATCATCCCCTTTGGTATCGCTTTGTTCGCCCTAAGTTGGCAGGGTATGCCCAGACGTGGGTCCCTTGCTCACTTTGCCACTTGATTCAAGCTAGCCTGGCTGATGACGGCTGAATGGCCAGAAACCGGTCCCAGGATGCTTGTTTCCGGTCCAGGGAAGACATGGCTTGGCAGTTCGGGCTGGACTGTTCCCATGAGGCACAGGGTCAGACTGATTTGCATATGGCCATGTCTGAACTGGGGTGGTGGAGTGAGCTAAAGAATGATGATGGATTAAACCCAGATCAGTTGACTGGGGGTGAGTGTTTGATTTGCTCAGGCGCTCCGTCCATCATCCCCTTTGGTATCGCTTTGTTCGCCCTAAGTTGGCAGGGTATGCCCAGACGTGGGTCCCTTGCTCACTTTGCCACTGGATTCAAGCTAGCCTGGCTGATGACGGCTGAATTGCCAGAAACCGGTCCCAGGATGCTTGTTTCCGGTCCAGGGAAGACATGGCTTGGCAGTTCGGGCTGGACTGTTCCCATGAGGCACAGGGTCAGACTGATTTGCATATGGCCATGTCTGAACTGGGGTGGTGGAGTGAGCTAAAGAATGATGATGGATTAAACCCAGATCAGTTGACTGGGGTGAGTGTTTGATTTGCTCAGGCGCTCCGTCCATCATCCCCTTTTGTATCGCTTTGTTCGCCCTAAGTTGGCAGGGTATGCCCAGACGTGGGTCCCTTGCTCACTTTGCCACTGGATTCAAGCTAGCCTGGCTGATGACAGCTGAATGGCCAGAAACCGGTCCCAGGATGCTTGTTTCCGGTCCAGGGAAGACATGGCTTGGCAGTTCGGGCTGGACTGTTCCCATGAGGCACAGGGTCAGACTGATTTGCATATGGCCATGTCTGAACTGGGGTGGTGGAGTGAGCTAAAGAATGATGATGGATTAAACCCAGATCAGTTGACTGGGGGTGAGTGTTTGATTTGCTCAGGCGCTCCGTCCATCATCCCCTTTTGTATCGCTTTGTTCGCCCTAAGTTGGCAGGGTATGCCCAGACGTGGGTCCCTTGCTCACTTTGCCACTGGATTCAAGCTAGCCTGGCTGATGACGGCTGAATGGCCAGAAACCGGTCCCAGGATGCTTGTTTCCGGTCCAGGGAACACATGGCTTGGCAGTTCGGGCTGGACTGTTCCCATGAGGCACAGGGTCAGACTGATTTGCATATGGCCATGTCTGAACTGGGGTGGTGGAGTGAGCTAAAGAATGATGATGGATTAAACCCAGATCAGTTGACTGGGGGTGAGTGTTTGATTTGCTCAGGCGCTCCGTCCATCATCCCCTTTGGTATCGCTTTGTTCGCCCCTAAGTTGGCAGGGTATGCCCAGACGTGGGTCCCTTGCTCACTTTGCCACTGGATTCAAGCTAGCCTGGCTGATGACGGCTGAATGGCCAGAAACCGGTCCCAGGATGCTTGTTTCCGGTCCAGGAAGACATGGCTTGGCAGTTCGGGCTGGACTGTTCCCATGAGGCACAGGGTCAGACTGATTTGCATATGGCCATGTCTGAACTGGGGTGGTGGAGTGAGCTAAAGAATGATGATGGATTAAACCCAGATCAGTTGACTGGGGGTGAGTGTTTGATTTGCTCAGGCGCTCCGTCCATCATCCCCTTTGGTATCGCTTTGTTCGCCCTAAGTTGGCAGGGTATGCCCAGACGTGGGTCCCTTGCTCACTTTGCCACTGGATTCAAGCTAGCCTGGCTGATGACGGCTGAATGGCCAGAAACTGGTCCCAGGATGCTTGTTTCCGGTCCAGGTAAGACATGGCTTGGCAGTTCGGTCTGGACTGTTCCCATGAGGCACAGGGTCAGACTGATTTGCATATGGCCATGTCTGAACTGGGGTGGTGGAGTGAGCTAAAGAATGATGATGGATTAAACCCAGATCAGTTGACTGGGGGTGAGTGTTTGATTTGCTCAGGCGCTCCGTCCATCATCCCCTTTGGTATCGCTTTGTTCGCCCTAAGTTGGCAGGGTATGCCCAGACGTGGGTCCCTTGCTCACTTTGCCACTGGATTCAAGCTAGCCTGGCTGATGACGGCTGAATGGCCAGAAACCGGTCCCAGGATGCTTGTTTCCGGTCCAGGGAAGACATGGCTTGGCAGTTCGGGCTGGACTGTTCCCATGAGGCACAGGGTCAGACTGATTTGCATATGGCCATGTCTGAACTGGGGTGGTGGAGTGAGCTAAAGAATGATGATGGATTAAACCCAGATCAGTTGACTGGGGGTGAGTGTTTGATTTGCTCAGGCGCTCCGTCCATCATCCCCTTTGGTATCGCTTTGTTCGCCCTAAGTTGGCAGGGTATGCCCAGACGTGGGTCCCTTGCTCACTTTGCCACTGGATTCAAGCTAGCCTGGCTGATGACGGCTGAATGGCCAGAAACCGGTCCCAGGATGCTTGTTTCCGGTCCAGGGAAGACATGGCTTGGCAGTTCGGGCTGGACTGTTCCCATGAGGCACAGGGTCAGACTGATTTGCATATGGCCATGTCTGAACTGGGGTGGTGGAGTGAGCTAAAGAATGATGATGGATTAAACCCAGATCAGTTGACTGGGGGTGAGTGTTTGATTTGCTCAGGCGCTCCGTCCATCATCCCCTTTGGTATCGCTTTCCATATACAAGTAGCAGGTGTGGTTCAACTGAGCAAATTGTATCCTATCATATGAACTCCACGTTCAAACTGCTTTTTATTAACCAATGACAAAGATGCTTTTCCACAAACTAATGTGCACCCTACTTTTTAGAAAACAATGCTTTTCATCTCCCAATCAGTTATTGTTTTGAATGAGAAAAAAAGTAGTTCCCCATCTTTAAACATATCTCTTATTCTACAAACGGACTGCTTGAGCTACAGACATCTATCCATACTTCCCAGCCATACCTTCAAAATGCTAGTGTGGATCGTAGGACATAGCTATGTTTTCTGGTGCAAGAGGTATGCAGAACAGAGACGTATTGACTTAGACCTAGGTTTACAAAATGTGGACATTAAATGGTTTGGACAGAGAGGATTGAAGTGGCACCAATTGTTGCCTTTAGTTAAAACCTGTTTGCATCTCCAACCCCCTGACCTCATGATTGTGCACTGTGGTGGAAACGACCTAGGCACATTGACTGGTGTAGGTTTGGAAATGCTAATGAAGGACACCTTTCGACAATTGATGTTGCTTTTGCCTCAAACTGTCTTTGTATATTCCAATATATGCCAAAGACAGAAGTGGAAATGGTCAAACCAATTTTGTCCTCAGATTGAAAAATCTAGGAAGAATGTCAACAAAGCTGTGCCTGCATACCTCAGAGACCATAGAATGGGGTTGATCTACAACAACAACATACGTTTTGATATGGCTGATATCTACAGAAGTGATGGAGTGCACTTCACAGATCAGGGAAATAGAGTTTTTCTGAATAACCTGAAGCTGTGCATCCGCACTTATATGTAGCTCCAACAAATAAACACAAGGGCTGTTTTTAGAGCCGCCTTATATTCCCAATATCGGTTTGCAGAGTGACAGCTGCGATCCGGCTAACACAGGGAGACCTGCGGGCCGTCGGGCTGGCTCGCAGACGGAAAGCTGCGGCCCGTGGGCTCGGCTCGCACAGGGAGAGCTACGGGCCGTCGGCTCGCAAACGCACACCAACGTGCTGGCTCGCAGAGGGAGAGCTCGGGTCTAACTCGCACAGGGACACCAACGAGCCAACGGCCCTGCTAGCAGAGACACACCTATCACCTAATGGACTAGCTCGCACATGTACAGCTAGGGACACGACGGCTCGCAGACACAGAGCTGCGAACCGACGAACTGGTACTGTTTTAGGCTTTAGGGTAGTACAGTGGTGTTTGGGTAGTGTAGGGGGTCATGGTGGGGGTAGTGTTTTAGGGTTTAAGGTAGTGCAGTGGTGTTTTTGTACTGTAGGGGTCCTGCTGGGGTAGTGTTTTAGAGTTTACGACAATGCAGTAGTGTTTGGGTAGTGTAGGCGGTCATGCTGGGAGTAGTGTTTTAGGGTTTACGGCAATACAGTGGTGTTTGTGTAGTGTAGGGGGTCGTGCTGAGAGTAGTGTTTTAGGATTTAGGGTAGCACAGTGGTGTTTGTGTAGTGTAGGAAGTCATGCAGGGAGTACTGTTTTTGGATTTACAGTAGTGCAGTGGTGTTTGTGTAGTGTTTAGGGGTTCATGCTGGGGGTAGCGTTTTATGGTTTAAGGTAGTGCAGTGGTGTTTGGGTAGTGTAAGAATCGTGCTGGAGGTAGTGTTTTAGAGTTTACGACAATGCAGTCGTGTTTGTGTAGTGTAGGGGGTCGTGCTGAGAGTAGTGTTTTAGGATTTAGGGTAGCACAGTGGTGTTTGTGTAGTGTAGGAAGTCATGAAGGGAGTACTGTTTTTGGATTTACAGTAGTGCAGTGGTGTTTGTGTAGTGTTTAGGGGTTCGTGCTGGGGGTAGCGTTTTATGGTTTAAGGTAGTGCAGTGGTGTTTGGGTAGTGTAAGAATCGTGCTGGAGGTAGTGTTTTAGAGTTTACGACAATGCAGTGGTGTTTGGGTAGTGTAAGGGGTAATGCTGGGAGTAGTGTTTTGGGGTTTAGGGTAGTGCAGTTGTGTTTATGTAGTGTAGGGGGTCGTCCTCGGAGTAGTGTTTTAGTGTTTACAGTACTGCAGTGGTGTTTGTGTAGTGTAGGGGGTCGTGCTGGGGGTAGTCTTTTAGGGTTTAGGGTAGATCAGTGGTGTTTGGGTAGTGTAGGGGGTCATGCTGGGAGTAGGGTTTCAGGGTTTAGGGTAGTGCAGTGTTGTTTGTGTAGTGTACGGGGTCATGCTGGGGATAGAGTTTTAAGGTTTAGGGTAGTGCAGTGGTGTTTCGGTACTGTACAGGTCATGCTGGGGATAGTGTTTTAGGGTTTAGGGTACTGCAGTGGTGTTTGTGTAGTGTAGGGGGTCTTGCTAGGAGTAGTGTTTTAGGGTTTACGACAATGCAGTGGTGTTTGGGTAGTATAGGAGATCGTGCTGGGGTAGTGTTTTAGAGTTTACGACAGTGCAGTGGTGTTTGGGTAGTGTAGGAGATCGTGCTGGGGGTAGTGTTTTAGAGATTACGACACTGCAATGGTGTTTGGGTAGTGTAGGAGATCGTGCTGGGGTAGTATTTTAGAGTTTACGACAGTGCAGTGGTGTTTGGGCAGTCTTTGGGTAGTATAGAGGATCGTACCGACAGACTAACTCACAGAGCTCCCAGCCGACGGACGGGCTTCTAAAGGCATAGCCGCGACCTTGTGATATGAGGAGAGGCAGCGTGAAAGGCATATCTCACACAGACACAGATACCAGTGTTGCCTCGCAGAGGTAAAACTACGAACCCGATGGCTTCTACACGGAGAGATGCGAGCTGACGGAGTAAATCACAAAATGGCTGCAACACTTCCTGGTTTCAACCGTTCACAGCCAATGAGCCGCAAGCTCGTGCTCGTAACCCCTCAGCCAATCAGATCTCAGAATTCTCAAATATCCATATCATAAAATGTGATATTTCTCAAAAACTACTGAACGGATTTACACCATTTAAACAAAAGCGTGCTTTCTGGACCATCACCTTTCTCCCTGCCAAATTTGGCGTAATTCCGTTCAGCAGTTTCACCTGTAGTCTTCTGTAAAGTTTTGTATGGAAATTGCATGGAGAAAACACGTTTTGGGACCCCCTTTTTCTCAGCCCCTCCTACACCATTCACCCCCAAACTTTCAATATAGGAGCTAATCAAAAAAGAGAAACTTTTTGGATAATTTCATAAAGATTTGTCAAACGACGCCAAAGTTATAAGCACATAGAGGGCTCCAGGAGGGGGCCGCGCAACCCCCTCCCAACATGAGTGAAGCCTCGGGCTGCGCGGACCCCAGCGGGCCCCGCAATCCCTGCAAGCCCCTGCTATTATTTTTTAAGAAATGCCCCCGGAACCTAGCCAACCCAAGGGCCTCATTAAAATAAAACGCGGATTGCGCCGATATTATTATTTTTAAAAAAAATGATTTCTTTGGCCCTGAGGGTCCTTCTGTGACCCCCTGAGCAGGCCTAGGGGGTCAGGGTTTTTCTACCCTGCCCCCTTCTCTTGTTTTATACCTTTGTTTCTCTGTTTTCAGGTGACTCGCTTCTACCGAGCCACAAGATGGCTGCCAACACTTCCTGGTTTGGACTACTAGCAGCCAATCACAGTGAAGCTCGCGCACGCGACTTAGGCTCTGCCCAGATTTCGAACGGATTTACACCATTTAAAAAAAAGGTCGCTTTCTGATCCAAGCACTACCTTTCTGCCAAATTTGGGGTAATTCCGTTCAGTAGTTTCGGCTGTAGCCTTGCACAAAGTTTCCTATGGAAAATGATTTTTGACTCTTATTTTTTGAATTTCTCAAAACTACTGAACGGATTTACACCATTTAAAAAAGGTCGCTTTCTGAACCAAGCTCTACCTTTCTGCCAAATTTGGGGTAATTCCGTTCAGCAGTTCGGGCTGTAGTCTCGTCGCAAAATTTCCTATGGAAATTAACATGGGGAAAACGAGTTTTGGGACCCCCTTTTTCTCAGCCCCGCTTGACGAATCACCCCCAAACTTTCAGGATAGGAGCTGACCTGGATAAACTTGTTTTTTGGAGAATTTCAGAAAGATTTGTCTAACGACGCCAAGGTTATTAGTAAATCAAAAAATGCTTTTCCTATGGAAACTCGGTTCTAACTATACCTACCTACTCGCGACTGCCAGTAGGTAATATAAATATATATATATATATTAACAACAGGAGGACTCACAGGGGCCAGCAGAGACATCTGTAGAGGAGCGATCCGGGGATCCTGGGAGGCACCTCCAGCTCCCGCCTCAGCAGACCCTGTCTTCTTCTTGCCCCTGGATGCTGATCATGTAAGACATTATTAAAGACACAAAAATTGATTGGTGTGAAATAAATATTACAAAATCACTCCAAAAAGATTTTTTGACAGGAAACGGCAGTTGCAATAAAATTGAGCTATCTAATCAGATCTACTAGTAGTAGTAGCAGTCGCAGACCATCCTTTCTTTATTATTCCACAGTTCCATTCTGATTCCAGAATCCTAAACCTAAGTACCACCTAGCCCGCATATTCCAAAGACTTTGGAATGAATTGCCCCAAAATTATATTTGCTTCTTCTAAGTTCCAATCTCATTCGCAATTATAAACCCCCTTTGACAGCCCAATTCACTAAGTCTGCATTTATTTTAGTCCTAAAAAAGGCATAAATGGACGCATGCATATTTCATACACCAAATTTGGTTGGTTGCTGAGTTGCTATATTATTCACTCACTAACAAACTACAAAGAGTTCTACTAAGGAGTCAGCACAGCACGTGAGAGGACAACTCGTCACGCGGACAGCTAAATAATTACCAACTCATACTTAGTAACTAACTAACTACCTACCACTATATCAGTGACAGGATAAAGGAAAGGAGTCTCTCTAGTCTGCATTACCTAACTTAAATTCTCTAGCCTCTCTTACATAATCAGCCCAAGCGAGCGCAAAGTTGCAAACAAGTAAGATTAGTAGCACCGAGCACCTGTCTAGAAGAATAACAATCACATAATATAAGATTTTTATACATAACTTACCTGCATGTAAGCAGCAGCAGCATTCTTGCTATTTGGGAAAAAAATAATATTCGCAATAACACAGAACAGAACACACAATAGTAATATAATTAGCTACTCACCAGGCCCCACGACCTCAACAACTAGCAGGTCCTGCTCACGGTCCAGGATGTCGGACCACTGGTGCTTCAGTTGGTTATGGGTGCACAAGACCTCAGAGCAGCGAAACACTGCCCGGCGCACCCTCACCCACCGGCAGTGACGCTCCTGCATCCCGTACCCGGAACCAGGCCTGCCACCTGCTGCCAGGGTTAAGGGGAGGTGGCGCTGCACAAAAAAAACAAGTGCAGCCGCCTCCACCTCCGATAATACGGCCCGAGGCTGCACCCCTTCCGGGCGCCGCCTTCCGCAAGGAAGGCCACTCCTCCTATTTTCCCGGGAACTGGAGGAAGCCAAAGCACTCTTCTTATTCTTGGCCATGTTTCTGGGGGGCGGAAAAGAAAATGTAGCAGTAAAAAATTAAAACAGAAGAAAAAGATGGGAAGTAAAAAAAATAAAAAAGCAAGTAATAGAAAAACAGTACAAAACGCAGTAAAAACACACAAAAAGTACAAAAATCTTAAATATAAACTTGGGAAGAGAGAGGGATAGATATTAAATAAAAAAAGATCAGAAAAAAAGTTTTAGGGAAAAAGGATTGGAAAGATTTAGGGAGGATTGAAAAACAGGCCCCAGAACCATAACCAGACAAGAAAAGCAAGATGGCCGCCCCATGTGCGACCGCGTGGTGAAGAGTGCGCGATTTTACCCCCGGATCATGCAATCTGCATTGCTGAACGTCAGAAACATCTTGCGAGCATGCCTGAGCATACGAACAAGCAACTACGCATGCTCGCAGAACTCCGCGTAACGTTGCAGAGTTTTTTTACCGCTTCACGGAGTTTCGCGTAGCATGGGTACGCGAACTCCATACAGAAACATAGAAAGTAGAATGCAGAATGTACAAGGAAGAGGATTGTATTGTTTGAACTGTGGGCACTTGCTTCTTTCCTAGCTGCCCTGCTGGTTGTGTTACCCAATCTGTAAAAACAAAACTTACTAGGAAGGCACCCAGCTTTGTCTGTCCTATTTTGAACCGGAACCTTGCAAGAGTGCTTCTAATTTTTGATTTCTTACTGAAGAGAATATTGCAATGTTACTTAGCTATGTAGTCAGCAGCATGTTCTAAGATTAACCTGCATGCATTTTGACATTTTTGAATGGACCTAAAAATTTCACTTTTTAATATTATATTTGATATTCAGTTTTTATGTCACTGATTGGCAATGCGGATGTTTCATAATAACACTTTCTCACAGATCACTATGCGTTCCAGGACACATCTAAAACTCCTGATGCTTAAATCATTCAATCCATCGACAAGTGAGAAGTACGAATAAAAAGAACACTGACACAAGGTGCTCAGGAAAGTGGTACATGCCTCATATATCAATTTCCTTGTCCCAAAACATTATAATATGTTCATACCTGTCAGTTGCCCCAATATCATGTGTGATGCCTCCTGCTATCCCTAGAGTCGAAATGAGTGAAAGGGAGAGAGAGCAGTTAGCCAGACAGTGCTGTGTCTACTAAGATATAGCACTGCTGCTGTCATCTCTTTTGCTGGTGCACTTTCTTGTTGCCTAGTGTGCCAAGAACACACCTTTGCACTTTAGTGCAAAAATGTGTGCATGATTTCAAGGTCCGTTTTGTACTGGAAGGATATCCAATACTGTGATATAGTTTAAAACTTTTCCCACTTCGTATATGTGGCGTGCAGTACAACACATGCAAAGTTGGAAAAGTTTGGAGAAAAGAAAACGTTTCTCCAACGTTGCATCTGCCTTGAGGAGGTGTACATTTTTGGCCCAAAGCCCTGGCTACAAATGTTAGTAGATCAGGTGTTGTGTCGAAAACCATGAGTGGTTGCATCAGAATGCCAAAGTAACACGAATGGGGTGCCACGTTGGGTGCACAGTAGTGTAAAGAAATAGTTTGTGTTACTTAAGGTCTATTTTCCAGTGCTAAAAAAGTTTTGAGCTGGAAAGTAAATCACAAATGAACAGTTTGAGCCACTTTGGTGACTTTGCACTTGTGTAAAGTGTTGATGCATTTAGGGCCAGATGTACGACCATACTAAACTGCGAGTCGCAATTTTCGCTTGTTTGCGAGTCGCAAATTGTGAGTCGCAAATTGCGGATTCGGCGATGCTGCGAGCACAAAGTAAGTGCTTTTGTTTATTTATTTATTTACTCTCAACTTTCCCGTCGTATGTCACACTCCACTACCCCCACCCAGCCCTGCCCCGCCTCACCGCCCACAGCGTTACCTGTGCGAACGTCACTGCCCTGCCGGCCCTTAAAAAATATTTTCGCATGTGTTAGAAATGGGGGTCTCTAGTTGGCAGAGGTAGGTACCTTTGACCAAGTAGGGACCCTTGCTTCTAGTCAGGGTAAGGGGGCTACACTCCTAAATAACCCCTGCTCACCCCCTTGGTAGCTTGGCACGAGCAGGCAGGCTTATCTCAGAGGCAGTGTGTAAAGCATTTGTGAACACATACAGTAATACAGTGTAAACACTACAAATGGACACCACACCAGTTTAGAAAAATAAATAATCTTTACTAGACTTAACACAAGACCAAACAACAAAAATCCACAATACTGTAATCCAAAAATAAGACTTTAAAATGGTAGAAATAGCTTGGTTCAATGTAGATGGTAAATGCGACACTTTACTCTCAAAGTACCTGGGATGCGTCACGCAATGCAAACAAAAGGGTCACAGGGAAGTTGATGCGCCGTTCCTTACACTCAGGGGAGTGGATGCGTCGGTTCCTTACTGCAGCGCAGGGGAGGTAATGCGTTGCTTCCTTACTGTGTGGGGAGTTGATGCGTTGTTTCTTACTGCGGCCCGGTGACGATGCGACAAGATGTCGCCTCGATGCGATGTGACGATGTGGTGCGACAAAATGGCGTCTCTGATGCGATGCAACAACGTAGGTGCAATGCGTGCATGCCCGACGGCCGTGCGGCGAAATCGATGAACTTTGGAGCCGCGACAGGCCCTGCGACATGCTTCTCCGGTGATGCGACGGCGACCTCTGCGGCGGCGGCACGCTTCTCCGGTGATGCGACACGTTTCTTCGGCGATGTGATGGCGAACAGCTGCGGCGGCGACACGCTTCTTCGGCGATGCGACAGCAACTGCTGCGGCGGTGTCACGCTTCTTCCTCATTGCGCCGCGCTTCCAGCTCCCAGCGACACGCAGACACTAGAGGTACCCAGAACACCAGCAGGCACCTCTCTGCAGGTAGAATTCCCAGCAAGGAAATTCAGGGGGGAGCTGGTGGTGAAGTCTTGGTGTCCCTGTGACTTCAGACAGGAGGCAAGCTCAGTTTCAAGCCCTTGGAGATCTTCCTCAAGATGATAAAGTACACAAAGTTCTTTTTCCCTTTCCTTGGAAATGAGTAACCACTGCAGGCCAACCCCAGACAGCAACCAACACTGGGGCAGTCTCCTCCTTCAGCTTCCTTGGTTTCTCTCCTTGACAAAGGTCCGTTTTGATTCCCAGAAGTGATCTAAAGTCCTGGGGTCTGGGCCCCAATATTTATACTGCAAAATCATTTGTTCTCTGAAGGCAGAGTGTCTGTGCCCAGCCAAAACCAGTTTTGTCCTCCCTGGTGCAGCTTCCTGGCAGGAGGTGGAGACAGCATTGTTGAAAGCAGACCTGGCCCAGGTAGCTGAAAGGAAATCTCCTCCCCCTACTCTCTATTCTATGAGGGCTCAGGTCAGTGAAAGGAAATCTCTGCCCCTACTCTCTATTCTATGAGGGCTCAGGTCGGTGAAAGGAAATCTCCTCCCCCTACACTCTATTCAATGCAGGTCCTATTCAGCTCAGCCCTGACCCATCAGACTGCTGGAGCCAAGGCCCTCTCCAGCCCCCTGTCACTCACAAACCAAACATGGAATACACAACCCTAGCAGAGGCAGGCTGGATGGTTAGGCAAGAAAATACATACTTTCTAAAAGTGATATTCTCAAACACAGAATGTAAAAATCACCCACACTAAAAGATGTACTTTAACATTCTGAGTTCAGGCATACTAAATTTTATTTTCCTATCTTGTTCCTAGGGACAGTTAGGATTATAAGATGTTATTATAAAACTGCCCATTCTGGCCTATGGGAACAGATAGCCTTGTAATAGTGAAAAACGAAATTGGCTGTAATTCACTATTAGGACATGCTACACACATCAAGGCATGTCCTTCCTTTTACATACGATGCACCCTGCCCTTGGGCCTACCTTAGGGGTGACTAATATGTAGAAAAGGGAAGGTTTAGGGACTGGCAAGTGGGTGCACTTGCCAAGTCGACATGGCAGTCCCAGACTGCACAGGCTCTGCAATGGCAGGCCTGAGCCACATTTTACAAGCTGCTTCTGTGGGTGGCACAATTAGTGCTGCAAGCCCACCAGCAGCATTTGATCTATAGGCCCTGGGCACACATGGTGCACTGTACTAGGGTCTGACAAGTAAATCAAATAAGCCAATCATGGAGTCACTAATCCATTACAATAATTTACAATAGGGAGCACTTGCACTTTGGCACCGAATAGCAGTGGCAAAGTGCCCAAAGCATCTAAACCAGCAAAAAACATAGCAAAAATACTGGAGGCAACAGCAAAAAAATGGAAGGGAGTCCCACGCCAATGGTGCCAGGTCTAACAGCATGCATTTGCAAAGGGGAAGGGGTCCCCAGGGGACCCCTTCCCATTTGCGAATGCATTACCACCTACTTGAAGTAGGTGGTAATTGCGAGTGTTTTGCGACTGCAATTGCGGTTGCAAAACATTAGTACATGGGTTAGAGAGTCGCACTTTGGAAGGGAACGCCCCTTCCAAATAGCGAGTCTCTAAACACTTTTTTGATAGTCGCACTTCATTTGCGACTCGCAAAATTGTGTTAGTACATGGCCATACCAATTTTAGCATGCGCAAACGGGTAGCTAACTCGTTTGCGCATGCTAAAATTGGTCGTACATCTGGCCCTTGGTCTCTAGTTTTTAGTCAACAGTACATTGCATTAATGTATTTGAAGCCCAAATCATGGAATCATGGAAAGGTGCATGAGTCTACCACCCCTAGGCCTAAGAAAGATTTCAGCCTTAAGTTGGTTGAGTATCTAGCGCCATACGCCTTTACAATGGAAAGTTTTCTTCTATTAGTTGATTTTTAACTATGCATCATGGATACGATGCGTCAGACACTTAAGAGAATCAATATCAATTAAGTGCTGATTTGGAGATTTGAGGGCTGCAGCAGAGGGACCAACACATATAGCAAGCCATTCCTTCGATTTATTCTTCACTAGCTCAGAGTCGCTGATAATAGACAGCCCTACGCCTTTAATTTGGACTGACCACTATTCAATTTGCTGTGAGTTATCAAAGTCCCACAGTATGGGCCATCAAAAAAACAGCAAGCATAAGATTGATAAAGCCTTTGAGGAAGGTAAACCTAATGAATTTTTAGACTGCCTTCCAACCTCTAAATATACATAAATCCAACAAGATCAAGGAGGCACTTGCCAGTTACCATAACTCCCTCACTAAAGCCTTTGATTTTGTGGCTCCCTCCAAAGCCTGCCATTGCAGACTCACTAAACAACAAGCACCCTGGTATATGGCAGAGCTGAGAGGTGAAAAAAACAATTGTAAAAGATTGGAAAGGAGGTGGCGTAGGACTAAATCCTCTTAGGACAGAGGAGTATACAAAGCAGCTCTTACATAGTACCATAGGCAAATTATGGAGGCTTGCAGAAGCCATATTACCTTGAGGATTGAGCAATCTAGCAACTCTGCGTGGAAGTTATTTAAAGTGTTAAATGAATTTATGAAGAAGGTATCCTGTAGCCTAGAAACACCTGTCTCTCAAGAGCTATGTGAGTCTCTTTCCAACTATTTTGAGTACAAGATTTCCAGAATATATGAGGAGTTTCCTCCACAGGCTGAGAGGCTCAATAAACCAGCAAATCATAGTGTGTTGCCACCAAATGCCACAGCCCTTCTGGGAAGGTTTTATGTTATCTCCCAAGAACAGGTGCCTGTATCTCTGGGGAAGCTTAAGTCCGGATCACCCTTAGATCCTTGCCCGATTTACACATTCTCTTCTTTGTCTTCCCTATGAATCTCTTATATTACAGAATTATTTAACTTATCCCTGGATTCAGTGAAAATGCCAAAAGCTTGGAAGTTGGCATTAATCTCCTCCATCCTAAAAAAGGCTAAAGCTGATCCATTATCGTCCGAATTTGCTGCTTCTTCTTCTTGGTAAGGTTTTAGAGGGATTAATTAATAAGCAACTCTTAAATACCTAGAGGGAAAACGCATACTGGACCCCTCACAATCTGGTTTTACAACAGCACATAGCACAGAGACAGCCCTTCTGGCAGTTATCGATTCCACTTTGACATTGCTGGAAGTAGGTACCCAGGCGTTGCTGGTATTACCGGATTTGTCAGCGTCCTTCGATACAGTCTCCCACTCCATCCTTATCCAGAGACTGTATGAGACAGGTGTATATGCGAAGACCCTAGCATGGTTCAGGGGCTTTCTGGTTGACAGAACCCATGTGGTCTCGATCCATCCCTCCAAATCTAGGACAGTTATAAATAATAAGGGGATGCCTCAGAGTTCTTATTTGAGTCCCACCTTTTTTAATATTTATGTTGCCCCTCTTGCAAAGATATCAAATCCTGTGGATTTGAAATATAACTTATGCAAATGACACCCAACTGGTGATCACAATTGGGCAAGGACTAGAGGCCTCCAAAGCTATATTTATTGATTGTCTGGGAAAGGTGGCAGCCTAGATGAGTTTGAGTTGTTTACAACTCAATAGAGTAAATACAGACGTCCTCCTGTTTGTGAAAGGACAGAAACTTTGGTCATAAAATTGTTGAACAAAAGAATTGCCCTGCCCTAAGAGAGTGGTAAAAGATCTTGGTGTTTTGGTTGACAATAAGCTATCTATGAAGGAACAGGTGACTTCCATTTGTGAAACCTGTTTTGGCACCATACAACCGCTCAGAAAGGTGTTCTGTGGATTCAGATGCGTTCCAGGAAAACATTGGTCCAGGCCCTCAGCACAAGTCAACTGGACTATGGGAATGCATTTTTGGTAGCGACTAATGATCCCCTCCTCTCCAAACTAAACGTGGCCCTAAACACTGGAGCCCGACTGGTCTTCAAACGTCCGCCTGGCTCTCCTTCTGGACCCACCTTAAGAACACTACATTGGCTACCAGTAAGAAAGCGTCATCTGTTTAAACACGTGTGTCTTACTCATGTTTATGTTTATGTTTTGTAAAGCGCATGGCTACCCGAAGGCTGGTGAGTACTGTGCTGAGCGTAGGGCCTCTGGTACATTAACGGGGAAACAGCCATGTCTTAAGTTTCTTCCTGAAGGAAAGTTCATTTTCCAGTGCTCTAAGACTGGGTGGAAGATCGTTCCACAACTTCGGTACTACGTGTGCAAGTGATCTTCCTCCCCATCTCATCCTTTTTACCCTGGTTGTACTGAGGAAATGAAGATGTGAGGTTCTCAGTTGTCTAGTTGGAACATAAGTGGTTACCAACTCTCTGAGCTTTACTGGGTCCTTGTTATTTATGGCCCTATAAGTGAGTGAGTGAGTGAGTGAGTGAGTGAGTATGAGTGAGTATACACTTATAAAGCGCATGGCTACCAAAGGCCTCCCAGGGCTAGAGACAAAGCTGACAACTAAAGATTAACAGGGGGGATCAAGGAAACAGCAGAGTCTTCAGGAGTTTGCGGAAAGAAAGATGATTGACCTCCAGCCGGATATGGTCTGGTAACTGATTCCAACATTTTGCCGCAATGAAGGAAAACAGACGTCCACCACTCCGAGCTCGGTTTATTCTGGGGACAGCTGCTAGGAGTTTTTTCCCGGAGCGCAATGCTCATAGCGGGAGGAATGGGGAAATGATAGATTGCAGAATTGGTGGTGCCATAGCTGACAGTGACTTATGGGCGATGCACAAAGCCTTGAACTGAATTCTTTCGGCCACTGGTAGCCAGTGCAAAGCAATAATGTGTGGTTTGGCAGATTCCCGATTATGAGCCTGCATAAGAAGTCGCGCCGCACAGTTTTGAACCGTTTGGAGTTTTTTAATAGTGGAGCAAGGAGCTCCAAGGTAGAGCACATTGGCATAGTCAAGCCTCGAAAGAATCAAGGCTTGCACCAGTAATTTCCTTGCAATAAAAGGCAGAAAGGGAAGAACTTTCCTAATCATTTTTAGGATACCATAACAGGTGCCTGCCACGCTGCGCGCCTGTTCCCTAAAGTTCAGGTTGTGATCCAACCACACCCCGAGACTTTTATTTGCTCTTTGGGGGTGGGCATCACACCTAAGCATTTAGGCCAAAGTACGCTGGTATCAAGATTGGTGGTCTTGCCCAAAAACATCAACTCCGTTTTGGCTGCATTCAGTTTTAGGAAAGAGCCATCCATCCACGCGGAGATCCTTTCCAAGCAATTGGCCAAATTAATCTTAGAATTGTCCAGAAGATTGAGGGACACAATCAGCTGAGTGTCATCAGCATACGAGATGATCCTAACCCCAAAGGGCTTGACCACCTCGGCCAGTGGGCGTAGATAAACATTAAAAAGTGTGGGGCTCAGGGAGGAGCCCTGAGGCACCCCACATCGCAGAGGCATACTTTCCGAGATAAAATTGTTCTCAAAAACATGGAATGATTTATCGGCCAAGAAAGACTCAAGCCATTTGAGCAATGAGCAATACAGAGGGATTTAAACTTAATCCTTGCCTCAATTGGGAGCCAATGAAGCTATTTGAGGGGTTCTCTTGCGGAGACATAACTAGAAACCTTTAGAAGGAGCCTTGCTGCTGCATTTTGCACAGTCTGAAGTCTCTATTACGTATTTGGGTGCACACACATAAAGTGAGTTGCCATAATCCAGATGGGAAACTATGAGGAATTGAATGACCCTTTTCCTTAGATGCTCTGGGATCAATACCAGTATCTTCCTAAGCATTCGGAGTAAAGAGAAACAGATGCCAGACAGTTTATTTGCTTGGTGGTCCATTGCTAGCAAATTGTCCAACCAGATTCCCAAATTTTTTATCACCGGTTTGGGAACAGGGGGGGGGGGTCATGTCAATAGGCCAGCTGATCCGAGGTCTGTGTATGGCCTGGTTTCCAAGGATCATTAATTCCGTCTTATCACCATTCATCTTTAGGCGGCAGCTTGACATCTTCGGCGCAGTTTATCCAAACAGGGTGCCAAATGTTTATTTCCTGGATTAGGGCCTTCGGTAAAACACTTCTCAGGTATGGCCTTGTATACTTGCATACAAGACTTTCCTGGTATCATCTGGGTAGAAACTTGAGGTCTATGGATAAAATTCTCCTGAAACCACAGTGTATTTGAATGAACAGGTACAGAGACCGTTTATTTTCATATTACCTCCCCATTACTGGAATAGACTTCCTTTGCACATTCGCTCCTGCCTCGATTTTGGAAGGTTTAAAAAACTACTGAAAACATGACTCTTCTAATTAACATTAGCTACCTTACCTTAGATTCACTGTATTAGCGACGGAATACTTCTTCAGGAGTGAGTCGTTGCGCTATACAAGGTGAGTTAACATAACAAAATAAACTTGTAATGTTAAAAGTGAAACTTAAAAGAAATGTTACAAAAGCAGCATGCAAATTCATGCAATTCAAGGTGAATGTTAAAATCCACAGAGCACTGTCATGTGGGTAAGAATGTGGACTCATTAAGATTACATATTATTTGTGAGGGTTTGGTTGGATGTGTTCCAACTATATGGATGCAATGAATTCCTAAGCATTATTTGAATATAACAAAATCTCATACCATTAATAATCAGCAATGCAGGTCACCATAAGCCATAAAGCAAGCATGGAAATTGGGCACCCCTTCCCTTTCTTTTATAGTGAACAAAACAGCCACTGATTGTGGTGCAGTGGATCCCTCGCACCCCTGAGCAAAGGTGCCACTGCACTTTCTGAACTTCTGACAGCTATGCTCACAGCTGCACTACTTTAAACCGTCCTGTAAACTAAGAAGTCTCCAGAGAGAGTAAAACTGTTAGACATTGATCATTTGCTAAAGAGAAAATAATATAGAGTGAGAAGCAGTAGACATGAGAGTAAGACAGTTTGATTAAGTGAGATACATTTATGCAAGAGACAAAAAGAGTGTGACAGGATGATTACAGATATTGCTAATTGAAAAGCACCATGCATATAGCCTGCAATATTGGTGACATTAAGAGTGTCTCTGGGTGGTCCCACATTGTTGCTCTTCCCATCTACCAATAAAATCTCCCAAACAGGTAGAAGAAGGATTAAGTGTGAAGAAGATTAAATGGCTCCTGAACATCCTGGTTTATTAAGAAAGCCATTCTCTGGCTACAGGCATTAAATGTAAAGGCTGTGCTCATAATAACTAGAAGTACTGCTCCATATCTGTGACATTATTGTTTTTGGTGGTGGAGTATCTCTCCTTCCCCAGTAGGCTGGTATGATCAGGAATTCTATCAGGCTAAAAGACATCTTATAGAGATCAGAAAAGGATTCACAGTGGATAGGCTGAGCACTCTAAGGGTCACTCGGTGGAGTAGAAGTGCCTTTCATTTGCTTTTCTGGTGCAAATTTTAGGAGATTTTAAGAAGCTATAATCAAAAAAGACTGGCAAATCTTCTGATAATAAATGAGAGAGCCTTGTTTTACCCCGGAATGCCACATTAGTAGTGAGATATGGGCGTCTATTATTTCAGACCTATTTGGAAATAATGCAATTTCAGTGTGATCACATCCAGTTCAGGCATGATTGTCCCCAAGTTACAGTTCCTAGCTTACAATTTTCCCGTCTTTTACAGAGGAGGCTTTGGTGTTAGCAATGAATTCGCAGAAGAGAGGAAATACTCCAGGCACTGGTCTATGCCTACTGAATTTCTGCCTATAAGAATGTTCTCTGGGTATTACCCAACTTCTCCCATCAATAAAACTATACAAGCAGGAATTACTTTGTCTGAATATGGTGAGTCTATATTACCATATTCCCCATGATGGTAACAATGCAGTCAGACGTCTGCCCTATCAACTTTCGTTTGTAATTTCTGTGCATACCATGGTGACCATAAGTAAAGGGAATCAGATTTCTCTTCCTGAGGGGAGGGGCTAAAAAATGACTTTCACCACCAAGGAAAACAGCAGGCAGGCAAAATACCTACTCCCAACTTTGGAAGCAGGAGAAGGAAAATAACAAAAAAGGACTCTTTTGAGATTCTGTGATTAGAATGAGCACACTTTAAATCCTTGAATGATGATTAATTTGAGGGCAAGACTGATGCCAGCAGCCACAAAAATTGCAGGTCCAATAGCGTATATTGAAATTGTCTCAGGTGTCCTAGAGCTGCCTGCATGGCCCTCTTCATGAGTGCCCTTCTGTGTCACGGGCTAGAACTACACACTATGCCTATGGGTGCAGGTTCATGCTTCCACCCAGTGGGCTATGGTCTCCAATTAGTGACAGGGAGAGCCGTTGTGAACTCTGCACAAAGAGGCCGATGCCCGTAGGTGCCCCTATGCCCAGATAATCGTTCACCTCCCTACATTTCAACATTTTACTATGATGGCAGATTCTACATGATGACCCGCTGAGTTTAAGCATGTAACTAAGCTAAGGAGAAGAAACTAACTAGGATTCTCTTAATAACGACAAGTAAAGTGGGAAGAGCCCTGTACTGAATTTATCCCCCTCAAGTGATGGGCACGGGAGGTGGGGTGTACAGAAGACCAATTCCCTAGCATCACTCTGTTGACCAAGTCCTTCTGATTGAAGCTCCCCCCTCAGATGGTGTTAGACTGGCAGTGGCCCCTGGTGCACAGGGATATAATTTTCTTGGAGTTGGGTTGCTTGAGAATGCAGCCTAAAACCATAAAAGTCTAAATGTAGGTGCAAAACTGTTAACTGGTTAGCGTAAAGGAAACTTTGAAGAGAGGGTTGAAGATGGTGTGAAACAATTGAGAGGTAAACAGGTATCGTCCCTGCAGTCTGCCCAGAGGATTCAACTGTCTGCTGGCTTGCAAGGCTTCAGGGTGGTAGGTGGCTTTATACTCTGACTTAACCCTGACAGCAGTTTTGATGTGTATGCAGGGCCATGGGTGATTGAACACCTCTGCACCCTTCTCCATCAACTGCCCTGGCCCTTCTTGGGAGTATGATGATTCCTCCTGCTTAAGCCATGATAGAACACCAAAGATGATGAGCTATTCATAGACAGGGAAAAGCCAGAGAAAACTCTTGAGACATTTCATGGAAGGCCTCACATGAATATCAGGCATCTGACTTGGGTATATGGGCAAAAGACTAACAGAACTATATAGTAGTATGGGGCACCAAAAGTTGGTGGCAGGTACCCGGGCCATGGGATGATGTCCCCGGCTTACTGCAGCTTTGACTAGAGACCTGATCAAAGCTTGCCACCCTGCCAGAGAAGGGGAGCCCTCTCCAAGCTTGGAGAACCATGTACTGGCCACTCTGTGTCTCAAATGCTATTGAATTAAGCCCAGGAAGAAGGGAACATACCTCGGGGCTTCTGCAGCTCTGATTGCAGACCTGGTTGGAGATTTCAACCCCATATGTGGAGGGAAAGTCTCCCAAAGCCTGCAGCAGTGTATATTGGGAACTTTTTTAACCAACGATCGCTGCGTAGGGCCCATGGTCCAGTGCCCCTGCGCTGGACTGACCACAGCACTGACTGGGATCTAGCAGAGCTTTCAAATCCTCAGTAGCTGGGGATTACTCCCAAGCCCTGTGGTTTCCTATCCAGGGTATGAAATGATGGCTGGAAGCATCGTTTTGGTAAGTGAATGACCCTGGATGCCCATGGAGCCCAAAGTCAACCTTGTCACACGATCTTGACTGAGGACAGGATCTGGTTGTTGTGGCAGTCCATCTCTCCTCAACTACGGGCCTAGGCTTTCTTGTAATCTGGGTACCCAAAGTGGTAGCGTGGAGCTTCTGTTTAGAGGCATCTAACCTAATGTATAACTATAGGCAAGAAAACTTAAAAGAAATCTAGATTGTGTCTTTCAATGCAACTCCAAATTCTGAACTCTGAGTCCCATCCATGATTCACATGTTCTTTTGTAAATAAATCCTCACCAGTGATATTGGTGTGACAAATTATTGACACACCTAGGTGTCACACATGAGTTATTTAACACAACCCTAGTTCTGACAGAGAAATGGCGGGCACTAGTTATCAGTTGCATATACTAAATGAGGGTTGAGCTTCATTGCATGCTGAATGTTGACACTGGAACTCTTTGGACATTGTTGCACACCTTCATGACTGTGGTACAATCTGGTTGTCCCGGACACATCCTCAAAAAAAGCCCTACCTGGAACCATTTCAAAACCTTTAAGCAACTCGACATTCTCAAAAAGTTATCAGATTGAAACTATCAAACCACTTCAATGACCCTCTTCCTCCCAACTTCTTCAATGAGCTCAAAGTGTTGATATTCCCAGTTTGGACCAAGATCGTAAATGCCTCACTACGTCAAGGCAAAATCCCTAATTGCCTTAAGTCAGGGCAGGTCACCCCTATCCTAAAATAAACAACGGCAGACTTAACAGACCTAAATAACTTTCACCCCATCTCCAACATCCCAACTCTGAAGATACTCCTTGAAGAATGTGCACATGTATAACTATGAAACCCCATTGATCAATTCTGTCTTCTTCATCGATTCCAATCAGGCTTCCGCATCCGGCATTGCACTGAATCAGCCATTACACACATAGTGGACGATGTGCTAAAAATGCTAGATAAAAATTAATCTTGCCTCTCAATACTCCTTGACCTATCTTCCGCATTTGATATGGTTAAGCATGACTACCTACTAGATCTAATGGAATGCAGGATGGGAATACCAGGTTCTGTCCTCAAATGGTTCACCCCGTTTCTTCATAACAGAATGCAAAAAGTCAAGGTAAATCAGTCCCTGTTTATGACTGGTCCGGTCACATTAGGTGTTCCTCAGGGCTCCTCCCTCTCATCGAGCCTCTTTAACATGCGCATGGAGCCTCTAACTGAAATGCTAAGTTCATCTAACATACCTCCCCTGAAGACATTAGATGCCTCAACACAACTCTACTAAATACCCAAAGTTGGCTAACTTGCAACCACCTCAAACTTAACACACTTAAAACTGAATTCCCCCTAATTGACTCACCCAATCAGTCTTCCATCATTAATGAAAGGATGAATCAATCAACAGCCTTCAAATGTCTAACGCAAGTTATTGATTCAGTAAGATCCCTGGGAATAACTCTTGATAAGAACCTTAATATGCAGAAACACATCAGTGCTGCCACTAAAGGAGCAAACCACCAAATGAACATCTTAAGGAAATGTAAACCCTTCCTCCACTGCAATGACTTCAGGTCTGCCGTCCAAGTTCTAGCGATTCTCAGGTTGTACTATGGAAGTGCTACCCTCTGCGGTCTGCCCAAATCCAAAACTGCCTCTTTAAGGGCTTCCCTCAAATTTGCTGCAAGGCTCGTCAGAGGTTCAAAAAGAAATAATCACATCACCCCTGATTTCAAAGCCCTCAACTGGCTCCCCTATCAGGCAAGAATTCAACTGAAAATTGCTTGCATTACCCATAAATCTTTACACTTTAATACCCCAAGCTACCTCGCTCAGAAGCTTGAACTTTCGGGGGGTCCTAGATCCTCTAGAAGCTCCAGCACTTTACTACTGAAACCTCAGAGATTCTTTAAAAGGAAAAACTATAACAGAGCCTTCTCTGGCATCCCACCAAGAATTTGGTACTCCCTCCCCCCGGATCTAAGGATGAACCCTTCAACCACATCCTTCAAGAAAAGAGTTAAACTATTACTCATTAGCAAATGTCTGCCCTAGACACTAGTAACTCCCTCTCTGAGCAGTTTATACTTATCAACCACACCCGAAGATTCCTGCTAGCCTGTTTCACTATTGTCCTTATGATTTCTTTATGTCAACAATGAGTGGACCCCATCATTAACGGGGATTCTGCCTGTTGAATCCTCTACTGTGATAGATTATAATATTATGATCACTGCTTCCTTTCATGTTTTGATCTTGCCTGATCTAATTGTCCTATTACTGAGATGATACCACCCTCAGCCGGGGTGTTGTCTCCGACTGTACTGTTCTAGCTTATGATACCATTTTGGCCATTTGAATATTATGGTATTGTCTTGTTTAACCTATTGGTCATTAGACTGAAAGGCCACCTCCCCCCACTCTTTTAGGGTGCCGCTGTATCTTGTAATGCTCTATTTATGCCAATTTTTCTATATGTTTCATTGCATAATTATATAATCTCTAACAATTAGAAAGCGCTCTGATACCCATGAGGGTCATGTTCGCGCTATATAAAATTCTTCAAATAAAAATGATGGAATTATTTATAATACTGAAAAAGCATCCTAATTATTTAAGAACATTAGGGGTATAAAATACAATCAGGAATTGTATGTCCTAGTTTATTGGGTCATGTATTATCTGTACAGTGTACTCATTCTAAATATTATTCTGCACGAGTTATAAACTCTTATTTATCATTCTTAATGGAGGTTTAAACTGTCTAGCAGTTCGATGTTGATGCATCGCTTCTTTGCTTCTCATATCTCGACTCCATCGACGATTGGCACTTTAAGCACTATATTTTCATATTAAAAATTCATAACCCCAGTTATACATATTGGATTTTTGTCATTTTGGTCTTGTTTTACTCGTAAAATACAAGTTATGATTCTAAACTGGTATGGAGTCCTTTTGTTGTATTTTCACCATGTTACTGTTTGAAGTGTTACACAAATACTTTACACATTGCCTCTTAAATTAAGCCTGCCTACTCTGTGCCAAGCTACCAGAGGGTGAGTACAGGTTAATTTATCTGTATCTGACTTACCATGACTAGGATTGTGATTCCTGCTTGGACAGGTTGCATAACTCTGCCAACCAGAAACCCAATTTCTAACACTGGTAGTCAGCGATGAGTATAGAACACTGTTTGTGTAGTGCCATACAGTGAATTAGTATGCACCACTACTCCATATCTAGACCAATTTGAGTAAATTTAATTACAAGACCGGAGGCTATCATTATGCATCAGCCTTTTATTGCTGCCTAACATTCAGCCCTTTAAACAACTTAAACAAATCATAAAATAAAAAGTTCCATTCTGGAATCATAAACACAGTATGTATATGTCCATGTCACACAGCTATATTTATTTTTATTGGCTGCTCCTTTTCAGATAAGTATACTCTTACTGCTTTGTAGCTTGATAGTAACTATACCATATCATTTGTCATTAAACTTTTGTGGTTTGTTGTTAAATTAGTTTTCCCAATTTATGGAGTAACTGTTAGGATATTATACAATTTTTCTTACTTAAAGAAAGTATTCGGAATAAGGCTTAGGATTTTTAGTTATTTGCTTATTCATTCTCGGTGCGCTTTTAAAAAGGGACAGATTTATGGAAGTCAGAACTTTACTTTCACAGTGGACCTTTGCCAAGGTCTTTGAATTGATAAAAATAATGATGCCCTTGACAAGATTGTAATTATACTCTTGACAAGATTTGGCATTGCTTCATTGAAGAGGCAATTTTCGGAATACTCTGAAAGAAAAGGTTTTGAGTAAGAGTAGACTTTATGCGCTGAGTCACCAGATTTCGTGCACACAGAGAAAGCTTACCGGCCAGCTGTGTTGTTTTCTTTTCATTTTAATCAAGGCAGTGATTGGAGCAAGCTCGTCGCTTGTACAACCAATTTCTGTCAACATGAGATTACTTGAACCGCGCCCGCACCTTGAGATGCAGTCACAGGGTGAGACGGAGCTTCAGGCTTTATGCTCCCGAGGTGCTAAGGCATACCGGGTTGGAGCAAGGGCCCTCCGCTCCCAGCGGCATGGTCGGGAAGTAAAGCCTGTGTGAGCTCCGGGAGTGAGAATAGAGGTTCACAAACCGAGGAAGGCCACGGATTTAAGTTGGATGTGATTCTCTCATAGCTATAGAGTGGCTTCTCAGAGTGAAAAGAGTCCACATAGAAAGAGGACTGAACATAAAGTCACCTGCCATTTTGGATCAGGTTGAAAATTGCTACTATGTTACCATGACAACCTTCGTATTTTTTAAACTGACAGTTAGTTGCTACATGAACTAATCTCTTCAAACGATGGTTTTGCCAGCTGCAAGTGCCCTTTTTTAGCAGTTATTCATTATCACTCATTAGGTAAGGATTAGAGTTTTTATCTAGGTAGTTTTACACACATATATATAGATATCTATATATATATATTGTATATATAGTACTAATAAATATATCTATTAGATATAAATGTATATAATATTACAATTATATATATCTCCAGGTATGTGGATTTTTCTTGCAAAGTTTGGTAAAAAACTTCCATCGTATGTCAAGAATACTGGAGATTTTTTGAGATGTCTTGAGAACCTTGAATGGAAAGGCAGTTACTCCTTGTTATCATTAGACGTCATGAGCTTATACACTTGCATCCCCCATGATCTGGGCTTACAAGCAAGTAGATTTTTTCTCAATGAAAGATCCATCTCGTATCTCTTTCATACAGAGATGTTGATGGAAATGATGTCTGTCTGTCTTAAACAGAACTACTTTCTCTTTGACCATAAAATCTTTAAACAGACCCTCGGAACATCAATGGGGACCTGCTTTGCTCCTTGCTTTGCAGGTCTTTATCTAGGGCACTGGGAAGAAAAAGTAGTTAGAGAATCTCCTGTTTTCAAAGATAAAGTGGCTTTGTGGATACATTACATAGACGACATCTTCTGCGTGTGGGAGGGCACTGAGTATGAAGCTAATGAGTTTGTACATACTCTTAACACCAATGACTATAATTTACAATTTACCAGTCAGTGGTCAAAAGAGTCATTGGAGTTTTTGGATCTTAGACTCACAGTGCAGGGAGACTCCCTAGAAAGTGCGCTATTTAGGAAAACCACTGCAGGGAACAGTCTTTTACATGCCCGCAGCTGTCACCCCAGTTCGTTGATCAATAGTATACCACTGGGAGAGCTATTATGGGCTAAACGGAACTGCAGTACAGTGGAGAGTTTTGATAAAGAAGAGAGAACAATGACTAAGAGGTTCCTTGAGAGAGGATATCCACAATCAGTTATCAATAAGGCTAGAATGGAAGTTGCAAAAAGAACAAGAGCTTCTCTAGTAGTTGAGAAAGAAAAAGATAAGGAAGAGGGTAAGTCTCAAGAAAAGATAAGGTTTATTACTACCTTTAATAGACAGGCTAAAGAGGTACGAAAAAGCTTAAACAAATTTTGGCCAGTGTTATTAACAGACAAAGACATAGCAGACAGCGTAGAAAATTTCCCTCAGATCACTTTTAAGAAGGCCAAATCACTTAAGGACACTTTATGTAGAGCGGTAGAGCCCTCTATCATAAAGCACGTAGGAATACAGGGATTTTTTACGTGTAGAAACTGCAAAGCTTGTAAGAACAGCAAAAATAGAAAGGAATGTAGACTTTCCCCTGACTGTAAGCGATTTAGAATTTTGAAACACACGTCATGCAACACTGATTATGCAGTCTATGCTCTTTTTTGTCCCTGTCAGAAGGCATATATAGGCAGCACAATTCACAAGGCGAAGAAAAGGGTGTTGGAACATCTTCGCGCAATAAAACATGGAGATAAACAGTACCCAGTTGCGCGACATTTTCAAAGTCACCATGATCAAAACAGCGACCTTTTAAGCTTTTGCGTACTTGACACAGTCAAAATGAATGAGAGAGGAGGGAACAGAGTGCAAAATCTACGACGTTTAGAATCTAAATTGATCATTCAATATAAAACACTTACGCCGATAGGTCATAACTGTGATGAAGAACTAGCAGCACATTTAGGTTAGATGTAGATTTGATAGTGGTTAAGGTAAGGAGCAGCGACTCTTTACTGATCTTTCACCTGTGAAGGAGTTTACCGTTTACAAATTAATTATTTTATCTTGTGTTCTAAAGTGATGCATATTAGTGAATTGAAGTGGATTGAGTAAATCTGTTGTACAATGATGAATTAACTCTGCCAATGCTGAAGAGATTCTTGTGTTTTTAATGTCACTGTGGTGTTAAGTTTTTTGGTTTTGAAGATGTGATATTTATTTAGTTTTGTTTTGTTTTTGTTTCAGATATCTGTTGTTGCTGTTATAATGAAGAAATGCCAAAGAGCGAAAATATCTTCTTGTAGTGGGTAGGCCCACTAGGGCATGATAACTTGATTAAAGATGAGAGATACATTAGTAATTGATTTTGCTAAAGAGAGCTAGGACATTAAAAACATGAAATTCTTTAATCTACAGTATAACAACAGTACAGGCACTGAATTTCGAAGAAGTGGTTTCTATTCCAAAATTGTTTGCAGATTACATTTATGCCCACTTGGGCTAAGATGAAATATAGTACATTTTGAGCAGTTCCACTAGTCACAAAAAAAAAAAAATAATAATAATAATTATGAAATGAAATTAATGATTTTTTAAAAAAGCTTTGAAAAGGCATAGAGATATAAAGATTTTAGGATGTGCTAACTGTAGAAGTCTTTTATGTATTTTGTCGTATTTTTTTACGTCCTTTGTCCTAACATATGAGTAGGCACTTTAAAAAGTCATTTTTTATCTTAAACATGCTAAATGTTTAGAACTACTACATAGATCTGTCGCTCGTGTAAAGATGCAATTAGAACGATATTTGTAATAATTAACTTGCAAGCACATTTGGGTGAGGTAGGAGTGAGCTAACTCATCTTTTCATGATAAGTCTGTTTTCAGGCTCTATTATGGTGGTGGTCACATGTTTATTTAAACGTAATTGAAAGTAAGTCACAGTACTCGTGAACAAGGGACTGGGTCCCGAAACGCGTCGAGTTTGTTCGTATTTGCTGAATAAATAACTGCTTGAAAGACGTTTGGTGTCCGCGGCTGCTGTAATGTTACGAGGTAACAGCTTTCTTTTTGATATATATATATATATATATATATATATATATATATATATTCACTGAAAAAACCATAGGTTTCAGGCATGTTATAGTTAGAAATTAGCATTTAAAAAACCTTTGAAATTCACTGAAAAAACCATAGGTTTCAGGCACGTTATAGTTAGAAATTAGCATTTAAAAAACCTTTGAAATTCACTGAAAAAACCATAGGTTTCAGACACGTTATAGTTAGAAATTAGCATTTAAAAACCTTTGAAATTCACTGAAAAAACCATAGGTTTCAGACACGTTATAGTTAGAAATTTGCATTTAAAAACCTTACAAATTCACTGAAAAAACCATAGGTTTTAGGGACAGTTATAGTTAGTTGAACATTGCACTCGTACAAACCCCGTGAAATTCCCCCGTTATAGTTAGTTCAGCTAACTATAACTCGCGCCCGCAATGCACTGCTGATGACGTCACATATTACATCACTCATGACATGGTCAGTGACATCACTGATGACATCACTGATGACATCATCCAGTGACTGTGTGTTTCTGTAAAGTTTAAATATGTTTAATATATATAGGCAAAGGCGTATTGAAGAATGAGTGGGTGTATAAGTGTCTGAATGGATGATTTAGTAGGTGCGTGACTAACTCTATAAGTGAGTGATTAAACGTATCTTACTGAATGCATGGGTTAGTGACTAAACTGGGTGAATGTCTGTATCCGTCTGTCTGTTGGTGTGTAAGTGGATGCATGGATTTGCGAATAGCTACATGAGTGTGTATATGGGTTATTGATTGGTTCTCTGAGTATCTGTATGGGTGCCTGAGTGTTTGTGTGGGTGGGGTGTGTGTGACTCTGTACATAGATGTGTGAGTGGGTGATTCACTGGGTGCATGATTTCAAGAGTGCATCTGTGATGGACTGCTTGGGTGGGTGAGTGTGTGTATGGGTGTGTTAGTGAGTGAATGTATATCTCAGTGGTACATGTGCGAGTAACTACATATGTAAAAGGCAGTATATATGTGTGTTAGAGTATTTAAATGGCTATAAGTGAGAGTGTGTGATTGTGAGAGTGGCTGTATGGATGCGTGTGTGCTTGTATCAGTTATTGTATAAGAGCGTAAGAATGTGCTAGTATTTGTATGAATAAGTGAGCTGTGTGTGTATAACTGTATAGGTGAGTAAATGGGTGTGTGATTAATTTTTGCATGACTGACTAGGTGTGTGAGTACCTCTATGGATGAGTGGCGGTGTGTGAGTGTTTATATAGGTTTATGAGTGCATATGATAGTCCTGTACTGAGTGACTGTAAGTATGAGTGACTGTACAGGTGAGTGAGTGGATGTGTGTGTAGACCTAAGAATCAATGAATGGGTATGTAGTTATTGGTGTTGGAGTGTCTATGGTTTTGCGAATGGCAGTCTGTAATTTAGAGTGGGTGTATCAAAGGTTATATTAGGGTTTGAGGAGGTGCATCAGATTATCACGTGGTTGATGTCATCAGTGATGTCATCAGTGATGTCATTTGAGATGTCATCAGTGATGTCATCAGTGATGTCACTGACCATGTCATGAGTGATGTAATATGTGACGTCATCAGCAGTGCATTGTGGGGCGCGAGTTATAGTTAGCTGAACTAACTATAACGGGGAATTTCACGGGTTTTGTACGAGTGCAATGTCCAACTAACTATAACTGTCCCTAAAACCTATGGTTTTTTCAGTGAATTTGTAAGGTTTTTAAATGCAAATTTCTAACTATAACGTGTCTGAAACCTATGGTTTTTTCAGTGAATTTCAAAGGTTTTTAAATGCTAATTTCTAACTATAACGTGTCTGAAACCTATGGTTTTTTCAGTGAATTTCAAAGGTTTTTTAAATGCTAATTTCTAACTATAACGTGCCTGAAACCTATGGTTTTTTCAGTGAATTTCAAAGGTTTTTTAAATGCTAATTTCTAACTATAACGTGCCTGAAACCTATGGTTTTTTCAGTGAATTTCAAAGGTTTTTTAAATGCTAATACCTAACTATAACGTGTCTGAAACCTATAGCTTTTTTCAGTGAATTTCCAAGGTTTTGTAAATGACAATTTTTAAATGTATTAATTGTTATCTTTATTTTTTTGATACTGATTTACTACATTTTTTTAAACTATTTATTTTTTAAATTACATTGTCATTACATTATACATTACATTACAAAATATACTTTCTCAGAATGAATTACTTTAGTTTAAATTCTTTGCAAATAGGCAATAGACTTTTAAGTACAGTAGTTACAGTTGTTGCAATGGGCAACACAATTTCAAACACAATGCAACATTGAGCTCAATGTGAATTTCTAGTTAAATGCAATTCGTTACTTTATGGATTACTTTTCTAACCACAGGACTGGATCCTAGATTCAGTCCTGGGACATCTCCTGTAAACAGTTGAGTAAAAGCGTTTTGGTTACAGTACTGATTTTTAAGGAATATTATTGTATTTTAAAAGTTGACACTTAGAAACTTTTTCACATAGAATCACCAATGTTATCCTATGGGAGGAAATTCACTTAGCAGGTAAGTAGTGTTATCGTTACTTTTTCTTACTCAGTGGTGGATCCTGGATCCAGCACTGGTGCATCTCCTGTAAACAGTTGAAAGAATGCGTTTAAGTCATACAGGCGATTTTTAAGAAATATTTGTAGTTTGTGAAAATCGACACTGAAACTTTTCTGCTGAAAACCAGACAATGGATTCCTATGGAAGGAAATACAAGTTACTGGTAAGTACGGTTAGAATTACTTTTCAGGGTCAGTACTGGGCTAAAAGATGCAGCACTGGGTTCTCTCCTGATAACAGATGAGTAAATCGGAATTCGTAGTTCGGCTGATTTTAGAGGAATATTATAAAGTTCCAAAACTCCACACTTAGAAGAATTTCCAAGTGAAACCAGTCAATGTTAGCCTATGGAAGGAAATTCAAGTTACTGGTAAGTACAGTTAGAATTACTTTTCAGGGTCAGTGCTGGGCTAAAAGATGCAGCACTGGGTTCTCTCCTGATAACAGGTGAGTAAATCGGAATTCGTAGTTCGGCTGATTTTAGAGGAATATTTGCACAATGGTGAAGGAAGGGGTGGGGCCTGAGGTGACATGTCTGCAAAAATGCCCTGTGGCGCGTTTTAAGTTGGAGAATTAATTCCTCCTCAATCCCGAGGGTCCCTAGGGGCCAACTAGCCCACCAGATACCTCCAGTATGCGCCAGAGAGCTGCGTTGCAGAGAGGTGTTCAGAGGCCACGCCCTTTTGCACCTCTCTGCAACGCAGCTCTGTGGTGCTTTCTGGATGTACCTGGTGGGCTAGTTGTCCCCCAGGGACCCTCAGGATTGAAGGGGATTTAATTCCCCATCTTAAAACATGCCACGGGGCCTGTTTGCACACATGTCATCTCAAGCCCCGCCCCCTCCCTTCACCACTGTGCAAACGCGCCTCGTGGCGCGTTTTAAGTCGGGGGATTAACTCCCCTTCAATTCTGAGGGTCCCTGGGGTGCAACTAGCCCACCAGCTCCCTCCATTATGCGCCACAGAGCTGCGTTGCAGAGAGGTGTAAAAAGGGGCGTGGCCTCGGACCACCTCTCTGCAAGGCAGCCCTGTGGCACTTACTGGAGGTACCTGGTGGGCTAGTTGGCCCCTAGGGACCCTCAGGATTCAAGGGGACTTAATCCCCCAACTTAAACACGCAACAGGGCGCATTTGCACAGTGGTGCAGGGAGGGGGCGTGGCCTGATGTGACAAGTGTGCAAACGCGCCCTGTGGTGCATTTTAAGTTAGGGGATTAAGTCCCCTTGAATCCTGAGGGTCCCTGGGGGCCAACTAGTCCACCAGGAACCTCCAGTAAGCGCCACAGGGCTGGGTTGCAGAGAGGTGGTCCTAGGCCACGCCCCTTTTTACACCTCTCTGCAAAGCAACTCTGTGGCACTTACTGGAGGTACCTGGTGGGCTAGTTGGACCCCAGGGACCCTCAGGATTCAAGGGGACTTAATCCCCAAACTTAAAACACGCCACAGGACGTGTTTGCACACATGTCACATCAGGCCCCGCCCCTTCCCTTCACCACTGTGGAAACGTGCCCCGTGGCGCGTTTTAAGTTGGAGGATTAAGTCCCCTTGAATCTTGAGGGTCCCTGGGGTCCAACTAGCCCACCAGGTACCTCCAGTAAGCGCCACAGAGCTGCGTTGCAGAGAGGTGTAAAAAGGGGCGTGGCCTCGGACCACCTCTCTGCAAGGCAGCCTGTGGCGCTTACTGGAGGTACCTGGTGGGCTAGTTGGCCCCCAGGGACCCTCAGGAGTGAAGGGGAATTAATTCCCCAACTTAAAACGCGCCACGGGGTGCGTTTGCTGAGTCTTGCTGGGAGGGGGCGGGGCCTCCGGGGCGATGCCGGCTTTTTGCCGGGGCAGCGGGGGGGCCGTGTGCCGTGTGCACGCATATTTTCGTAAAGGCCCGGGGTGTGGCGGTCCCCGGTGCTTGGGGGCGCCTGGAAGGCCCCCCACAGATTTAAAAACAAGCCCCGGGGAGGTGGCGGTGCCTGGGGCTGTGGGGGGCTGCGTGCCCCCGTGAATAAATTATGAAGCCCCGGGGAGGTGCCGGTTCCCGGGGCTGTGGGGGCCCCCGCGGGCCCCCGCTACACTATTAATAAATGCCCCCGGGACTTGGCCCACCCGGGGGCTTTGAAAAAAAAGCGCGCAACACCGCGCTTCATTTTTTTAATTTTCGGACGGATTCGCGCACCCGGCGCGACCCCGCTCGAATTGTTTTTAAAAAAATGCTTTTTTTGGGCCTGTGGGACCCCCTGAGCAGGCCGGGGGGTCAGGGTGTTTTTACCCTGCCCCCTTTTCTTGTTTTTTTAATCTGTTTTCTCACCTTTTCTTTCTCCCTCGGTCCAAGCACAAGATTGCTGCCAACACTTCCTGGTTTGAAGTGTTGGCAGCCAATTAGAGCCAAGCTCGTGCTCGGGGGGGGTTAGGCTCTGCCTAGATATTGAAACTTTTTATTTTTAGAATTTCTCAGGAACTACTGAACGGATTTACACCATTTAACAAAAAGGACTCTTTCTGAACCAAGGGCTACCTTTTTGCCAAATTTGGTGTAATTCCGTTCAGCAGTTCGGGCTGTAGCTTTGTCTAAAGTTTCCTACGGAAATTAACATGGGTAAAATGGGTTTAGGGACCCCCCTTTTTTTCTCGGCCCCTGCTTGTCGAATCACCCCGAAACTTTAAAGAAAGGAGCTGCCCGGAGCGCCCCACTAGTTTTGAAAATTTCGCGAAGATTCGTCAACCGGCGCCAAAGTTATTGGGAAAAGAATAAACGCTTTTCCTTTGGAAACTAGGTCCTAACTATAACTACCTACTGGCGACCGCCAGTAGGTAATATATATATGTAGATATATAGCACGAGCGACTTTCTAGTAAGTTGTAGCCCCGAAGTTAAAACTAGTACCAGTTGGCTAACTGGTGGCAAGGGATTTGTGAGATGTACAACATGCAGAGCATGCAAGTTCGGCACCAGCAAAACATCATTTAAAACACCCTTTAAGGATAGACCGGTGCTGATTGATAAACATCTCACTTGCAAAACCGAATTTTCAATCTACGTGCTGGAGTGCTCTTGTGGGCTGCGATATGTGGGCAGCACAAAACTGCCGGCCCACAAGAGAATTCTCCAGCACTTACGCGCCATAACAAATCTGGATACTACTTACCCAGTGGCTCGTCACTTCAGTGAGGTCCATGATAAGAATCTGGACCACTTGAAGTACTATGTGATTGATTGCATCCCAGCACAAAGACGTGGAGGCAATAGGGAGGCCAGTTTGAGAAGACTAGAAACCAAGTATATCCTAGAATTAGACAGTAAGAGCCCTCAAGGATTGAATACGACTGAGGACTTACATACTTGGTTATGAGGTCTACACATTGCTCACACATTTCCAAACCCAGATTCAAACCATTGGGGTTTTATATAATTTTAGGCCGCTACATCACGAATACCGCACAATACAAGTTCCTTTTTTTTACCCTTTTTCAATTTTATCTTCACTTTTTAGCACTAGACACTTTTTTTGATACAAATCAAAATCAGTGAATAGCACAATTTTGCACACAGGGGCACATAGCACTTTATGTTCAAACAGTACATACTAGAGGACAAATGCCCATGGGGGCAATAGTGTCCGGGATATGAGTAGCAGTTGCACAGGAGGTTGTTCTTAAATGGTTTTTACATATTTATACAATTTTTGGGGAAAATTTTAGAGAGCATTTTTTACGAGTAATGATCGGTGGTTTTAACATTCAATTTTAAGGCCGCAATTGGTGTACTCGTATTTATATGTTTTTGTAAATATTACCTAATTGTTATGTACTAGATTTTATCTATCAATGTTGCTATTTAAAATGTTTTTATACAGATAAAATTGCGTAATTTGCACATGGTGGTAGACAATGTAAAACCAAGAAACAACCGATGTGAACATCTGTCTACTCACAATTGTACTGTAACATCAGCAAGTCAGACGAGTAGTCTGTCTTTAATGTCTATTTGAGCACTTGGCACTTTAAATATGGGGTGGAAATGACGAAAGAAACATGTGATCAAGGCCCTGCGAGGCCGAAACGCGTCATGGCAGCACAGCAAAAATAAAATAATCAAGCACGAAGAAAAAGAGGAGTCCGTTTCCATCTTTTGGGCGTAATACCAGAGATAAAGAAGGAGAAAACTTAATATTTATATATATATATATGTGTATATATATATATATATATATATATGCATATATATATATATATATATATTCCCAAAACAGCAGGTTCCTCCTGGGATTGAGCCCGTCGCCAGGTGGTGCGCGGTGCCGCGGAACCACGGCCGGACGAAAGTTACGAAACAAATTTCAATAAAGCGCACACTTGAAACAGTCCACTGCAGTGCAACAAGAGATTTATTTCTCAGACGCTACGCGTTTCGGCAGAAAACTGCCTTGATCACATATATATATTTATATATATATATCAATAATAATATTATATTTAATTTATATTGAAGGGGACTATGTAAGAAGAGAGATAATACCCCATACGGAGGTGAGAGGTGAGTTAATAGATGTGAAGAGGTCTATTAAGGAAGCAGTAGAGGCCGCTATGTCTTAACACTAGAGAAACACTCCTTCAGAGAGGAGTATTTCTAAATTTCTGAGGAGGACATACCTATAAAAAATGGTGGAAAGGGCTTAAAAAAGACAAGGCATCCAATCAGAACCTCAAGTATTTTGTCTGGTTCAGGAACAAGGAGGGTATATGTATGATAATGTTGATGACAAATTATAATATGGAGTTCGACGAGTATGTTTTTGACCCTGAGGAAGGGTTAGAAGCTTTTGATTTACAGTGCCCCTCAACCTCTAAATCGGTTAAGGATCCTTTAGGGGAGGATATGTTTAGTCCGGGTTAAATAAGACATCCTTGCAGCTCTGAATGGTGGCCCTTGTTGCATGAGGCATATTTATCAAGCAAAGGGTGAGAGAACCCAGGGAGAGACAGCATTGCAATCTGAAACGAGCTGAATGTCCCAGACCATATATTGATAATTAGGTATGTCACATCCCCAATCTGAACCCTGAGTTGACTACCTTCCTGTTCAAGTCAGGAAAAGACCCAAGAAAAGGCATTGAAGGCAAAGAAAAGGCATTGTGTATAAAACTGCCAGGATAGAGTATTCTATAGCATAAGACAGTGTATCAAGAGGTATTGTTTGATAGAAAAATTATTTTTATAAAGGAGCACAATAAATTACCAAGAACAAGGGAAGGGGAGCAGGGAGACAAAACACCGAGAAGCGAAAAGATTAAGGAATTGCTTTTCACATATACTTAGTTATACGGTCAAAAATAAATAAACAACCATAAATGCACTGTGTTACATTAAATTTCATGTAACCTGTGATACTGTGCACAAGTGCTTGTGAGAAAGTAAACGGCGCTGATGACACATGAAGGAGTATATACAGCGGGAAGAAAGGCGCAAACAAAGTTATATATACAGTGTAGTCTTAGTGATACCTGTACATTCGGTACATTATGAATAAATTAATTCTTCTGGGCAATCACAAGGGAGGCGCCATGAATTACGCTGTGGGGGTTGATGGCGTTTTGGCCTTTATACAATGTTAGACCATCATCAGAACCAGAGGGCTTCTGTGGGTGAGGCCGCTGGACGCTGGGACGTAGACTGGATGTACTGCCATATCGGGTAAATGCGGTGAGGCACATTTCAGGTTTCCATTTTTAATTGAGGGCAGGAACATAAACCAGGTCTGGGCCGGTTTTCTGGGCTAAGGGAGCAGATAGTGAGACCAGCGCGTGACCGGTGGATGATCTCAGCCTCAGAGAGGGCTGCACGGGAATTTAATGGGGAGATGCGTCCATTGTTGTATGGGTGAGCGCAACGGCAGCCGGGTTCATTCTGCTGGGGATGGAAAAATTCAGCGTGGCTCCGGCGTGAGTGATAGATTATTCAACATCTTGGGTCCTCTTCACACATCATAGATATGGCGGAGGAAGCTCATTTAAAAGACACAGTGATAGATAATGAGCTCTTGAGGCGTTTGAGCAAAAGAGCAATTTGTATGTTGATTAATACAACTGCAGGATCGATATCTGAGAGAAAAAAGGCCTATTCTGATGAGGATGAACCACAAACTTGCGGAATTGGCTAATAAGAAGTCGGTAGAGACCTCTATGGACTCCTTTTTGGTCACAACTTTATTAAGTCATTAAAAAAAATGTGTCTACCTTTACAGCTATGCGCAAGGCTCAATTTAGTATTAGGCATGTTTTTGGGGCATGAATTTGTGGAAGGGCCGACAGGAGGGGACTGGCTGCCGTCTGAGGTATCAGAAGGAACCATTTTTACTCACAGAATTCAAGAGGACTGGATTTTATACACAAAGAGACAGATCTAGACCCAGAGAAGGTAGATCAAAGTCACAAGGTGCAAGACATGAAGGTGAGAACAAAGGTTTGTACTGGTTGTTCCCAACTAAAGGTGGGTGGAAGACTAAAGTTGTTTGCACACAAGTGTTTAGTAGTGACAAACGACCCTTGGGTTCTGGAGACTATAAAAGATTTCAAGATAGACTTTTGTGAAGTTCCCATCCAAATTGCCTGACCAAAAGAAATTATTTTCGATGGAGAAAGGAAGGATTTAGTGCATTTAGAGGTTGCTCAGATGTCAGACAAAAGATCAATAATAGAGATGCCAGAGTTAGAAGAGGGTTTTGTAAGTGAAATATTTTTGGATTGGGGCCCAGTAATAAATTTGAGGGATTTGAAAAAATATTTAGTTTACAGACACTTCAAGATGGTAGGAATCCATCTTTTACAAGATGTTTTGCGAGAAAAGATTAGTTTGTAAAACTAGATTTGAAGGATGTGTATTTCACGATTCCTATGGAGGCAAATTTGCAGAAATATCGCTGATTCAGATGGAGAGGTGTATTGTACCAGTTTTGTTGTCTCCCTTTTGGGTTATCTTCAGCTCCATGGTGTTTCACCAAAATCTTACTGCAGATTGTGGCCTTCTTGAGAGAAAGAGGTGTTTGTTTAATAATATACTTAGATGACATTTTATTAATGGGCCAGGAGAGAGCAGAGCTACTGGAGCATTTACACATGACAAGGGATCTTCTAGAAAATCTAAGCTTCATTGTGAATGTAGAGAAATTGGTTTTAGTACCAAGGCAGAATTTGGAGTTCTTAGGTTTTGAGGTAGACCCCTTGAGAGCTCAGTTACATCTTCCTCATAAGAAGATAAAGAAAATAAGGAAGAAAGTAAGGCATGTCTTGGGAAAATAAGTGGTAACTGCTTTTCTGCTGTGCAGCCCTGCTGCCTGCTACCCTCTGTCCTCCTGAGGAAGGACTTGACCCATATCACTTAAAGCCAGAGTGACTCCAAGGGCAAGATGGCTTTTGCCTCTGTTCTAAGTCTCAAAGACATTCAAGGCTTCTCATCACCCAGCAACATCACCTGCACTTTGCTTGTTGCATGTCTTGCCCTGCCAAGTGGTGCCAATCCAGTCCTGGGCCACTGGAAGAGGGTATACAGTTCTGCAGCTGCTAAAATCCATGCTTTGACGACGTTGCAGCAATCGGAACCCATGCATTTCCCTTGATGCATCTGCACTGCTGCACGGATTGAGGACTTCGCCGACTGTGCATCTCCTCCAGTTCCCAATGCATCGTCTACATCTTGCGAGTTGATGATGAGGCATCTCCAATTTGCCCGGATCGATGACAATGTATCACCTTCGATCCACCAGTTCGACTCCGACACCTCACCTCTATGCTTCTCGCATCTCAACTCTGTCAATGATGCCTCCCAGGTACTTTTCAGTGGTCCCAGCCTGGTCCCTGTATCCGACCCACGCTCCATCATGATTGGCCTGAAGTTTTCGATGTACGCTGGTCAAGCGAGGCCAGATGTCCTTGGTTTGTGCTTTAAGCCTTTAGGCACTATTTTTTCATTTGTTTAAAAATTCATGACTCTGGTTATACTTGTTGGATTTTTGTCATTTTGTCTTGTCTTACTCATAAAAATATAACCTATGGTTCTAAACTGATGTGGAGTCTTTTTGTGGTATTGTCTCTGTGTTACTGTTTGAAGTGTTACACAAATGCTTTTCACATTGCCTTTTAAGTTAATCCCATCCGCTCTGTCACAACCTGAGAGAGGGTGAGCACCAGTTAATTTATGGTGTGTATCTGACTTACCCTGACTAAGATTGTGGTTCCTGTTTGGACAGAGTGCATACCTCTGCCAAACAGCAACTCAATTTCTAACAGTAGGTAATGATATTAACTTACATGCAGGGAGGGCACACAATATGATAACTTTGCTAACATATATTAGAAATGTATGTCATAATCCAGGGCACCACCGCATCATCCATATGGCAAAGTGTTAGAAATTGAGGTTTCTGATTGGCAGAGTTAACATCCTGTCCAAGCAGGAGCCACAATCCTTGTTGAGGTAAGTCAAATGCACAACCTAAATTAACATGTGCTCACCCTCTGGTAGTATTTGTGCATACTTTAATTACAGTAACACAATGAAAACACCACAAAAATACCCAGTTTAAAGATTAAATGCAAAAATAATACTTAAATGTTACTAGCGATCAAAAGGATACTTGAGGCTGCAAGGGACTGGTGCAAATCCAAGTTCAAGCCAATCACGATGGAGGGCAGGCCCGCTACAAAACCCAAGCAGGGTCTGTTGAAAAAGTACCTTGTACGAAGCAAGCATTGGCATTGAAGGCTTCACTGCATCAGTTCCAATCCAAGCAGTCAGATTGATGCGTTGGAGTCGAGCCTCGCTGTCAGTGTTGAAGGATTGGCGCTGTGTCGATGTCAAAGTATTGGCTCTGTGTAGTCATCGAACCTCACAGTCAGCACCTGCCTCATCATCTAATCAGCACTGTGTCTGCATCAGAGGGCACTGTGTCAGTTCTGATCTGGGCAAAGGTGTCCCTGCTTCAACTTTTGCAGAAAATATCTGCAGAACCCACTTCTGAAGCCCAGGACTGGATGGGGCGCCCCAGGCAAGGGTAGGACTCACAGATGGCAGAATCCAGGAGCACCAGCAGATTTTCAAGAAGTCTTTTGTGTCCCTGATACTTCAGCAAATGGGAGGGAAGCCAGCAAGCCCTTGGAGAATTTTGGTTTCAAGGATGTAGAAAGCAGGTCCAGTCCTTGTCACTCCTAGAATCTGCAGCAGCAGGTCAACACAGCAGAGCAGGTAGCAAAGTGGCAGTCCCTCCTGTAGCACAGCAATCGGCAGACCAACATAGCAATGTAGTTAGGAAAGTGGCAGTCCCTCCTACAGCACGAGCTCTTTTTCCAGGCAGAATGTCCTTGGTTCCAGCAAAGTTCTGATTTGGTGGTTTCTAGGGTCCAATACTTCTACCCAAATGTGCCTTTGATGTGGGGGAAGACATCAAAGATGCCTTTGAAGATCACAAGGCTTTGCCTTTCCTGCACTTTCACCAGGCACTCTACAGGGGGGTATGTAGCTCTTTGTGTGGGGACTGGCACAGCCTTATTCAGGTGCAACTGTCATCTCCCCCCTCCCAATCTACCTCAGGAAGGCCGATCAGCCTGGTGATGGGCCATCAGGATGCAAATGTCACACCCCAGCTCCCTTTGTGTGACTGTCTAGAGGGAATGCACAAAGCCCAGCTGTCGCCCAGCCCAGATGTGTATTCAGAGACAGGCAGGGACACTGATTGGTTAAAGTAAGAGTATGCCAACTTTCTAAAAGTGCCATTTTCAGACCTACAATTTAAAATTCAACTTCACCATAGGCAGTATTTAATTTACAGGTCCTGGGCACATACAGTGCACTGTACTAGGGACTTCTAGATAAATTAAGTATGACAATTTTGAATAAGCCAATGTTACCACATTTTAGGGAGAGAGCACATGCACTTTAGCACTGGTTAGCAGTGGTAAAGTGCCCAGAGTCCTAAAGGCAACAAGAATGAAGGAAACAAAAAGGGAAGAAGAAGGCAAAAGGGTTTGGGGTGACCCTGCAGAAAGGACCAGGTCCAACAGGAGGTTGTTGCCCTATAGTTACCTCATAAACCATGCTGCATCCTGCCAACCCTTCCAAAGAGTCAATATGTAGAGAGGGCTTAACAAGTTCATACACTTGATGGAACTTCAGCTGTATGGCATGTAGAGGGAATTTGGACACTATGAGCCTTAATACAATTTTAAGTAAGTTTACTATTTTTTTGGTATTCAAAACTACAAGTTTAATTTATTTTACTATTAGTAATTTTACAACTGTTGAGACTCAGCAGTTGAGGTGGACAACTCTGCACATAAAAAGATAGGACAGGGCTATCTTTTTTTGTGCGGAGTCTCCACCATGAAATTGAAGTGTTCCCAGTTGTAAAATTACTATTATTAAAATTAAATGCATTGGGCCTGATTCACAAAGGTAAATTAACATGTTTGTGTGAGTTTACTCTTTTTCAGTATTCACAAAACTCCCAAGTCAGGGCGGAGAACTCCACACATAAAAAAAGATAGGCCAGGGCTATCTTTTCATGTGCAGAGTTCTTCACCCCGAATGCAGAATCTCCACACTCATAACCTTACTATTAAATTGAAATTTTGTGAATATTGAAAAAAACTACACAAACACCTAGGTGTACATTTATGAATTTGGCCCTCAGTTTGTGAATACCAAAAAGTAAACTTACACAAAAGTATACATTTACCTTTGTGAATTAGGCCCACTGAGTCCATCTGTGTCCTTTAGACTCACACACTACAGAAATGTTTGATTTTGGTGCTCTCATTATTGTAACCCCAGAACACTTTGTGCAATTGCGCATGCTGTCACCTGTCAAGCTGTGTCCTCCTACACTTACCTATAAGATAAAATCAAGACTTCATTCCGGGCCAGTATATCATCAACAGGAACACTAAGAGCTCGCCTAAAATAGAACAAAGGACCAGGGGCCAGATGTACAACCATTTTTTGAGTCGCAAATTGGTCGCAATCTGGTTTAAGAATCCAAAAACAGCTGTACACGATGTACGACAAGCATTCGCAAATCTGACATAGGCATGCAACTAATTTGTGACTTGTAAAAAACCAAACTGATTTTGCGAGTCAAAATTAGAGAGTTCCTAATTGCGATTCCATTCCAACTTTCAAAGCAGATTTCAACAAGCTAAGCAGACTCAAAGCACTATTGTTTGAACATCAAGTGGCTCTTACATCTGCCCGTGAGACCTTCAAGTTGCAGGTGGCTAGAACTACTGTTGAAATACACCTCCCTCTGCATTTCGGTGAATTGATACATCAATTTTTTAGTGCCTCTGATACAGAAGATGTAGCTCACTTTTTTAAACTTCTAGACTCTGGCCTCATGACTTCTTTTCAAACTATTTTTGGAATAATTGCACTCTATTTTTTCCAACGTGTTCGGTGGCTTCCCATTATGGCTGTTCCTTATTTTGCTCATTCTCGTCCTGTTGCTGGTATTCCGCAATGGATGTTCCTTCTGTGGCTGCCCTGGACCTGGCATCACTCCAACACTACTGTGAGTTTATGCTTCAGCTCTTTGGGATGACTCCGTTGCAGGCATTGGATGTGGATTGGTATTTAACCTTCAGCCTTGCTTACTTCACCTGTGTGCAACCTGTATTTCACTGCATCTGGTGCCCCTTTCAGTGGGCACTGGACATATGCTTGGCTCTACAGATGCCCCCTGCCCTGGACCTCGAACTGCTGATGAGTCCCTTAGTGGACCATTATCAGGACTGTTCCTTGGGTTTGTGACCTCTATTAAATCAGAGTGTGGAGCAAATGACCAACGGGAGTTCCTGTGCATCGACATAGCGGATATTAGATCAAAGTTTCATTGAAGTCATCGCAAGTTGCCGTGTGACAGTGTCTGCTTCGGTTTAGTTGAGGATTATTTCTGCTCCTTGGAACTTATGAACTGGGCCGCAGACCTGTCCATCTTCAGGGAGTCGGACCCCATTATGGAGTCCTTCACTTCTACATTGGCTGATTACATACTGGATTCCTCCGACACGCATTAATTTGATATTTTTTTGTTCAAATTGCCATTTGTTGACTGCCCTGCGCAATTATTTCTTAGTGATGGCTTTGAATTTGCCTATCTTCAGGTTTTTGTTATCCCTTCACATGCTACCTTCCTGACCAAGGGGAGGGTGTCACGAGTTCTGTCCATGGCTCATTGTAGTTTTTCCTCTGTTACCTAACTGTGCATGGCACGGCCGCATTTGCTTTACACACGTTACTATATAAACATGTTTGCTTTTTTGCCACATTACATTTTCACACAGAACCTGCAGTTGTTTTCTCATTCTGTTCTTCCAGGGATTTAGTTTGAACACAGCCGATAAGGTCAAACGACAATGTCCCTTGTTATTTTGTTCCGGTCAGGCACTAGCACCTAGAAACAACAAGGGAATGCAGCTGTTGTTTATGAGCATGTACACCTTGTCATATAGATATGCACAGTAATGTAACATACAGAGAGAGAGAGATATTTCCTGAGAGAAATCACAGCTGTATCTGAGATGTAGAATGTCCATCTGTATATGCTAAGGTATGGGGTCCACTACTAATCCAAGCAATCTTTGCTGTATAATCAGTTTTCTTCTGTAGAAGGGGAGGGTGGTTAGGGTACTCTGTCTATAATATGACAGGGCTCTTCATAATATACGGTTTAGTGACTATACTGATGGTGTTTTTAATAGGCAGTTGTTTTCTAATTGTGGCGCGTATACTGCATTCTTGCGCACAATAGTTTAAATAAACATTTCAAACTTCCTTCACGACTCTGTCATGTCTTATTGTGGACCACTACGAATGTCTAAGCAAAAGGCGGTATCCTTTCACTGAGATCCTTGAGAGGGTCGGGAGTGTAGTGTTCTGGGGTGTCAATTCACTTGTCTCTCTGGATATGAGTAGGAGAACAAGAGAGACACTATAGCTAGTTGGACACAGGCTCATGGTGCTGAGGTGGTATGTTGACTCAGTCCCTATCTACTAATGTTTTATGGTCCCCAGCATAGTTCTGGTCCTTAGCAGAATCCCTGCAACACCAGGTCGACTTTGTCCCGGACCGGTCTTCCCAAAACTGTCTATGTACTCTAGCTCATGCCCTCTGGATGACGTAGGATCTCCCTGAGGAGATCTCCCTAGACGCTGAGAAGGCCTTCGACCTCATCAGCTGGTTTGGCCTGGGGGATGACTTCATCACTAAAGTACAATTATTGTACAATGACCCATTGGCGCAGGTGAGCTGTTGGGGATTGCTATCCATGCCCTTTCCAATCAACTGGGGAACATGCCAGGGTTGCCCTCTCTCCCTCCTACTCTTTTCAGTGGCTTTGGAACCCCTGGCAGTGGCCAGGCGTCAGTCCCCAGATATTGAGGGCATCCAGCCTCTGAGTGGCCCCTCCTCCCTCCTTCTATACGCGGATAATATCCTGCTGATGCTTGTGAATCTAGACCAGTCACTCCCGGCTCTCTCCACGACTTTGCACTGATTGCAGGTTACAAGTTCAACTGGGGGGAGAATGAGACCCTACCTTCCGCCTCATCTACGATGGTAGCGGCGATTCAGGTGTACCAATTTCTCTGGACACCGGCCTGCCTGAAGTATTTAGCGTTCTGGAGAACCGTTGGCTGGAAAATATGACGAAAATCAACCTCGAACCACTGATAGAGTGCACAAAGGCAGATCTTACCAAATGGATGCACCTCATCCTTTCCCTGTGGGTCTGCATATGGGCAGTCAAGATGATCACCCTCCCCAGGTTCACGTACGTGCTGTGAAAGTTACCCTTTCTAGGTCCTGGTTGCCCTCCTCCGCTCTGTGGGCCAACTCATTAGGAGCTTATTTGGGGTTCCACACACCCTTGCTTGGCCACCTCTAAACTGATAGAGCATAGAAGATATGGTAGCCTAGAACTCCCTGTGGTGGTACACTATGCACTGGTACTCAAGCTGGCACAGCTTGCTTACCTGCAGTGTGACATGGTGGGTATGGATTTAACACAGACTGTCTGGGTTCTCTCCGCTGTATACCTATGGTACCCCCAGGGAGTGCACTGCTAACGCCATGATCCATGCACTGGCTACCGCATGGAAGTGGGTCCACCCTTTTTCCCTGTAGACCTTAATCTCCATGCTGAGTCCTCGCTGTGCTGCAGAATGTGGCTATTCAAGTCAAAGACACTTTATTTCGGCAAAGTCATGAACATTTTCCATTAATACAATTTTAAAAAACACATTCCTGATCCAATCAATGCTAATTAAACCTGTCATATATTAGAGCCTAAAACCACATCATATATTGGTGTATATTAATAAATATAATTAAAATTAATTAAAATGACATGATTTCTAAAAATTGATAAAAATCAATGCTCGACAATCGTAATTTAAAGTAACATAGAACATCATCATTTGATAGCTTGTCTTCTTTTTGCCCACATCTGCCGCAAACACGTTGCTGTTGTGCTAGCATACAGTGCAATAGTATCCGTTCTTAGTATCCTGAAAGCAGTGCAGTGGCACGAGGTTCCTATAAGCCTACACACAGGTTCCAGCCAAGCTAAGCGAATCTGGGAATAGGCCGGATATGCAAACAGCACATGTGGTACAGTCTCCTCCTGTTCAGCGCAATGGGGGCAGTTACCGTTCTCAGAGCCCAACTACTTTACAGTAAAGGGAGCTTCCCAACTCTAAATTGATGATATAATTTCCTATCTAACAGGACTGTGATTAAATCTCAGTACATCTCCAGTTCATGCACTGCTTTGAAGTTCAAACATTTCCCTGTCAGAGAGGTGTTTACCATATTTTGTTCCTCTCTCTGTATTACCAGTGCCCAATACTGTAGTTTCAGTGCCCTCTTAGTTGGAATAGGATGTATAGCTGGATGGCACAGAAGAATACCATGGCCTAGCGAGATCAAATGCTTCTTGACCAAGCACAGCCAAGATATTTTATGGGCTCTGTCAGTGTTGATGGCATCTTGTAAGGCAGCTACGTAATGGCTCAACTCGGGGGTTACCCATAGTCTTCACCAAAACAACAAGGAACATAGGGGGGGACTTGAGGGCTTCCTTTTTAACACCCATATCCAGAAATATGGGGTGCCAGGGGGTACTGGATGGAAGGGAAACCAGAGCTCTTAAAAAACATTTTCTCACCATACCAGGGCAGAGACCTCCGCAAACCCCCACAATTTGGTGCCATATGGCGCAGCACGAATAGCCTTGTCTCATACACCTGAAGGGCTGGTTTCACTGGTTTTGGTAAGCGATATACGATGCTCTTTTAAAATAGCTCCAGTAATCTGTCTGTGCTTTAAGCAAGCCCCTTCAAAGTGCTTGGATCAGGACATACTAGATGAGAGTTTGATTCCTAGATAATCAAATGAGTCGACCCTCTCTAGGAACCTGTCCCCTAACCTCAGGTTACCCTCAACCTTTTTTGTGGTGTGACAACACTATAAATTTCATTTTGTCTACATTGATTTCCAGGCCACGATCCTGGCAAAAAGCACTACATTTATTCAGGCCACTCTGGGTCCTTGAAATTAACAGAGTGTCATCCACAATCAACAATATGGGGATCTTGGAATTTGCTATAGTTGGAAGGTCCACTAAACACTCAGAAAGATAATCTATCAACCTGTTTAAATATAAAGAAAAGAGGGTAGGGGCCAATACACACCCTTGCCTTATAACTTTCATTACTGAAATCCTATCTGTCAGTTGGCCCTGGGACCCGCATCAAACCCTGGCAAAATTGTTCTTATGAAGCTTGATCAGTAAAGCTAATATTTCATGAGGCATACCCATCTCCTGCAGAACCTGCCACAGACTTAGCATTGGAACCAGGTTGAATGCAGATTTGAGATCAACAAAGGCAACAAACAAGTTGCTACTACATCACTGGTATCAATGCCCTCCTCATAGTACAAAGCTGAGAAGTGCAGGACCCATTCCGTGGCTGGAACATGATTTACTGGATCAAACCCTGTATTGGTCCCCCCACTGGTGATCAACTTCCAGAAGCATGTTTGGTCTCTGGTCAAGCAAACCCCTGATATCTCTCTCCATTTGTTGTTGTCCCACTCTTTCTTAGCCCTCAACAAGATATGCTTATAATCCTTCCTAGCATTAACAATCATACATGGGTTTTTTAATTTGATCCCCCTTGCCACAGAGCAGCTTGCTTCCCTACACTCCCTATTTAAACCAAGTATTGCTCTTTTGGTGAAGGGGCCTTCTCGCAGCAGTAGGGGAAATTATGAGATGAGCTGCTATTGTCTGCAACAGCTCTTTGTGTACCTCAGCAAAATTAATAGGAGATCACTCCTTATCCATATTCATTTCAACTGTCTGTAGTTTCACCTGCACTTCTTTGCTTATAGTTGTCAGGAACTCTGGTTTCGTGCTAGCCTGGCACCATTTTAGCCACCGCCTATCCAATGTATGTACAACATTAAGGGTGCTGATTAATGTAGCAGGTTCTATTACATATTTATCAAAGAGTGATGCCATTGTAAGATACAGGGGGTTATGCTCACTCTCCAATCTATCCTGTACTTCCATGTTGTCAACTCGGGACCACAATCTTAGATCAACCAGAATATAGTCGAATCAACATTTGGGCAGATGATTATTGAAAGTGCATGCCCCTTTGGAGTCAGATTTAGTGTGCCCATTCAATACAGAAGGCTTTCAAATGTAGAGCAGCCTAGGTCCACTTTTTAAATGGGACAAGCTCTAACTGCGGAATAGACCACACTTCGTCCTCTTCTGCTGTAATCCCAATATCATCGATATTAAGGGTCTGGAATGTCGTATTAAGTCCCCAGCAAGGATTAAGTGGGGACATGACAGGAGGATATTCAAGTATGCTTCTAGTGCATATGTGGTTCTTGACACGACCCCCCTGAACCCTTATGTATAAATGTTAAAAATTGCCACCCTGTGAGCATTTCCTCCTCCTACTTCTATGCGTAGTATATCCAGGCAATCAATTTGTAATAGGAAACTCTGGCACTTTAATGATGACTTCTCCCATATTATTAAAACCACTACACGTATTCCAAATTTATTCGGTGTGGCTGGGATTTGGTACACTTAATATCCCACTCTAAATATTTGTTCAGTGGACCAAGTTTCTTGAAAAAGGCATACGTCATGCTTATCAATGAAATTACACCAAGGTGTTTGCACCAACTTAGCCCTAAGTCCAGCCACATTCCAGGAAACTATAGAGATCGAGGAGCCATGTAGTGTTCTAATTGTGTCCTCATGTGTAGTGATGATGTCTTCTTTCGTCACAACTATGATACTACCAGGGTCAGAGTGTGAGAGAACATTGCCACTAGCTATATATTCCTCTGTGTCTAAATTATTGTTTTGCCCTAATGTAATTGGAACTATTGATAACATCCTTGCCTTTTTGGCCTGACTATTACCATTAGGGCCACAAAAGTCATCACTCCCAGAGGATAAAGCTATACTAGCACAGCTTCCAAGAGCGCAATATGATCGATGATCCTAGGAATATTATAAAATCCTATGGCTCTCATGGAACTCAAAGCTAGAACAGTATTATGATTCCCTACTGATTGTCAGTCGTTATCTTCTAATCCAGACAAGACCTGGTACCAATTTCCCTGTAATACGTGCTCCTTGTACCGCAGGCTACTAGAAGAGTAAACGTAGATACAGGTCCTGGGATTAGGGGCTAGATGTTTATAAAAATAGCCCAACAGAACAACAGTCATGGGCCCTGCCTGGACAGTGTCAGTATTTGCCCGGAGAAGAATCTCACCTGCTATTACTGGCCTATGAAAATTAATAATGATGAAGTTCCCTTGAGATTGGCTGAGTAGTGGCCCTATTCCACCTACTCTATGCACAAAGATAATTTCTTCATGCAAGTTGCATCCACTCTCCACATTACTATATCTCCAATATATTACTTTATTCTTAAATTCAAAGGTGGACTCAGTTTTGCCAAGAGCTAAAAAGGGGACTTTTAATAGAATGGCCACATGCTGGCAAGCAATGGGGGCAGGTCAATATTAGGAAGGGGTTCATCACGGTTGTGAGTCACAGGCTCTCTCATGGACACAGTGGCTACCCCTGGGTGCTTAGTGCTTGAACAGGCACTAAGGTCTGCCATAGGGGAAGCAGCAGTTATAGAGAAAGTACTCCCTACCTTGTCTTATTCCCCCAAAAGTGCTTCCCCAGAGGTGCCCACTCTTGTTACTACTGGCCGGGGTTGGATCAGAACACAGCTCTTCTCTATGCTTCGGCCTTCATTAGAGTTCTCCGAAGGGCCTCCCTCCATACCCTTAGTGATATGTGCTCTCGATGGACATGAGGCAGTCATAAATAGGGCGAAGTTTACTGGTGAGTAGCTCAGACAGCGGCCCCTTGATAACATCCCAGATAGAATCCTCTTCACTGTAGGGACTTACTGCCCTAGTATGTGAATTTTGCCATGGTAGTCAGGCGTTCAGATGGTTTTGCTTTATTTTTGGGGGCCCCCTTTCTGCGTTTGGCCAAGGGACTGGAGTTAGTGGAGGATATATCCTTGCTACACCTGGCTTGACCTTCTTACTTGCATGCCCTGGTCTCCCCACCCCATGCCCCTCAGTGCCCGCAGGAGTACCGCTAGATAACGTAGTATAGACGTCCACCAACAGGACCTTTGGCTATCCACCCCAGATGGCAATGGGGGCACTATTGGAGGTGAGACTGTAGGTTTTATCATTTCAGGAGGCATGTCATCAGAAGTAAGGGAAATTCTTCTTTCAGCTATGTATTTCTTTTGTGGTGATAACATCAACTGCTTGGACTACAAAATTGCCAATGATGGTACAAGAGGGAGTATGTGTGGTGCCTGAAGCAGTTGCTAGCGCTTTTCGCTTACCCATTTTCCCTGCATACACTACTAAACCCCACATCTCTTGGAACTAAAAGAGCTTCTGTGGGATAACCCTCACCTCTATTGCGCCTCGCACTTACCCCAAGTCTGATCGATAGAATGGTAGTAGCAAAAACCAAGAGGGAAGGCCCCGCCCAGCCACCTCTGGCCGATGATGGGCGAAGACGTGCCCACCCTTGGCTTGGGCTTCGCCCGCAAGCATCCTGCGCTGTGGAACTGCAGACCGCCTTATAAAGCACTGGTGATGCAAGTCAGTTGTGCAGCACAGAGGGGGATTATGGGATATTGAGTCACCAACAGCAGCAGTAACGCCTGCAGCGACTCTCCCCAAACCGAGCTGGCGATGCCCCAGGCAGAATTCCTCAAGCTTGCAACAGGCACGAAAACAATAGCACATCTCAAAGAGACAAGAACAGCCCCCACAATGCTGCTATACACACTGGGGGCTCACCACCGGACTGGCCTGAGGGGAAGCGAGCAGGCATTGAAATGCTCTCCCATCTGACGGTGGACAGGTCTTTCAAGACGTTTCAGACCCTCCAGGATGGTTTTTGGCTACCCTGGCATCAGTACTGGTGGTACCTGCAGCTTTTCAATTGTCTCCACAGCTGCCTTGGGGTGCACCCATGGCTCCTGGAGCCCTCCGCCATCGTTGCCTACTTTTGGTGTGATGTCAGATCTCTACAACCTCCTGTGTCACAATTACTCCATTCCCCAATTGATCCGACTGGGGGCATTGTGGCAGAGCCTTCTACAGGTGGACTATGACGAGGAGGACTGGGTCAACCTCCTTGAAGGTCATGATAATGGGGGCTGGGAGGCACAGATGAAGTTCTGTCACTTCAAAGTGGTGAATGATTGGTGCTGGTCACTGGTAAAACTGGAGATCACTGGCCTTCTCCATCACTAGCTTTGCTGGTGCTGCAACCTCCCCGGCTGTTGCATCTCACATGTACTGGTCAATTGCCCCAGCCTACAGGGGGTTTGGGTCGAGGTGCGGAATACGCTGGCCCACAGCACTGTTCTCTCCTTCCCATTGCCCCACCCACCATGCTTCTACATGATATGGCTGCGTCACCACACCTATCCCAGCACAAGTGCCAGTCCCTGGCCAAGGTCTGACATCTGCCAAGCTGTGTCTCCTATGCCACTGGTGTCCTCCACACCTCCCCACTCATGTGGAATGGCTAGCGGAGATGTTTTAGGGTCACATCCTATTAATGGCTCATGTACTCCCTCAATTACAAATTGCATGCCTATCTCAAGGTGTGGGCTCCATTCCTTGACAACGACGTGGCTGGAGTGGGGGCCTAAATGCTTGGTTGGGCAAGTTGCTCGCAGTTGCCTGATGACAACTGCCTATTACCTGGCCCCAACGCCTGAATCAAGTGCCTCCACAGTTGCATGCACACCCTTCAGTCCCCACCTTCCGCGTATCCCCATGGCTTCTACTAACTCTGTGATCATAGCACTGTCCCCTAACGGAGATTTCTTGGGAGAACTTGGATTTTTCTGTGCCATGACGCTCCCTTCCCTCTACCCCTAAACCCCCCCATGCCTCTACCCTTCTTACGCTACACCTCCCGCTGCCCCCCCTTTCTGGCCTTGCCCCCCTACCTCTACTTTGCCTCTTCTTTCTCTTTCCTGGGTCTCACTCCCTCTTCTATTGCCACCGCTCCCCTCCTTTCCCTCACTCTCTGGCCCCTCTTCCCCTTCTCTTAACTTGTGGCTACCCATGTGTTAGTTCCTCAGATTCAGAAATTCTGTGCCCTGGGATGGGTTGTGCGTCATCTGCTCACCCCCCCACCCTCCTCTCTTGTGCACCCGTGTTGCATTACGCCCCTACCGTTAGTACATTTGCACCGTGTAGATTCTAGGGAGCACCTTTCTTGTTTTGCACTGTATCACATTGCATTGTATTCCTTGATTGATAAATAAAGACTACATAAAAAATGCTTAGTACCATGATCCTTGAAAGAAAAGAAAATAGTGCATCATCTATTTAAGACACTTGTACTTCAATGCAGGCTGGTATGTGACATATTAAATAAAAATATATTAGTAAAACTCAATTTTATATACAGGGATAGAAGACAGCGTTAAGAGGAATATGATGGTCACTATGTGGATGATATAGTGGATCAGGGGCCGTATCACAGATATAGTGCATTTTCCATTTGCACCGGGCGCACCTTTTAAAAGGTGCACCCGGTGCAAACAAGGAAAATGCACTGTATCAGAATGAATGCGCTGCCCCCAGGGCAGCCGTGAACTCGCGCCGACCTGGGAACAGCGCATTCATGTGAAAAACAGTGCGGCTGCTTTGAAGCCTTTCTGTGTTTCACAGTGCAGGCGGAAACCTGATTGCACTTTGAAGGGGTATTAGAGATCTCCTTGCAGGCGGGTGCAGAGAGTGACTGCACCCGCCTGCAAGTAGATGTCTGGGGGATTCCATGGGACCCCCGTACCCCCTCCAGAGGGCTGACATCAGGATGTCACCTAAAAGGTAGCACACTGTTGGTGCGCTTCTTTGCTCTGCGCTGACGCCGTGCCACAGAGACAAAGGGATTCCCTCATTTGCATAGGGCCACGTCCCTACGCAAATGAGGGAATGCCCTCTGATGATAGCGCTGGCGCTTAATATGTGCCAGCACTACGGGTATTACAGAAGGGGACGCTCAAGCATCTGCAGCATCTTCTGTAATACCAAAATGCCCCAGGGCTTTCAAAGTGGGTGTAAACACCCTTCGGCCCCCAGGGCACTTCTGTAATATGGCCCCTTTCGCAATACAGCTGTGCGCCCCCTGATGGCAGCCCCTGCCATATTACAGAAGTGCCCCCGGGGTGCAACAGGCATTTAACCCGCTTTGCATGCCCCCAGGGCACCTTGGTTTTATAGAAGGGGACGCAGACGCTTTTAGGCACCAACGCTATCATCAGGGGGCATTCCCTCATCTACATAGGTGCCTGACCCCATTCAAATGAGGGAATCCCTTTGCCTATGTGCCCTTTGCTGCATTATAGACACAGGCACAGAGGCAAAGAAGCTGTCAGGAGGCGCACTGACAGTGTGCCACCTAAAAGGTGGCGCACTGTCAGTGCGCCCCCTGATGGCAGCCTCTGGAGAGGGGAAAGGGGGTCCCATGGACCCCCAGACATCCACTTGCATGCAGATGCAGTCACTGACTGCACCCGCCCGCAAGGGGATCTCAGCTTTCTCTTCAAAGTGCAGGCGGGTTCCCGCCTCCACTGTGAAACACGGAGCAGATTCAAAGGAGCTGCTTCGTTTTTCACATTAATGCGCTGTCCCTAGAGCAGTGCGAGTTCTCGGCTGCCCTGGGGGCATTCAACCTAATACAGTGTATTTACCTTGCTTGCACTATTTTCTTTAATGAATTTCTCCTACTTCAGGCACAACAAACATGTTTTCCTGTAACATTCAGCGCGCCATGCGCGCTTTCTCTTTCCAAGCAGCCCGGGACAATGGCGGCCGCTTCTTTGAAATGCTATATCTCTCGCATTTACAAGAGTTTGAGCTATTGGCATTGTAAATGACAATGCCTTTTATTTATGTGTTAATTATCAAAACAGATAAATGAAAGGCATTGTCATTTACAATGCCAATAGCTTAAACTCTTGCAAATGTGAGACCTATTGCATTGCAAATGCTTATTATTTACTATGCAAGAAGTGAATATTTTTTCTATGTCCACTAGGAAAGACTATTGTATGAATATTACCCTGAGCATGAAATACTGATTTCCAAGAATGTGCCATCACCATGATTGCATTGTATTCATATCCAAATTTGAGTGCATGTACATTGAGTTTTCAGCATTCCTTTACTGATAAATTGCTTCTCATGGAATCAATGAAATCAAGTTTCCATGACCTCTCCCACTAATTAGAAACTTCTGACATCGACTTTTGATGAACTTTTCTATATCTGTACCGCTTGTTTCTTTATTTATGTTTGGCATTGATAGGCCTGGCCACCTCAATGCCAAGAAGGTTGAGAAGCTCTTCCTCCCTGTCAATTATGTCAGCTCAGCAGTGCGTCACTTTCCCTGGACGTGAGACACCTAGATGTGCATGCGTCACCACACTCTCCCCCACTGCAGCCTGCGATGTGCCGGGTAGTACCCATTTTCAGGTCTGTCATCTGCTGCCAGTATTAGTGGAAGATTGCGCTGTACAAACAAATTAGTGCTGTCACCTCCATCTCATTACAAATGTGGTGAGGTGTTACTCCCTATCACTGCAGTCGACCAGAGGGAGCCCAGGACGCACAATCTCACTATCTGCCTCTACCATAACTGGAGATAGCGATAACGAAAGAAAAGGGAAGATAATGCACAAATAGCACACGGAAGGGGCAAAAAATTCAACGTAAATGTACAAGGATAGTAAAAAAGTAACAAAAAGTGAAAATAGAGTTGAAAAAAAGGGAAAGGTGACAAGAATGTGGTGGATAGAGGTAGATGGTGTAGTGTCCTGCTGGACACGTTCTAGTGTTCAGGAGTGTGATGAATTACACTTTTCACCCATCCATCACAGTCGTCACAGTTCCGGTGACCCTGCTAATAAAAGGAGCCGGGCACTGGGCCAGTTATCCAGTACCATACTACTGTGTGTGCGTTCCTTATTTCACATGTATGTGGGCCTCGAACCCACTACTTTACAATGGCGATGAACGGGTCTGACCCGGTGTGTTTGCAGACTGCAACGGTACTCTTTCCTGTGGGGGTGGTAACCCGAGTCTAAAACACCCCCGCACCTGTTGAGAGCGCAACTACTCATGGAAAGAAGGAGGAACCATCTCCTAGATGTGAAAGAGGAGAGGGAAGAGACTGTTTGTTTTCAACAGTCCAATAAACCTGCTGCCATCTTCCTGCTGAGGGACTGGGCAGCACGATATGGAGAAGCCAGTGCTGAAACAAGCATTTGCAATGCAATAGGTCTCGCATTACTAAAGGTTTGACTATTGGTGTTGCTAATAATAATGCAACACCAATGGCTCAAACATTTAGTAATGTGAGACCTATTGCATTGCAAATGCTTTTTTTCTCTCGCAGTTTTATATAGCGCAAACTCGACCTAAAGGTATAAGAGCGCACTACAGAGCGAGCCGGCAGTAAACGAAAGCCACCAGTTAAACCTAAAAAAATGTAAAACAACCTCCTTTAAAAAAATAATTAAATAAAAGCCCGCAAACGGAGGAAGAGAGCAATGCATGAAAGGGTGGAGGAGTGAAGACTGGGAGAGAGAGGAGCAATGGGGAGTGGGCACAGGAGTAACAGAGGAGAAGGACATTTTAATAAAATAAAAAGTATATAGTAGTAGTTTGGTTTAATAGTTTAAAAAGAAGAACCTCCGGAAACCAAGCACAGATAAATTCCACACTGAAAAAAAGAAGCATGCACACATTCTCTAATATTATACTCAGGTAAAGAATTACAAAAATGAGTTTATGTGCTCCCACGTGCTCCTCCTCTAAGCAGACCATTACTAACTTGGAATGCTTTATGGAGCTCTCTGGTCGGTAGGAGCGGATCAACTGCCTAACAAAAATGATGAATGTGTCCTCATGTAACGCAACTGGTGCTATGTAAAGCGCTCTGATACCCGATACCGGGTCAAGTTCGCGCTATATAAAACTCCTTAAAAAAAAAAAAAAAAAAAAAACTGTGGGGCATATTAGCAAGAAGAGGCGATAATCATTTTTTGATCGCCGGCTATCGCTGGAATATATCGCCACGCTAACGCTGTATTAGCAACGATTAGCGCTATGGCGATGAATATTCCAGCGATAGCGGGGGAAATGGGCCAACATCGCTGAAAAACCAGCGATGTTGCATGGAGAAGGGAGAACACCTTGCTGATACGACCCTGTGGTCGTATCAGCATAATCCACCCCCCCATGTCAGGTATGGCTAACACCTGCTAATTGCAGGTGTTAAATAAATGGCGATGACCCCAGTTAGCGCGACTTTTCACGTCGCTAACTGGGGACATGGCCACCTTGCTAATAGGCGATAGGCCTGTTAGCGAGTGTTTCCCAGGTTTGTTCGTCGGGAACGCCCACTTTGCATGTCATTAGCGATAAATATCGCTGACATGCAAAGCGGTAAAAAAACGGGCGCTAATGCCCGCAAACTGTCTCTAACTGCTGTTAGAGACAGTTTGCTGATAGGGCGATATAAATATCGCCGCTTTAGCGGCAAAAAGTGCCGCTAAAGCGGCGATAGTGCCCTTGCTAATATGCCCCTGAGAATTCAGAATAAATAGGTTGTGATTAAAATCTGATTGAGACTCGTAGTGCGTTCCATCTGAGAGGCGCTCTGAGAAGCACACGTGTCCTTTTGCAATGTATTGTTTTTGGGGAACCGGAACAAGCTTTGGTTGGGAGAGGACCAGGGGCATTTTATGTCAAGATTTCAACCACTGCATTCGCCGGATTAAACCAGAACATGTTTTCCTACAGCACTTCACACCACTCTTCTGTCGTTTCTAGGCACAGCAAATAACCGGTGCTACCATAAGCCAAATTAACTGGACGCATACATGATTGTAGTCACAACGATCACCGCACAGAGAAATGAATGGGCATAGAGAACCGGACATGGTCACGGGACGCTGATCTTGCACTAAGACAGCAAACGTGTTTATACATTGAAAGTCACCCATAGACCTAACATATACCCCTCACTATTTGCCAAGTCACCAATAATAAATGTTGAAAGGGACAAAGGCTTGGCAGCCTACCCCCATCATCCACTGTGGCAGCAATAGCTGCAACGCTCGAGAATACCTGGTGCTTAAGGACAGCAGTTGCCTCATGTTTTTTTTTTTATGAAGCATCACCACAATGTTTTTCTGCCTTTCTGCACTCATTGCTCCTCCATATACTGCCATTAGCCGAAATGGGGGCATCAGCACGATCTAGGGCTGGCTGTGCATGCAGAAAACCCATTATCGTCTGTCCATGGAATAATTGCCTGGCGCTGCATACAGATATCCAGTACCCTCGCAGGCAATGAGATATGCTGTGCAGAGGCAGGCAGCAAGTATTGATGTGGTACACGTAGGCTTTCGAACAAAGGATCCAGAAGCAACAGTGCCAGTCTGGTTGGCTGCACACACCGTGCACATGACTACTGGGGAGGCGGGCGCTACCACTGTATGCAGTGCGGGGGAGGCCGTTCTGTCTCGCGCCATTTCACTCTGCACACAGGGGTGGATGCTTGAATTGAGTAACAGTGACATCACGGCTAATCACGGGTGCGTGCCAGGGAGCGGCGGGTGATGGCGTTGTAATGCCCAACGCTCCATGGCTCTCTTATGGGCAGATGAGCTGGTCCAGAAACATCCCTTCCCAAGCCGGACTAACATGGCCCTATGAATCCGTGCTGTCTGAAAGCGATGCTTCGGCCCCCATTTCACTCTACACTGCGAAGCATAGCAGGCATTACAATGCCAATTGCACCTGAGCAGTAATAAAACAGTGAAACTAAAAAAAATTAAAGAAACACTGTTGTTCAATTCAATATGGAATCACAAACGGGTGCCTTCCTTAAACTAGGGAAATTGTGCGGCGGCCACCGCCGCAATTGTGAAACTGGAAGCACGCATGGCACGCTAAAAATAAAAATGAAAAGATACTATTGCATAGGCAACAGCCTATCGCCAACAAATACGTGAACCCTGTGTTAACGCGATGATGATTTAAAAATGCTGAGTTACGTGCCTGCGAGTGAAACGGACGCCATACTATATAATAACAAGTAGTCCCCTAACCATGACATACCTACAGTTGCAAAAGACACACAATTGATGGACGGAATGCAGAACAAATCAAAACATTCACCCCCAGTCAAGAGATCTGGGTTAAATCCATCATTCTTTTGCTCACCATGCCACCCCAGTTTAGACCTGGCCATATGCAAATCAGTCTTGACCCTGTGCCTCATGGGAACAGTCCAGCCCGAACTGCCAAGCCAGGTCCTTCCTGGACCGGAAACAAGCATCCTAGGACCGGTTTCGGGGTTTCACCCCTCTTCAGCCAGGATAGCTTGATTCCAGACGTGGGTCCCGTGCTTTCCATGCCACTGGAATCAAGCTATCCTGGCTGAAGAGGGGTGAAACCCCGAAACCGGTCCTAGGATGCTTGTTTCCAGTCCAGGGAGGACCTGGCTTGGCAGTTCGGGCTGGACTGTTCCCATGAGGCACAAGGTCAAGACTGATTTGCATATGGCTGGGTCCAAACTGGAATGGCATGGTGAGCAAAAAAACGATGGATTTAGGCCCAGATCTCTGTACTGGGGTGAATGTATGACATTGTTCTGCATTCTGTCCATCAACTGTTGTTTTTGCATACCTACAGTTGCAGCGCAATGAAACTGTAGTTGGTCGGTGCTGCTTCCGATAAAAACGGAAGTGACGAATCGGAGCAGCAACCAATAGGGAGGCCGGAAATGCCGACTGACGCATTAATAACCCAATTGCAAGAAACAGGCAAGCAGCAGGCGGGATTACTCTCACTATACGGATTACTGGATGTCTCGGAGAGACAGCGCATGCGTGCTGCCTAGGCGAGACCTAAAAAGGGAAGCATCCCGGAACCCCCTCGAGTTTAGGCACAGCACAGCAGTAAGCCTGGCACAGAGCAGCCCTGTCACCTCGGTGCGAGGCTGAGGAACTGGCCAGAGCAGACCATGCCTTTCAGCAAGAGAGAACAGCACAGCGAGAAACATGTACACCAACACCAAAGCACTTCATGCGTGCTATAGACAATCCGTCTTGCCACCTGATACCAGCAGCAAGCTGGTAGTGCCCCCACGACCTTGCCTCTGTTTTCAGCGGGGGAAGTGTGGCGTCTCTCATTTCTGCAATGATCTGCGAAGTGCAGGGAAGAAGTCCGGTGAGCGGCCAGCCAAGGAAATAATGGCCCGAGGCCGCAACACCGTTCCAGGAAGCCAGCCCTGTACTACTCAGAGTCTCCGCAGTGAAAAGGAGGGAAAGAAAGGAAAAATGCGGCGTCCCCCGACTGCTTGCCGGCACCATGTCTCCCTACTTGATGGTGTGACGGTATTAACTGTAGCAGCCTAGCCCTGCTGACACCTACCTACCCTGGAAGAGGTGCTGTGGCCGGCGAGAGGCGTCCCGTTGAATGACCCAATTGCTGGCGAGGTCGTGCCTGTCTTGATTGCCCACATCTGTCTGTGCAGCAGCCCTGCAGGATTCCAAATGGAACAAGAAGGGCACAACCGGCATTTGAAGAAACTGCTGTGGTCCAAGAGCTGAGGTAGCTGCAGCGTCACCTAGGCACAGCCTTTGCACAGCACCCAACACCAATGTGAAAATACCCAGGAGGCAGCCCCGACGGGGCTTGCAGTTTCATAGAAGGAAAGTCGTCCAGCCATTCTCAGCCTGCCTGCATCACCCTGCAAGCCCGCATGCCAGCAGAGAGACGCACGACACACGACATCAGAGAAGCCACCACGAATTAAGGAAAGGCATCTACAGCGCCACCTGCCACGACTGCACGCAGCTGGTGAAGGTGCCCTGAAAAAAAAAAGATAGCCTGAGGAGGCCAGCAGAGCGTTTGGGGTGAGGCAGGCCCCTGGTTGAAAGGGGAAAGATCCGGGTGAGGAGCAGTACAGAGAGACAATCACAGAGACAAGCCTCGAGGATAGTATGCACAATAGCTCCTCTGCCTCACTGGGCAAAGCAAAGGAAATCAGGGCCTGCAGTGCCCCCCCCCACTTGTTTTCATTTGCATATGGCAGCTGCCCAGCTTCCCCCGCAGAGTTGGGGGCTGTAATTTGCAGATGAAACACATGAGGTGTGCACCACATGCCCCCTTTTGGCAAAAGGCCACTACTGCTCTGCCATCACCATATAAAGGCTGGCCAAGTGAATGACACATGCCCCCAGTGGGCTGCAGAGTGCTTTAGAGGGGAGGGACTGTGATCCCCAGTAGGAGAGCCCCAAGAAGCTCAATGCTGCCCAGCTAAGGAAGCTGCAAAGTGTCCAGTGATGCCAAGAGTAGCCAAGCAGCAAATCCCCAAGGCAGCAGGCCCACGAAAGGTGCAAGGAGAACATGCACTGTGAGCTCACCCCCAGTGGCTGCCTGATGCCACTAAAAGTGAGGAACATGCACCACACACTCCCAGTGGTGAATAAACACAGCTGCAAGCCAGGAAAATGGGCATGCCACGCAGCAGAAGAGAGGGCCCATGAAGAAAAACCAGGAACACGAAGTCAGAGGTGCCGGAACCTTGACAGCATGGGCAGGAGACAGAGACCTCTCCGAAAAGAAGAAGCAATGATGAACGGAAAAGGCTGTGCAAGTCGGCCTCCTGCTTCACAGAATGGCCACCGTTGGCCCAGCATTGAGCATGTCACACGAAGTGACTGAATCTGCCAAGCATGCCTAAACGGAGGCAGGAGCAAGCGCTGTGATGGCGCTGGCTTGAAGCTCCAGCGCTATGCCCTTGAGCGAAGAACATGGAAAGAAGTTGACCCTCCAGCCAGGCAGTGGGGCACCGAGAAGATCCCTGAGGAAAGGACCGGACCTGCGAGAGGTCCACACACAGAGGAGTCAAGTCTCACCGAACGACAGACCTGCGACAGGTCTGCAGCAAAGAAAAGACAAGTCCGAAGAGCTGGACGCGACCAGTGAGATTTCCATCTGGACACAATGAGCGTAGCATGATGCTACCTCGCAAAGGACTTGAAGTAGAGGAAAGAGTGGCACGTTGCCACAGTGGGAACAACTACCACAGCTGCGCAAGAGAAAAGGGAGAAGAGCGATAAGTCCAAAGACTCACGTCACTAATGGAGAGGGCATCCATCAACACAAGTCAGTCACCGGGGTGCAGAGGCATCACTGGAGACAGCTTTGTGGGAGGACCAACTGTAAGCCACCAGCAAGCGTGATCTGCATCCAGGCCCCACGCTTCACAGTGCGACCATCCAGTCACCTGTCACCGGCTGCTTGGCATAGATGGCAGCCCGCTAGCAGTTGCACAGGCCGAAGTAAAACTGTAAGTGGCTACGAAGTCCCTCCAATCCTCGTCACTTCAAGCCGGACATCACCACCTGTAACAGAAGTGTAAAATGGTATTAATTAGCATAGAGCCACCTAAGGAGCATCGCACCACCAGAGTGGATCCAAGGGCCAGATGTACGACCATTGGAATTTGCGACTCGCAATTTGCGAGTTGCAAAATCCAATGTACAACAGTGTCTCTGACACTGTTTGTGATTCCCAATGGGGTCGCAAATTGCATGCCTCATGACTATTAATGAGGCTGTCACAATTTACGACCCCATTGGGAATGGCTGGCACTCCCAGGGATGGTGGCCTGCTGGGGTCAGGAGCCCACCATGTCTGGGACAGCTTTGTCAATAAAGCATCTTTTTTTTTTTTAATGCAACCCGTTTTCCTTAAAGGAAAACGGGATGCATTTAAAAAATAAAAATGAAACATTTCAGTTTCATTTTTTAAGAGCAGGCAGGGGTCCCTGGGACCACTGCCTGCTCTTTAAAAATATTTGCGCATCCATTCCCAAAGGGGAAGGGGTCCCCTGAGGACCTCTTCCCGTTTGCGAGTGGTTTACCACCCTTCTGAGAAGGGTGGTAAACTGCAAAGTGTTTTGCGACCGCAATTGCGGTCGCAAAACATTCATACATAGGTTTTGGAGTCGCTATTAGGAAGGGACATCCTGGGCACGCCCCTTCCTAATAGAGAGTCGCTAACCCTATTTTGTGAGTCGCTAATTGATTAGCGACTTGCAAAATAGGGTTAGTACATTGGGCTGACCTATTTTGCGGTCGCAAAGGGGCTGAAAACCCCTTTGCGACTGCAAAAAACAGTTGTACATCTGGCCCCAAATGCCTGAAACATCCAGAGACCAATAAGGATTCCTGCCACTGAAGGAGGTTGGCCACCCAGAAAAGTTATGTGAGCCCACGTGAACCTGAGACCTGCCAAATGGAGCATACTCGACCATTGGACCATCCGCCCTTGGGATCTCACGAGGCTTGGCCATGGCCCTGTTGGGAATTCCGCAGTCTACGTGAGGCCCCAGACAGCCCATGCAGTCCTGGGGCAATCCAGGGGCAAGGGCTTCCTGGGAATTTCTGTGAGAGGGGAATCCCGACAACAGAGATGCGTCTGCAGCAGCTCCACGACAGGCACCGGGAAGCAATGAGGTCACGGACGGAGACTGGTCACCCAAAGACTATCCAATGAAGGCTCGTGCACCTAAGTCCTGACAGCCAGAGCACACAGACATTGAGACAACCACCCTTTGGGGCTGCAAGAGTGACATGGTTGTGGTCCTGTTGGCAGTTCCTCAGTGACACCTTCCCACAGGCTATGACAGGCCCCGCACAGTCCCCACGGTCCTATGACAGCAGAAATGGGACTCACGGAGACTCCTGAGAGAGGGGAGTCCTGGCATGAGAGGGAAGTCTGAAGTTGCTCCACCAGCGGGCACTTGGAAGCATCATGGTGTTAAAGGAAGACTCCCTGTCATCAATGTCGTCCTTAGTATTTGCAGGCTTGCCATTCATTCAAGCCTGAGCACCTTCAAAAAGATCTCCGTGGGTCACTTGCTCCAGATGCACCCACATTGAACTATATAAATAATTTCCAACACCAAGAGACCAGGTTGGACTGAACCTTCACAGGCATCACCGGTCAGGTGACCCTGCTAATAAAAGGGGCCAGGCGCACTTGCCCTGGGCCAGTTTACCAGTACCATACTACTGTGTGCGCGTTCCTCATTTCACAAGTATGTGGGCCTCGAATCCACTACTTTACAGATGGGTCAAGGAACGAGGGAAACATAAAGGCAGGACCAGGGTAGAGTAAACAAAACTGGACACCCGCTTTCCCAGCTTTCTGTTTCACATTATGTTTTTTAAAAAGAAGTGCATCTCCAGTGCCATTTTTAAAGCAAGATGCCGCATAGCTACTCAAATGCAAATTACACAGATTTCAAACACGCATACTCAACATATTCAACATACACACAAACATAGAGACAGTCACTGTCTCCTGTTCCCCGTACTTATCCATATCAAGAAGCCACGGTGAAGAATATGTTAGTATTTCTCAACTATTTTTCCAATTTGTCTACCTGCAATTTTACCTCATTGCATATTACACAACATTTTATGTCAATTACGCTTTCAGATACGTGTGAAATTTTTAAAATATCACAAATGGTTAAAAAAAATCACTTTCTCTCTTTAAACGAACACCTCAGGTAACCATAATGGCGGATGCTAGTATTAGGCCCGTGGTATCTCATGAGGATGCTGGCATGTGTTTTCTTTATATCTAGGTGATATAGTTATCCATGTTACCTCTGGGTACCAGTGACACGACTCACCCTCACTATGGTTTTGGGCGCTAAGTGTACCAAAAGAGGGGAAGTTGGTATTCTGACAAATACATTGCCTTTTTGAATGCTCCCGCGTTTGTTTATATGTCAGCTCGTGGGATAAACCGCGTCAACCAATGTTTACGAGTCTCCATTTCTTTCCTTCCACTCAAACCCGCAGAGTGTATTTTGATGGAGTGCGTGGATAATCTATGAATCCCTTAAATGCACCTTCCTCGCTCTGATAGCAGAGGGACCAGAATTTAACAATGTTAAGGCTTCGAGCAGAGTACTGTGAGAAAGAGCAGAAAATCACAAGCAACCTTTCACAAATGTTCCCTGTTGTATTCGCTTCCGTTTTTCCTCTGTTGACACATTTAGGCTAAGGGTGTCACATGAATATGAGTGTGCAGTCTGACATTTCACAGTATGATAGAGCTCGAATTGTGCCTGAGGCAGCAACAATAAAACCATCAAAATCATCAGTTCGGGGTCCAAGTTGCTATCTCATCTATTACAGGAAAACATCCTTGCACTTGTCCGCTCTCATTAAGCAGTACACATGATGCCACATGTTCAAGTGAGAGCCGGGATATAAAAAACAGAAGAGCCAGACAATGTTTCTGTTACTAAATGACACGTTTGATCACAGCATAACTTGTGAAATAGTCACTCGTGGCAACCTTTCTCCTTACTGTCACAATACAGACTAAACGTTTAACTTAACATGATGAACCCTAACGACAGTTAGGCTGTAATGTTGATCTTGCTGCATTGCAAAGCTCAGCCAAGAAAAGAGACACATGGAAAACAGCAACATGGCCAAATGTAAGAGTTAAAGCGGTAGCAGCATCTCCATATAGTGCAAATTTAAATCTATAGGGTACTGATGGAGCAGGGTAAATAGAAAAATGTGTACCCCCCTGAAAAATTAATGAACTTTAATAAATTAACGATATTAACTGTTTTATGGAGCATGAACTAATCAACAATTGCACCATTTAGTAAACACTACATAAGGGTAACCCGCAATTTGTGCAAAATCTAATTTATTTACAATTGTGAAGTTAATTAATAATAATATTGTGATTTGCGTGAGTAAAATCGCATGATTTATGCTATGTAGTAGATTTGTATTGTGGCAAAGAATGTGGATGGTAAGTAAAATGGCTTTAAATGTTGCTTCTGCTAGGTAACACCTAACACGGGTCTTTAGAATAATGGGTGGTAAACAGAAAGGCTTATTTTCTTTGTTTTAATTTGGTTGTGTTTGTTCTTATGATAGTTCGTTTGGGCCTGTTAGGCCATGCTGCGAAAATGGCTGCCGAGGCAGATGAGGTCACGTGAGAAGCCAAAGATGGCCTCTGAGCGAGAGAAATTGAGAATACTGAGTCACATGGGTGCGGACTGTGCACGGAGTGAGAGATGTCAAGGTCGCATTGACCTGCCATAAGGAGAGTGCCAAGGAAGACTCAGCGCGTATCTGTGGGAATGGATGAGAAAGTACTGAGCTACAATGGACTGACTAGAATTTGACCATCAAAGATTGCAACAAAATAAATGGACAAGTGAACTGCCTTTAACCCAGGACTTATAAGATCATTGTGTATTTAGATGTCCCAAAAACCAGTTTGAACAAGGAGGGCGATGAGGTGACCGTCACCACCCCTCAAATGGACCAATTAGCAAGATTCTTGCCCCCAATTATTGCAACTTTTTGTGTAGTAAGCTAGAAAGTAGGGTATAAGAGGGTCTACTCTTGTGTGACGCTAATGTTTTTTTTTACTGAGGTTCATTGCTGTTGGCTGCTGTCGTTGATGGAATGCTGTTGTAGGCTGCTCTTCTTTTTGCTCCTTTTTGCTGCTGCTGTGGCCGCTGCCATTGACGCTATTGCTGCCATTGGTATTTTCTAGCCATACCATTTTCCTATTTATCATTTTTCCCACCTAAATATTACGAGAGGACTCTGTCAATTTTGATTTCGAATTGACTGGGAAAGGAACGAGACCGTTGCGGGACATCTGTAAGGGAGGTCCGATCGAGGAGGCATTTAGCGGGACAGTCAGTCAGTTTGGGAATTCTATTCTGTGATCTACGGTTTATCTTCTTTTTGGTGAACCATTTCTATTTTTACATCTAAATGGGTAAATGCATTATTTTCTATTTTTCTTTTTTTGATTTCATCTAAATGCTATTAATGTATTAAAAGTGATTAATGAATAAGAATCTCACCCGTGCCATAGAAAATTTAGATAAAATTATTTTCTAACTTAAAATGAGTCTGTGGTTCTTTAGTTCATTAATAAAGTTTAAAGTTTAACAAGTTTAAGTGATTGAGCTGGTCTTAATCACCATCAACTTATTCTACTAGTTGGTCCATCGACCAAAGAGCGGAATACCTTGATGTTTAGAATTGACAGGATCGAAAAGCTAATGTATATGATGTCTGAGGTATTATTCTGTCAGGTTTAACAAGGTATCCCGTTCCTCCAGCAACACATTTCTCCTTGGAGTGTAATCCAGTGAATGGATGAGTGTATGATATGCGGTGTTATGGGCCCCACCGTCCTATGGTTCAGTAGAAGGTGAATGATTTACCTGGATTCGTGTCCTGAGGAGAAATTTATATTAGCCGAGCTGGATCAGATTTCTTGGTAGCAGAGTTATGGTTGCTATAGATTAGTTTGGTGATTATTGATTATTGATTTATTGATTTATTTGTTCATGTCTAACACTTTGTGTCAAATTGTATTATGTTACGTGTAAGTCGAAATTTTGAAGCTTCCGGGAAGTAGGAAGTGGACACGTGTGGCAAGAGAAGTCACATGGAATTGTGCATTGTCTGATTTTTAAAAAATTGGTGATAACACAGAATTGTGTTATGATAGGGACATTTCTTGTATGAAAAATGCATGAGTGAAATAGCAACAGGTTTGCTTGTGAAACTCTGGCCTTAATTCTCAGGAGCAGTGTAGTCTCTGCATGTGTTTTATCCCCAGAGAAACGGGTTTACCCCTTGCTTGAGAGAAGGGTAAGGTAGAGAGAAGTGCTACACTTATCAAACGAAACAGTATTCTTGTAAGTTAGAACTGCTATTTCTTTTGTTTAGCGAAAACAGACAATGGTAATGTGTTTTACGTTGTAACTAATGAAATTTTGTCGAAAAAGAAGGTAAGAAAAACTGCCAATAATTATTGTAAAGGAGGGGTCAGAAAAGACAGGAGTAGAACTGATGTCAACAAAGACCGCGCTGGTATTGGCCAGTTGTGGGAGAGTGAAGAGCTTCTTGATTGGTGCGTTAGTGTGAAGACGCGCTGGTATTGGCCAGTTGTGAGAGTGACGTTGAGCTTTCGGATTGGTGCGCTGGTGTGAGACACACTGGGATAGGTCTGAATAGCCTAGCAGTAGATAAAACAGAGCAGGGAAGAATTTTCGTGTGTTTATTGAAGAGAAAGAACAGTACAATATGGCTTATTATGAGTATGGTAGAGAGAAACAGTCATTGTTTGCGAAGATTACAAACTTTTTCAAGAAAGACAAAAAGGTAGTGACTAGAGATGGAGAAGTACTTCCTCCGCCGAAGACGCCAGCATCTCATATGATGTTGAAATATGGCTATCATACTTGCATTTGGTTGGAAAATTGGGCAAAATATACCAAAAACGATGGAGTATTGGCGTTTCCAGAAAATGGTTCGTTTAGCACAACTGTACTTCGAAATTTGAGAGAGAAAATGATGAAGCTTGAACCAAGACCTAGACCAACACAGTTTGAAGAGTTAGGTGAATGGGAAGATGAGATGTATGAAAGAGAAAGACACAGAGGTGCAAAGAATTATAGTTTAGTCCATGGAAGAGTATGGGGAGTGAATCATGAAGACAGGATGAGACGATGGAGGTACGCTAACATGACGGATGATTGTTTCCTGTCAGAACAGTTGAAGAAGTTACAGGGAGAAAGTGTACAGAGAAAAAGAAACATGCAGTAACAGAGAGATATGGGTATGGAGTTAGTGACACAGAGGATGAGTTGCTGGAAGACATTTTAAATAGAAAACCACCTCCATATCAACAGAATTCTGCGGTGGTGACTCCAAATGCACCACCAATGGAAACTGTAAGTCAAAGCCCTGAACGAAATTATGAAATAAATCGGTCATATGATAAATTAGAAACACCATCAAATGTGAAGCATGATAATGGTAATACAACTGAATTAGCCAGAACTACAAGAGAATTGACTGAAAAGATAAGAGAATTAACAAAGAATATGGAAGCTGTGACTGTGCCAGTGACAATAGGACCAGTAATACCGGTATTTGAAAATCAAAGAATAGATGAGCATTCCTTGACAATTCCAATGAATTCGAATATGCAAAGAGTGAGAGAAGAGATAATTCCGGAAACTAGAGAGACAAGAGACATTATTGGCTCATATAGATCGAGTCCACCTACAAATTTGACGGTTAATGAGAATCAGATAAATAGGATTCCTATGGGAACCGAGTCAGCAACTGAAACTCCAGAGAGAAGTACAAATTGGATGGAGATAAATAGTACGCGTAGGTCCGACTCGGGAAGAATTAAGTGAGTGGATGAGGAACTTACAGAAGAAAGATGCAGAACCGCAACCATTAGATGTAATTAGACTAAAAATAGACATGGAAGAGTTAATTCTAGGGACTATTGGTACAGATCGATTGAAGTCATATCAGGATGATGAGTTGATGTTCATGTGCAAGAGTGTTACATGGAGAGCTAGGAATTTGCATGAAAAATTGGAAGAAACAGCGAATGAACTAGGAGTGGAGTTTGGAAAAATCAGAGGATTGCAGAAACCGTATAGGGTAGATTTTAGTGAAAAGGATATAAAAAATATGAAAACATCAGGACGATTAACGCAGATAAAAGAACTGATTGTGTTATTGAGAAAATGGGGAGATGTGGACAGATGGAGAAGCAGGTGGATAAGAAGAAAGGAGGGAACGACCGATAAAGCATCATTGGCTTTTCCGGTAAAGGAGAAAGAAACAACAATATTGGAGTGTCCAATGAGGGAAACTCCAGGAGGAAGCTATGTACATGATCCAGGGTCCAGACAAGATATATTGTCATTTACAAATGACTTCCAAAGATTGAGAGAGAAACCAGTAGAATGGTATAGACAAGTAGAAAGATTTGTAAAAGTTTCAAAGGTGTTGTGGGAAGATCTGGATGGATTGTTTGAAATTGTAGTACCAGCAGATTTATGGTCAGAATGTAAAATTACAATTGATTGGCCGAAGGAAGAATATCCTAGAGATGCAAAAACTGGAGCCCCAGGTCCAGAAGTAATGAGAAAGTATGAACAAGCCATCACGTTTTTGAAAAACAAGATTCCACCGAAAGAAACAGATTGGGTGAAGATTGATAGAACAACTCAGGAGAGTAAGAAATCTGTACATGCCTACTACGAAAGGTTGCTTTTGGTTTTCAAACAGTATAGTGGTTATGAGATGTTAAGTGAAAAGGACATGAGTCATTTTGTGTATAGATTTGTATATGGATTGAGACCTGAAATAAGTGAAATGATTAAGCAGCATATGTTGTGTTGGCAGAATAGCACTGTAGACGAGGTATTAAGGTATGCCAAATATTGTAGTGATGACATTGAGTGTAGACAGTGCAAACTAAAAGAAAAAGCGATGTGGGCACAAGTAAAGGTTGCAGAGAAACAGGAAGCTCAAATGAATAATCAGTCTAGTGATGCAGGACAGACTAAATCCAAACCAAACATAGGTAAGGGAAAATGTCAAATGAGTATAGAAGAGGCTAAAAAGAAATGGACATGCCATAATTGCGGAAAATTAGGGCATTGGAGAAACAAGTGTAAATTTCCTCCAAAAGCTAATACGGAAAATCAACCATTAAATCCACAGGTGCAGAATGAGGTGAGTTATCAACAGCTGCAAAAACCACAGGTAGTTACTCAACAGAGTCAGGTGCCACAACCACCTCTTCCAAAGAGTGTAAACCCTCAGAGATACAGTGCAGAGGCAGGATTCTACGGAGGAGAGCAGGTAACAAAATTGCTGCGCGCTGCTGCAGTGTCGCAGTATTGGTTACGTCAGGATGGAAATGAATCGTATGAAAGTTTATGACGGTCCCTAGGAGAGGAAGAAGAGTGCGTGCTTGGCGCAACTCTAGAGGTAGATCAGTCAGGTCCATTTGTGGATGGAGAAGTGAATGGTGTAAATGTTTCATTCCTTGTGGACACTAGAGCTACCCGTTCTACTGTTAGATCAGTGGAAATTCCAAACCTTCCTCTCTCAGTAGAAAATATCCAAGTTGCAGGTGTTTCAAACAGACAGATTAGAGCGCCTCTTACTAAACCAGTAGAGGTGAAAGTGGGACCATTTAAAGAGATGCATCGGTTTGTGGTATGTGATTGCAGTCCTGTAAATCTGTTAGGACGCGATCTACTTTGTAAAATGAATTGCACCATCTATTGTACCCCAGATGGTATTGCCTTTCAGACACCAGATGAGGATGTCTTGTACAAAATGACAATGGCAGAACTCGAACCAGGAGTGAATGACATGTTTCCTGTGTTTGATGCAGAAAACATCCCAATTAAATTGAAAGGAGTAGTCAGATCTGATGTATGGGATCTCACAGGCGAAGACATTGGGCTAATGAGAGGAGTAGACCCTGTAAAAATTACTGTAAGAGAAGGAACAAATTACCCAAATACTCCACAGTATAAATTAACGCCAGAAATTATTGAAGGAATAACACCTGTAGTAAGATGATTGAACAAGGAATTTTGAGAGAGATGATGAGTAGCCCATGTAATTCACCTATAATGGGATTGAAAAAGCCAAATGGGACATATAGGATAGTACAGGACTTGAGGAAGGTAAATAACATTGTTGTCCCCTGTTGTCCAATTGTGCCAAACCCCGCTGTAATACTATATCAGATTCCACATGATGCAGAATGGTACACAGTTATTGATTTGTGCCATGCATTCTTTTCTATTCCATTGCACCCAGACAGCCAGCCATTATTTGCATTCCGGTTCGGAGAGCGTATTTTGGCATGGTGCCGAAATCCTCAAGGGTATACAGAAAGTCCCTCAATCTTTAATCAGATCCTAAAGAAATCATTAGAAGATTTAAAAATGCCTGAAAAATCTGTGATGGTCCAATATATTGATGACCTACTAGTGGCATCAAAGACCAAGGAAGCATGTGTTACAGACACAATTGCTTTACTGAAACATTTGGCAGAAGGAGGGCACAAAGTGTCCCCGTCAAAACTGCAATTTTGTCAACAAGAAGTACAGTATCTAGGTCATAAGATTCAGAAAGGGATGCGAAAGGTGACGACAGAAAGAATAAGGATTATCCGAGGAATGAGAGCTCTGATGACACAGAGAGAGGTGAGAATGTTTCTTGGAATGGTTGGTTATTGTCGACAATGGATAAGTGGATTTTCATTAATTGCAAGACCTTTACAGCAGTTGACAAAAAGGGATGTCAGACATCCGTTTGAGTTGAATGAGGAAGAAATGAAGGCTTTCAAAGAACTGAAAACAAAGTTGTGTGAAGCACCGGCATTGGGAATGCCCGATTATGAAAAGGAATTTGAGCTGTATTGTAGTGAGAGAGATGGATGTGAATTTTCAGTATTAGTGCAAAGGCATGGAAAAATGAAAAGACCAATTGCTTATTTTTCAGCTGTCCTAGACCCAGTAGCAAAAGCATTGCCTGGATATCTGAGAGCAGTAGCTGCTACTTGTGTGAGTCTGGAACAGAGTGAAGGTATTGTGATGGGATATCCATTGAGAGTATATGTTCCACACTCTGTTGAAATCCTCCTGACTAGAACCAAAACACAATTCATGACACATAGTTGGCTGACTAGGTACGAAAAAGTGATTTTGAGTGCAGACAATGTAACCATTGAGAGATGCACAAGTGTGAATCCTTCAACTTCACTGCCAGATGAAGAAAATGTAGGAGTCAAAGATAAAGTCGATCATGAGTGCCTGGACGTGCTTGAATTTTGCACAAAGCCTCGCCCAGATATTAAAGATGAACCCTTAAAAGAATCAGATTATGTGATGTTTGTGGACGGGTCATGCCTGAGAACAGATGAAGGAGTTTTGAGTGCTGCGTATGCTGTGTGTACCGTAGCAGCCATAATGGAAGCATCCTGTTTGAGAGGGATACGTTCAGCCCAAGTGGCTGAGCTGATTGCTCTGATTCAAGCGTGCAAGCTGGGAAAGAATGTCCGCATTACGGTGATCACAGATAGCCAGTATGGCTTCGGAGTGGTCCACGACTTTGGACAGATTTGGTCTCAGAGGGGTTTCCTGATGTAGGAGAGTAGGATCTGCCTCTTATGGTTACCCCCACTTTTTGCTGATGCTTCACTGTATTCTGACTTTAGTCTGGCTGGGGCCCTGCTATTCAGGTCCCCAGCCTAGCTGCTTCCTCTCTAAATGGATTCCAAGTACCTTAGGTACTTCTCTGATTGGATTCTGGGGTGCTCTTATAAGTCCCTAGTATATGGTATACTATGTACCCAGGGCATAGGTACCCCAGGGGCCTACCAGGGGCTGAAGCCTGTATTGTGCCACCCTTGGAAGGCCCTCCAAAATGACACCACAGGTCTTCTACTGCAGCCTGGGTAAGGTGGTGCATGCACCCCTTACAGTGGTATAGGCTACCTATATCACTACATATATGCACACATATAAACCTATAAGTCACTCCTATGGCAGGCCTTATCAATCCTGAAGGCAGAGTGCTTGGTTCTTATGTGAGAGGGTGCCCCTGCATGAGCAGGGCCCCTCTGCAGCGTTCTGAGACCCTTCTCTGATGCTGTTTGCAGTGCAGCCTGACCATATACTCTTAAGTGCATTATAACCTCGCGTTAAATGCTAACTTTGGGATGGCTGCACGGAAACATGTTGTGTTTGGTGTCAAACATCTTGGAATACTACCCCCCCGCCAGTTCTGGCGGCGGGGGTAGCATTCCACCCTTCTAGAGGGAGAGACATGTGCCAACCGGCATACCAGGTATTAACTTTCCAGAGCCCTGGCATCACAAAATGGATGCTGCAGCCACAGACACGAGTCTGGCCTCCCCTGCCGACCGAAACTCCGGCAGGGGAGGCCTGGACAATAGGTTTCCTGTTGCAGGGAGGTGTAACCACCTCCCAGACAGGCTGATGTGTATTGGGGCTGGGTGGGTGCACTCTCAAAGTGCTTTGAAGTCCAGCACTGGGGGCACATTTGGTGTCCCTGTGCATACCCCAGTTCAAACCGGCTCAGGGGCTTCCAGCCCCTGCTCTGGCGCGAAACTGGACAAAGGGAATGGGTGTAACCAGCCCTCTTCCCTGACCCTCCCATAGGTGGGTCCCCAGAGAATGTCCAACCCCCTAACTTAGTATAAGTATGGGACCCCAGTCCTTAGTACTTTAGATTACCCTGGATGAAACTCTGAAGCCGATTCCTGGACCTTCGATGCTCTACTTTAAGATTAGAGGACTGAAGAATCTCCCTTGGGGTCAAGGAGTGACTCCCCTGCTTGGCAGGCACCTAAGAAGCAATTGTCCGGTCTGCATCACTGAAGCTCCCGCCGGACGCCGAAGTCTTTGCAACACCAGAGGTAGATTTCCAGACTTCCCCGAGGTTACCCTGAGTCCCCAGTGAAGCTGAGGCCCGTGGCTATCATGGGTAACGTGGAACCGTGACCCCTGGGCACCGAGAACTTTTGCAAGTGCATCCTCTTCCTGGTCTCCCACGAAGTTGTGCTTTGGGCTCCGAGTAGCCCTTGCCTCCAGCACCGACTGCATCGAAGATCCCTGGCCTCTACTCCACGAGTGTCCCATAAGCCAGCTCTAAGTGCATCCACTCGAGGCTCCTTTGCGGTCGCTAGTCCGTTGGCTAATGGGCCCCTCCGAAGGCAACTCTTCTTTTTCTTGGGCTTCTCTGGTTGCTCCAGACGTTCCCCGACTTACCCTCGCTGGGTGAGTCCCCCAGACCTTGCTGGTCTGCATCACCATCCTTTCTTCATTTCCACGAGACTTGCCGTTGCCAAGGCTTGTTGGGTCCAATCCAGTCGCCGACACCTCAGCAAGCGACAGACGTTGTGGGATAGCTCGAATCCAGCTCCTGGTCATCGTCGACACCTCCTGGACCTCGTGGCTGAAGAGTCAAGACGACTGTCAACCTACCTGAAGCACTCGACATCGGTGGGCATCTGCTCATCGCCTTCCTGGTCACTGGCTAGTGACTCAGACTCTGTCCCCTCTGCTTTCAGATTCTTCAGATCTTCGATCCACCCTTGGATCCACCCGAACACTTTCGACTTGGCCGCCAGCAGCACTTTGCCGCAGATCGCCATTGAAAACAACGACGAAACCCGACCCCGAAAGACACCTATGCACCTGGCTTCCCTGGGTGAGGTAACTCGAGTACTCCAGTGCTCCCGTGGGTATAGACTCTAGAACAACCTAGGTCTAAAGGGGTTTGCTCCAAGTCCTCCTCTAAGTGTCCTTTTTCTTTAAAACTCCAACCGCAACATTCCCCATAGAAGTCAACGGCGGCTCGCGGCTGTGTTCTCACACTGCACGCGTCCTCCGTGGGTCCCTTGTGTCACTACCTTGGGTGGTTTCTTGAGGGCCAAGCACTTATACAGGCTCTAGGCCCTGTGTCTAGCTCAGTCGTGGTTCTTATACCACTTTATTGGTATATGGTTTGGTACGCCCCTAGGGCTCAAACGTGTATTTGTGCTATTACTGTTGATTACTGACTTGTAACTTATGTACTTTGAACTCTAGCCTCATAAAGTGACTAGAGGGGTGTGTTTAAGACTAAATACATATATTTTAAATATATACCTGGTGTGGTCCTCTTTCATTTGGTCACTCAAGAGATTATAGACTGGTAAAACAAGCTGCTTTACATTCCTTCAAGACTTAGCCTGAAGGCTGCTCTCCATAGCTACCACTAGGATAGCTTTCAATAAAGGTTGTCTTTAACCTAATTCCAATTTGGGGTTGTTTGGACTGGTGCAAGGTGCCCACTATAATTAGTGGACAGCATATACCAGGCCAACTTCTCACATTGGTGTGCAGCGTGTGGGATTCCAGCTTGCTATTGTTTTACCAGATAATCTCAATTGAATTGATCAACTGAAAACCACTAAGGGTACCTTAGGTACATATAAATACAAGCTTAGTATACAGTAAGTTCTACTGAACTTAGAGTTGTGTGTTAAGGGATAGCACAACTTTTCTACAACTCAAGAGAGTTTAGTAGGCCACAATAGAGTAGGTAGTGCATACACCACACCTCACTAGTAATGTCTTCAAGACCAGGAACCAGTGGGCCCTTGCAAGAAGCCAGTGGGCTTCTTCCCTCCAAGTATGATGATCTCCCATTCTTGGAATTGAGAGCATTGTGCCATGCTAGGAAGTTGAAGACAGGCCAAAGTGCCAGCACCCAACACCTCAGAGAGGTGCTTCTGTCAGATGATCTCAAAAGACCCATAGGGCCTGAAGGGGTAGACAGAGAGGGTGGGGCAGAAGATGAGGAAGGGACCAGGGGTGAAATCCCCCAGTCCCCCCCCCTCTGAAACTGGCCAGGAAGGTGACAATGACCTTGACCTGGAAAACCCAGCTATTCCTGTGGAGGAAGAGGAGGATCAGACTGACCTCCCCTTTGTCCCACCAGGAAAGGTTGTGAGTGTGCCCAGAAGGACTAGATCTCCCGATCAGGAGTCTAACCACTCTGACACCTCAGTAGGGACCTCTGTTTCCTCTCATAGGAGGGAATCCTCCAGTGAGAGGAAAGAGAGACTGCTCAAGTATGGAGAAGCTCAGTTGAGACTCAGAAGAGAGCAGTTGGCTATAGACAGGGAGTCCCTAGAGCTTGAAAGGCAAAGAAAAAAGTTGGGACTAGAGTCCCATGGTGGCAGCAATTTCCCCAGAGATAGGGAAAGGTCTTATGACCATAGAAACCTGAGCAAGATTGTCCCTCCCTAGCAGAGTGGGGATGACATCAACAAATGGATTTCTGCACTGGAGAGGGCCTGTAAAGTACAGAGGGTCCCTCAGGAGCAGTGGGCAGCAATCTTGTGGCTCTCCTTTGCAGACAAAGGTAGAGATAAGCTCCTCACTGTTAGAGAGGAGGATGCTGACAATTACAAAGTCTTCAAGAGTGCTCTGATTGATGGGTTTGGCCTAACAACTGAACAATACAGGTTAAAGTTCAGAGATACCCAAAAAGCACAGACTCAAGACTGGGTGGACTTTGTTGATTGTTCTGCTAAGGCTCTGGAAGGTTGGTTAATGGGCAGTAAGGTATGTGACTTCACAGGATTGTACAATCTTATCATGAGGGAGCAGATTCTTAATAACTGTCAAAATCAGCTGTTGCATCAGTACCTGGTGGACTCTGATCTGACCTCTCCCCAAGAATTGGGAAAGAAGGCAGACAAATGGGTCAGAACCAGGGTGAGGCAGAAGGTACAGACCCAAAGTGGTGACCATAAGAAGCAAGATTCTAAAAACTCTGATAAGGGTGTGGAGAAGGGTAAAGACCAGAAGTCTTCACAAGGCCCCCAAAAATCTTCTTCAGGTGGGGATTCACAGTCTAACAAGGGAAAAGGCCAAAAGAAACCATGGTGCAAAGTCTGTAAACAAAAGACACACTGGACCAGTGATTGCACCAAGTCCAAAGACTCTGTTCCAGCCCCCACCAATGCCCCTAAGGCACCTATTCCCCCTAGTGCAGTTACAATTGGTGGTGGGACTACACAAGCCAAGGGTTTAGTAGGGTTGACCCTGGGTAAGGAGATGAGCACTGACCTAGTCAGAGAACTCACTCAGGCTGTCCTAGTCTGTGATGGGGGCATGGATGTGACCTCCTCTGTGAGTCCCAGTAATCTGGGCAAGTACAGACAACAGCCATTGATAAATGGAAAAGAGGCTTTGGCATTTAGGGACACAGGAGCAAGTGTCACCATGGAGACACAAGATCTTGTGGAACCTGGGCAGACTATACTTGGTGAGATGTACCAAGTGACCAATGCTAGCAATGTCAGAACAGACCATACTCTGGCAGTTGTTAACTTCTCCTGGGGAGGGGTAACTGGCCTTAAGAAGGTTGTGGTAAGTGCAGACCTACCAGTTGAATGCTTGCTTGGCAATGATTTTGAAACTTCAGCTTGGGCAGAAGTGGAGCTCAGGACCCATGCAGAAATGCTGGGCATTCCTGCAGATGGGTTTGCTGTGACCAGGTCACAGAGCAAAATGTCTAACACTGAACAGGCCTTGGATCCTGGAACAATGGACCAAGTTCCATCCAAGAGGAGGAGTAGTAGGGTAAAGGCAGTGCCTTCCCCCTTGGCTCAGAAGGACGATCAGTCTCTTCAGGGAGAGGATCTCAGTCCTTAGGAAGGAACGGTCCCAGAGGAGCTTGAGCCTGATCAGGTAGAGTTCTTGGGGACAGGGGGCCATTCCAGGGCAGATCTGAGCCAGGAGCAGCAGAGCTGCCCCTCTCTTGAACCCCTCAGACAGCAAGCTGCTGCTGAGGCTGCTGGGAAAGCTAGTGGTCCCCATACAGTGTATTGGGATGATGGACTCTTGTACTCAGAGTGTAGAGACCCCAAGCCTGGTGCCACCAGGAGGTTGGTTATACCTCTGAAGTTCAGGGGCTTCCTATTGACTCTAGCCCATGACATTCCCTTAGCAGGTAACCTGGGCCAGAACAAGACTTGGGACAGAATTGTCCCTCACTTTCACTGGCCCCACATGTCTGAAGACACCAAGGAGTTTTGTTGCTCCTGTGTAACCTGCCAGGCCAGTGGCAAGGCAGGTGGCACTACAAAGGCCCCCTGATACCACTACCTGTGGTGGGGGTTCCCTTTGAAAGGGTGGGGATTGACATTGTTGGTCCCATGGATCCCCAAACAGCATCTGGGCACAGGTTTATCCTGGTGGTGGTGGATCATGCCACCAGGTACCCAGAGGCTATTCCTCTTAGGACCACTACAGCACCTGTAGTGGCAAGAGCCCTCCTGGGAATTTTCTCAAGAGTGGGCTTCCCTAAGGAGGTTGTATCAGACAGGGGTGCTAACTTTATGTCTGGATACTTGAAAGCAATGTGGAAGGAGTGTGGAGTGACTTACAAGTTCACCACACCCTATCACCCACACTGCAATGGTTTAGTTGAGAGATTCAACAAAACCTTGAAGGGCATGATTAAAGGGCTCCCAGAGAAGCTTAGGCGAAGATGGGACATACTCTTGCCCTGCCTTTTATTTGCATACAGGGAGGTGCCTCAAAAGGGGTTGGCTACAGCCCTTTTGAACTTTTGTTTGGTCACCCTGTCAGGGGTCCATTGTGCCTGGTAAAGGAAGGATGGGAGTTACCTCTCAAGCCCCCAAAGCAGGACATAGTGGACTATGTACTTGGTCTCCGCTCCAGGATGGCTGAGTACATGAAAAAGGCAACTAAAAACCTTGAAGATAGCCAGGGACTCCAAAAAGCCTGGCATGACCAAAAGGCTGTACTGACTGTTTACCAGCCAGGACAGAAGGTGTGGGTGTTAGAGCCAGTGGCCCCAGCAGCTCTCCAAGACAAATGGAGTGGACCCCATACCATTGTTGAACAGAAGGGTGAGGTTACCTATTTAGTAGACCTAGGAACACCCAGGAGTCCCCACAGGGTTCTCCATGTCAACAGATTGAAACCATATGTGGACAGGGCAGACATGGGCTTGCTCATGGCTACTGATGAGGGACAGGAGGAAGAGAGTGACCCACTCCCTGACCTTCTCTCACAGAACCCTGATGATGGGTCAGTGGATGGTGTAGCCTTGGCAGGCAGCCTCACTGCCCAGCAGCAAACTGATTGCAGACAGGTGCTCAATCAGTTCAGGCACATATTCTCTCTGACTCCAAGTCAGACCACCTGGTGCACTCATGAAGTGGACACTGGGGACAGTCTGCCTATTAAAAATAAGATTTATAGGCAACCTGACCATGTCAGGGACTGTATCAGGACAGAAGTCCAGAAGATGTTGGATTTGGGAGTTATTGAACCCTCAGATAGCCCTTGGGCTAGTCCAGTGGTCCTTGTGCCAAAACCTCACACCAGTGGTGGGAAAAGAGAGATTAGGTTTTGTGTGGACTACAGGGGTCTCAATGCAGTCACTAGGACTGATGCCCATCCAATACCCAGGGCAGATGAGCTAATAGACACTTTGGCATCAGCCAAGTATCTAAGCACATTTGACCTAACAGCTGGCTACTGGCAGATCAGGCTAGCTGATGATGCAAAGCCAAAAACAGCATTCTCAACCCCTAGTGGGCATTATCAATTTGTGGTAATGCCCCTTGGTTTGAAGAATGCACCTGCCACTTTTCAGAGGTTGGTGAATACAGTCCTTACAGGTCTGAAGCCTATAGTGCAGCATATCTAGATGATATTGCTGTCTTTAGCTCCACCTGGGAGGATCACCTGGTCCACCTCAGAAATGTTTTGCAGGCCCTGCAGAAAGCAGGCCTCACTATCAAGTCCACAAAGTGCTAGATAGGGCAGAGTCAGGTTGTGTACCTGGGCCACCTTGTGGGTGGAGGCCAGGTTCAACCCTTGCAGAGCAAGATCCAGACCATCATGGACTGGACTGCTCCAACTACCCAGACTCAGGTGAGATCCTTTTTAGGCCTGACTGGGTACTATAGGAGATTTGTCAAGGGGTATGGATCAATAGTGACACCCCTGAATGACTTAACTTCCAAGAAAATGCCCAAAAAGGTTCAGTGAACAGTTAGCTGTCAAAAGGCATTTGATGACCTAAAGCATGCCATGTGCACTGCTCCCATTCTACAGAGTCCTGATTACTCCAAGAAGTTCATTGTCCAAACAGATGCATCTGAATTGGGTGTAGGGGCTGTACTGTCACAATTGAATGATGAAGGTCAGGATCAGCCAGTAGCTTTCATAAGCAGAAGGCTGACCCCTAGAGAGAAACGTTGGTCAGCCATAGAGAGGGAGGCCTTTGCTGTGGTTTGGGCTCTGAAGAAGCTGTGGCCATACTTGTTTGGCACTCACTTCCTTGTTCAAACAGACCACAAGCCCCTCTTATGGCTAAAACAGATGAAGGGTGAAAACCCCAAACTTTTGAGGTGGTCCATTTCCCTACAGGGGATGGACTATACAGTGGAACATAGACCTGGGAGTAACCATGCCAATGCAGATGGACTCTCCAGATATTTCCACTTAGAACATGAAGACTCAACTGGGCAAGGTTAGTTTAATGTCCCTACGTTTGGGGGGGGTTGTGTAGGAGAGTAGGATCTGCCTCTTATGGTTACCCCCACTTTTTGCTGATGCTTCACTGTATTCGGAATTTAGTCTGGCTGGGGCCCTGCTATTCAGGTCCCCAGCCTAGCTGCTTCCTCTCTAAATGGATTCCAAGTACCTTAGGTACTTCTCTGATTGGATTCTGGGGTGCCCTTATAAGTCCCTAGTATATTGTATACTATGTACCCAGGGCATAGGTACCCCAGGGGCCTACCAGGGGCTGAAGCCTGTATTGTGCCACCCCTGGAAGGCCCTCCAAAATGACACCACAGGTCTGCTACTGCAGCCTGGGTAAGGTGGTGCATGCACCCCTTACAGTGGTATAGGCTACCTATATCACTACATATATGCACACATATAAACCTATAAGTCACTCCTATGGCAGGCCTTATCAATCCTGAAGGCAGAGTGCTTGGTTCTTATGTGAGAGGGTGCTCCTGCATGAGCAGGGCCCCTCTGCAGTGTTCGGAGACCCTTCTCTGTCTTCTCTGATGTTGTTTGCAGTGCAGCCTGACCATATACTCTTAAGTGCATTATAACCTCGCGTTAAATGCTAACTTTGGGATGGCTGCACGGAAACATGTCGTGTTTGGTGTCAAACATCTTGGAATACTACCCCCCCACCAGTTCTGGCGGCGGGGTAGCATTCCACCCTTCTAGAGGGAGAGACATGTGCCAACCGGCATACCCGGTATTAACTTTCCAGAGCCCTGGCATCACAAAATGGATGCTGCAGCCACAGACACGAGTCTGGCCTCCTGCTGCTGACCGAAACTCCGGCAGGGGAGGCCTGGACAATAGGTTTCCTGTTGCAGGGAGGTGTAACCACCTCCCAGACAGGCTGATGTGTATTGGGGCTGGGTGGGTGCACTCTCAAAGTGCTTTGAAGTCCAGCACTGGGGGCACATTTGGTGTCCCTGTGCATACCCCAGTTCAAACCGGCTCAGGGGTCTCCAGCCCCTGCTCTGGCGCGAAACTGGACAAAGGGAATGGGTGTAACCACCCCTCTTCCCTGACCCTCCCATAGGTGGGTCCTCAGAGAATGTCCAACCCCCTAACTTAGTACAAGTATGGGACCCCAGTCCTTAGGCCTTTAGATTACCCTGGACGAAACTCTGAAGCCGAATCCTGGACCTTCGACGCTCTACTTTAAGATTAGAGGACTGAAGAATTTCCCTTGGGGTCAAGGAGTGACTCCCCTGCTTGGCAGGCACCTAAGAAGCAATTGTCCGGTCTGCATCACTGAAGCTCCCGCCGGACGCCAAAATCTTTGCAACACCAGAGGTGGATTTCCAGACTTCCCCGAGGCTACCCTGAGTCCCCAGCGAAGCTGAGGCCCGTGGCTATCGTGGGTAATGTGGAACCGTGACCCCTGGGCACCAAGAACTTTTGCAAGTGCATCCTCTTCCTGGTCTCCCACGAAGTTGTGCTTTGGGCTCCGAGTAGCCCTCGCTTCCAGCACCAACTGCACCGAAGATCCCTGGCCTCCACTCCACGAGTGTCCCGTAAGCCAGCTCTAAGTGCATCCACTCAAGGATCCTTCGCGGTCGCTAGTCCGTTGGCTAGTGGGCCCCTCCAAAGGCAACTCTTCTTTTCCTTGGGCTTCCCTCGTTGCTCCAGAAGTGCCCCGACTTACCCTCGCTGGGTGTGTCCCCCAGACCTTGCTGGTCTGCATCACCGTCCTTTCTTCATTTCCACGAGACTTGCCGTTGACAAGGCTTGTTGGGTCCAATCCGGTTGCCGACACCTCAGCAAGTGACAGACTTTGTAGCACAGCTCGAATCCAGCTCCTGGTCATCGTCGATGCCTCCCGGACCTCGTGGCTGAAGAGTCAAGATGACTGTCAACCTACCTGAAGCACTCGACATCGGTGAGCATCTGCTCATCGCCTTCCTGGTCACTGGCTAGTGACCCAGACTCTGTCCCCTCTGCTTTCAGGTTCTTCAGATCTTTGATCCACCCTTGGATCCACCCGAACACTTTCGACTTGGCCGCCAGCAGCACTTTGCCGCAGATCGCCATTGAAAACGACGACGAAACCCGACCCCGAAAGACACCTATGCACCCGGCTTCCCTGGGTGAGGTAACTCGAGTACTCCGGTGCTCCCGTGGGTATAGACTCTAGAACAACCCAGGTCTAAAGGGGTTTGCTCCAAGTCCTCCTCTAAGTGTCCTTTTTCTTTAAAACTCCAACCACGACATTCCCCATAGAAGTCAACGGCGGCTCGCGGCTGTGTTCTCACACTGCACGCGTCCCCCGTGGGTCCCCTGTGTCACTACCTTGGGTGGTTCCTTGAGGGCCAAGCACTTCTACAGGCTCTAGGCCCTGTGTCTAGCTCAGTCGTGGTTCTTATACCACTTTATTGGTATATGGTTTGGTACGCCCCTAGGGCTCAAATGTGTATTTGTGTTATTACTGTTGATTACTGACTTGTAACTTATGTACTTCGAACTCTAGCCTCATAAAGAGACTAGAGGGGTGTGTTTAAGACTAAATACATATATTTTAAATATATACCGGGTGTGGTCCTCTTTCATTTGGTCACTCAAGAGATTATAGCCTGGTAAAACAAGCTGCTTTACATTCCTTCAAGACTTAGCCTGAAGGCTGCTCTCCATAGCTACCACTAGGATAGCTTTCAATAAAGGTTGTCTTTAACCTAATTCCAATTTGGGGTTGTTTGGACTGGTGCAAGGTGCCCACTATAATTAGTGGACAGCATATACCAGGCCAACTTCTCACACCTGACTTCTGCAGGAACTCCTATTAGGAATGGTGAGTTTGTGAAGAAATTGCTTGAGGCGATACAGCTGCCTAAACAGATAGCAGTGGTGAAGTGCGCTGCACACAAAAATGGGAATGATTATATTACAGTGGGAAACAAATTCGTAGACGAAATATCTCAATACTGTGCCAGAAATATGGTCTCACTAAACAGAAGGAGAGAAAGAGAGAATGTTTCATGTCCCTTGCTGTTCACTAACACGGTTGAAACATGGGATGAGGTGAGACAATTGCAGGAAGAAGCAGATGAAGAGAAGAAAGATGGTTGGATAAAAGCAGGCTGCAGACAAAGAGAGGAAGATGAAGTTTGGGTTTATAGAGACGAAAGACCAGTTATGCCTGATAGCATGATCTCTAACATGGCACGGATGTACCATGGACAAGCACACATTGGTAGGGATGCCATGATTAGACTTTTTCAAACAAACTTGGTACAACCCAAAATTTAGGGCTATAGCTGATAGTCTCTGTCAAAGATGTCTTACATGCCAACAAATAAATCCTGGAAGAAAAACAGTAGTGAGTTTGGGAACAATAGGACGTGAAGGAGGTCCTTTTACCAGAATGCAGCTAGATTTTATTGAAATGCCCCCGAGCAATAGGTTGAAATATGTCCTTGTGGTCGTTTGTTTGTTTTCTCGTTGGGTGGAAGCCTATCCGACAAGAAGGAATGATGGAGTTACTGTGGCTAAACTCCTACTGAGAGAATTCATTCCGAGATATGGTTATCCAGTAACGATCGAAACAGATAGAGGAACACATTTCCAAAATGAACTAATCCAATTAATATGTGAAGCACTTGACATTCAACAGAAATTGCACTGTGACTACAGACCAGAGGCTTCTGGAGTGGTAGAGCAAGTAAATGGAACAATAAAGAATAGGTTAGGGAAAATGTGTCAAGCCACAGGACTCAAATGGCCCGATACCCTGCCATTGGTGTTGATGACCATCAGAAGCATACCTGACAGAAAAAGAGGTCTGAGTCCTCATGAAATAATCATGGGACGAGCAATGAGACAAGCACATGTACCTGTCAACAAACTGCTGACTATAACTGATGATCTCATATTGGACTATTGCAAAGGATTGGGTGATGTGGTACATTCTGTGTTTCATCAGGTTGGACCGGATGCGACCACTCTTGAAAGAAAACCAGCTCATGATTTGAGTCCAGGGGACTGGGTCCGCATTAAAGTCCATAGAAGAAGAAATTGCTTGGTTCCTCGCTGGGATGAGCCACGTCAAGTGATCCTGGTGACAACGACTGCTGTAAAGTGTGCAGGTGTGAAAAATTGGGTTCATGCCAGTCATACCATCAGAGTTCCAGATCCTGAAGCTCGACCTGTAAGTTGACATCTGGAAATATCAGACACCAGTTCGGCATCTGAAACAGACCAACCTGAATCTGATGAAAGACAAAAGAAGAAAACAGGAAACAAGAGAATTGATGTTATAAACGAAGAAACTGAACAAAGAGACAGTGACAATGAACAGCCAAGTACAAGTTATGGAAAAATTCCTCCAGAAATAGTTGAGATAACTGAGGGAGACTTAGATTCAGATAGAGAGATAGAGGAAAAAGCGGAAGAAACACGAGGAGTAGTAGGGACAGAATAACAAATTGAAGAAAATCAGGGAAATTTAGATTTAGACAGAAAAATTAGAATAGATGCGGAAGAAACTCGAGGCGGGATAGAATCAAATGTCCAAACTGGAGAGTCACAAGAAGGTTCAGATTCAGACAAAGAAACTGAGATCATAAAGTTCACGGTTAGAGGAAGTGAGGTAAGGTCTGAGACAGAATCAGAAGAAAGTGAAGAACAAAGAGAGCAAAGTATAGGATCAAGAAAGAGAACTTGGTGAGCCGAACGAGAGGAAGAGGAAAGCGAACTGAAAAGGCCAAGAAAAGGAGACAATTGGCCCCACGAAACTGTTAAAAGACTGAGATATAAAATAATAAACCTGAGCAAAGATAATGCGGAACAAGTAAATGAAATAATGAGTCAAAGAGAACAAGGAAAACAAGGTGAAAGAAAATTACAGAAATCAAAAAGAGTGAAGAGACCTAACTTGAAATATTAATCACCTGAGTGGCTATACATCGCATTGACCGATATTAAAGAGGAAGATAACAGTCACGAAAGCCCAGACGAAAGCTGTAAACAAATGGGTGAAAGTGAATTGCATCAAACCTGAAAAGACAAAGAAAGAAACCAGGACTGGACACGAAAATACCGAATAAGACAAGAAAGAGTTCTGGAAAGAGCTGAAGAAAGCACCAAAAAGAGACAAAATTAAAAAGGGTAGAGTGGCTGAAAGATCATTCTGAGGTGTGGTGACACATTTTCTGTACATACATATATATACATATATATATAGCTAGATAACAGTACAACATGGTAGACAGTGAGAATAGAAGATCTAGATGTGAGTTTTTAGGTAGATGGTGTAAAATATGTTTCTTTTGTACAGGATTGCTGATGTTTATTTGGCTTATTTTAGCAATAGTAATACCACTTAGGTTAAGTGTAGAATAAACGTCTGTAAAAGGAAATAACACGAAAAAGGATAAAGAAGCTATCACACAAAACACTGCAGCATTAGTAGATAGTACTGATTTACATAGGGATAGGTTCATAACTGATTTTTCTAAAAATGTCTTCACGAAACTATTATATGAATATGTAGAGACAATGGACGTGAGAGATTGTTATGTCTGTATGCAGGTACCTGCGTCTGTCACAGAAGGTGTGACCTATCATCACCTTCCTTTGACGTATGGGATAACTTGTAGCGTTCTAGCTAGTTTATTTTATAAAACAGGTAGATTAGAATATTATTACACTGATATAGACACTGTTTTTGCTAAACTTCCCGTAATCCCTAAATTAAATAAAGTGAAAGTCGCGAAAATGTTTGGAGAATTTTTCTTAGAAAGAAAAGATTTAACGTTAGAGTATATAGTTAGACACAATCTTACCTGTTTACTAAAGAAAGAAGAAAAGATTTTCTTGGACATGGTAGAAAACAGAAGAGTTCAGTTTCAGAGAAAGATAGCAGAAGAAAAGATAAAAACACCACTTTGGGCGTTTGAAGAGAAAAATGACAAAGGAGAAACTAATGCAGCTATGGTTCTAGATTGGCCCCAACAGGGAAAATTGTGTATTAGTAGAAGTAAAACAACTTATGATAACTATTTCGTGGGTTCTAGTGAGTGCCGAGATACATACAAAATTTTAGGAGGATGGGGATTTAAAGGAGGAAAAGATCCAGTATTTCCAGGGATCTATTATATTTGTGGAAACAAAGCTTATTATAGGTTACCGGACCATTGGTACGGAGCATGCTATCTAGGCCTGGTCTTTCCAAAGATTTTTCACATGGAGAGAGGAACAAAAGGAACACACGAGATAGGTACAGCATTAACAAGAAGGAGAAGGGAAATCTTCTCAGAAATAGTAGGTGACATTTTTGGAGCAGTGATACCAGCAGTGGGTATATCTTTAAATGCATACAAGATTCGGAAATTGTCTACAGTAGTAGATCGTTTATCAACGAATACTGCTGGAGGGTTCTTGATGGTAAATACCGAAATGGTTGCCATGAGAGCTATTGTAATGCAAAATCGACTTGCCCTTGACATTCTTTTGGCAAAAGAGGGTGGAGTCTGTGGAATGCTGAAAGTCCAACATTGTTGCACTTACATTCCAGATAAAAGTGAGAATATACAAAAGTATATAAAGAATATTACTGATTTGCACAAAGAAATTGTCCCACTGGAGGTTGAAGGTGCTTGGGAGAAACTTGGTAAGAGTTTTTCCTCAATGAAAAATGGTTCACAGAAATAGGTAGTTCTCTTATTGGGAAGATACTAATACCAGTAACAATGATAATAATGGTAATGTTATTAGTGAGTTAGCATATGTGTGTATTAAAAGAAGAAAAAGACAAAACAGAGTAAAAAGAGAAAAATAAATAAAGAGAACGAGAGATGGGAGAGATAGAACTAGAAGAGTTAAAAGAGAACATGTACAAAAGGTCTAAAAGACAAGATGAAAAAAACACTGATGTATGAACTAACAAGAAAAGCAAGTGGAGAAGAAACATTCTATCTGATAAATTGTGGGATTAGGTTTTTGTGGTGATATTAAAAATCACCAAAGGGGGAATAGATGGAGCAGGGTAAATAGAAAAATTTGTACCCCCCTGAAAAATTAATGAACTTTAATAAATTAACGATATTAACTGTTTTATGGAGCATGAACTAATCAACAATTGCACCATTTAGTAAACACTACATAAGGGTAACCCGCAATTTGTGCAAAATCTAATTTATTTACAATTGTGAAGTTAATTAATAATAATATTGTGATTTGCGTACTAATTAGAATAAAATCGCATGATTTATTCTATGTAGTAGATTTGTATTGTGGCAAAGAATGCGGATGGTAAGTAAAATGGCTTTAAATGTTGCTTCTGCTAGGTAACACCTAACACGGGTCGTTAGAATAATGGGTGGTAAACAGAAAGGCTTATTTTCTTTGTTTTAATTTGGTTGTGTTTGTTCTTATGATAGTTCGTTCGGGCCTGTTAGGCCATGCTGCAAAAATGTCTGCCAAGGCAGATGAGGTCACGTGAGAAGCCAAAGATGGCCTCTGAGCGAGAGAAATTGAGAATACTGAGTCACGTGGGTGCGGACTGTGCACGGAGTGAGAGATGTCAAGGTCGCATTGACCTGCCATAAGGAGAGTGCCAAGGAAGACTCAGCGCATATCCGTGGGAATGGATGAGAAAGTACTGAGCTACAATGGTCTGACTAGAATTTGACCATCAAAGATTGCAACAAAATAAATGGACAAGTGAACTGCCTTTAACCCAGGACTTATAAGATTCATTGTGTATTTAGATGTCCCCAAAACCAGTTTGAACAAGGAGGGCGATGAGGTGACCGTCACCACCCCTCAAATGGACCAATTAGCATGATTCTTGCCCCCAATGATTGCAACTTTTTGTGTAGTAAGCTAGAAAGTAGGGTATAAGAGGGTCTACTCTTGTGTGACGCTAATGTTTTTTTTTACTGAGGTTCATTGCTGTTGGCTGCCGTCGTTGATGGAATGCTGTTGTAGGCTGCTCTTCTTTTTGCTCCTTTTTGCTGCTGCTGTGGCCGCTGCCATTGACGCTATTGCTGCCATTGGTATTTTCTAGCCATACCATTTTCCTACTTTTCATTTTTCCCACCTAAATATTACGAGAGGACTCTGTCAATTTTGATTTCGAACTGACTGGGGAAGGAACGAGACCGTTGCGGGACATCTGTAAGGGAGGTCCGATCGAGAAGGCATTTAGCGGGACAGTCAGTCAGTTTGGGAATTCTATTCTGTGATCTACGGTTTATCTTCTTTTTGGTGAACCATTTCTATTTTTACATCTAAATGGGTAAATGCATTATTTTCTATTTTTCTTTGTTTGATTTCATATAAATGCTATTAATGTATTAAAAGTGATTAATGAATAAGAATCTCACCCGTGCAATAGAAAATTTAGATAAAATTATGTTTTAACTTAAAATGAGTCTGTGGTTCTTTAGTTCATTAATAAAGTTTAACAAGTTTAAGTGATTGAGCTGGTCTTAATCACCACCAACTTATTCTACTAGTTGGTCCATCGACCAAAGAGCGGAATACCTTGATGTTTAGAACTGACAGGATCGAAAAGCTAATGTATATGATGTCTGAGGTATTATTCTGTCAGGTTTAACAAGGTATCCCGTTCCTCCAGCAACACATTTCTCCTTGGAGTGTAATCCAGTGAACGGATGAGTGTATGATATGCGGTGTAATGGGCCCCACCGTCCTATGGTTCAGTAGAAGGTGAATGATTTACCTGGATTCGTGTCTGAGGAGAAATTTATATTAGCCGCGCTGGATCAGTATGCTACAGAAAGAAATGTACTACATTTATACCTGTAGCAATACTTGGATGAAATGGTGTAAATTTACCAGCTTTTGTAATTCGCTCACATTTTAGTAGTGTGCCTCTAGTGCTACGCCAGACACACAACTGTGGGGATGTCATGTAACACGTTCCCCGGAATCTTATTCTTCAGTATGCATAATTGCGCATACATGCATTATAGCGCCTGCCTGAATTTTAACTCTCTGAATCACGTACAGAGGAAAACGAAGCCTATTATTCAGTAGTGGCAAGCAGGTCTTTTTTGCAATTTCCTTTTAACCTCGTTCTTACAGCACTCAAAGCAGGACTGCACTTTACCTTCACCATCACCTGAATTCAGAGATGGTGTTGGATGGTTGGCTTTTTGCTCAGAAGAAGGCTCTTCTCTTATGCCATTGCACCCCAGCTACGATGCACCATCAACACCACTTTCGAATCCGGCACTTTCCCAGACGACTGGAAACGTGCAGAAGTCAAGCCCCTCCTCAAGAAACCCTCCGCAGACCCGACGGACCTGAAAATCTACCAACCCCTCTCTCTCCTTCCCTTCACAGCCAAAGTCACCAAGAAGATTGTCAACTCCCAGCTGACTAACTTCATCAAAGAGAACTCCATCCTCGACCCCTCCCTATCCGGATTCCCAAGCAAACACAATACCGAGACCGCCCTCCTCGCCGCCACTGACGACATCCGCACGCTCATCAACTAAGGCCACACCGCAGTCCTTGTCCTACTCGACCTCTTCGCAGCCTTTGACACCGTCTCCCACCACACCCTCGCAGCCAAACTCCACAACACTGGAATACAGGGAACCACCCTCGACTGGCTCTGCTCCTTCCTCGCCGGCAGAACCTAAAGGTTCAGACTCCCGCCTTTCCTCTCCGAACCCACAGAGATCAACTGTGGAGTACCACAAGGATCTTCTCTCAGTCCCACGGTCTTCAACATCTACATAGCCCCCCTCGCCGCCATCATCAGACAGCATGGACTCAGCATTGTATCCTACGCCGACGACACCCAGCTCATCCTATCCCTCACGAAGGACCCCGAAACCACCAGACTCAGCTTCCAAGAAGCAATGAAAGACGTCGCACCTTGGATGAGCAGCAGCGTCTGAAACTCAACTCGGAGAAGACAGAAGTCCTAGTCCTCGGACCCCCCCCCTCCGCGTGGGACAACTCCTGGTGGCCCTCTGCACCCCGCCCACCCCCATGGACCACGCCCAAAACCTCAGCATCACACTCGACTCCTCCCTCACCATGATCCGACAGATCAACGCCGTCACCTCCACCTGCTTCTAAACCCTCCGCATCTTCTGCAAGACTTTCAAGTAGATCCCCTCCGAAGCCAGAAAAACCATCAATCACGCACTCATAACAAGCAGACTGGACTACGGAAATGCCCTCTACTCTAGAATCAACAAATCCCTGCTGCGCAAACTCCAGACCATCCAGAACACAGCGGCCAGACTCGTCCTCAGCATCCCATGGCATGAGCACATCACGCAACTCCTGCGATACCTCCACTGTCTCACCGTCAAGAAGAGAGTAACTTTCAAGCTACTCATCCATGCCTACAAATCCCTCCACAACAGCGGACCCAAATACCTCAACGAAAGAGTCTCCTTCCACGTGCCCAAAATGAACATCCGCTCCGCTGACCTCGCCCTAGCAGAAGCCCCGTGCATCCGTAGAACCAGAGCGGGTGGAAGAGCCTTCTCCTACTTCGCAGCCAAAGCCTGGAACGAGCTCCCAGTCAACATCAGATGCTACCCCACCCTGCACACCTTCAGGAAGAGCCTCAAGACTTGGTTCTTCGGCTGAACCCGAGCTGCACCCCCCCGCCCCACCCCCAGCGCCTTGAGACCCTCACGGGTGAGTAGCGCACTTTAAACCCCCTGATTGATTATTTCTTCACCGATAACTTTAACGTCACCCTCTGCTGCTTTTTGTCACCCTGCCACATCAAAAGAGATGCCTTTGCAACATACCTATATTAGAACTATTACTTCCTTTGTTGGACGAGACCTTAGGTTCAGCACCACTGCTGTCCAATTGTACTGTGTGCACTATTCCACATTCTGCTTCTTCAAAAGAATTCAGAGGACTTGTCCCCAAACTGTGTGGCTCTGGGTTTCACTGGACAGGGAACTTTATTATCAGCTCCGCCTTTTTTAGGTGGCCTTATGTATTCAGTTGAGAAATTGAGCTTTTCATGAAATCAGTGCTTTGTGTTTTGTAGAGAGATATTTGTGTTCAAGCAAGATAAATTAAGTATACAATCATTGCTGGTAAAAATACGATGACGATGTGAACCCTGAAGGTGAAACCCTAACATTCAACTGAAAACATGCTCAGATCATGAGCATGTTTAATTCCTATGAAATGTAATGCACTAGGCCACTTCCCTTTTGTCCCCAAGGCAACACAGAGGTTTAGTGTCACATATATGTCCATGTGCAAGCACCACATATTTCTCAATTCTAGTTTTCAAGGGAATGTGCGTACTTTTTGTTTTGAGCAAGTTATCATGGCGGTCTAGGATACTGGACTTATCAATCATAATTCAGTGGTCGCATACCTTTTAATTATAAACATTAACATAGTCCCTGTCCTGTCCCTGTCAGGCTTTACAGGCCGTTTTACTACAAAACAACAACATATAAGCTGTTCTAGAGTCCAGTGTGGGAAATGGTCATCTACCTGGGTACTCCCTAACCTTTTCGACTTTAGGCTCTCCATGGGCAAGTTACCTTAGCACCTAGGCAGCTGCTACCAGTAGATTTAGTCCAAAGGCCTCAGTGCACATGAAGATGAGAATGATTCTCCAATTTCTTAGAATCTAGAGGACAAAGATTCAGGAAACATCTTTTACAGTGTTCTAGAGCAGGCAAGCAGAGGTTTTTCTTTTAGTTGGGAGACAAGTGGCAGAGGGCCAAGCTTTGGTGAAGCATTGTTCTTTAAAAGGAACCCAGGTACAAAAACCCAATAAAATATTTTGAACTAAAAAAAAAAAGGAACCCAGGTATGCCCTGCATGCCAGGACAGTGTGCAACCAATCCCCATGTGATTGGAGACATTCAGCTTCATAGGCTCTTGAAATGTTTTCTTTCCTTAGCTAGATTTGACAGTTGCAACAAGCCATGTGTATGAGTTTCTCAAATTCCAGCAGGACCACACCCTAATGTAAATGTACCAACTGAAGCAAATACAATTATCGTACATGGTAATGAAGTCGTGTAGTCAAATGCTATATGTGCAAACAATGATTCACTCTATAAACACTGTTGAAGTTGCTGTACAATACACAGCACCTCAGCACCTGACCCTCTACAAGTAAGTCATAGTAAATGTAGATGCTTGAGACACTGGTGGAAACCACACTTCTAGGTATTAAATGACATTCGCAGCAATTGTTGTTTTCTTTCTCAATAGGCGGAGGACCAAACACTCTCTTTTAGTATTTTATTTTAATTATTTTCTCCTTATATCTCTCACTTTGGATTGGTCAAAAATTTACTTGTTCAATTATGCTGAAGTGGAGATGGCATAACTGAGTGATGGGATCGCGAATCCATGCATCTGCGACGACTTCAGATTAAAGAATCTTCTGATCCTGAGACAATGCAAAGCCTATGGTTAATTTGATCATTGACAGTATGGACCAAGGGTATGTTGATTTCCTAGAATCGGGAATAACCCTACCATTGGCGAATCAGATCTATGGACAAAACTTATGACCATGTTTGTCTTAAAGAATTTAACAAGGTTTCTCCAAAAGTGTCACTTATTTCTGACACAGTAAAGGATCTTTTTGTCTAAACCACTTGCCCTACCTATTCCGAAATCATGGGCGGCCTTTTTGCTGTCAATTCTCTCTGAAGATGCAGCAGCGTAATCAAGTCCCTATTACTTCCAAATCTAGAAAAGTCCTCAACTACTTTATCAACTAAAATATTTTTCAATTAAAATTCTCCTGCAGGTACTGTAGATAATGAACGTCTTGAGTTGCACCAAGTAAACCGTGCAGTACTCCCTTAGCTGACCAAATGTAATGAGCTAGTGGTGGAAAAGAAGTGGATGGAGGCCAAACAAATATACATCTTCTAGCTGTGCTTCAAGGGTGAATTAAAAGCATATTTGGCCAATGCTGTGGACAATATCGTTAGCTGAGAAGCCCCGATAGACCTGTGATGGAACTGGTACTGTAACTTCATAACTGTGTCAAAGAGAGGAAGGTGAGGGTCAACTGGTTGATTGAAGGAATGTCCCTAGATTCGCCAGTTTTGAACATTGCAAGACTAAGGCTAAAGGCAGCTCAGAAATTGTGAATAGGGCGTAGCTGCTCACCCTTGTTCTTGCATGAATGAGGACAAATAAGGTGGGCTGTGTTCCCTGACAATTGCACTCATGTCCGTTCACCCATGTGAGTATTCTCTGAATTAAGCCTGTATCAGCAGGGTGTGACTGTTGTTTCATTGCCTTCATTATTTCGCTTTAGTTCTTCCTGGAAGATATTGGATGCTGTCAAACTTAGGAGGGAGGGAACTCTTAGGGCACAGCTTGAGAAGGATTGTCTTTTAATTTGGAGTTTCCAACATCAGATTAATTTTTCTGTGCAGAAGTTGTGGAACCTCCTTGGTATTGTTCCATGTTAACTGTATGTTATTAGAAAAGTAGATTTATTATTTATTCTCTACTCTACAAACACTCTTTTTTGACAACACCATAAGGAGTATCAAGGAAATCGATTATTATGATGACGGTGATCGATTGTTATGATGACGGTGATCTATTATTATGATGACGAGCAGGGGTATAAAAATATACAAACCTGCAAATAGTCCTGCTCTTGGCACGTCGAGGGGTATGTGGCCTAAGAAAGGAAAGTACCTCGAGCATATACAAGAAAGCAAAACAGTTAAAGTGGAAGAACCTGACAAGTGTTTGTAAAACTTGCAAAATGCTTGCAGTAAACTGTTCTTTCTCATTTGTGTAAAAAAAGTAACTTTTGAAAGTGATGAAATGTTTAGTTTCACATGCAAAGTTGCAACATCAGGTGTATTTCATGAGCTAGTAAGCAAATCGAAGAGAAAAAAACATTTTCTCAATAACGCTGTTGCTTTCTATTATAATCTTGGCTCTCTGGGCTCATGTGTTCTAACCAAGAGGAACAATATTATTTTCACTCAGTTTGTTAAGTTGATTTTTTTCTTTTTTTTTTTTTCCAGTTATCTATCTGTTCCCTCCCTGTTTTTTTCCAAACGTATGTTGAGGAAATGTATACACGCATGCACACACAAAACGTCATAATTTTTGCTAGGCAAAAATGATAAAATGTTGAAAAAAAGCATATTCACTCACTAAGTTCATTAATATTGGAAATGTAAAGAGTTCACTGAATGAATCATTGAGCATTAAACCTTCAGGGAGAAGGACTCTTGATAATTACAACATGCTTTCATGAAATGTTGACAAAATCATATTATGCTCTTGCTGATAAATGATTGCATCACTAAAAGTGCAAATTTATGTTAATGGCCTTACCTGCATGTTTCATAGTTCTCCATTTGCGTGTTGAATTGTCATTTTCACATAATTGTGCTTCCTATATTAGCAGAAAACATTCCGAGTCTATTAAATGCACGTGTAAAACTCATTTTCATTAAAAACGTGACATCTGCGTTTTTGCTGGGCCCTGTCGCACTTCTGCAAACAGTCAAATTTAGACACATTATACATCTGCCATCTTTTATAATCTAAACCGCCTCAAGTAGGAACAACGCATTTATATTTTATAATGAAAAGGAAGTCCTTGAATGCCAACTGGTAGACACACAAGATTATCTTCTGATTTCCCAGGCAAGAGATGCTAGGCGTTACATTTTTTAGCAGCCACTTCTGATGAATTATTGATACGCTTGCCTTTTAGAAAATGGATCACATCACTGTGGTAATTAGCACCCTGACACTTCTGCCTATCACTGTTAATGTGTCATGAGAGCAGTCACTGTTGGGCAATTTGGCACATTAATGACTAGTTTTGCTTATCACCCATCGCTATATTCAAATTACAGTCAAGCAGCCAGAGATAATATTCAACGAGCTCCCGGTCAAAGCAGCATATTGCTTCCTTGTAGGGAACGAAGGTCAGATTTATCAACACTTTGCACGAGTGCAATGTCACCAAAAGTGAAGCAAGAACACACAAATGTTGAATTGGGATTTACTTTCCAGAGCAAAACGTAATTTTTCCCAATTCTAAAATGTTTTTCTGCTTTATTCTGCTTTAGCCTTGTCTGAATAAAGCAGCTGCTCAAGGAATTTTGACTCGATGAATCACCATAAAGGATGTAATATATCCATTGTTTTAGCCTCAACTCTCACATTTTTCACTTCTTTTCATCCCATTTTTTGGCCTCATGTTGAGACACAAGTCCTAACCCAGCTCACGTGGTGGGAAATGCCTGACATTTCCTTTGTTCATATAGGATAACTTAAATGTATGTGATTTTTGACATAGTTATTTGGCCACTAATTCTTTGGGTCCATTAAAATACAGATCTGGTACTTCTCCTGGATACCCACTTCTGGTGAGCTCAGAGAATGGGTTGAACGTGTCTTGGTATAATGCAATGAACAACTAGACCTTTATGGTGAATCATTACCCAACACCTCACAATCGAAGGATATTTGGTGTCCATTTAGGAACTATTTTTTGCTAAATAATCCACTGACACCAGTGATAGTAGACTATCGATCGATCGATTTTTTTTTCACTCATTTTTATTATTTTTTTTATTTTAACAGGTGTCTGTTGGTTTCACTATTTATTGGAATTCATGTAATGTTGTTTTTTTTTTCTCAGAGAGTCTTCTACTGGGAAACACGGCTGTGCTTTATACATCTTGTGGGCCTTTGAGATATATGAAGCAATTTTCAGGACATCATTTTGCCTCCTGTAGTCATTTTATGACCGGCGCATAACAATATTAGCAACAAGTTGATGAAGAATAAGATTGGGCCCACAAAAATTATAACTTTATTCCAAATCGTAAGGCTTTACAACCAATTTGTATTCTACTACAGTGGGAATTGTGCAAAGTTGATTTGGACACCGTAAGAAGTGCAAGGTCAAGGAGTATATGTATGACTTTTTGCAAGAATAACGTGCTTACTAATATCATTAGCACTGAGTACCGCTATAAACTGCCAGCACGTTTTCCAAATATACTGACCATTCTAACTTCTCGCACACCCGAACCTTGTCTGTATGTGCAAGGAGCCATAGATTCTTATCTTCATGCGCATCATCACATGCGCAGAAGAGCACACCACGTTGATGTCATCACACTGATGTCTTTGGGAAGACTGGAATCCTCACCTCTGCAGAGCCACGCTCATGCTCACTGCACAGTAATAGAACACACACATTAGCAGAGCTACACATAAACTAGTGACATTTTACAGGAGACATCAACTTCTTTGTGAATCAGTTGAAAATGTTGTCAGTGATCTAAGGGGGATATTCTCAAGAACGTGTGATAATTATCGCAAAATTAGCTTAACGCAACTTTGCACATCGCAGTCTATCGCAGGAGAATAACGCTGTGTTAACGTTGTATTCTCAACACGGCAGTACCATGCGATAGTCTCATGCTAACGCGTCAAATGACCGCGATAAAATTACCGTGACGGCAAAAAAAAACGAAACACGAACGCGAAAAAAGTTGCGATGTGGCCAAACGCGATAAAAAAATCAGCGATAACCATCGACAGACCTGCAATTCCCACGCGTCATGCGGGAAAATGCAGTATAAAAGCACCGAAAAACACAAACAAAATATTTCAAACTGCGTAGCACCATGGAGGAAGCCGGAGCAAGTACAGAGGACGACCAGAACCCCACAAGCCCCCAGGAGGACCAGCCTGGGACCTCGGGGTTACGGAAGGGCAAGGAGAAGAAGACGAGGAAGACGAGGTTCAGTCCGCAGGAAAACAGGATCATCATCACGGAGGTGATAGAACACCACCAACAACTGTTCGTCACCTCAAACATGTCATTGGCAAATAAAAATGCAATATGGCAGTCCATCCTGGACAAGGTGAATGCAGTCGGAGTGAGGAGGAGGACAATTGGAGAGGTCAAGAGGCACTGGAATGATGCGAAGCGCAAAACCAAGAAGAAACTCGCTGACAACCATCAGGCAGCAATGCAGACTGGAGGTGGCAGTCCAGCGGAACACCAGGAGCTGGATGAGATGGAGGAAATGGTGGCCACAGTCATCAGTGGGGAGACAGTGGCAGGAGTTGGGGATCCGGACACTGCTCGACATGACCTGACACAACAGCACCAGGGTAAGTACCGAACAGGGACTGGGGGGGCGGGGGGAGATGGGCACAATGGCACACATGCACAATTAAGTAGAGCACACTGCACACCCACAATGACTCTGGATCATGTCCCTAATCCCCTTGGCACACTGCAGCACACATACAAACAGCAAGTAGGCCCCCGTCCACTATGGCCACAAAGGGGTCCCTCCCCCACACAGCACCAAACTCACAACCAACCCATGCACAAGTGTCAAAACCAGCAAAGCTGCATGTTTGTGAGCCACCATGACAATGCAAGTGACATTGCATGACGAATAGCATTGCTGCAGTCCAATTATCATGACATGGTGCACGCCACGACACTGGGGTGGCTGAGTGTGGAACACATCCGGAAAGGATCAGGTCACACTCTGACACATCCACGTGCACAAACAACCCCTGACGTCAACAACACATCTGCGGATAAACCATGCCCAAGAGTCCAAAATACGAACAAGAGCCAAAATTAGCCAAGTCTGCAACATCTCAGCACTGTAGAAGCACAGAAGTCAAAGGCACACCGCCTCAAAGGGATAAGGGGCAGCAAAATCACAGCTGCAGGGGCGACTCTCCCACAATGCAGCACACACACATAGCAATAACAGCACATCAACATTGACGACAATGTGGTACAAAGTGCAACACTTTCACTACAGAACAGAGGACACAACTGGTTCCGCTTGTGCGTAGAAACTGGCCAATCACATCTAGCATAGCAGGAAACTGTGAGATGAAAATGTACGTGTACAACCTCACATCCATGATGTAGTTCAAATGTCCACTGTCCCGCATCAAATAGTCAGCTCCTCCCAAACAGTCCCAATGTACATTGTCATGCAGTCTGTATGTAAACTAGAACAATGCGTCAACATACATGTCAACACAATGTTAAAATGCATCTCCCCTTCACATTGCAGAGGGACAATCAACACCTCCTGCAAAGCAGACCAGACAACTCATCAGTGATGATGAAGAGGACCTCCACACCTTCGACACCGACGCCCTACAACAGCTCATGGATATCTTAGGCAACCCACCTCCAGGAGCAGGGCAGCCCAGCTGCATCGAGGAGACCCCACCCCCTGCACAGACCACACAGCAGGAAGCACCCACCACCACGGCTGGCTCCCAGCACCTCACCGAAGTAAGTAAGTCCGTTTTTATATAGCGCAGCTACTCACCCTTACGGGTCTCAAGGCGCTGGGGGCCGGAGTGGAAATTAAGTGAGCTATTGCCCAGAGTCACATGGTGCTGAGCTGAGCTGCCGCCGGAGCCGGGGATCGAACCGTGAACCCTGTGCTCCGAAGTCAGCTGCCCTGGCCGCTGCACCACACCTCTCCACCTTCGCATCGCATTCCAAGGCCAGGTGTTAGACTGCCAGAAGGAGGTGACTGAACAGGTGCGGGTGGGTTTCAACCTCATGGCAGCCGAACTAGATTACATACGTGGGTGTCTAATTCCCATCAGGGACCACTTACACTCCCCAACGGACACCCACACTGTGACAGAGACACACGCATTTGCACATTTCCAGTACTGATCCACGCCCAGAGCCCCGGGATAATCATTCACACCCCTACGCTGTACTTGCGTACGCCGGCCCAGTCCACTCCTCTTACGTATAAAGGGGACAACAACAAAGCTACATGTCCAAGGTCTTACCCACTGCCTGAGGTGACACGGTTGCGTCCGCTGTACACAGCACAATGTAATGTGGTAGGGCCCGGGGCCATCATGCATACGTAATGAGCACACAGACACACTTTGATAGTTAGTTGAACTGGCTACTGGCACGTGCGCCCGGCCACTTTTCATTATCAGGGTCACCCGACCAGTGACGCCTTTGCTGGATGGGTGTGGGGTGAGTGTGAGCCAGCCCTCAGGGAGTGGTTGGTGCTGGCATCAACTTGAACAGTGATCCCTATTAAAGCGGAAACAGAAAACACCAACATAACACAGACAACTGCGAAGCATCATGGTGGTAGCCAGAGCAAGTACAGAGGTCACCCAATATTCAATCAGAAGGGTCCGTGAGTTGCAGTGCACTGAGGTAGGGGCACCAGAGCTGAGCGTGCTCATGTGAAGAAATTGTCTAGGATTGTGTCCCTTCGGGATATTCCTGCTGCAGCTGCAGTGGGGTGTGTTACACCTGCCTCATCTTCCTCATCATCGTCCCAGGTCTTCCCCACTGCCTGAGGTGATATTGTTGCGTGAGCTGTCCACAGCACAAAACTCAATCAGAAAGGGTCCATGAGTTGTGGTGCACTGAGTTAGTGGCACCTGAAGAGCTGAGCAGGGTATCAAGCTGATGATGGCATCCAAGACAGGTGTGAGCAACTCTGATAGTCTGGCTGTAAGACTCTTTCGACTCTGGCAGTTGTTAGTTGGAGGTGGTCCTGGCGGTGGTGGCGTGTGCAGCCAGCGGTGATGCGTCGTCCGGGCAGGTCAGGACTCGATTTGATGTGTAAGCCCTGGTGGACCATATTTGAGGCCGGAGGCAGCGGTCAGCGCAGGGCCACAGACACATGGCGTTGATGACCCCCAGGCCATCGACTCAGAGGCCATCCAATATTCAATCAGACAGGGTCCATGACTTGAGCTGCACAGAGTTAGTGGCCCCAGATGCACTGCGGCCGGCACAGGCACACCGCCACGGGACGGTGACTTGCGGTGCACTGAGGTAGGGCCACGAGATCTGAGCGGGTCCTTGTCGATGTCGAAGGTGAATGTCGCGGAGTGTTTCGGGGGACAGTGGAAGGTGTTCTTCCAGGGCATGATGCAGAGGGCAGAACCAAGCAGAAACAGGCAATATGGAGGAGATGAATGCTACAGACTCATTTTTAGCACCAAGTCAGTATCAGCTACATGATGATGAAGACAACCCCCAGGCCATAGACTCAGACGCCACCAAAGTTCAACCAGAGAGTGTCCATGAGTTTCGGGGCACAGAGTTAGTGGCACCAGAGCTGAAAGGGGATGCAGTCTGCGATGAGGCCTGTACAATGGTGTAAACTCTGCCATAAAAAAATCAAGACTCAGTTCCAAATGTGTGACCTACTTGACCGCAGTGTAGGCCGGAGGCAGTGGTCAGCAGGGGCCCACAGCCACGTGTTGTTGGCTTGCGATGCACAGAGTTAGTGGCACCAGATCAGTTGTTGGTAGTGTTCGATCACCTCCATAACGATGATCCTTTTTTCCTCCGGACTGAACCGCATCTTCCTCTTACTCCTCTCCTTGAGTACAATGATATTAACTCGGCCATTGAATAATCAAGACTCAGTTCCAAATGTGTGACCTACTTCACCGCAGTGTAGGCCGGAGGCAGCGGTGGAGTACGTCAACAAAAAAGGAGTGCTGGGGGCCTATGTCGCGGAGGCCAGCGATGGTCTGAGGAGTCTGCCAAGGTCGCAAGCCTCGGGGTTGGAGCATGCACCGGCACGTGGTGGGCCCTCTTTGACACACGCCGGTGTCGGCAGGTGAGCAGTGAGGCCTGGGTGCGCAGGGGCAGCCAAGACGGGTCTGGAGACCAGCGGCCTGGGGTGCAGCAGGCGCACAGGATCGCAGGCACCACCGCTCATGGCGTCGGCTTCATGGCGGGGTGAGAGGTGCCGCCCTGGCAGACACGTTGGCCATTCCGGAAGAGAACCACGCCAAGAGCAACGTGCTTTTTATTCACACCCCTACGCTGGCCTGGCGTACGCCGGGCCAGCCCACTCCGCTCTCGCTTACAGGGGGGGACGTAACAAGCTACATTTCCGCGATCTTCCCCACTGGCTGAGGTAACATGGTTGCGTCCACTGTCCACTACACTCCAAACACCAGCAGTGTATGTCGACATGGAAATGTCTGTGGTCTGCATACTCAAGTCTGTCCAGCACATCCACGCCACACTTGGCATTGTGTACATTCTCATTCATGGGCCACTTGCCTCCTTCGCACATGCCTGGTTCCCACCTCTCCCCACATTCTGCTATTGTGTGGCTGTGGTGCCATGCCATTGTTAGCTTGTGTACATGGCTAGCCCAGGTTACCTCTGTAAGTTGTGTTGTCATGTCTGGTATGTGGGCATGTTGTTTGTCATGTTGTATGTGATTTTGTAACGTGTGCATTCCCAGAGTTGTGAGTTGTATGTTGGTGGAGTTGAGGTGTGTGGTGTGTTCAGTTGGTACTTGCCGACGAGCATTGCATTTGCATAGATGCCAGCCTCAAAGCGCTGGTTGATGATGGACTGTTGGAAGATGAAGGAATCATGCACACTGCCTGGGTAGTTGGCGACGGCATTGGTGAAGAGTCCCCGGTGGTCCACTATTGCCTGCACATTGATGGAATGCGTGTGCTTCCTGTTGAGGTAATTGTGTGCAGTGGCGGCAGGGGGCACGAGGAGTACATGTGTGCAGTCGATTGCCCCCAACATGTGCGGGAAGCCAGCTATGGCGTAGTACCCTTGCTTGGTCCCCAGCTGTTCCTGCGCAGTGTGTGGGAAGTAAAGGTGCTGGTGTACCAAGCTGATGATGGCATCCAATACAGGTGTGAGGTACTTGGATAGGGCTGGCTGTGAGACTCCTCCGACTCTGGCAGTTGTTGGTTGGAAGGTCCCAGAGGCCAACAGGTGCAGCACAGCCAGCAGCTTTGTCTGTGGAGGGATGTTGGTTGTCCGCTGTGTTGGTACCGTCAGCCTGTGGGCAATGTGGGTGAGGATGTGGAGGATGGTTGTCCCTTTGCGCCTGTAGTGGGCAATGACATCCTCTGGTGTTAAGTCTGTGAGGCTGGTGCGTTTTCTGAAGGTCCGCTGTCTTTGTCTGCGCTGCCTCTGTGGTAGTCCAGGGGGGCGGGGGGGTCCAGGGGGAGGTGGCAGGCCTGGGGGTGGTGGCGGTGGGTGTTGTGGCCCTCTTGGGGCTCCGAACTGCATGATCAATAGCTCCATGGCATCTGTTGTTCTTCAGGTGTGGCTCTGGGCTGGGCTCCTTTTTATGGTGCAGGTTGTCGTCCGTCTTAACACCAGGTAAGAGCAGGTGTTAAATCCCTGCTGCTAACGTGCCTTATTGCCTGTTTTGGGATCTTATCGCCGATCTGGCTGGTCGTTGGGAATATTGCGAAGTGGTGTTATCGCGGCTTTTTGCACAGGAACGCCTACTCTGCATCTCATTAGCGTTAGTTGCCGGTGTCATCCGTGGCGATGTTTTTTGCGGCTGCTATCGCAGGATAACTGGCGATATCGGCTGTTAGCACCAGCTTGTGAATAGGGCGATAAATCTATCGCCACTTTGGCTGCGATAAAGTGCAGCTAAATCGGGGATAAGTCCTTGAGAATATGCCCCTAAGAGTATTAGCTGTCACGTATGACTTTAAGGTGTTCGAGGTGGAAGTGATACGGGACCAGGTAGTGGAGAAGTCCAACAGTAAGAAGTGCAGGAGAATGTGCTTACAGTAGAGAACCTCACGTTAGATAAGGCTGTTGAAATAGTGAGTGGTATAGAGTTTATGGAACAGATGTCCATGAATACGCAAGTGCATGTGTTGCAGTTGCAGGACAAGGCAAAGAAAAATGGCTTAAATCTGAGGAAAAGAAAAAACCTCTGGAGTGTTATCGATAAGGGAGTAAAAATCATCTAAGGAATTCTCCTACCTCGATTGCTACTGACAAATGGTGTGGCAAGTGTAGGAAGAAGAGGCATTTTATGAAAGTCTGTAAAGCAAGGTGGACTAAAGACTCAAAACTTAACAAAAGTGTGAACACAGTAGGAAACAATCCCAATATGAGTAGTCAACTGATTCTGATGAAGAGAGTGTGGTGTTCACGGTGGGTGAAGGGCTAAGTAAAAGGAACTAAGCCAGTCCACGGATATGAGTGATGAAGTCTCTTTATTGAGTGAATCTGTCATTAGGAAGCCTTATTGCACAATTGAAATAAATGGGGTCAACATCAACAAGAGGGCAGATTTGGGTTCTTTTTTACTTTGATTACTGTTGAAGAATGGAAGAAATTGCAGGATGTGCATTTAGGAAAGTCCACAGTGAAACATGTTGCACAACTTTAAAGGGAATGTGGCAGATGGCACAGTGTATGTAGCTGTTGTTAGGTCAAAGTTGCTGGGTTGGTTGGATCGGAGGAACCTGATGATCAGGTTGGATCCCAAAAGCTCAAAGCAGGCTATGTAGTGTAAGGAAATAGTAGGTGCATTGTTGGTAGATAAAGGTCCCTGACTGGAAGCATTCCCTGAAGTGTTTAAGGGAGGGTTAGGGAAAATTAAAGGTTTCTCACACCGAATTCAGTTGAAAGCAGGTGTGGAACCTGTCGTACACAAGGTGACATGTTCCAAATGCCTTGAGGGAGGAGTTGAAAGCAGAACTTAAGAAATTATGTAATCAAAGTATAATTGAGCCCAGAGAGCTCGGAATGGCTTTCACCAGTGGTTTTGGGTAGGAAGCCAAATAGTACTTTGAGGATGTGTATCGACTTAAGAGAACTTAATGAGAGAATATGGGTTGATAGAAATCCTCTACCAAACATCACTGAAATGCTGACTATGCTAAAAGGGTCAAAAGCATTCACTACCCTAGATATGTCCTCAGCTTACCACCAGATTGTGTTGCAGAGGAAATCGAGTCATCTGACATCCTTTGTTACATCCAATGGAGCATATAGATTTAAGTGAATGCCCTTTGGGTTGCTTCAGCCTCATCTGTGTTTCAGCATTTAATTGAAGCCATGTTCAAAGGCATAGACAATATTAGATGCTTCCAGGATGACATATTTATTTTTGGGGTAAACAAGAATGAGCATGGTAAAACCTTGGGTTTAGTATTGCCTATTTTAAAGGATGAAGGGGTCACATTGAAGGTGAGCAAGTGCCAGTTTGCATTGACGAGTGTGGATCATCTGGGACATAAGTTGTCCGCCCGAGGGGTGGAACTCAAAGGGAATTTGGGTAAAGCTATTAAGGAATTCCCTGCACCCCAAAATAAAGATCAGTTGTGATTATTCTTTGGAATGTTAGAATTTTATGCACAGTTTGTGCAAAAATGTGCCGATAGAACAAAAGTAATGAGGACGTTGTTTAAAAAAAAGGGAGATTTGAGTGGTTAAACGAAGTGAAAAAGGAATTTTGTATGATCAAGGAAGAGATTGCTGATGCCGTACCACTCAAGTCATTTGACACATGTGATCCATCCATTGCAGTGACGGATGCCAGTCAGTATGAATTGGGTACTGGGCTGATGCAGACAAGGGATGGCAAGGAAGAGGTGGTGGAATTTGCTTTGAATGCCCTTCGCGGAGCAGAAGGCTCATGCTCAGTCATAGAGCGAGAGTCTTCAGTGTGTTGGTTGGGAGTGATCCATTTTAGGAAATATTTTTGAGGTTTGGAGTTTACCTTACAAATGGACCACAAACCGTAGGTCAATTTATTCACCACACGGGGTGCCTGCAAAGCAACTCCTAGGACTGCTAAATGGCACTATAGACTGCAGGAGTTTCAGTTCAAAGTAGAGTACATACCCGGGGGGAAGAATATGTCCGCAGACTGTTTGTCACAGCTGCCCTTGAAGGTGAAGGCGGGTAAAGAAGATGAGAAAGATGATGATTTCTGTGTAGTAGCATGTACAACGGAGGATAAAAGAAGATGCATAATGGAGAAGGAGTGGAAGGAAGTGGTGAAACAAGATGGTGTGCTGAAGAATTGATATCATACTTAGATAAAGGGTGGCTGAGAGGGAAAGTGGAGGATTCCCTTAAAATGTATAAAGACATTTGTGAAGAATTGAGTGTGTCTGATGGCATATTAAGGAAAGCCAATCTATTGGTGGTGCCTAAGGGTACATGCCGAGGTTTTGGAATTGGCACATGAAGGGCATGTACGCATGAGAGCAATGAAAAGGAGGGTCAGAGATGGTGGCCAGGACTGGGCAGGTAGGTGGAGCATTGGGTAGGAGGGTGTGTAGTGTGTGCTCTCAGAGATAAATCACAAGTGACAGTTCCTAGTCCTATTGAAGTGTATTAAATTAGGGATGGGTATTATTGGACAAATGAACATGATTAGGGAAAGCCAGATATGGAATGGTTTTGGTAGATTATTATTCTCTGTGACCTGAGGGGAAATTTGTCAGAACTATAAATACTTTGGAGGTGGTAAAGTTTTTGCATGAGCTGTTCTTGCGGGAAGGCGCTACGACTGGGTTGAAGATGGACAATGGTGTGCAGTTCATGCCGGAAGAATTTGGCAACTTCATGAATAAGTGGGGTATAAAACATGTAACAACATCTCTGTACCATCCTAATAGTAATAGACTGGTGGAGAGATGCAACTGGGTGATTAAATACAATGTACAGTTGTCACTGGTAAGTGGATTGGATTGGAACAAAGAATTGGAGGATTTGATATGGGCTTTGTGCACCACATCCAGGACGGTCAATGGGATGTTACCTTTTGCATTACTCAAGAGGAGGGTAGCTGATAATAAACTGGTGAGTCCATGAATGAATGGATTGGAGGAGTCTGAGGTGAAAAGAGCATGTGTAGGTGCTAAATGGGAATGTGCACAAAGTATATATGTATCTGAGGACAAGGCACGTCATTTGGAGGCTAAGGAAGGAGATTGGGTCAGAGTTAGGCTGCCAGGTATAATAACTAAAGGTCATTCGAAGTTTTCTGATCCAAAAAGAGTGGTGTGTGTGAGGAGAAATGTGGTCAGGTTGGAAGATGGTACATGGTGATATAAGAAAAAGCTGACTATGCAAAGAGGACCAAGAATTACTTATGGTGTTGGTGAGCCAGCAATGTGAGAGAAACCATTGGTTGATGCCTCCTGTGACAGGAATCGCCAACATACAAGAACTCTTTTGGAAAGGGATACACCTGTGTAGGTACGTGATTATGCACTATGAATATGTTTACTTTATTTTAACATAGGTTAATGTTTTAATGATATTTTTTATTGCATAAGGGGAAGATGTGTTGGGTCTTAGCGTAAAGGAACGTAGGCTATAGAATGTAGAAGGAAGAGGATTGCATTGTTTTAATTGTGGGACATTTGCTTCTTACCTGGCTGCCCTGCCTGTTGTGTTGCCCGTTCTGTAAAAATAAAACTTACTTGAAAGGCACACAGCTTTGTCTGTCCTATTTTGGAACCGGAACTTTGCACAGGGAAACCTGTGATGCAATGGAAGTATTGGCAGAGGGGCTCATTTGTGGTTATCACAAAAATAATCTGGAGAAATTAGGTTGTGCTTAGATTTAAGATCATTGAATAAGATCATTGTAATAGGTTTTCACCCTCTTCCTAGAATTCAGGAAATGTTTGGTGCTGTAAGTGGGTCTTCATATTTTTACATCATTGTTTTGAAATCTGCGTACCACCAGGTCAAATTATCTGATGTCTCTAAAGAGTTAATTTGTTTTATGACACTATTTGGAGCTTAAATATATTTACATGTAGCATTTTGGCTAGCATCAGCTGCCAGAGTATTCCAAAAGCTAATGGGTCAAATTTTAATAGTATTCATGGTGTCCAGACATTCCAAGATGATATCATGATTCATGCTAAAATGGTTGATGAGTGCAATAGGATCTTAAATAGATTTGGGAAATACTGGGAACCAGAGGTATGACATTAAGTCAAAATGCAAGTATATGCAAACAAAAGGAGAGTGTTTGGGATATATTATGTCTTCAGATGAATCACACTTAAGGATGATCTTGTCAAAGCTATCAGAGAGGTACCTATTCCAACAAGCATAGAGGCTTTTAGATCATTTTTAGGTATGAGCGGATGCTATGCTTGATTTCCTCAATGGTATGCCATTTTGGTTGAACCATTGAGGAGATTATTGAAAAACCGTGTGAAATTTGAATGGAGTATGGATCAAGAGAATGCCTTTAAGGATATCAAAATGACAATTTTGATAAGACCAGTGCTCAGACTATATATCCCCATTAGTACAAACATTATTACAGTAGATGCCAGTGCCATGGGTTTGGGAGTGATGTTTAGCCAAGTTGTGGATGGGAAGGAGTATACAATAGTTTTTATTTCACATGGTTTAAAGGGTGCTGAAAACCATTACAGCACTACTGAAAGAGAGCTTTTAGCATGTGTATTGGCAGCAGAAAAATTGAAGAGCTATTTGTGAGAAAAATGTTTGAGTTTTGACTGATCAGAAGCCCTTGTTGTTTATGATGGATGATTTTTGTCAAGGTACTGCTAAGGCTGATTAGGTTAATCCCGAGACAAAAAGAGTATACATTTTTTGTGAAGTACATTGCAGGAGGTGTGAATAAGAGAGCTAATTGTTCATCTAGGTTGCCAATTGAGGAAAATGAGGAAGACAATCAAATTTGTGATCAGGAATGTGTGGTAGCTGTTGTTGATGCTATTAGACATTGTTAAGATTCTATCTCTGAAAAAGAGTGGTTGGATGCGTCTGAAAATGAAAATGAAAAATGTTTTAAACAAGTTATAGAGTAATCAATAGTTGGCTGTCAACTAGGAATTTAGATAAATCTCTGAAGAATTATTTCCAGGTAGCAGATGAATTGACCATTGAAGGAGGTTTGCTCTAGCGGAGTGCGGAGTTCCACAAGAGAGTTTTTTCTCCTGTGCGGTTCATCAACTGTAAGTTAGCGAGCGCTCGCGAGCCAAAAATCACGCTGGACCTCCCCTCGACGAGATTTCTAAATGTGGGTGGTTGCGGCAGGTCACGACCGTTCACGTTGAGAAATCTGCCACTTGGGTTGAGGAAGCTGCTGCTCAAGTAGAATGTCTACTCGGCAGAAAGCAGCAGCTCACTCCCTCGAGATGGAGTGCTGATCGCGCTGATTTTACAGCACGGGAGAAACCCCTGGTGCTTAAAATCAGTGCGAGCAGCGTGACCTAACATAGCCTGCAGCTGGCGGAACTCCGTGGAGCGCGGCAGAGTTTTCTGTCACTTCGCGGAGTTCTGCGGAGTAAAACTCTGCAAACTCCACCCAGGCCTAGTTTACTCATGAGGCATGGTGTACTTATTCCACTATTGTGTTGAGAAATAAATTGTTGAAGTTAGCTCATGTAGGTCACCCTGGAGCTACTGCCACAAAGAGTTTCCTAACAAAACATTACTGGTGGTCAGGTATGTATTCTGGGATTGATGCTTTAATTGGCAAATATATTGAATGTGTTAGATCTAACAAGCATTGGAAACTTTTTAGGTTTAACTTTGTTTTTATTGGCATTCAGCAATAAAATAACATACATTTCCAGAATTCCGCGCTATGCTTCCGCAATACGGACCCTTTTATAATACCTGCTCATTCTTGATGTGCAATACAAAGGCTTTCTGGAATCCTGCGCCAACTCTTAGACAACAATGCCATGGAAAAAAAAAAAGAAACAATAAAAGAAGAACAAACCCCCTCCCCCCTCACCCTCCCTCAAACTGGTGTGCTTGGGAGCGGCTGATTTAACCCCTATGAGCGACGCAAGCATAAATGTATTGCAGCGTTCCTAGGTCGGTGATGTGGGGCCGTAAGGCGGAGAAGCCGCAGGTATCTCGGGCATGTAATTTCATTCATTTCAGTGGACAAGAGTGAGAGCAGCGGTTGCCAGATTTCGTTAAAACTTGTCATTGAATTGGTGAGTGAGGCCTGTATGCGTTCCATGCCTAGAATGTACCATAGCCTGTGTAGCCACCCTACATATGTCGGTTTTACCCTTGTTCCGCAATGCGATAAGATGTTTTGGAGAGCCGCCCCCAATGCTAGCCCCATTTGTTTCCCTTTCCGGGACCTTAATGGATACGTCAGCGGGTTAGGCAGGGCCAGTACCACATAAGCTGGGAATCTCGGGATCTGCGTATCAAACTGGTGATCCACGTCGTCCAGGATCGCTGACCAATAGCCCGCCAGCTCTGTGCACTCCCACAACAAGTGTAGTAGCGTGCCATCTGCTCCACACCCCTGCCAACAAGTTGGGCTACGTTCAGGGTTCCCCCTATTAAGACAGACCGGAGTCAAGTACCTGTACATAGCTACCTTGACTGCCGTCTCTCTACTAGCTACATTGCGTGCAGTGTGTGTAGCACGATAGTAAATGTCTGTCCACTCCTTTGCTGTGAGGTCTCTCCCCAATTCTCCCGCCCATCTTCTCTGTCCTGCCGTGGGTTCCTTCTGGGCTTGAGGGCGTAGCGCCTCATATAGCTCAGAGATCATTTTCTTATCTGTGTTCTTTGTATAGAGCCATTTTTCAAATTTCATTAACTTCCGAGAGACCTTTGGTAGCACCTCTGTATTAAGTAACCAATGCCTAAGTTGCAGATAGTGAAACCGTTCGGTCTCCGGGAGGCCATATTCTGCACCCATGTCCTGGAAGGAAAGGATCCCCTCCAGATCAAAAAAATGCCCTGCTGCCTTGCATTCCGTCTCTCTCCATCTCGGGAACGCCCTTTCGTTTGGCCCCGGAGAAAAGTCCTTGTTGTCGAGTATGGGAGTCATGGGCGAAGGGAACGAGGACAATCCTTTTTTGATGGCGACCCCGTCCCAGACCCTAAGCACTGAGTGCGTGATGGGGGAGCCCTTGAGATTGGGAGGTCTATCTTCTCTTTTAAGGAATGGGACCTTCCAAAGCGATAGTTTGGCCAATGCTCTGTCTTGGAACAGCCATCTCTTTTCCGATTCAGATCTGCTCCACTCCACTAGATATCGGAGCTGTGCTGCCCTGAAATACTCTAGGACATTCGGCATCCCCAATCCCCCTCATCAGGTCATAAGTAGCCCAGTTCTTTCCGCAGTCGAGGCCTAACTCCCGCCCATACAAAGTGCTGGATTACTTGCTGCAGTTTCTGGATAGTGCCGGGTGGTGGCCAGATTGCTATTGTCTGGAAAAGATAAAGTGCTTTAGGAAGGATGGACATCTTGATTGCTGCCACCCGTCCCAGGAGGGATAACTGGTGATGCTTCCACTGGTGTAGGTCCTGAACATTTTGAGAGGTTAGCTTGGTATAGTTGAGCGTGACCGTTTGGGACACCGACGGGGCCAATTCAATGCCTAAGTAGGGGATAGATGGCCTTACCTCTATCATCCCATATGTGGTCCCACCCGGGATGAGCGATTGTCCTGTTTGATTCAGCCTTAGGATCATGGACTTCCCGACATTAACCCGGAAACCTGAGACCTGGCTAAAGGCCTCTAGCTCCCGTAGAAACGCCGGGACAGAGCGTGCTGGTGTTTCAAGGGAGGCGATAATATCATCTGCATAGAGACTTATTGTGTGCCTTTCCCCCCGAACGGGATGCCCAATATGTCGGGGTTCTCCCTGATCCTCTGGGCAAGCGGCTCAACATAGAGGGCAAAAAGGAGGGGCGACAGCGGGCACCCCTGGCGGGTTCCTCGTTGTATCTCGAATGGTCAGGATGTTACCCCATTTACCTTAATAGTCGCCGTGGGCTTGTTGTAGCAGCTCCCCACCCAGGCCCAGAACCGCTCCCCTAGACCAAAATGGATCAAGGTTTTGTCTAAAAAATCCCAGTCTACCCGGTCGAATGCATTCTCGGCATCCACTGATAATAGTAGGGCATCCATATCCGTGCAGTGCGCCTTGTCTATGAGGTAGAATAGGCATTTGGTATTGTCGCTGCTTTTCCCATTTTGAATAAAGCCGGACTGGTCGGGCTCTATAATGCCTGGCATGAGGGGACCCAGTCTAGCTGCCAGTATACCCGTAAACTGCTTCAGATCCACATTAAGCAGCGACACCAGTCGGTAGGATCCGCATAGAGATTTGTCTTTTCCCGGTTTCGGCAGTACGACTATAGAGGCCGCTAGCATGTCCGAGGGAATCATCCCCGGTCCCGTGAAGGAGTTAAAAAGTTTTGTCAATACCGGGGCCAACACCGTGCAGAATGTTTTATAGAACCCAGTCGAGAAACCGTCTGGTCCCGGTGACTTCAAAGATTTGAGACGCGAGATCGCCCCTATTACCTCCTCTATGCGTATGGGTGCATCTAACGTATCGGCCTGGGTTGGACCGAGGGCGGCTATGTGGGTCTCTTTGAGATAAGCATCGACATGGGAAGGTGGAGGTGTCTCCCTACGATACAGCTCTGCATAAAATGTTTGAAAAACCCCAGCTATCTCCTCGTCGCCTTCGGCCATGGTCCCCTCAGTCAACTTGAGAGAGTGTACTTTGGAATGCAAGGTGCGGGCCTGCAGCTTTTTTACGAGCATACGCCCTGTCCTGTTGCCTCCTATATAATAGGAGTGCTTAAGCCTGAGCGCCGCATACTCGGCCCGGTCGAGGTCAAGTCCCGCCAACTGTGCTCGCGCCGCATTTCAGTTGACGCCAAACCCTGGGCGCCCCAGTCCTACTGTGTACCCTCTCCAGCTCTAGAACTTGGGCTGTGAGCTGTTCGCGTTTAGATCTACGCTCTCTGTTCTCGGCTGAGGAAATCGCAATCAGTTCTCCCCTCACCACTGCTTTAAGAGCCCCCCACAAGGTAGACCTAGAGACATCGGGGGAGTCGTTTGTGTCAAGGTAGTCTGTGATGCATTTGAGAATCTGTTCCCGCACGGCTGGTTTATGTAGCATACCCTCTCTCAGTCTCCAACCCCCAGCTGTCCTACATGATTGCGGCACCCACAGGGTCGCTTGTACCGCGTCGTGATCGGATAAGGCCGCCGGCGTTATGTGGCCATCCCTCACCAATGTGTTCACTTCTGCCGTACCCAGCAAATGATCTAGACGGGCATAAGTGTGATGTGCGTGGGAGTAATAGGAAAATTGCGAAGCGTGAGGGTGAGCTGCCCGCCATATATCTAGGAGCCCTTGATTCTGCAGCCACTGTCGCCCCTCCACGGAGATTGCCCCTGTCTGGGCGTACCTGTGGCTAGACCTATCCGCTGACGTATCCATAACTAAATTTAAGTCCCCTCCTACAATTCCCCATCACTCCTGTGCCCCCAAAACATCAGACAGGGCCGCCTTGAGGAACTTCTCTTGTCCAGTGTTGGGTGCATAAATCGACCCTACTACCAGGGGTGAGCCCCCCACCCACAGCTTTAAGGCTAAAAGCCGCCCTTTGACTTCCGATACCTTATCGCCCACCTTCCTGGTAAAGCGTTTAGCCACCAATATGGCCACCCCTGCCTTCTTGTCCTGTGTAGAAGAGAAAAACTGTTGAGGGAATGCTCTGGACCTCATCCTAGGCCAGTCCTTGGACAGAAGGTGAGTCTCCTGTATGAGACACACATTCCCCCCTGAATTTTCGAGATATGACAATATGGATCTCCGTTTGTTAGGGCTATTAAGGCCACGCACATTAAGAGTGAGAATGTGTACCTCTGAGTGTGTCATGGAATATAGGTGGGCACAAGCAGCTGTATCCGCCCGCGGGCCGCCCCTGGCTGTGCAACTGCGCCCTCTTTCACTGGGCCCTCAACCGTCCCTCTATGCCGCCTACGCTTGCGTGGACTCCCGGTCAGCACACCAGTTCCCCTCCTCCCCCTCCCTAGCCCCAATTGAACTTCCCCAGCACCCCCAATGTCCAGAACCCGCAGGGCTTGGTCGCGCGTAACTGGAAAAAAAGGTGAACAGGGATATTTCGTGGCTCGAAAGATGAAGCCATCCCCCCAGCCCCCGAGCCCCCCCGCCGCCAACTGCATTCTGATTGGCATCAGTCCCCTCTTCAATCAGGAGCTATCATTAGATGCTGTGTCTTTGAGCACTGATTACAGCGCTGCCTTTCGTTCCTGCTCCATAGCCTCGGGGTCAGGCCCCCGGGAAGTTCCCGAGAGACGTCTCGTTCCAACTCTCTGCCATCGCTCTCGGGGCGGCCGTTGACTAGTGGTGAGCTTTTCTTCAGGGCTGTGTAGTGGCAGGCCCAATAACTTGCGGGCCTCTTGCAGTGATCAAATCTGGTGCAGCCTGCCTTCCCATTTAAATATGATTCGAAATGGGTGACCCCAGGAATATGCCACTCCTTTGTCACGCAGGTGGGAGGTCACTTCGCGAAAGTCTCGCCTTTTCTGGAGGGTGATGGCTGCCAAGTCCTGATATAGCGCTATGGAGTGGCCCTGGTATTGGATCGGTTGTTTCGCTCTGGCCTCCCGGAGAATGCGTTCCTTCAGGGGATAGTCCGGCAGGAAGGCGAGGATATCTGGTGGTGGCGCCGGGGTCCTCCGTCGCAAACCAACTCTGTGGACTCTATCAATGCGGATCTACAGGTCTGCTGGATCCCCAAGTATCTCCCAAAACAGGGCCTGCAGGTATTGGACCATGTTTGTCCCTTCTGCGTCTCACGGGACCCCCCGCACCCGGATGTTGTTCCGCCGAGAGCGGTTTTCAAGATCCTCCGTATGGGCCTGGAGGTCTATTTGTTGTTCTCTCAAGCAGATCACCTCCTGCTGGAGTTGTGTCACCTCTTCCTCTCTGGAGTGCTCCTGATCTTCGATCGCGGCCACTCGGTCTCCCAGAGTATCCACGTCCGTCGGATCTCTCTCACCTCCCCCGCCACCTTGCTTTTCAGAGTTTGAAAGTCGTCCCGTAGGGTATTGAGTAATGTCTCTAGAAAAGCACGAGTAATCGAGGCCTCCGCCCCCTATGCATCGGGGCTCGTCGGCGTGGGTTTAGTGAGCATGTCCTTTAATGATCCGTCTTTCTTGGTTCCCTGTGCCGTCATGTCAGCAGCGGCCAAGACGGGTCTACGGGCGAGGGCCCACTCCGACCGCGACGATGGCCCGCTTCTGGTTTCTCGGATGCCGGTGCTTGGCGCGCCGCCGTATTCTCTCCCGTCTCTTAGAATTTGCTGTTCAATGAGGGTCACCACCCTCAGCAGCGCTCTGTCAGCCCGCCAAGCCCCTCTGTGTTGCCTTTGCGATCTTGGGCTACAATGGCTGATCCCGTCTTGCTCCGCGTCGTCTGGATCGCCCCTCGAATCTGACCTCCCCCAACAGCGAATCTGCCCACCTGAGCGGAGGCTATGGAGCTCCCCTTGTTCTGGGTGACTTAGAAAGATGCTCCCCTGGTGTTGTGGTGATGCCGCGGCTGGCCTGAGGTCTATTCTCTGTGGGGATCAACTAGGTCCCCCTCCCCTGTGTAAGTAGTTTCGCTGGGGTCTGAAAACCCTTAGACCCCCTGCGGCGGTCTTGGCGATCCCTTGCTACTCCACTGCCAGGCCTGGTGCTGCTCTCCTCGGTATGCTCTGTCTTGCTGCTACCCCCAGAGCGGAGCCGCTGGCCTCCCTCCTTCGATCCGCTCCGCGTGGTGCAGTGGGTGCTTCCACTGCGGTGGGGCTCCACAGCACCCCCGCCAGAGCCGCACCGGACCTCTGTGCACAAGTATTCAGCGCTGATGCCAGCCAGTAAGTCTGGCCGATGCCCGCGTTGTGCGGTGATGCGCCGTGAGGCCCCCCAGACCCCACCCCGATGCCCGGTGCCAGTCCCTTGCACTGTTCTCCACGCTTAGTGGCCCTGGCCGAATTGCCACCTGGCCTGATCCACTAGCGAGCTAGCCCTCAGCGATTTCCTGGCCGGTGCCTCTCCTGTGTTTGTGGAATTTGTATCGCTGCCGGCCTTGCCCGAGAGCCCTTTGACTCCCCGGGCGTCTCCTCTCCGCGCAAATCCCGATGCCTGCCTTGGCCTCTTCCCCACTGGGCTTCTGTCGCACGCTGCCTCTAGCCTCCCTCCTTCAAGTTGCTCCGCTTGGCTCCGTGGGTGCCGCAGCTACGGTGGGGCTCTACAGCTCCTCCACCCGAGCCGCGCTGGGCCCCAACCACGGCCAGAGGCGTGTTGCGTGGCGCCTTCTCTGGGGCACTCGTTGTGAGCTGCACGAGTCTTCAGCTCGGGCGCCAGCCGAAAAGCCTGGCCGATGCCCACTTCTTGTGTGAATGCACTGTGCGGCCCACCAGGCCTCCCGCTGGCCCCCGGCCTTGGTCGCTAGCCTTGCCTTCCTCGCCGTGCGGCCCTGCAGTGCTGAATCCTTGGTGGCGCCTAGTCTGGATGTACTCCGTGATGCACTACGGGCTTTGATTGTAGCCGGGCCCTGCATTTTCCCCCACTCGGGTAGCGCGAGGCAGTGGTGGGCCCCACGACGACCGAGGGAACGGCCGGTGCTTCTGTCCCCAAAGCAGACCCTTGTGGGGGCTTGTTGGACTTGGCCCTTTTTGCAGGGTCATCCCTGAACTTTTTGCCTTCCTCCTGTACTTTTTCTGACCTGTTTTTGTTGGTTTTATGACTCTGGCCACTTTACCACTGCTGATCAGTGCTAAAGTGCATATGCTCACTGTTATAAATTGATGTATGGATTAGTGACTCCATGTTTGGCCTATTTGATTCACTGTCAGACCCTAGTACAGTGCACTGGTTGTGCCCAGGGCTTGTGACTCAAATGCTGCTGGTGGGCTTGCAGCACTGGTTGTGCCACCCACAGAAGCAGCCTGTAAAGTGTGTCTCAGGCCTGCCATTGCAGAGCCTGTGTGCGGTCTGGTACCGCCATGTTGACTGGGAAAGTGCACCCACTTGCCAGTCCCTAAACCTTCCCTTTTCTGCATATTAGTCACCCCTATGGTAGGCCCAAGGGCAGGGTGCATTGTAAGTATAAGGTAGGACAAGCCCTGGTGTGTGTGGCATGTCCTAATAGTGAATTACAGCCATTTTCGTTTTTCACTATTGCAAGGCTACCTGTCCCCCATAGGCCAGAATGGGCAGTTTGCTTATTACATCTTATAATCCGAACTGACCCAGGGAACATGGTAGAAAAATGAATTTAGTATGCCTAAACTCAGAATTATAAAATACATCTTTTAGTGAAGTTGGTTTTAACATTCTGTGTTTGAAAATACCACTTTTAGAAAGTACCACATACTATTTTTCCCTGTTTTCCTTTGGAATTTGGTTTTTTGGAACTCTGGTTAGTTGTTGCACCTGTTGGGCCTTGTCAAAATGGAAGTCAACTTTCGGCACCTGAATATCTACAAGATAAGGGAACTAAAAGTATTTTGCAAGGAGAGGGGGCTACCTGTGAAGAGGAGATCCACAAGGCAGGATCTTGAGGCAGCCCTGCATAGCTATGAGGTGCTACGCTGGGAAGCAACACTAGCAGATGACTCTGAGGAGGAATCTGAGGGGGAGGATCCCCAGTCAGAATACCAAGAGGGCAGTGGCCCTGAGGAGGAAACATTTTGGGAAAGATTGGCTCCTGAAGAGAGGAATCGGATTCGTGCTCGTGACCGGAGGCTGAGGCAGCTAGACCTGGAGTGCGAGGAGATAGAGCGAGCCTTAGCTGAAAAAGAAATGTGTGAAGCTCAAGAAGTGAGCTTGGCTGAGTTGGAGGTAGAGTCCAGCTCAGATGGTGGCAGCAAAATTATGTTATCTAGTGCTGAGGGAGTAGTATACACACCCAGAGATGTGGCGCCTGACTTGGAGGGGGTTAATATACGCCAGGAGGTTCAAGGATATGAGGTAGCTCCAGTGGTGCACAGTGTCCCTGAGGTGGATTGGGGAACTGGCACAGGGGTTCATAGTCCTAGTGGTGGGAGGGACACTCTACTGACTCTAGATGGGAGGTGCAGGGAGAGGGGTTCCCCCATGGTTGAAGTCCTGGTGTGTGAGTGTGGAGACCGCCCAGAAGAGTGTGGGTTGAGTGACAGAGACAGTCAGGTACTGTCTTGCCAGTCTCAGGAGAGTGGTGTGGGGTACGTGTGCAAGGCACTGGATGGTGAGGTGAAGGATAGTTTGGTGGGTCTGTGTGATCCAATTGAGGGAGAGCATATTGTAAGTCCCTATTTTCCAGAGCTATGCCAACACCTGGTGGAGTGTGAGTTTTCTGACCCCAGGGAGCTCACAATGGAGGCAGACCTTTTGGTGGATTCCAGAGGGTCTGAAGAGGCATTGGGGAGTGACCCTAAGAGGAGTGGCTCAGGTGTCTTCCAACCCAGAGTGGTGGGAGAGGTTCAGTGTAGCCCAGCTAGGTCCCGTGGTAGTGGGAGGGGTGTAGGGGCTCACGTCCTGTCTCTGCGGAGAAGGAGTGAGTGTGGGGCTGCGTGTCCCAAGGTGCCCGAAACCCAGTCTCAGGGCCTGGAGGGTTCCTTAAAGGAACACCAGGTTGGGGGCCTAGGTGGTACTCGTAGGCCATTTGAGGAGGATCTCCAAGTGTCAGGAGAACCTGGAGCATCTGTAAATGGAGCTCCAGTGGTTCTGGTATCTGGCGGTGCCGCTCCAGTTGGGAGGGTGCAGAAGTCCAGACTGAGGGGTGAGAGGGGGAAAGAGTCCCCAGTGGAAGAACCAGTGGGTCAGGGGCCAGCCAGAAGGGCTGAGTCACCAATGAAGGACCATGGTGACACCACTTCTGTCCTGGGGGATCTTCACGCACTGTCAGAGGGACAGGGGTCGGGAGATCTGCGCCAGGCAGACTGTCACACGACACATGAGTTATGTGTCACCCTCATGGGGGACATGCGTGCTACCAAGGAAGTCCTGGTGTGCCAGGCGGGTGCTCAGCTGCAGGGTTTAGTCCCTGGGTTGGGAAGCCAGGTTCAGGTGTTGTCTGACCTGGAGGGTGGGACAACTGTAAACAGTGTCCTGACCGGTTTGTCTTCTGGGGGTACCGCTCCTGATGGGAGGGGGCAGTACTCTGGAAGGGGGTGCAGAGGGAGGGAGTCCTCGCCTCTGACCCCGGTTCAACTGGAGGGTTTAGACCCTAGATTGGAGGACCTGGTTCAGGGTGTCACCCCTGATCTGGATGCCCAGTTGCAGGATAGAACCCCTGAACTGGTGGGCGAATTGAGCAGGACACCTGCCACAGGTGCCCTGGCAATTCTGGAAGGGGGTACCACTCCAGGTGGGAGGGTACAGAGCCCCAACAAGGAGGAGGAGGACCGGGTGTGGGAAAGCCAACCCCAGTCTCCAGTCCAGCCGCCGGGTACAGGCCCGGGGCTGGTAGGTCAGTGTCAGGATGTCATCCCTGACCTGACAGGAGGGAGTGTGGACAAAGGGCGCCAAGCACCTGGGGCTACTGCCCCCTGCTCTCTGACGCCACAGAGGTTTGAGAGCCCTGAGAGGCATAAGGCCTGGGTCTCATCACTGACCCCTGTCAGTGGCCACTGTGGCTTGCTGTCTGTCTGTTGGGACACACCTGTGAGCAAGCTAAGGTTAGGTGTTGCACAGATGGTGTCCATAGGTGAGGAGAAGGGTTCCCCATGGGTTAGCTTGGTGGGCCCTGAGAGTATGGACAGAGGGATCCAAATAGGTTCAGATTGGCATAGAACTGGAATATGCCCCTACTGTTGCGGGCCAGGGTCCAGGTTCTATTGCCCAAAGCAGGGAAGCCCATCAAGGTAGTGATTGGTCTACCCTGCGTTTTGGCTAGAAGGGGGTTGTGTTGGACTTGGCCCTTTTTGCAGGGTCATCCCTGAATGTTTTGCCTTCCTCCTGTACTTTTTCTGACCTGTTTTTGTTGGTTTTATGACTCTGGGCACTTTACCACTGCTGATCAGTGCTAAAGTGCATTTGCTCTCTGTTATAAATTGATGTATGGATTAGTGACTCCATGTTTGGCCTATTTGATTCACTGTCAGACCCTAGTACAGTGCACTGGTTGTGCCCAGGGCTTGTGACTCAAATGCTGCTGGTGGGCTTGCAGCACTGGTTGTGCCACCCACAGAAGCAGCCTGTAAAGTGTGTCTCAGGCCTGCCATTGCAGAGCCTGTGTGCGGTCTGGTACTGCCATGTGGACTGGGCAAGTGCACCCACTTGCCAGTCCCTAAACCTTCCCTTTTCTGCATATTAGTCACCCCTATGGTAGGCCCAAGGGCAGGGTGCATTGTAGGTATAAGGTAGGACATGCCCTGGTGTATGTGGCATGTCCTAATAGTGAATTACAGCTATTTTCGTTTTTCACTATTGCAAGGCTACCTGTTCCCCATAGGCCAGAATGGGCAGTTTGATTATTACATCTTATAATCCGAATTGACCCAGGGAACATGGCAGAAAAACGAATTTAGTATGCCTGAACTCAGAATGATAAAATACATCTTTTAGTGAAGTTGGTTTTAACATTCTGTGTTTGAAAATACCACTTTTAGAAAGTAGGTATTTTCTTGCCTAACTATCCAAGCCTGCCTCTGCTAGGTTGTGTATTCCTTGTCTGGTTTGTGAGTGACAGGGGCTGGGGGATTCCAGGAGACAGGGTGAGTCAGCACAGGGCTGAATAGAGAGATCTGCATGTAGATGGGTGGGAGGAGTTGCACCTGGGACCTGAATAGGGCTGTGCCTTCCCTCCACAATGCTGGCTCCACCTCCTGTGGTGTGTCTGATGTCCCTGGCCTACACTGTGAAAGGAAAGAAGGAGTCTTGTCAACAAAGTGCTCCAGGACTGACCAGAACTGGTTTGGACTAGGCAAAGGCCTCTCTGCCTTCAGAGACAAAGGATTTTGGTGTATAAAAGAGGGAACCCAAACCCCAGAATTTTAGATCACTTTGGGAAACAAGAAGAAACCTTTGCTGAGGAGAGGAACCAGAGAAACTGAGGAAGAGACTATCCCTAAGCTGAGTGCTGTTTGGGGGATTCGCCTGCAGTGGTTGCCTGACTGCAAAAGAAAGGAGAGAGGAACTTTGTGTGTACTTTCATCAACTTGTGAAGGATCTCCAAGGGCTTGAGATAGAGCTTGCCTCCTGCTGAAGTCTCAGGGACAACAGACTTCACCAACCAGCTCCCCAAGAGTCTCTCTGGAAAGTGCCTGCTGCTGTGCTGGACTTTCTGAGGGACTGCGTGTCGCAAAGAGCTGGAAGTGCGACTCACGAAGAAGAAGAGTGTCTCCGCCGCTGCCGCTGTCACATCGTTGCCGAAGCGCCTCGCATCGCCGCAGAAGAGGATCGACGTCGCATCAGACGCCGCCGCATCACTGGGTAGCGTGTTGCAGGGCCTGTCGCAGCTCAGAAGAATCGTTGAGTCACCGCACGGCCGTCACATCGTTGCCGAAGCGCCACGCATCGCCGGAGAAGAAGATCGACGTTGCATCAGACGCCGCCGCATCACCGGGAAGCGTGTCGCAGGGCCTGTCGCGGCTCAGAAGAATAGTTGAGTCGCTGCACGGCCGTCGGGCATGCACGCATCGTGTCGCATCAAGAAGAAGACACCATCTTTGTCGCATTGCACAGGATCTTCATCGCATCACGGCGCTGCTGGCCGCATCGCCACGGAAGCGCAGTAAGAAACCGACGCATCACCTCCCCACGCCGAGAAGAACCGACGCATCCCCTACGCATCAGTAGGGACCCAACGCATCACCGTTCTTGCGTGTAAGGAACCGACACATCACCTTCCCTGCAACACTTTCGTTGTATAGCGTTACGCATCCAAAGGTACATTGAACTCAAAGTGTCGCATTTTACATCTGAAGAGAACTAAGCTAATTCTACCATTTTTGAAGTACAGTATTGTGGATTTTTGTCGTTTGTGGTCTTGTGTTAAATCTATATAAAGAATACTTATTTTTAATATACAACTGGTGTGGTGTCCATCTGTAGTGTTGTCACTTGATTACTGTATGTGTTCACAAATGCTTTACACACTGCCTCTGAGATAAGCCTGTCTGCTCGTGCCAAGCTACCAAGGGGCTGAGCAGGGGTTATTTTAGGAGTGTACCCCCTTACCCTGATTAGACGCAAGGGTCCCTATTTGGTCAAAGGTACCTACCTCTGCCAACTAGAGACCCCCAGTTCTAACAGGGCTCAGCTACCACGCGTGGGTGCCAGCCAAACTGTCTGGCCGATGCCCCCTGCGGCGCTTTGTTACCCCGCCGGACTCCCAGCTTCGCTCTTACCGCCACTCCGGTACTGTGTGGGCCCGTCTCAACACGATCTCGAGGTGACCAGGCCCCTCTGGAGAAGAGCCCCGATCTCTGTGATGTCTTAGCAGGGGAGATGCCAGCCGATGCCCCTGGCCGAGGCCCCGCACCAATGGTCCGCCACTTTGCTGTCACGGCCCTGCCACACATGGCACAGGCCCTGCTGGCCCTCCAGGCTCCTCTCGGTCGGCCGGCCCCCGGCCCCCGTCTCCGGCACCTCCACGCTGAGCTCGGAGGGGTCGCTCCGACTGCCCGCTCTCGCCGCAGTGAAGGGGAGAAAAACACACTTTGGTGCAGAGTTGGGTGCTCAGGAGCGGGGAGACGATGCAATGCACGTCCTACCCGCTCACCATCTTGGCCACGCCCCCATTGGAAACTTTTTAAAGAAGATATGCATTTAGTTTAAATTCCCGATAGACCATGGTTGAAATTAGCGATTGATTTTGCTGGTCCATTTTATTCACTGAAGGAAAACATGTGGTACTTATTAGTACTTACTGAATACTATTCAAAGTGAATACATTATGATTTATTGCCAGTCCCACCACTGATATCGTAGCTTTTCTGGAAAGGGTTTTTTTCGGTTGAAGGGCTACCACATGTTTTATTTTCAGATATTGGTGCCCAGCTGATTTCAAGGAAAATATCAAAGCTTTTTGGATCAATGTGGCATAAAACAGAGGAAAAACACCTTTATATTGTCCTTCTTCAAATGAATTAGTCGAGTGTGTCAACAGATTTCTAAAAGAAGGAATTCAAATGGCCTTAGCATCTAAGTTGTCTAAATTAGCAACTAAATTGTCCAAATTATCATCACATTATCTGTAATTAAAAGTCTAGGGGAAAAAAGTGTGTAGTTACAATAATACTCCAATTCAGTTACAGGATATACTCCATTTTATTTGTTGAGAGGAAGAGTTGGACGCACTTTATTGACACCTAAAACAGGCAAATGCACTCAATAGGCTAAAGAGGTAGAAATTGATACTTACAAATTACAGGTCCCAAAAAATTGCACAGAAACAGGTCAAGGATAAGTCTACCATGACAAGGTTCATAGAAAAAAATGTAAACAGTTTTGCATAGGACTTTGGCTATTGTAATGAAACCTACAGGAGTTCAGAAAGGGGAGTCTGTGTTTTCCTCACCAATGCAACTAATAATGAGAGTTTCTCTCAGTGCTGTCCTTTTAAAGGACAAGGGATGGTGGAATTAGAGTGCAGTTATTCCACTCAAACCAGGTCAGCACGTGCTATGAATAGTGACAATAATGCATGTTTGGATGAGGGAAATTTTTATGATTTCAGGGGCAGTGGTGACACGAGTGTGTTACACGACATACAAGTAGACGATGGAAATGAATTGAGAAATTTTGAGAATATTTCTGATGTGAGTAATGGTTATGTTGCTGTTACTGCTCAATCTGGATTTGACATTGATACTGACCAACAAGCTGAAAGAGGGAATTCTCAAAATGTAGATAGGGACATTTGTATAAGTAGAAGTAAAAGAAGTGCTACTGCTGCAAAGTTTAATGAATCTGTAATGTATTAATGCTGTTTTTTTGTGCTTTTTTTAAAAAAGGGAGATGTTGCTTAGATAAGTATCTGTTGGCTGCTTGCGCTCTAGATGGGTAAGTGGAATTTGGAATTCCTATGTTGTCATATTAGTATGTGAAATGTTGTGTTCACTATTTATTGGAGTTCATGGAATGTTGTTTTTTCCTTAAAGAGACTTCTACTGGGAAACATGACTGTGCTGTGTATATATTGCGGGCCAGTGAAATATATAAAGTAATCTTCAGGACATCATTTTGCCTCTTGTCGTCCTTTCATGACCAGCGCACAACAGTATTTTAAAGGATGTGCATCTGATACCATTTCTCAAGTGTTTGTAAAGTGACATTGAAAAGCTAGCACTACTACCATGAGGCCCTATCACTGCAACTCCAACCAAGATATTATAGTGAAAGTGACACACTCACATTGAACACATCCCAGGTCCTGTTTTGATGTAATAAAATCTGTATGGATGTGTCATTAAAGTTAAACACACCTTCTCTGCTTCAACTCTGTATTGTTCTCTCATACATCACCCACATGAAAAGGAAATGTCAGTCAATGGGATTACATAGAATCAATGTGAGAACCATTCTAAGGGCACAATGGAAACCCTCTCTGTGGGATAGCTATGCCTCTATCAGGGGAACCCTGAGCAGCTGTGGCCCTGGGGCACAGTACAAACCCCATGTGCACTGGACCTGGGAACTGAAGTATATCAAGGACAACCAATAGCAGAACCAAGTGTCATGCATGTGTAGGCAATGGGTACATGCATCTGACATACATCTAGATAAAGTAGCTGTAAGGTACACACTGCAAAATGGACACATGTCCATGCAGAACTCCACAAAGGTATGACAAGTTGACACCCTCCATGTGTAGATACACAAATATCTAACTTCAACACATCAAACACATATCCAACCTACATCATAGGGAGAAGTGCAACCTAATGACGTTGAAAGTGGTCAGGCCAAGCTGAAATACTTACCACATAACATGTCACCCAATGCAATGTCTGCCCCATTTGGATGTCAACCCACATAGACATCCAACATTTCACCTTGTCCAATCTAACTCCAGCACTTGCTCCAAGGTCACATCATACTAAGTACTTCAACTAGATCAGCAATCAGGGATCAAACAAACGCAACTGTACTCACACATCACTAACTATACAATAACATCAATTAAATAGGAAAGTAATGGCTGGGCTAATGTCTTCCAAACTGTGAAAGTTTTTAATAAATGGATTTAAAGCAATCCAAAAATCAAACAAAGGCCAATGGCCAGTCCATTCATTGTCTATGTGCCACAGCAACATTTTGCTGTGCCACCAAACTTGGTCTTACTGACAATGTCAGGGAACCGTAAATATCAAAGGAGGGAGTGGAGAGAGGAAGTGTCCAGAGGGACACAGGGAGTGGATTCAATCTCCCCTGGCTATAATTACTAAACAACTAGAATCCACCCACAACAATTCAAAGTTGTAAAAAGATGTATGGTCTTGCGGGCGATGTGTATCCTACAATGGTAGGAGGCACATTGTGTTCTAAAAATACCCCTCACACACCAAAAGGGCCCTTGGTGTCATGCTTCATCATAGGGTTCTTCGCACTCCTCTACGGAGTGCGGCGTGCTACTAACCAACGAATACGCGGGAGCACTTAAAGTAACCACTATGTGTAGTGTGTGAGGGTGTGAGTGGTAGGGTCTACAGTGATTAGTGAGTGAATATTAAAAAATACCTGGCAAATGAGGACTAGAAAGATTTTTAATAAACCCCTTTGCTGGTATTGTTAAAAATAGTGAAATGGAGGTTTAAAGTATTAATGTATGACACCTCCTGTGTGTCTGTGTCTGTGTCAACATGTTTCGAAGCCAAAAGCTTCTTCTTCAGGAGGGGTACACAGATCTCTACCCTACTCACAAAAGACAGTAAATACCGTCGAAAACATAGGGAATTCTATGTGTAATTTATATGTATAATGTGCCTATTAGGCTCAATAGGTTAGGCGACAAAGTGAATATCTCTATCTCCTTTTGCTATCCAGAAGTTCAAGGCCTCATGAGCCTGGGAGGAAACGCAGGGGACTCTGTGCTAATGAGCACTGAATGCGAGGGTACTACCTCATCCGACCGTCCCCTCCGTGACTCCACTCACACCCTCACACACTACACATAGTGGTTACTTTAAGTGCTCCCGCGTATTCGTTGGTTAGTAGCACGCCGCACTCCGTAGAGGAGTGCGAAGACCCCTATGATGAAGCATGACACCAAGGGCCCTTTTGGTGTGTGAGGGGTATTTTTAGAACACAATGTGCCTCCTACCATTGTAGGATACACATCGCCCGCAATGTCAGGGAACCTCCTCACAAAGAGGCATCCATTGGGCATAGCAGGCACCTCAAAGATGGTACTTGGGAAGGGGGGCATAAGTTTAGGGAGGGGTAGGTTTGCCCTTGGTAGTGACCTTTTAGGGGTCGGGGGCTTTTGGGCTGGGTTTAGCTTTTAGGAGGTTTTTTTTTCTTTTTTGGGCTGGGTCCAGGGGGGTGCGTATGCTGTTTTTTAAGGGTGGAGTGGGAAGTGGGAGGGATGGGTTTGGGTGTGGGAGACAGTTTTGGGACTTTGGGAGCGGTGTTTCACAGGGGTAAGTGCAAGGGCAAACAACAGATTCACATGGAAAATGGGTAGGGTGTTCAGGATCGAGTTTGATTTGGGAGGAAGAAGGAGTAGAACTATGAGATGGGTCTGCTGTCTGCACCTTGTGTTGTGTTGGTGTCTGCTGGGTATGAGCATTTTAATTTTTTGGGTGGCAGTGATGTGGATGTGCTGGGTGATGTGGAGAAGTCGGTGGCTGTTGCTGTGATGTCTGCGGAGGTGTCTGTGGCTGTTGGTGTGGTGTCTGTGAATATGGGTGTTGTGGAGGTGTCTGTGGCTGTTGGTGCAGTGTGTGGGTATATGGGTGTTGTGGAGGGGTCTGTGGTTGTTAGTGTGGTGTTTGCATGAATGCTGGGTGTTGTGGAGGGGTCTGTGGGTGTGAGTGTGGTGTCTGCAGGTATGGGTGTGTCTGTGAAGCTCTCTGTATGTGTTGCTGTAGTACCTGAGGGTATGCTGTGGGTGGTGGGTGTGGTGAGGCAGATGTCTGCTGTGTGCATGGATGTTTCAATTTTTTGGATGTCTTGTATTTCCATGTGGTGCTTGTGTCTGATGAAGTATGTGCATGCTTAGGTGTGCGAGTGCTTGGGATAGGAATGGAAAGTGGGAATTTGGATGGGGAAGGGGCAGGAGGGGATTGAAAGGTTGGGATGGGAAGAGGGCTACCATGAGGGAGGAGGCCAGAGCCTGAAAGATCTATGTAGGGCAGACATGGAAGTGTGAATGCCTTCCAGGTAGGCAACCGTCTGGGTCAGGTTGCTGCCATGCTCCTAGATGGCACTCAGGACTGCAGACTGACCCACAGAGATGCTCCTCAGTAGGTCAATAGCCTCCTCACTAAGGGCAGCGGGGCTAACAGAGGATGGGGCTGAGGTGCCTGGAGCAAAGGAGACTGCTCCCTTCTTAGGGGAGCGGGAACAGCCAACTTGTGGGGGGACAGTAGGGAGGGCAGCGATGGAACTGGGGGTGGCATACAAGGATGAAGGTGGAACAGATCCTGTTGGGTCCGCCACCACTCTGGAGTGTCCTTGAAGGATGACTCAGATGATTATGAGCTTGAGCTGATGACCACTGGGGCACTCCTCACACCCTCCGGGCCACTGGGTCCCTCCGTGTCTGACCAGCTGTGTCCCCACCGACATTGGCCACTTTTCCTCCACTTGCCCTGGATGTGTCTGAAAAGACATGTAACATGGGTTTTTTGCAACTACGTTTCCACATCTGACCATCACAAACCCACTGAAAACATCGAAGAAGTCCACATATCACACCACATTTATGTTTCACTCCATAGGCTTCAAATTTAGAATGAGCACATGCATGCATGCTTCATTACCTGAAAACAGTTGGGTCCCCTCATTCATAACCCCGGACAGGCCCAAACGCATTGATGGAAATCTCTACATTCCATTCTTATGTCCATACTAGGATAGTTGATTACCTTGCATACTTTGGCACTTGTATATTATTGTAAAGAGATGTTACCAAAATGGATGAATCCAAGTGTGACATTTGCACAATGTTCACACAAGGCCCAAAATGAAACAAATCTAACTATGACTCATAACACATCATGATGTCATGAAGGTCAAGTTGTACACCAATGTACCATCAATTAGTGTTGTGGCCGACATCATGTCATGCAAATGCTCATTGCACACTGATGACACTTTGCACTCCAAATTACATCACATGTCCATTACCTGAAAAGTCAAATGACTGTTGTACACATGTAGTTTATCTATGTATCACATTTAACAGATAACATTCCCTGATAACATTGAAATCCAAACATTTGGAGGATAGGTACTCTGAATTCACAGAGCACAACACTCCATATAACCATATGAACATCACCAATCCTGCTTGGTACAGGTGATGCCACCAGTCATAGATTGTATATCCACAAGCCAATACACCTTTGAAGGTTTTGGATGTCCCTGAACATCTATGACATGAAGATGTGGGATCACCAGAGTGCCAATGGGCAGGCACATCACACCACTCTTTGGTATTGGGTACTCAGATTGCCTTGTAAGGATCAGTGTAGACACTCACATAGGATCCCCACAGTTCTAGATCTCACTCTCTCATGCATGCCACCAGTCAGTGAATGAGTGGATTGAAACACTATTGCAGATGAACCATCAATTGGCAAATGCACACTGACCAACATGTAGACACTAATGCTGATTGCAACAGTGATGTTTGCACTCTCATTTTACTGTATGACCAGTACTTACCAATCGAAACTGTTGTACAGTTGCCGCATGTACTGTGAACTCTATGTCATGTCACATGCAATAGGGCCAGCATCACATTCTTCTTCATTGAGAGCATGATTGCTGGTTGATCAGAGCCTGCCCCATGAGTTATGTGTAATATCATATCGGATAGGATCCTCTCTTTGGCGATTCTCTGATTTTTCACGCTGTATTTGGACATCGCCAATTATATGTATATTCCTTTCAAATTAATCCTGCCCGGATAATCCAGGGCCCTATCTCTTCCATTGGGCCTGCGGTCCTGTATCTCATCTACTTCTCCTGAGGCTGTCATTCCCTCAGCTGGATTTTTGCATAAAACAAGGTTTCGTTTCCAGCCAATGTGGGCTAGTTGTCGAGCCCAGTTCAGATTTTCCAGGCGTGTGTTGCCCCCTTACCTCACTCTCATAGCACCCTGAAGAAGATGTGACCCTTGTATTCGGGTCTTCCACTGAAACATGCATCGGCGCAATTTCCCAACACTCTCATTTTACTGTATGACCAGTACTTACCAATCGAAACCGTTGTACAGTTGCCGCATGTACTGTGAACTCTATGTCATGTCACATGCAATAGGGCCAGCATCACATTCTTCTTCATTGAGAGCATGATCGCTGGTTGATCAGAGCCTGCCCCATGAGTTATGTGTAATATCATATCGGATCGGATCCTCTCTTTGACGATTCTCTGATTTTTCACGCTGTATTTGGACATCGCCAATTATATGTATATTCCTTTCAAATTAATCCTGCCCGGATAATCCAGGGCCCTATCTCTTCCATTGGGCCTGCGGTCCTGTATCTCATCTACTTCTCCTGAGGCCGTCATTCTCTCAGCTGGATTTTTGCATAAAACAAGGTTTCGTTTCCAGCCAATGTGGGCTAGTTGTTGAGCCCAGTTCAGATTTTCCAGGCGTGTGTTGCCCCCTTACCTCACTCTCATAGCGCCCTGAAGAAGATGTGACCCTTGTATCCGGGTCTTCCACTGAAACGTGCATCGGCGCATTTTCCCAACACTCTCATTTTACTGTATGACCAGTACTTACCAATCGAAACTGTTGTACAGTTGCCGCATGTACTGTGAACTCTATGTCATGTCACATGCAATAGGGCCAGCATCACATTCTTCTTCATTGAGAGCATGATCGCTGGTTGATCAGAGCCTGCCCCATGAGTTATGTGTAATATCATATCGGATCGGATCCTCTCTTTGATGATTCTCTGATTTTTCACACTGTATTTGGACATTGCCAATTATATGTATATTCCTTTCAAATTAATCCTGCCCGGATAATCCAGGGCCCTATCTCTTCCATTGGGCCTGCGGTCCTGTATCTCATCTACTTCTCCTGAGGCCGTCATTCCCTCAGCTGGATTTTTGCATAAAACAAGGTTTCGTTTCCAGCCAATGTGGGCTAGTTGTTGAGCCCAGTTCAGATTTTCCAGGCGTGTGTTGCCCCCTTACCTCACTCTCATAGCGCCCTGAAGAAGATGTGACCCTTGTATCCGGGTCTTCCACTGAAACGTGCATCGGCGCATTTTCCCAACACGACTGGCGCAACTTTCCTACAAGACTGGATGCTTATCATGCCATCATTTGTTTCTGCTTTTCATTAAAAAAAGTATAAAAAAATGTATGAAACAATTTAAAAAAAAACACAAAAATAGTAATTGCTGATGTTTATACAGCATTATATAAGGAAAAAGTTTGTAAAAATAATATTTTTGTTATATGTCTGACTATCTATGGTTCTATTAATATTCGGTTCTTGTGGAGTTGACCAGTCCTGTCTTTGTCCTGTCTATGTGTCTGAATGAGTGAATGAATGAGTGCGGTGCTGAAAAGGATTTATGACAATGTGGGTTATTGTGCATAATATTTACGTTTTACACATCTGATTGGTAGGGGTCTCTGTAATTTTTTATATATATTTGTTTCTTGTATCTTTATGTATATTGATATAATTGTGTATTATCTATATGCACAATAAACTGAGGATATTCCCTAATGAAATGAAAATTCATGTATCACCTAGTCATACATATAAGCCTTTTCTGCACACTATTCCTGCTCGGTTGTGAGGAGGTGACCTACTCCCCTCTGTTTCAAATCAAGACATGACGCTTCATTTAAGGAATAGCTTTCAGGCAGCTGGGTTTGGTTTGTTTGTTTCTAGACAGCATCACATGAGAGACAGTAGTGCGGGAACATTACTCTTCATGGAAGGACGACCAGCTGCCTGTGTGGTACAATTGTTACCCAGATTTACTGAGAACATGAGGTGATTACTCACTTCACTCAGCCAGGTGTCTGATCAAAAGGAGAGAATTATATGTGGACAGGACTCTGCTGTCTTCCGGGTCAGAAAGACAATAGGCACAGCACAGCAGCACACACCTACTACCACACTTACACTAACAATGATTCATCTTGTGTGTGACACATGAGCCATCACCAATATGGTTGGTGAAATGCCTGTTAGTAACATTCAAAGTTGGCAATATGACATGTATGACTTACCCCTTGTCGCTGCTGTTGGGCCCTCAACTGCCCATCAAGGTCCTGGTAGGCCACTGCCAGTATGCGGGCCATCAGGGGGGTCAGAGTCCAGAGACCCTTCCACATTGGGAGGACTTCCTCAGCTGGACCTCCACGATCTTCTGGGCACACCATCACAGGTACTCCCACCTCTTTCTGCAGTGGGCACTGCACCCGTTATAGACCCCCAGAGTCCGCATCTTCCAGGCATTGACTGTCTAACAAATGGCCTTCTTTTGAAGGGCATTGACCTGTATGGATGCAATAGATGTGGAAACAGATTGTAACTGGAAGTTTAAGGATATCTGTTTGGTTGATACACATTTATTTTTTACACCTAGCACAAACATTCATAAAAAGTCAACACAATACATGTGTCCATGTCACATGCTAAGCACAGCTGAAGCATGGACACACACTTTTGTGGTCATCTGTGTAGGAGAGTAGGATCTGCTTCACAGGGGTACCCCCACTTTTTGCTGATACTTCACTGGTTTTCGACATTAGTCTGGCTGGGGCCCTGCTATTCAGAACCCCAGCCTAGCTGTTTCCTCTTTAAAAGGGTCTCCATGTGCCTTAGGCACATCTCTGATTGGGATCTGGAGCGCCCTTGTAAGTCCCTAGTATATGGTATACTATGTACCAAGGGCATAGGTACCTCAGAGGCCTGCCAGGGGCTGCAGCATATATTATGCCACCCCTGGTAGGCCATCCAAACTGACACCACAGGTCTGCTACAGCAGCCTGGGTAAGGTGGTGCATGCACCCCTTGCTGTGGTATAGGTTACCTATATCACTAAATGCATACACACATATAAACCTATAAGTCACTCCTAAGGCAGGCCTTATCAATCCTAAAGGCAGAGTGCATGGTTCCTATGTGAGAGGGTGCCCCTGCATGAGCAGGGCCCCTCTGCAGCGTTCGGAGACCATCTCTGATGCTGTTTGTAGTGCAGCCTGACCATATACTCTTAAACGCATTATATCCTCGCGGTAAAATGCTAACTATGGAATGGCTGCACCGAAACATGTCGTGTTTGGTGTCAAACATCTTGGAATACTACCCCCCGCCAATTCTGGCGGCGGGGGTAGCATTCCACCCTTCTAGAGGGAAAGGCATGTTAACTCTGACGAGTCCGGTAACTTCTTTCCAGAGCCCTGGCATCACAAAATGGATGCTGCTGCCACAGACACGAGTCTGGCCTCCTGCTGCTGGACGAAACTCCGGCAGGGGAGGCCTGGACAATAGGTTTCCTGTCCCAGGGAGGTGTGACCACCTCCCCAGACAGGACAATGTGTATTGGGGCTGGGCGGGAGCACTTTCGGGTGCTTTGAAGTCCTGCACTGGGGGCACATTTGGTGTCCCTGTGCATACCCCAGTTCAAACCGGATCAGGGGCTTGCAGCCCCTGCTTTGGCGCGAACTGGACAAAGGGAAAGGGGTGTAGCCACCCCTCTGCCCTGACCCACCCATAGGTGGGGCCACAGAGTAGTCCATCCCCTATTTTTAGAATAAAGGTAGGAACCCAGTCCTTAGGACTTTAGATTATACCTGGACGAAACTCTGACACGGAATCCTGGACCTTCGACGCTCTACGACAAGATTAGAGGACTGAAGAATCTCCCTTGGGGTCAAGGAGTGACTCCCCTGCTTGGCAGGCACCAAAGAAGCATCTGTCCGGTTCGCATCACTGAAGCTCCCGTCGGACGCCGAAGTCATCGCATCACCAGAGGTGGATTCTCAGACTTCCCCGAGGCTACCCTGAGTCCCCAGCAAAGCTGAGGCCCGTGGCTATCGTGGGTGACTTGAGACCGTGACCCCTGGACACCGAGCACATTTGCAAGTGCACCATCTTCTGGGTCTCCCAAGAAGTCGTGCTTTGGGCTCCGAGTAGCCCTAGCCTCCAGCACCACCTGCACCGAAGATCACTGGCCCCCACTCCACGAGTGTCCTGTAAGCCAGCTCCACGTGCGGCGTCACGAGGCTCCTTCGCGGTCGCTAGCCCGTTGGCTAGTAGCCCTTACCGAAGGCCAATCTTTTCTTTACTTGGCAGTCTGGTTGCTCCAGGCCTGCCCTCACTTACCCTTGCTGGGTGAGTTCCCCAGACCTTGCTGGTCTGCATCATCGACGATCTACATCTTACTCGAGACTTGCCGTTGCCAAGGCCTGTTGGGTCCAATCTGGTCGCCGACACCTCTGCACTCGACAGACATCGAGCAACAGCCCGAATCCTGCTCCTGGTCGCCGACAACGCCTCCCGGACCTCGTGGCTGAAGAGTCAAGACGACCGTCAACGAACTTGAAGCACTCGACATCGGTGGGCATCTGTCCATCGCCCTCCTGGTCACTGGCTAGTGACCCAGACTCTGTCCCCTCTGCTTTCAGGTTCTTCAGAACTCCGATCCACTCTTGGATCCACCCGGACACTTTTCTCCTGGTCGCCAGCAGCACTTTGCAGCAGATCGCCATAAGAAACGACGACGAAACCCGACCCCGAAAGGCACCTATGCACCCGGCTTCCCTGGGTGAGGTAACACGAGTACTCCGGTGCTCCCGTGGGTAGAGACTCTTCAAAGTCCTAGATCTCAAAGGGTTTTGTCCTAGTCCTTTTTAAAGTGTCCCTTTCCTCTATTTTCCCGATCCCGACTTTCTCCATAGAAGTAAACGGCGTATCGCGGTTGTGTATTTACACTGCACGCGTCTCCCGTGGGTCCCCTGTGTCACTACCTTGGGTGGTTCCTTGTGGTCCAAGCACTTCTAGAGGCTCTAGGCCTAGTGTCTAGTTCAGTCGTGGTTCGCATACCACTTTATTGGTATATGGTTTGGTACGCCCCTAGGGCCCAAACGTGTATTTGTGCTATTACTGTGATTTAAGATCTTATAACCTATGTACTTCAAACTCTAGCCTCATAAAGAGACTAGAGGGGTGTGTTTAGTAATAAATACATATATTTTGAATATATACCTGGTGTGGTGCTCTTTCATTTGATCACTCAAGAGATTATAGACTGGTAAAACAAGCTGCTTTACATTCCTTCAAGACTTAGCCTGAAGGCTGCTCTCCATAGCTACCACTAGGATAGCTTTCAATAAGGTTGTCTTTAACCTACCTACCATAAGAGTCGATTTGGACTGGTGCAAGGTGCCCACTATAATTAGTGGACAGCATATGCCAGGCCAACTTCTCACATTGGTGTGCAGCGTGTGGGATTCCAGCTTGCTATTGTTTTACCAGATAATCTCAATTGAATTGATCAACTGAAAACCACTAAAGGTACCTAAGGTACATATAATTTAAGCTTAGAATATCAGTAAGTTCTACTGAACTTAGAGTTGTGTGTTAAGGGATAGCACAACCCTTTCTACAACTCAAGAGAGTTTAGTAGGCCACACTAGAGTAGGTAGTGCATACACCACACCACACTAGTAATGTCTTTAAAAGCAGGATCTAAAGATGCCCTGCAGGAAGCCATTGAGCTTCCCCCTCCAAGTATGACACACTCCCATTCTTGGAACTGAGAGCTTTGTGTAACGTGAGGAAATTAAGGACAGGCCAAAGTCCCACCACCCAACACCTCCAGGAGATGTTGGTGGCTTATGATCTTAGTAAGTCCTCAGAGACTGAAGGGGCAGGAGCAGAGGGTGGGCCAGCAGATGAGGAAGGGGCCAGGGGTACTACTACCCCCAGCCCCCCTCTGAAACTGACCAGGAGGGTGACAATGACCCTGACCTGGAAAACCCAATCCCTTCTGGGGAAGATGAAGATGAGGATCTAGAGAACCACACCTTTGTCCCCCCAGGAAGGATTATGAGTGTGCTCAGAAAGTCTAGGTCTCCTTCTCAGGAGTCTAACCACTCTGGCACCTCAATAGGGAGCTCTGTTTCTTCTCACAGGAGGGAATCCTCTCATGAGAGAAGAAAGAGACTGGTCCAGTATGAGGAAACTCAACTGGAGATCAGGAAGAAGCAATTGGCTTTAGATAGAGAATCCCTAGATCTCCTTAGAGAGAGAAGAAAGTTGGGACTAGAGTCCCATGGTGGCAGCCATATCCCTAGAGATAGGGAAAGGTCCTATGACCATAGGAACCTGAGCAAGATTGTCCCTCCCTACCAGAGTGGGGATGATATCCACAAATGGATAACTGCTTTAGAGAGGGCCTGTAAAGTACAGAAGGTCCCTCAGGAGCAGTGGGCAGCAATCTTGTGGCTCTCCTTTGCTGACAAAGGTAGAGACAAGCTCCTCACTGTTAGAGAGGAGGATGCTGACAATTACAAGGTCTTGAAGAGTGCTCTTATTGATGGGTTTGGCCTAACCACTGAACAGTACAGGTTGAAGTTCAGAGACACCCAAAAAGCACAGACTCAAGACTGGGTAGACTATGTGGATTGTTCTGCCAAGGCTCTGGAAGGCTGGTTGATGGGCAGTAAGGTGTGTGACTTCTCAGGATTGTATAATCTGATAATGAGGGAGCAGATTCTTAATAACTGTCAAAACCAGCTGTTGCATCAGTACCTGGTTGACTCTGATCTGACCTCTCCCCAAGAATTGGGAAAGAAGGCAGACAAATGGGTCAGAACCAGGGTGAAGCAGAAGGTACAGAACCAAGGTGGGGAAACCAAGAAGCAAGATGCTAAGAACTCTGACAAGGGTGGGGAGAAGGGTAAAGATCAAAAGTCTTCATCAGGCCCCCAAAAATCTTCTTCTGGTGGGGATTCCCAGTCTACCAAGGGTAAAGGCCAAAGAAAACCATGGTGCAAGGTCTGTAAGCAAAAGACCCACTGGACCAGTGATTGCACCAAGTCCAAAGACTCCAGTCCAGCATCCACCAATGCCCCTAAGGCACCTGTTCCCCCTAGTACAGTTGGTGGAAGTGCTCCAGCAAAGGGTTTAGTAGGGTTCACCCTGGGAACTGAGTTGGGCTCTGACTTAGTCAGGGAGCTGACTCAGGCTGTGTTAGTCTGTGATGGAGGCATGGATGTGACCTCCACTGTGAGTCCCAGTAATCTGGGCAAGTACAGACAACAGCCTTTAATCAATGGACGAGAGGCTTTGGCATTTAGGGACACAGGGGCAAGTGTCACAATGGTGACACAAGACCTTGTGCTACCTGGGCAAGTTATACTTGGTGAAATGTACCAAGTGACCAATGCTAGCAATGTCAGAACAGACCATACTCTGGCAGTTGTTAACTTCTCCTGGGGAGGGGTAACTGGCCTTAAGAAGGTTGTGGTAAGTGCAAACCTTCCAGTCGAATGCTTGCTTGGCAATGACTTAGAGACTTCTGCTTGGGCAGAAGTGGAGCTCAGGACCCATGCGGAAATGCTGGGGATCCCTGCAGATGTGTTTGCTGTGACCAGGTCACAAGCTAAACTGTCTAAAACTGAACAGGCCTTGGATTCTGGGAGAATGGACCAAGTGCCTTCCAAGAGGAGGAGTAGTAGGGTTAAGGCAGTGCCTTCCCCTTGGCTCAGGAGGAAGATCAGTCCCTTGAGGGGATGATCTCAGCCCTGAAGAAGGAACTGTCCCAGAGGAACTTGAGCCTGACCAGGTTGAGTTCTTGGGGACAGGGGGACCTTCTAGGGCAGATCTGAGCCAGGAGCAGCAGAGCTGCCCCTCCCTTGAACCCCTCAGACAGCAAGCTGCTGCTGAGGCTGCTGGGAAAGCTAGTGGTCCCCATACAGTGTATTGGGATGATGGACTCCTGTACTCAGAGAGTAGAGACCCCAAGCCTGGTGCTACCAGGAGGTTGGTAATACCTTTGAAGTTCAGGGGCTTCCTATTGACCCTAGCCCATGATATTCCCTTAGCAGGACACCTGGGCCAGAACAAGACTTGGGACAGAATTGTCCCTCACTTTCACTGGCCCCACATGTCTGAAGACAGTAAGGAGTTTTGTCGCTCCTGTGTAACCTGCCAAGCCAGTGGCAAAGCAGGTGGCACTACAAAGGCCCCCTGATACCACTACCTGTGGTGGGGGTGCCCTTTGAGAGGGTGGGGATTGACATTGTTGGTCCCATGGATCCCCAAACAGCATCTGGGCACAGATTTATACTGGTGGTAGTGGATCATGCCACCAGGTATCCAGAGGCTATACCCCTTAGGACCACTACAGCACCTGTGGTGGCAAGGGCCCTCCTGGGAATTTTCTCAAGAGTGGGCTTTCCTAAGGAGGTGGTATCAGACAGGGGTGCAAACTTCATGTCTGGGTACTTAAAGGCAATGTGGAAGGAGTGTGGAGTTACTTATAAGTTCACCACACCCTATCACCCACAATGCAATGGTTTAGTTGAGAGATTCAACAAAACCTTAAAGGGCATGATTAAAGGGCTCCCAGAAAAGCTTAGGCGTAGATGGGACATACTCTTGCCCTGCCTTTTATTCGCATATAGGGAGGTGCCTCAGAAGGGGGTTGGTTACAGCCCTTTTGAACTTCTGTTTGGCCACCCTGTGAGGGGTCCACTGTGCTTGGTGAAGGAAGGATGGGAGTTACCTCTCAAGCCCCCAAAGCAAGATATAGTGGACTATGTACTTGGTCTCCGCTCCAGGATGGCTGAGTACATGAAAAAGGCAACCAAAAACCTTGAGGCTAGCCAGGAACTTCAAAAGGCCTGGCATGACCAAAAGGCTGTCCTAACTGTTTACCAGCCAGGACAGAAGGTGTGGGTGTTGGAGCCAGTGGCCCCAGCAGCTCTCCAAGACAAATGGAGTGGACCCCACACTATTGTTGAGCAGAAGGGTGAGGTCACTTACTTAGTAGACCTGGGAACACCCAGGAGTCCCCACAGGGTTCTCCATGTCAACAGACTTAAGCCATATGTGGACAGGGCAGACATGGGCTTGCTCATGGCTACTGATGAAGGGCAGGAGGAAGAGAGTGACCCACTCCCTGACCTGCTCTCACAGAACCCTGACGATGGGTCAGTTGATGGTGTAGCCTTGGCAGGCAGCCTCACTACCCAGCAACAAACTGATTGCAGGCAAGTCCTCAATCAGTTTAGACATATGTTTTCTCTGACACCCAGTCAGACCACCTGGTGCACTCATGAAGTGGACACTGGGGACAGTCTGCCTATTAAAAACAAGATTTATAGGCAACCTGACCATGTCAGGGACTGTATCAGGACTGAAGTCCAGAAGATGTTGGAATTGGGAGTGATTGAGCCCTCAGATAGCCCTTGGGCTAGTCCAGTAGTCCTAGTACCTAAACCTCACACCAGTGGTGGGAAAAGAGAGATGAGGTTTTGTGTAGACTACAGGGGCCTCAATGCAGTCACTAGGACTGATGCCCATCCAATACCCAGGGCAGATGAGCTCATAGATACTTTGGCCTCTGCCAAATATCTCAGCACATTTGACCTAACAGCTGGCTACTGGCAGATCAGACTGGCTGATGCTGCAAAGCCCAAAACAGCATTCTCAACCCCTAGTGGGCATTATCAATTTGTGGTGATGCCCTTTGGTCTGAAAAATGCACCTGCCACTTTCCAGAGGCTGGTGAACACAGTTCTCACAGGACTGGAGGCCTATAGTGCAGCTTATCTAGATGATATTGCTGTCTTTAGCTCCACCTGGGAGGATCACCTGGTCCACCTCAGGAATGTTTTACAGGCCCTGCAAAAGGCAGGCCTGACTATCAAGGCCACTAAGTGCCAGATAGGGCAGAGTCAGGTTGTGTACCTGGGCCACCTTGTGGGTGGAGGCCAGGTTCAACCTTTGCAGAGCAAGATCCAGACCATCATGGACTGGACTGCTCCAACTACCCAGACTCAGGTGAGAGCCTTCTTAGGCCTGACTGGGTACTATAGGAGATTTGTCAAGGGGTATGGATCAATAGTGACACCCTTGAATGACTTAACTTCTAAGAAAATGCCCAAAAAGGTTCAGTGGACAGTTAGCTGTCAAAAGGCATTTGATGACCTCAAGCAGGCCATGTGCACTGCTCCAATTCTGCAGAGTCCTGATTACTCCAAGAAGTTCATTGTCCAAACAGATGCATCTGAATTGGGGGTAGGGGCTGTACTGTCACAATTGAATGAAGAAGGTCAGGATCAGCCAGTAGCTTTTATTAGCAGAAGGCTGACCCCTAGAGAGAAACGTTGGTCAGCCATAGAGAGGGAGGCCTTTGCTGTGGTCTGGGCTCTGAAGAAGTTGAGGCCATACTTGTTTGGTACACACTTCCTGGTTCAGACAGACCATAAGCCCCTCTTATGGCTAAAACAAATGAAGGGTGAAAACCCCAAACTGCTTAGGTGGTCCATTTCCCTACAGGGGATGGACTTTACAGTGGAACATAGGCCTGGGAGTAACCATGCGAATGCAGATGGACTCTCTAGGTATTTCCACTTAGAACATGAAGACTTAACTGGGCAAGGTTAGTTTAATGTCCCTACGTTTGGGGGGGTTGTGTAGGAGAGTAGGATCTGCTTCACAGGGGTACCCCCACTTTTTGCTGATACTTCACTGGTTTTCGACATTAGTCTGGCTGGTGCCCTGCTATTCAGAACCCCAGCCTAGCTGTTTCCTCTTTAAAAGGGTCTCCATGTGCCTTAGGCACATCTCTGATTGGGATCTGGAGCGCCCTTGTAAGTCCCTAGTATATGGTATACTATGTACCAAGGGCATAGGTACCTCAGAGGCCTGCCAGGGGCTGCAGCATATATTATGCCACCCCTGGTAGGCCATCCAAACTGACACCACAGGTCTGCTACAGCAGCCTGGGTAAGGTGGTGCATGCACCCCTTGCTGTGGTATAGGTTACCTATATCACTAAATGCATACACACATATAAACCTATAAGTCACTCCTAAGGCAGGCCTTATCAATCCTAAAGGCAGAGTGCATGGTTCCTATGTGAGAGGGTGCCCCTGCATGAGCAGGGCCCCTCTGCAGCGTTCGGAGACCATCTCTGATGCTGTTTGTAGTGCAGCCTGACCATATACTCTTAAACGCATTATATCCTCGCGGTAAAATGCTAACTATGGAATGGCTGCACCGAAACATGTCGTGTTTGGTGTCAAACATCTTGGAATACTACCCCCCGCCAATTCTGGCGGCGGGGGTAGCATTCCACCCTTCTAGAGGGAAAGGCATGTTAACTCTGACGAGTCCGGTAACTTCTTTCCAGAGCCCTGGCATCACAAAATGGATGCTGCTGCCACAGACACGAGTCTGGCCTCCTGCTGCTGGACGAAACTCCGGCAGGGGAGGCCTGGACAATAGGTTTCCTGTCCCAGGGAGGTGTGACCACCTCCCCAGACAGGACAATGTGTATTGGGGCTGGGCGGGAGCACTTTCGGGTGCTTTGAAGTCCTGCACTGGGGGCACATTTGGTGTCCCTGTGCATACCCCAGTTCAAACCGGATCAGGGGCTTGCAGCCCCTGCTTTGGCGCGAACTGGACAAAGGGAAAGGGGTGTAGCCACCCCTCTGCCCTGACCCACCCATAGGTGGGGCCACAGAGTAGTCCATCCCCTATTTTTAGAATAAAGGTAGGAACCCAGTCCTTAGGACTTTAGATTATACCTGGACGAAACTCTGACACGGAATCCTGGACCTTCGACGCTCTACGACAAGATTAGAGGACTGAAGAATCTCCCTTGGGGTCAAGGAGTGACTCCCCTGCTTGGCAGGCACCAAAGAAGCATCTGTCCGGTTCGCATCACTGAAGCTCCCGTCGGACGCCGAAGTCATCGCATCACCAGAGGTAGATTCTCAGACTTCCCCGAGGCTACCCTGAGTCCCCAGCAAAGCTGAGGCCCGTGGCTATCGTGGGTGACTTGAGACCGTGACCCCTGGACACCGAGCACATTTGCAAGTGCACCATCTTCTGGGTCTCCCAAGAAGTCGTGCTTTGGGCTCCGAGTAGCCCTAGCCTCCAGCACCACCTGCACCGAAGATCACTGGCCCCCACTCCACGAGTGTCCTGTAAGCCAGCTCCACGTGCGGCGTCACGAGGCTCCTTCGCGGTCGCTAGCCCGTTGGCTAGTAGCCCTTACCGAAGGCCAATCTTTTCTTTACTTGGCAGTCTGGTTGCTCCAGGCCTGCCCTCACTTACCCTTGCTGGGTGAGTTCCCCAGACCTTGCTGGTCTGCATCATCGACGATCTACATCTTACTCGAGACTTGCCGTTGCCAAGGCCTGTTGGGTCCAATCTGGTCGCCGACACCTCTGCACTCGACAGACATCGAGCAACAGCCCGAATCCTGCTCCTGGTCGCCGACAACGCCTCCCGGACCTCGTGGCTGAAGAGTCAAGACGACCGTCAACGAACTTGAAGCACTCGACATCGGTGGGCATCTGTCCATCGCCCTCCTGGTCACTGGCTAGTGACCCAGACTCTGTCCCCTCTGCTTTCAGGTTCTTCAGAACTCCGATCCACTCTTGGATCCACCCGGACACTTTTCTCCTGGTCGCCAGCAGCACTTTGCAGCAGATCGCCATAAGAAACGACGACGAAACCCGACCCCGAAAGGCACCTATGCACCCGGCTTCCCTGGGTGAGGTAACACGAGTACTCCGGTGCTCCCGTGGGTAGAGACTCTTCAAAGTCCTAGATCTCAAAGGGTTTTGTCCTAGTCCTTTTTAAAGTGTCCCTTTCCTCTATTTTCCCGATCCCGACTTTCTCCATAGAAGTAAACGGCGTATCGCGGTTGTGTATTTACACTGCACGCGTCTCCCGTGGGTCCCCTGTGTCACTACCTTGGGTGGTTCCTTGTGGTCCAAGCACTTCTAGAGGCTCTAGGCCTAGTGTCTAGTTCAGTCGTGGTTCGCATACCACTTTATTGGTATATGGTTTGGTACGCCCCTAGGGCCCAAACGTGTATTTGTGCTATTACTGTGATTTAAGATCTTATAACCTATGTACTTCAAACTCTAGCCTCATAAAGAGACTAGAGGGGTGTGTTTAGTAATAAATACATATATTTTGAATATATACCTGGTGTGGTGCTCTTTCATTTGATCACTCAAGAGATTATAGACTGGTAAAACAAGCTGCTTTACATTCCTTCAAGACTTAGCCTGAAGGCTGCTCTCCATAGCTACCACTAGGATAGCTTTCAATAAGGTTGTCTTTAACCTACCTACCATAAGAGTCGATTTGGACTGGTGCAAGGTGCCCACTATAATTAGTGGACAGCATATGCCAGGCCAACTTCTCACAATCTGATGACTAACCTCAACCCTGGTCATGACCTACACTGACTGAGGCAGGCCACTAACATCATGTAGGCCAGGGCCATCCTACATGGAATGTGATGCGAGGTACCATGACACACAGCACACCATTTGGACCTTCTGAAGGGTTAACTGCTTGGCATGTCTGCCCAGACACCTTAACTGCCAGGCCAATTGTATTGATGCATATGATCCATTGAGGCAAGTACCATAGTATACACAACATCCTAAGACTAAGGTCACAAGGTAAGGGCTGATGTGTGACACTGAGAGTTACCTCTCTGGGGGCTGTTTTGACATGTGGACTACTTTTTTGTTTAACATATTTTAATGTAATTTTAAGCATATCGGCATGACTTTCTAGCATATTGTATAAGGAAAAATTATACATACTCTTGTTTCCATCAATCATCGCCCTTTTTAGACAGGTCTATATATTGCTAATAATTCACATTGTTCTATGGCGTGAGAAACAACCCCTTGCTTTTGCGAAGGGGGTTGGTAAGTATCACATTAATGTAAAGGATACAAATTCAAGGGATATTGAGATGCAATAATAATGCAGGGAATCCCCAAAAAAAAGGGAACAACATTTTGAACAAACAAAAATATGGTTAGACAAAGAAACCTTGCACAGTGGACTGAACCAGGTTAAGGTAAAAAAGAAGAGAACGGTCCAGAGATCCTGAATCTGGATATGAATCCCTAGATGCAGAATTACAACCTCTCATGCGTGATCTCCCGTCGTTTATCAAAGACACCAAAGATGTCCTACAAAAATTAGAAAACATTGTCTGGCAAGAGGACTATGTTCTCTCCTCAATTGACGTCACCAGTCTTTACACCTCAATCAGGCACACGGATGGAATTACAGCAACCAGAAAATTTCTACAAACCAGATCAGTTCACCTAACAGCCAGAAACAATATGACACTGGATATGCTTGAATTTTGTCTTTTCAATAATTACTTTCTTTTCAATGGAAATTTCTATATACAACTCCAGGGTACGGCCAAGGGGGCAAAATTCGCACCTCCGTATGCCTGCCTTCTGATGGGAGAAGTAGAGAGAAACTGGCTATGGGGAGAAAGATTGATTGACCTCACTAACAACATCATAATGTGGGGTAGGTATATCGATGACATTCTGCTTGTCTGGCAAGGACCTAAAGATCTTCTGAAACAGTTCATCGATTCACTTACCCCCAACAAATGGGGAATCGAGATTACTTACACCATCTCGACAACTGAAATCGAATTTCTGGACCTCACCATTTACATTGAGAATAACAAACTGCAAACTAAAATACACAGAAAACCGACCAGTGCAAACTCAATTCTCCATGCATCCAGTAGTCATCCAAACCATACTATCACCAATATCCCAGCAGGAGAATACCGCCGAGCTCGTATGAACTGTAGCTCTACAGAAGACTACACGGCTAACTCCAATGAAATAACCCACCGACTAAAAAATCGAGGATACAAAACACGAGTTCTAAACACAGCTCAGAAGAGGTTTGCTGACACTGAACGACACCTACTGCTACACAACAATTGCACCAGAGAAAGCAAATCAGTGATTCGTTTTTCCACACATTACAATAATGGACATCAGTACATCCGTAAACCACTTAACAAAAATTGGCATCTCTTGAAGGAAAATCCTACCATATCGAAGTGCTCCATGAAAAACCACAGCTCAGCTTTTCCAGAAGCAGAAACCTGCGGGACATTCTATGCCCATCCTTTCTGGATATAAAACAAGAACCCATGAAGTTTCTACAACAACCAAAAGGCTTCTACACCTGCTCAAACTGCTCGGTATGCAAGCTTGGAAAATCTAAAACAAAAGAAGTCATTATCATTGGCAATATGTACAAAATAAATGATTTCATCAACTGTGAAAGTACCAACACAATTTACCTTATTTCCTGTCTGTGTAATCAACATTACATTGGGAGTACCATCAGGCCATTGAAAATGCGCATCCAAGAGCACTATCTTAACATTCATAAATCAGACACTCGACAACCCTTGGTGGAACATTTTCTGACACATCATCACCACCAATGAAATTTCACGTTTGTCGGCCTAAAAAAACTGAAACAACACAAACGAGGCGGAAACTTGGAACTACGCCTTCGTAAAGAAGAGAGCGCACTCATCATAGGCCTTGAGACGGTGGAAAAGGGTCTCAACATAGAACATGAGTGGCATCACTGGCTCTAAGAAATCATACGAACCACCAATTTGACATAGAGACCACTGGAACACTGGACTTATGTACCATATCTGATATGGTTCTAATTAATTGTACATGTTAAAGTAATCTGTGCATCAATGCACAAGATGTTAAGCAACATGTGCAGTTAACATAACAAACATGCCACCTCTAAGTAGGGAGCCACACTGGCTAGTAAGTGTTTATGTCATGTATCTTGCTCTTCCTGTACAACAGAATACGAAACTGGTGTATTCAATACAACCAGTCCACGACACATAGTTAACTCTTTCTATTGATTTTAAACATAATGCTATCACGCACAACAAAATATGAAATTGGCATATTATACAGAACTAGTCCGTGACTCATAGCTGGGAACATCTTTTTAATGCTGGTCTTTAATATTACGGCCTAAATGTAGATCCCTTTACCTTTTCTCGTCTGTTTAATAACCTCGGTTTGTCAAAACCGCCCTTGCCCGTATCGCTTGCAACACCCTGCCCCTGACATTGTATTTATTACTTGAAAACAGACTAGTTAACACTGTAAACAATCCCGACACTTAATCTATCGGGTGTCTTATCTGAGGGCATGAACCTTCATGAGCCACAATGACAGTGTTAGCCTTTAACCTGACTTTCCATTCTTGATACCCGCTTCCTGCGAATCCGCCTGGCTGAGACTATAAAATGCATGGTTTCTATTTTTTCTCTGCCTACTCCAACATGGCGGCCACATATACATACTCCATAACACTCCCTGGTTACAACTCAGGGCCTCGATCGTGGGATATCAAACCGTCGAATTATGGGTATTTATTGCACCTTGAGGGCCATTCGAGCAGCTCTTAATCAAGACATACATAGCATATAAGTAAATATACAACACGGCACATATGCTTCTTTCGTGGTTTTTTGATGCCTAGCAACCATCGAATTACGAGTATTTACGCATTCTGCAATGTTTTTCGTGTAACCCTCAACATAGGCACACACAGCATATAATTATAAGAGTACAATACGGCACACACGCTACTTCCGCGTGTTTTCTTGTTGCTTAGGAACACATCCCGATCACATGGGAGGGTTCACTTCTGGGTTAACGTGGCCAAACAGGGTATTTAAAATGACCATCCCTACACTAACACATAGCGTAGCGGATGTACCCGGTGACCAGACGAGAGACTATACTGAATTGATCTTGAAGTAAGTGACTCCTTCCATATCCTTTGACCAGCATTGTCCCCTGCTCGTGTTAGTACAGCGCTAAGAACCACGCAGCATTTCTGCTGCGTAACACGTCAATAATGGGACGTTTTTTTCTCTTAGCATAACTGTGTCTCGGCTCCTCACCATTTTGCCCTAGTTTAAAACCGTGCCTCAAAGCGCCCTAAATCGAACTTAACCTTATACTGTTATTAAATACGTAATCCCTGTCTCTCCCCGTTTTAATAGTTATAAGTTGTCCAGTATAAGTGGCAGAATATCAAAAACATGATAACTTTGACCACAGATATGATACTGAAGTTATGCCATGTTGAAATCAGCAAACAAGTGGCGTCCTCCTCAATGAACAGAGTCTGTATATATGTCTTAAACAACTAGATTAATAAAAACGCTTTGTACTGTATAAAATGGTAACTTGTATCCTAAAGAGACTGTAGTAGAGACAGTATCGACTCTCTCTCCTAGAATCTAATAGGGATACACCATCTCGCCTCCCACTCTTACCATAATGTTACATTTACGCACGCTTGTGAAATTGTCAGCCTTTCAACAACAGTAGATCCTCAAAAAATTACCTAAAAGTACGACCCTCCCTAACTAAGTACACTAGATTACCACTTCTGAACTAAAGGGATTGTATTCTTAAACTAAAGGGACTGTGCTTGGTTTCTCTTGGGTGTTCTTTGCATACAAAGTTGAATAATCATTGAGAATCTCTTCTTCATCTTTTCTAATGATGACTATGATTTGTTTACAAAATATGCTTGTTCTTGCAGATTTGGATGTTTTAAACAATGTTACGCTACAATTCTGGAAAATGTATGAATTTAACGTTGATACCTTGTCTTGCTGGAACGATATAAATAGGTATTATATACTTGTTTACCTAGCGTCCACTACCACCAAGCGTGCTCTGACCCTGCATGAACCCCTTAATACTGCATGCCCTAGATCTCTGGTTAAAACCATAACGCGATTAGCCTGTTTTTTCGCCACTCCCACCATGCTCGTGTATTACTTGCACAGAAACAATCTGTAATATGCCATATGCCAGCACTTCTATCCTTTGCTGTCTGTAACCATCTATTCTCAAACACTTGTTTCTAGTTTAGAACTATCGGAATGGACATGGGACTTAATGACCCCCTTTTCTTGGCACTTTTCCTTCCTTTTCTACAGCTCTGGTTAAAGGTAACTGCTTCTCCACTTTTTAAACCTCTTTTGTATTTAGTAAGAAAATGACAACACTGTAAAAACACCGTTCAATGCTCTCCCTCACTCCAACACTGGACTGGTGTTCCTCTTCTTCTTTTGGGAGCCATGTGCCCCAATACTTACGCTTTTCTCTTTTCCATCAACAGCTTTGAGAAAGCCCTGGCCTTACTCGCCACACGGGGCGAAACACATGTCGGCTGTTCTTTCTCTTTTACAATGTTTTCTATGAAAAACCTAGAATGAGTGAAATGGACTCAATTAAGTGATAAATAAAAAGAACTACCTTCACTCCAACCTACTTGTATTGTGTTACATCTAAAAAAGGAATTAGCCTACTGATGGGTATATATACGTGTTTGGAAAGGAGGAACAGATGCTCACAACCCTCTCTTCACAGTGGACTGAACCAGTCAGCGTCTCATCACCATCCCTAAACTTCAATGGGTGTTGGGTACCAATTAGTGCGGATGGGAGTGTGGGAGGTACGTGTCGGAGAGTTTCTTTCTCATAGCTTGGTGTGCAAATCTTAAACCTCAGAGTCTACCCCGTATTAAGTAGGCTTGTTAATTCCACCATTGATCAATTCTATTATTCTTAAGGCATTGTGAGTAAATCCCAAAGCTCTACAGGGACATTTCCAGTACCTAATCTCCCAGCCCCTCTTCTATTTCATCCTCAGGTGGGTCACTACTTTCCCCATGGTCCACCTCCTGGCCAAGCTCCGGATGTTCCCATGCCACCAGTACTCGCATCCAAAGGTCCGCCATAAGGCGAGCTTGTACTCCCCTGACCTCTTCTCTAGCCAACGGCCTTTCCTTGGCCCTTCCCCAGTGTGTAACATCTTCCCTCCAATTTTGGATCCGAGGGCCTCCAGTGGACTTCCAGGTCATAGCTATCCGTCTTTTGGCCAGCACTAATGCCAGATCTATAAATCTTGATCCCACTTTCCAGGAAGTCAATCTCTGGAACAGGCTCAAAACGCATGCCTGCAGAGAACAGGGAGGTGAGCTGTCAAGTGTTGTACCCAGGGCTGCAACTACTTCCGCCCAATAAGGTCGTATGGTGGGGCAAAACCTTATCATGTGGGTGACATCTGCATCTATGTGACCACAACGAGGGCAGGAGCAGGGCTCGCCACAGTATACAACTGGGATTTTATGCGGTGTCATGTAAGTCATATGTATAAAATTAAACTGGGCATATTTCAACCTAATATTTCTGGAGATCCTTCTGGGAGAGGCCAAGATTTTCTGCCATTCTGAGTCCAATAATTCCCATTCCAAGACTCTTTCCCATCTGCCCCTCAGGGCCTGTAAGGGAAGGCGAACCATTGCTGCAAGGGAGCGATAAAACCAAGTTACCAGGTGTCTGGTTGATCCCATGGAGACCAATAATTTTAGTACAGCATGAGTCACAAGTTCGTCTCGGGACCCCGCCCACATATCCTGCAATGTCCATAGAAAAGCCTCATACGTAAGGATCTGTTCCGCCGGCAAACCGTATTGTTCCATCAATTCATATAAGGGTAGGAGGGTGCCTTGATGGTAGCAGTCACCCACAGTAACAAGCCCAGAGTCTGTCCAGGCCATCTGCCCAGCCGTAAAATAGTTATGGGTTCACCGTGAGGGAGGCCCACCAGCAGTATCGCTGGTGCATAAAACGGCATCCCGCCATTCTCAACATGCATCTGCGCAAACATTTCAAGGCTCCCGTAAGCAGCACTACCGGGTGCTGAAGGTTCACAAGGGGGCAGAGTAATTTGGCCAGTAGGGAATCACTGTTTGGTGAGGGCCCTTTCGCCCCAGGCCGCCTCAAACAGTGTGGTCCAGCCATTGTGCAATCCACTGTAGCTGGGCAGACAGAAAGTAAAGCTCAAAGTCCGGGACTCCCAGGCCTCCCTCCTCCAATGGGTGCTGAAGAACGGCCAGTGACACCCTGTGGCGACCTCTGTCCCATATCAAATCCCGCACCAGGGTGTCCAGCTGCTTAAACCAGGATACTGTTACTCCCACCGGCAAATTTACGAAAAAAATAGAGGAGTTGTGGGAGCATAACCATTTTTGCAATCGTTATCCTAGCCATTATAGGCAACTTGAGGGATCTCCAAAAAGGGACACAGGTTATTAAGGAGAGGAAGGCCTTCCCCAAGTTAGCCTCCCGAAGGTCATCCAAATGTTGAAAAATCTGCATCTCCAAATACTGGAAGGAGGTGGGAGACCACCTCAAGTCTGGAGGGAGGCCTTGCGGCAATGCCACATCTGAAGAGAGAGAGGAAAAATATGTGTCTTGGCCTTATTAACTCTCAACCTGGACAGTGTTCCAAACCTTTGCAGACAATACAAAACTCGTGTTACATCCCACACTCCTCCATCAAATAAAGAAGAAAATCATCTGCATTGAGGGAGATGACATGTTATTGGCCCTCAACCAATGACATGTGGACTACTTAGATGAATATCCTAGTGAGTCATACTGAGTTTGTGTTGGTTTTAATGCCAAGAAACCCCTTTTGCCATATGTGGCACTGTAACAGGGAGGTCAATCTACATACCATTGTATGTGTAGTGTGATAAGGAATACTGCAGCCAAGCAGATCATTCACATTTCTACATCTATACAAAATTAACCCATTAGCTACACTGTTCATGTCTCAGACGTGCAAAAGGACTATACAGTGGAAGCAACACAATTAGAAAAATGTCAACAGACCTGTGTAAGGGGACAGTCATTAGTGACAGACACACATTGACACTGTGGGTCAATGGAAATAAGTATCAGGTCAGGGAATCACCTCTGTCACCGTGCCTCAGATCATCCATGTAACAGCTATCAGGGCTACATATAACTCTTTCTGGGAACAATCATGCATCAGCAGGTGTACAGGGACATTGCTCTGTGCATCAGTTCTCCTGCCACAGTCTCTGGCCCAGGCTGGGCCAGGGCCCAGACTTCCCACATATCAATGACAGGCCTTGTTCTCTGCAGGCTGAGGCTACTTATCCCACATGAACCTCACATCTCCACCAAGTCAATATAGAAAAGTGAAACGTCTGCCCATTTGATATGTGAACATATGGTTGTGTGGCACTCTGAAGGGGTCTGTGAGGTATACCTACCTGCCAGACAACTGCTTTGCAAAGTCAGATGTGGGCTGAGTGATCTATGGGAGGGTACGCTTGGCTAACGTCATCCTCAAATGCTTTTAACAGTATACAGAAATAGTTCATGGTGTGAAGCCTATTCATACCAAATCACATATACCATGATGTGATTTAAGAACTCATTGTAGCTACTATGATCTTGAGCCCTACATAGAGATATGCCTCTAACACAAGTAGATCTCACCCTTATCACTCATTCAAATAGTGGCCCTCTGTCCACAAAGTCCAGGGCCTCATAATTCATTACATGTGTGCCGTATGTTGGGGCCACACAATGTATGCAATCAAGAAAACGCTTACACTATGACACACAGAGGCACATTGTAGCCCATGGGAATAAAACGGAAGCAGTGAAATGGAGTTCAATATGTATTTGGAAAACGTACCTTGCCCTCTGGTGAGCCATAGAGCTTGGCATACAGGGGAAGAACCTCGTCCACCAGGGTATCCAGCTCCTCTGGAGTGAACGCATGGGCCCTTTCCCCTGTAGTGCGTGCCATGATTGCTCCCAGAGGTGGCAAACAGCAGTTAAAATGGAAAAGGTGTTGATAGCAGCAGAGTCAGGAGGCAAGTGTGTCTTTTTCCTACTGCTGTGTACATGTACACCAAGTACACATCATCAGCGTCGGCGCACACAGCCATCGGGCCGCAACTGTCACTATCCCTAAAGTTAGCTTATGGCTGTGACTGCCATGCATGCGACCGCACACCACATGGTTGACTACCTCCAGCGGCATACGTTCCACGTGTACTATTAGAGAGGTCAGGCAACCGCCATGTTAGCGGTTGGGAAAACTGTATTGGTGACACTTTAGTGTGTCACCATCACTACAAATGACGGGTAAACATGATTACATTTGAAATGCCCTATTCCAATGTCATGTCCAGTACAAAACATCATCTGTGCAGTATATTCCTTTGCACATAGGCAAAATGTGCATGGCGCACTTTACACCACGGTTGGTGGTATTTTCACAAGAAAAGGTATGCTTCCCTTACCATAGTGGCAATTTACAATTTCTGAATTGATGATGTGCACAGTTCTGTTACAGACATGTGAAGGCCACCTTGGGGATGACAAGCGGATGGTCAAGATTTGACAATGATGATGTTAAATGTTTACTGCTTCATGAAGCATTGATGTTCAGACACATGACTTTTGCCTTACTCTTCACATGTTACTCTGCACACTGTGACCAAAATACATTTTTGTGTTACTTCTCACATAGGTACCCTGGAAGAGGGAGGAGACACCAGCCTCCAGTGTACCACCCATTTCCAGACCTACACACCATGGAAGAGTGACATGTCATCCAGAAGTTCCGCTTGAATAGGCAAACAATCTTGGATTTATGTAATCAGTTAGAACCTGACCTCCTACCTCACATCAATAATCCTACATCAAAACCACCACTAGTTAAACTCATGTCTGTTTTGCATTTTTGGCCACAGGCTCATTTTAATTCACTGTTGCTATTTCTGGTGGAATGTCACGCCCTATGTTCAGTGGGGTACTCACAGAGGTGCAAGCAGCACTTTTGAGACACGTGGCCAGGTACATCCAGTTCCCAAGATGTGAGGATTTAGCCACTGTGAAGGCGGATTTCTATGGATTTGTTTACATCTCAAATGTAATTGGATCGATTGATGGCACCCATAATGCCTTAGTACCACCACACGACAGGGATCATGTGTAACGGAACAGGAAGCACTTCCATTCTATCAACGTTCAAGTTGTCTGCTTATGGGATCTCAAACGTCTGTGCCCAGTTCCCAGGATCCTCACATGATTCCTTCGTACTGCAGAACAGCACCATACCCCAGCTGATGTCACAACTATAATACCGGAGAGGGCCTGGCTTGTAGGTAAGTGTAATCTGTCTTAACTTTGTGTGGGAAATGTCAGGTAGTATGATCTGAAAGTGTGTAACTAAATGTTGCCCTTCTGTCTATCTTCTATCTAGGAGACGTAGCCTATCCCAACCGGCCATGGTTGTTGGTACCACTGAGGAATCCTACAATGCCAGGGGAACTCCGCTTGAATGAGGACTATGGGAGAACACGGAGGGGGGTGGAGCCGGATTTTGGGCTCCTGAAAGTCAGATTCAGATGTCTGGACAGGACTGGGGGAGCCCTCCTCTGTGTAAGATCACTGTGGGCTGCTGCATACTCCACAACATTGCCCTGCGGCGGAATATCCCTTTCAATGCAGAGGATGCAGGCTATTAAGACCCACCGGGTAGGGACCCTGAACTGCCAAATGAAGTTGATGATAGTGGTAAAGAGGAAGTAGCTGACTTAAGTTAAGATCTCATCCAAAACTACATCTCCTGAGTGTAGGTATGGTGTGAGATGTGATGACTTTGACTATTCTTGCAACTCTTGTGGTGATGTTGTGAGAAGGATGTTCATGCTACATACTTGGAATATTTGGGTCTGGAAATAATTGGGAAACAGTTTTTGCATTGTAAGTATAGCTTTGTTCAGCTGTAAATGATGTCCTGGGCTGTGTTCTCTAGAAGTTGATAATGTGATATGTGTCATATGTATGTTTTCTTAGCTAATCTCTCTGTATTGGTCTGTTTTAGTTACCTTCAGCATGTCATCTTCATTTGGACATTTCAGAGTTATGACACTAGCAGGTTTGTGATGCTGTTTGGATATACAATGGACATGGATTGGTCCTGGGAGTGTCAATCACAGAGATTGGGTGTACAAAGCCGGTACCAAAAGAGCTTGCCCAGCGATAGGACAGAAACTACCTGGCTTCCATTGGACTTGTTCCTTGTGGTGTGTTGGTCCTAATGCAATATGTGTGCCATCATGTAAACAATGTTGTCTTGTGCCCAATTCATGCTATCCTGCCTTCACATTGGCTAATTCCTCATTGTATATGAACTGGAATTAGCTCTTGATGTGTATCCTCATTGTAGGTCAATGTGCTTGTAGCACATCACTGACATTTGTTTGTGACATTCCACCAGATGCAAGCAACACTGAATTGAAATTACCCTGTGGTCAGAAACTGTTGTACTGACATGTGCCTGTTTATTTCTTTATTTAATGTAGGATTCCTTTTGTGAGGTAGGCAAAATGGCTCCAGCTGATGATGTAGACCTAATTTATTGTTGCCTATTGTGTGGGATATTGTCAGATGTATCCCCTCCTTCCATGTTATGAAAGTCTCATTTGATTACTGACACAAAATAACTGAGTCATGTCTTATTTGCTATGTGTCTGACATCATGTCAGCCTATGATTTGAACAACAGAATAAAGATGTTCTCAGACACTTGTATGTATGTGATGTTGTGACATGGTGGTGATCCTGAGTTATTGTTTACAAACAACAGATCCATGCTTCCAGAAATCCCTAGTTTTGGAATTGCAAAGTTCCCATGGTAGTACTTTCACATTGTTATATGTGAGAATTACAACAGGAGACAATGCTTTGGTGACGTGTTTTTAATGAAGTGAACAAGGATAAGATAAAGAAATTAACTTAAAATTCAACAGTGCAAATAAAAAGTGAAGTCTTCAGTCATGGTTGATAAAACCATTGTAGTAGAGTCCAAATTGTCAGGAGTCCAAAGTCCAACATTCTTCTCCCATCAGATATGGAACGTGGGCAAGAATAATCCAACAGAGTGAATCTGAAGCACACACAGGAGGACACTAGGGGTAAGGTTTCTTCCTGGCGGTGACTGGTATCATGCCATCCTGAGCTCCTGAGTTTTTGCGCAGAAGTCTCCTTGGTTTGACAGAGAGGGTTTCTGGAGCTTCTGAGACAGGGGAGCTAGCAGGCGTGTCTTCCTCTGACAGGGCCTCCCTTACTGTGGCTACGGAAGATGTTGATGGCCTGGATGTACTTGGACCACATAAAGGGGTAGATGCAGGTGGAAAACCCCTACAGAGGGTGGTGCTTAAGTCCTCCAGCACCCCAAACAGGAAGGCTACCTACACGATGCTGGCCCCCTCGGTGTAGATTCGGGACCTCAGTGTGGATGCTGGCCACCTCAATGTGGACAGCAGCATCCTCCTGGTATGTGCCCCTCTGCAGCTCCTTCATTTCCCACATTTTGGTCAATACCTGGCCCATGACACTTTGGGAGTCCTGGTAGACTCCCAGGACCTGGGTGATGGCAGCCTGGGTATCCGTGGCCTCAGTGGGCTCACTCTACGGGCCCACAGTACCCTCCCATTATGCCTACCCCCACGGCCCTGTGCCCCTGGCACAGACTGCACCCTCCCACTGGGTCCTGGATCCTCCATGACTGGGGTGATGTTAGCCATCTCAGAATCCAGGACTGGGGGAACAGGATGGGACTGACTGTGCTAGGTGCACCAGCTGTGGGGTAAGTGGTTGGCTGTGTTGTTGCAGCTGGGGTAAGAGGTGTTGTTGTGGGCACAGTGAGCCCCACTGTTGGCGTCTGCCCAGGCTGACCAGATGGGCCAAGACCATCACCCTCGTCCACCTCTTTAGGAGCGCTGTCATCACTGAGGGCTTCTTCCTGGGGTGGACAGGAACTACGTTTGGTTTCTAACCTCTGTGTAGGTGCAGCGGTGGTTCGACCTGTTGAGAAATAGACAACATTGTTAATGGTGGAAGTGAGTTATCTACATCCACATTGTTTGTGTCAAAGTAAATGGGTACCTAGAATGGAACAAAATAGATAGAGATTAGTATTGTCATCTATTTGCATAGAGTTGAAGTTGGTTACTAAACATTTGTTGACATTCAAAAGATGTAGAAGATTTCGTCAGCTCATTATATGTGCAGATTTGTGGCATCTTGGCTTTAGTAAAGGACATGACATCTCTAAAACTCTGCTACACACACACAATGTAGTCACAAAATGTGTATTTGTCCTCTCCATGGCCTAGTTGTGTCTAATACAGGTGAACGGCCAGCTTGGTTATATATTTAGCATTGTTCATTATGTGAGAAGTGAAGAGTCAAGTGGTCGCCTGGCACTGCTAATCAGCTGAGCTTCCTCCATGGCTCACATGCATTAGGGGTACACCATTGTTATGGTGTCACTCATGCCATCAATAGTTTCAGTTGATGGGTCCAGGACACCATCAAGCAAAGTATTCAGACGTATATATGAATGGAGCATTGTCTGTACATTGCACGGTCCATGATGAGTGAAGATCAGTAGAAACAGGGAAGACAAGTGAGAAGGGGCAATATGAGTCTAGCATCTTGGTTAGAGTTCCAGTCACAAGGGCTCATGGTAGTTGTAGTCACTTCAATGTCACTTTGCCAACACTTGAGCAGTGGTAAGCTGCATGACTAGAGTAGATCAGTTGTAACATGACAGACAAGTGAGAAGGGGCAAAAGGAGTCTAGCATCTTGGTTAGAGTTCCAGTCACAAGGCCTCATGGTAGTTGTATTCACTTCAATGTCACTTTACCAACACTGGAGAAATGGTAAGCTTCCTGACTAGTGTAGATCAGTTGTAACATGGCAGACAAATGTGAAGGGGTAAAAGGAGTCTAGCATCTTGGTTAGGGTTGCAGTGACATGGCCTCATGGTAGTAGCAGTCACTTCTATGTCACTTTACCAACACTTGAGAAATGGTATGCTGCATGACTAGGATAGATCAGTAGTAACATGGCAGACTTTTGAGAAGGGGTCATAGGCGTCTAGCATATTGGTTAGAGTTTCAGTCACAAGGCCTCATGGTATTTGTAATCACTTCAATGTCACTTTACCAACACTTGAGAAATGGTGAGCTGCATGACTAGTGTAGATCAGTTGTAACATGGCAGCCAAGTGAGAAGGGACAAAAAGAATCTAGCATCTTGGTTTGAGTTGCAGTGACAGGGCCTCATGGCAGTTGTAGTCACTTCAATTTCACTTTACCAACACTTGACAAACGGTTAGTGTACCATACCTGTTGGCAACATGCATCTGGGATGGACTATACATTTACATTTTTACACATATCATGGGTCCTGGATTGATATTTTGATGGTAATGCACTTACAGACAGCATTGCAACATGTGGCATGTCATGGAGTTGGACACTTGTGCTCTTATATGCAGCTATATACATTGTCACAGACAAACCAACATCTCAGATACTTTGAGCATTGTATGTTAGGAAAGTAATCAAGAACACAATAGTAAAAGCAGGGCATAGGTCTGGAAATTAAGAAGAATCTTCTGTGGTTAATCCTATTCAGATTTTTCCTGAACGGATTTCTGTGCGCCCTCTGAATGTTTTTTGCTATATCTTCCTCCTAATCTTCGATCTTAGACCCTGTCTTTATAAGGGAAACCACATATGCTTTTATGTCATCCCCTTCCACTCCCTCTGGGACACTCAGGATTCTTAAGTTATTGCTCCTTGAATTATTCTCCAATTGTTCTAACTTATCCTGTATTTCTTGCTCATCACATCCCAGTGCCTGAATTTCTGTCTTGTTTTTCCACACGTCTTCTTTCAGCTCCCCGACTGTATCCTGGAGGGACTGAGTTCTTGCTGAGAGAAGATCTCATTTTTTTTCTCGAGGGCCTCGCAGAAGCTTCATATTTCTCCCTGACTTTCTTCTGAGACTGCAAAACCCTTTCTAATGTCCACTGTAAGAGATTAAATTATAGCTTCTAAGGAGATTGCAGAAGGAACTGATACTGTATTACTCTTCTCAGCGTCCTGAACTGGAGCACTAGCCCTTGCCTCCCTCATGGGTGCATCTCCCCTTTCAATATTTGGGGTCTCTTCCATGTTCTCCAAAATTTGGAATCTCCTCCCCCCAGACTTAGTCAAGTCACCTCCAAGCTGCCATTATTTGTGGAGGTTCCGCGCCAGCCCACAACTCTTCTGTTGAATCATTGGTTTGCTCCCTAGTGTCCACAACATTAGGTAAAACCTTAGAAAAGACTTTAATGATGGGTAACTTACAGCCCTGTTACAACTGTTGTCTCTAGTTGTTTACTAAATTTCCCACCCCTCAATTAATCCCTAGGTATACACACCAGGGGCCAGGGGTAATCGCTACATGCATTAATCTCTAATGTCCAAAGTGTTGGGGGAAATTGTTGAGAGGACTCTTAAGAGGCTTCTTTTTAGCACTGGGTGGTTTCCAAGGCCTACCTCTTACTTAATTTTCACTCAGTTCAGCAACATGCTCCCTTCCCAAACTGGCCCCAGCTATCCTCCCTCTTCCCCTACTTGTTTAGCCTTCACCACTTTTGCTGCTTCCAAGGTTATTCCCACTGGTTTTGGTGCTGCATCCTCCTTTCTACTACCACTTCCTCTCCTTCCACGACTGATTCCATGCCTACCGCACCTCCTGCTTCCTCTGCTATAGCAGTGAGGACTACGCTTGTGCTGACGCTGCCCCAGCTCTTCCCAGAGGAGACCTTGTGCCGCTGCCCTGCAGCTCTTCCTGAGCTCCAGGACGGTCTTAGACAAGCGTGTACTCGCGCTGGCTCACGGGTTAACAAGAGACTCCTTTGCAGCCTCCCAAAGAAATGCTGCGGTAAGATGGCACTTTTACCCACACATTCATCTGCGACCATGCTTCCCTGGGGTTTTAAATTAAACTTGGCCGGCATCCCGATGCAGTGGACGCTCTAGCGACCTGCCGGTGTGTCGGCCAATTTAACTCACGGACTAAACATCATTTCAAATGCTGACGACACGCAGCTCATCCTGTCCCTCATAGAAGACACCGACTCCAGAAGAGCCAACTACCAGAACACCTTGTCTGACATCACCAACTGGATGAAGGCCCACTGCCTTAAGCGCAACAAGGAGAAAATGGAGGTACTCATCTTGGGAAACAACCCCTCCCCCTGGGACAACTCTGGGTGGCCCTTCACACTCAGCCCTGCTCCTGCTCCCTCCACCCGTGTAGGCAACCACGGGATCATCCCGGACAGCCAACTAACCATGAAGAACCAAGTCAACGCTGTCTCCTCCCCCTGCTTCCACACCCCATCTCCACCAGGAAAACAGTCACCCAATTCCACATCTCCAGCCGCCTTGACTACAGCAACGCGCTCAATGCCAGAACCACCAAACATCTACTCAACCACCTCCAGACCATCCAGAAAACTACAGCAACACTCATACCCAAACTCCTCAGGATAACCAGCTGCTCCCCCCACCTCAGAGCCCTCCACTTTCTCCCCATACAGAAAGTATGCCTCTTCAAGCTCCTGACTCATACCTACTAGGCCCTCCAGAACTCCAGGCCTGCCTATATCAATCACGGCCTGATGTCCCATCGACCCACCAGGGAACTCTGCTCCACCTTCCTTACCCTGGCCCACACCCCCCACATCCGCCAGAACTGCTGCGGAGGTCGTTCCTTCACCTACCTGGCTGCCAAGTCCTGGAGCAAACTCCCCCTTCACCTATGCACCTGTCCTTCACTTGATGAAGTAAGGAAGAAGCTTAAGACATGGCTCTTCAACCAAGGACGTCAGGACCTAGCGCCTGGAGACCCCCCGGGGTGACGAGTCATGCTTTACTAGAACTCGTTGATTGATTGAGTTAACCATGTTTAAGGGTGTGAGCACAAACACAAAAGCACTGGTTAGTATACAGAGTCCTAAGGCCAACAAAAACGAATTCACGCAAAACAAAATGGAGGGAAACAGGCAATATATTCTGGGGAAGACCACCCTAAGGCTGACAGGTCTAACAGCTTGTAAACAGAAACACAATTTATTCCACCACATATCTTTCTTCCTATGGGTTTACAGTGAAAACATGAAAAATCCTAAACAGACATTTAACAAAAACACCAAAAGCAATGAGCTCTGTCCCATGGCTGTCTCTGTGCCTTAAAGTCTGGGCATTCAAGAAAGCCAGAGATAGGAGCAAATGCAAAACATTTACACGACTAAAACTATCCCACAGGACATTGCACAGAGAGGCATTTCACTTTTTCCTGCCTCTTTCAGTGTAGAAACCCATACCATCAAGGTTCGCACATTAGTAATTTATTATGCATGTTCAGTTCAGTATGCAGAAAAGTAAAACATATATGAAGGCTAGTTCATAGATACTGAGGTATGAATTTGTCCCTGTTTCTTTTTGATGCAGATGCCTTGGAAAATGCAGGTAAAGTATGTATGGAATAAAATAAATCAATGAACATGTTGAGCATTTGATAAACAGGACACAATATTTGGGGCACAAAGATAAAACACAAAAAACAGTAATTAATAACCAACATGCACTATTCAGACTACAAAATCAAATAGGTACAGCCACAGTATACAGACATAAAATCCTCAAGGTTATGTATACTTGTTCATCTCCAGTCAATGTGTGACAGCTGTGACACAGTCATCAAAAAACAACAAATAGCCACAGGGCAAAATACACCAAAAATGTCTCATCCGTTACAGAATCCTCCAAAAATTAATTATCACCCACTGCTACCAAACAAAAATGATGGAAAGGTTCTACAAGACATACAAGTCGACCCTAGGACAAGTTAAAAGGCTCAAATAGAGAGGAATATGAGAATATGATGGAGTCAACTCTCATTCAACCGACTATGAAAACATATACATAGGGTGCATGCTCTGATGCTCCAAATACATGCATGCAATACAATCTGGCCTGTCTGTACTCCCTCATACAGAAAACAGCCAAACAAAAAGTTTTCAGATTCATTCATTTATTCTCTTTAGACTGAGTTTCATATTTTGCCCTTGATGTTTGGCACAGTCTTTATTAGCTTAACGTTAATGACGATTTAATGCTCATTTGTAGGATAACGCACTCTAATCTTGATGAACTGGGCCTTAAATGCTCTCTCTTGTCTATTTATCAGTGGATACAATTTGTTATGCTGTGTATTTTTTTCGACTAGATGGGGGTATTTTTGTGATCCACAACTTAAGGTTCCCAGGTCCATGACTTGTTGGCCGGTAGCAATGGTGACAACCTTAGAACTTTTGACAACCAACTATACTTCAAGTACCATGCCAATAAGGTCATGGCAATCAGCTCCTCCTCATTGAAAATCCTAAAGAAGATTATTCCTTTTCTCCCCCCAGACTAATGCAAGGCATTCACTCAGGTGATGACGATGGATTGCCTAGACTTCCTCAGCTCCCTTCTTTTGGATTACCAAAATGCCTTTTGGACACGTAGCTGAGGATTCTCTTGCCCATCAGGCCTTAAGGTTGAGAAGGTGCACCCCCATCTTCACCCATCAGAAATCTTCCACCTGGCCATCGATAGCCAAGCAGCCCTTGTTTAAATGTTGCTGCCTTTTTCATCATGCTATATTCAATAGTGTCCTCTTTTTCTGCAGAAGAAATTTGCTCGATATGTTCTAGGCATCTTCTTCACTCCTCCTCACTCCCTCTCATCATCCCCCCATGTGAGACTGAGAGGACACACATTTTCAGTTCTCACTACTGGAAAAGCCCTTGCTTTCACTCTCAAACATTCTTGAATTCCTCTTGTTTTATGCAAGATCCTGAAGACTTGATTTTTCACCAACTCACTCCTCTCCAACTTGCCTTCCGATTAGTCATTTCCCTTGATCTCAGTGCCAGGGCACCCTAATCCAGGGCAATCACTGTGCTTCATAAATTATCATCATCATCATTATTGAGATGACATTTAGAAGCACCCATGACATCATACAGACCATATATATTAAGATTCATTATCATATTTTAGTAGGCAAGGACACAATTGTAAGCAAGTCTAAATATGTGAACATTATCATACATGGGGGCATATTAGCAAGAACCTCGTTAAAATTATCGCCGTTTTAGCGGCAGGAAACTGCCGCTAAAGCGGCGATAATGGGCTTGCTAATATGCGTTATAGAATTCAATAGAAGCCCAGGTTAGATGTGCAGGACATCTAACCTGGGCTTCTATTGAATTCTATAACGCATATTAGCAAGCCCATTATCGCCGTTTTAGCGGCAGTTTCCTGCCGGTAAAACGGCGATAATTTTAACGAGGTTCTTGCTAATATGCCCCTACATGTTCTCAGTGAATAGTATCAGGATCCATACATTAGCTCTTTCCTTTCAAGAGGCTTTTGAACAATTGCATAACCATCAATCGACCCAAATGTAACCCTAGCCAGAGTAAATTATTTGAATCAGCTTATCAGATGAAAGATAAGGAACTTGAAATCGATCATAAGTCTACAGAAATAAATAGAAATTAGGTTTATTCCCTTACAAGAAACCGGGGCAATAGAGGATGCAGTGATGAATTATTATTAACCCTGGGCATAATACTTCGCTACGCTCACGGAGCATGCAAAGTTTGTGCTACTACGCACTACGCAAATTGCACGTAGCAGAATGAAAAACTGTGCTAATCGACGTAGCGTAGCAGCAGTATAATTAACACCTACAAACGCTTTGATAAAGCAATTTTTGATGCTAAAAAGCATGTAACCAATTCACAAAAGTGAACTTTGACAATAAAATCTCAAGCAATGAGAGAGGTGATGATTTTGGGGTCCCCCCTAACCTAGGGGGAGGACCAAGCAGATGCCTTGAACACAAAAAGCATATCATGTGAACGATTCAGTGGTGGTCCCTTCCTCCTAGGACCACCCAAGCACAGTTATGGGCAAAAATACAATCCCAACCAAAGGCCCTGCAAAGCATTATGGGACGAGATTAGCAGTGGGCAGTGAATATTATAGTGTCCAATATCAAAATAATTCTACAAAGAGCTGCAGTTCCACTAGTCGTTACTAGATGTCCCTCACAAGTCAAATGCAAAAGCATTGAAATTATTAATACATCAAGCTGCAGTTCCACTAGTCGTTACTAGATGTCCCTCACGAGTCAAATGCAAAAGCATTGAAACCCTTTCATGAAGCTTTTGCATTTGACTCGTGAGGGACATCTAGTAACGACTAGTGGAACTGCAGCTCTTAGTAGAATTATTTTGATATTGGATACTATAATATTCACTGCCCACTGCTAATCTCGTCCCATAATGCTTTGCAGGGCCTTTGGTTTGGATTGTATTTTTGCCAATAACTGTGCTTGGGGTGGTCCTAAGAGGATGGGACCACCACTGAATCGTTCAAAAGATGTGCTTTTTGTTTTCAAGGCATCTGCTTGGTTCTCTCCCTAGGTTAGGGAGGATCCCAAAATCATCACCTCTCTCACTGCTTGTTAATTTATCCTTTTCACTTTTGTGAAATGACTATATGCATTTTTAGCATATAAAGACAGAGATATTTATTTTATCTTAACTTGCACTGTGCAAGATGCCTTTGGCAATTATTGTACAGTGCAGTCAAGCACACAGCTACGCACTACGCAATTTGCATAGCTATGTGTAGTTCAAAATGTACTTCACGTAGCTACATGAAGTGCTGTTACGCAAACTACGCCCAGGCTTAATTATTATCTTGCTTACAATCGGAAATGCCTTAAAGGGTAAATTTCATAGGCCAGCTGGTGGTTTACCAATTTTAGTGATTTCAGGGATGAAGCACAGACGTAGATGATCTATGAAGAAACGTTTCAAAGATCTAACAATGGTGAATGTATTCTTCTTCCCTAATAAAGCCTAAACTATTAAGAGATATGGTTCATCTTCTTGAAAAGATACGATCCAAGTCTCCTATTGCCCCAATACTTTTAATTGGAAACAACATAGTGGTCCAGCACACTTAATTTCGATTAACAAGTCGATTTAACAAAGGTTTTACCGAAGTGATCCTTAGTATATTTAAAACATTCAATCACAAATCAAATATCAAAACAGAAATGGCAATTTCAGCAGGGTTTGTTGTTTAAGTTCTTTATTGGAGACTTCTTTTTTCAGACAGATTAAAACCGTAGCCAACGCGTTTCGTCCTCGCGGACTTCTTCAGGGCTACAAACAACATACATATATACAAAATTACTGTACAAAAATGTATTACATATACATTTTATAGAATTTTTTTAATAAAAAATCCATTTAATTTTAAAACACTATTATTTTTGAAATTTATATTGCAATGAGTTTTCTTGTCAATGCTGATATACATAACACATAATATATCAAGCATGCTCCAAAATCCTGTTCTATTTCAAGATTCATATTGCATTGCATTTATATATTTACACTAATATACATAGAACAAAATATTGCAAGAATCAATCTCATATTCCTGATTGAGCTCTGAAAGCTTCTGCTGACATTGCCACTTTTCATATTATCTAAAAATATTTTATCCACAGTATATTGCATCTACACTGTTGACCTTTTCACTATTATTTAGTAGTCTTTCGTGTCCCTGGTGGGGAGGAACATTAATGCCTTTAATACATACAGTATGATGTTCCCTAGCTTATATAGTGAAGGAAAGATTCTTATCAAACACAAAACACTCTGTTTTTATCCTTGGTTGGATTCTTTTGCGTTGTGCAGTGTCTCCTTCTATAGTCAGGCAGTTTATTGTTTTATCTATTGAAAGTAATTGAGGAGAGAGCCCCATTAAACTACGTACATCCAGTGTGACATTCCCTAGCTTATATGGTAAAGGAACAATTCTTACCAAAAAAACAAGACACTCTTTTTAATCCTTGGTTGGATTTTTGCCTTGTGCAGTGTCTCCTTCTATAGTCAGGCAATATATTGTTTTATCTATTGAAGGCAATTGTAAAGAGAACTCCATTAGACTATATACATACTAGACAAGTGGTCCTAAGGTTAGAGCAAATTTTGCTAGTACCTGTTGTCTCGTTGAATTGGTCTGACGGGTAATCGAAGTATTTAATTTTTCTTCATATCCCAAGTTGTCCGTGTAAGTAACATACTGGTCTCATGGCAAGAATAACCTCAATATTAATATCATTCCATTAGTGACTCTGTAATGGAGAAAGAGAGAGCCAAGTCCCTTTGTATTATTTCACTGTATAAGTGGTGTTTGAATTTATAATCAGAATTTAGTAAACTATTTCTAGGTGAAATCGAAGTATTTAATGAATAGGTTTACTCCACCACTCTTTTAAAGATCTTCACTTAAAATGCGTGCTTTATGAGAAATGTCACTAATAAATAAAACACCTGAATTGGTAAGGTAACATATCCTCTACACTATTGTGACATGTGTAAACTTTTTTATTGAAATGGAATAGCGGGTCACAAAACATAACTATAAAATAAAACTCATGGGAGATGGTATGTGCCGCAGTTGTCCTTTTCTGCATTATAAAAACATTCTTTTAAAAGGTAGCGGGTAGAGACTCCCCCCCAAAAACAGACCCAAAAACTGTCCCAATCTTATTCCATAAAGCACAAGGTTAAGGTTTTTCCCTCTGCATGCTAAATGACTCATCCTTTTACCAGAAGTCAATAAAGTATACCCCTACAGCAAGACCGAACGCTATCCTAACTTCATGATTCAGGCATTTTAACTTACTTCAGAGCTGTATTCTGGCCGGCGTGGTAGCGTGGCGTCCAATGTTCATATGAGCATTGCAGCCACGGGCTCAGTTTAAATAGCCAGCTAAATCGGCTAATTCCCGTCACCTACAAGTGTGTTGCAGAACAGCCTCTGAACCATTCTTTTTCGGGCGCCATATTAGAATGGCAACGATTGTATTTAACGAACTTGAAAACGTGTTTGTAATGTTTTACAATGGTGACTGTTACCAAAGTTTAATACTTTTAGCCAAAGAAAAATTATATGCTAAGTTTAGATCACCATAGATGATCCAAACCGAGAGCTTTCGTATCGGGTGCAACTCTATGTACATTACTTCGTACTTGCCGTTTTTCACTTTCTGCCGGTATTTAAGCTTTTTGAGTGCTGATACTGTTAAACTCTTGACATGAATCCTAAAGTATAAGTAAAGCTTGGCAGTGTGGTGATATATTATTTTAAAACTGAAACGCCAACCACATGTGCTAAATATATGTACATGGCGGCCATCTTAAAAAGGTCGGATAGTACTGTGTTTCTTTTTGAAACAAAAGGAGTTTCGTATCCGGTGCAACTTTATGTATATTACTTCGTACTCTCTGTTTTTCACTATCTACAAGTATTTCAGTTTTTAGAGTGCTGATACTGTTCAAATCTTGACATAAATCCTAGAGTCTTAGTAAAGCTTGGCAGTGTAGCGATTTGTTATTTTAAAACCGAAATGCCAACCACATGCACTAAATATATGTACATGGTGGCCATCTTAGAAGGGTCGAGTAATACTGTGTGATAAACAAAAGGAGTTTTGGCCACACTGCTGCATGGTTGCTGAATGATACGGAAATATATTTAACTAGATCGTCAACCATACGCTCCATATTTATATATATGGCGTATTTATATTTTTGGCGACCATCTTAAAATGGTTTAGTGATATTTCAAGTTCTCAAAGTGAGTTGGAAACCTATGCCATACCAATATGTTGTTACACACGGATGCCCCCCAAGTGATAATAAGAACTAATGCCCTAAGTTGTGAGACAATTTTAAGGACAAACCAATAAGTGCTGGAGATAATAACATTGGCTTGAAGATAGTTATGTTATATTTTATCTACAGTAATAATATCGTCCAGTACCCATATTTTAGGCTATTGATCATCGTGACTGTCTTGCGAAAATCAGGCGGTTATGATGTTAAGTGGCTGCACCCAGGGTGAATACACACATGTCAATAATACCCCATGTTGGTACCAATAGTCCTAAAGTGACAAACCAATGTAAACCATTCAAGAGTAATTTAAAAACTATTTATCACAACAGCCTGTCTTATTTAATCATCCTTAAAAAGCAGGATAAGGACCTCAGTGCACTAGAGGATGACTTTTCTGTCACAGATCGTGATGTCCTACAGAAAGTGAAAGAATTCATTATTGGTGTTCAGGCCAGACACTGTGTGGTCCTAAGACGGCATATCCAACTCGCCTCTGCTTTTTTCAATGTCCGTTCACTATCACCACCCCTTTCTGGTGTTTTTATATGTTCCAATGCATGGAACCATATATTCATTTCTGTGAACAGGAATGCAAACAAGATTACAAAGCAAAACACAGATGAGGAAGTAAGGGATTTAATTGTAGAAACTCTTAATGAAAATGTCACTGTTGAGGATAGACCCACACCTAATGAATTGAGTATCATTAATCTGTCAACCAAATCACTAACTGACCAGGAAAAAACTATTCTTCAGAAAGGCCTGAATTTCTGTATAACTGATACATGTAATTTTGTAAATACCCACATTGACTTGTACAAATTTGTTCGGAAATTGCGATTAAAAACGTTCTTTGAAGATCACCCCATGGTTCCAAATGTTTCATCCAACAGAACTGATATGTCAACCTTAACTATTGCAGATTTAAATGTCACACATTTGCTTGCAACCTTGGATGGTGATGATGATGATATTGATATTGTTAAGACCGCTGGGATGCTAGAGATATATGAGGACACCACCATTGACAGTGGCCTACGAAATAGATCAAAATTCATGCCTCCTAAAACACAAGATTCTTTTATAGACGAGTTCTATCACAAAGTAACACAGCAGTTACACCAGCTGGAAGACAAACACACTAATAACATACACTGTAAACATGTCTTTAATTTGTCCAAAACGGATAGGGCAATTCTGACATCCTTAAGAGACGACCACGATTTGGTAATACGGGAGGCTGACAAGGGGGGAAACATTATGGTGATGAATCGTGTTGATTATATGGGAGAAATAGAAAGACAATTACAAAATATAGGCTGTTATACTGAACTAAGTGAGAATCCCATAAACAATATTGAAAAAAACATCAACACCAGATTACGAGACTGGCATGAATCGTGTCTCATTTCCGATCAAGAGTATAAATACTTGCAGGCACATGACTCTAGACACCCATGTATCTATATCCTTCCCAAAGTCCACAAAGGAGGGACATTTCCCCCCGGTAGACCCATTATATCAGGGAACGGTGGTCCAACAGAACGTCTCTCTGAATACGTGGATGGCTTTTTACAGCCATTTGTGAAAAACCTGCCATCTTACTTGAAAGACAGTAGGGATGTCCTATGTAAACTGGAGGACTTTGTTTGGGACAGCAGTGATTTACTGTTCGTCACCATGGATGTGGAGAGTTTATACACGTGCATCCAAACAGAACGTGGTCTAGATGCCCTAAAATACTTTTTGTACAAGCGGAATGCTAGACATTTGGAACACACTCTCATGCTACTTGAGATGACCCGCATGATTCTGACCATGAATGTATTCTTGCACGATGACAAGTGGTTCCTACAGAGGCAAGGGACAGCCATGGGATCCAGGTTTGCTCCGTCTTATGCAAACCTTTTTATGGGTGTGTATGAGACAGAGCATGCCTGGGGACCGGGCTCACAGGAGTGGAGCAACAACATCATATTCTATGGTAGATACATAGATGATGTTCTACTAATTTGGAATGGAGGAGTCGATGAGTTACTTGCATACCACGAATATCTAAATCGAAACAGGTTTAATGTTAAGATGACCATTAATTATTCCAGGGAATCAATAGATTTCCTGGATTTGAAACTGTACATCTCTAACAATACAATTCAGAGTGACATTCACAAAAAATCAACCGCCTGCAACAGTGTATTACACGCGGATAGCGCACACCCCAGAGTGACTATTAATGCTATACCTTATGGGGAAATGATCAGGGCTAGGCGCAATTGCAGTGAGGAAAAACATTTCGTTAGAGGCGTAAAAAACATAAAACGGAATTTCCATGACAGAGGATACTCACAGAATTGCCTGAAACAAGCTGAGACTAGGGTCATGCAAGTAGATTGCAAATCCACATTAGTGCCTAATCAGGGAGGGACTAGCAAAAGAGAAACATCAAAGGAGATTGTGTTTATAACGCAATATAATGCATACAGTGACCATGTATACAATATTTTACGAAAAAATTGGCACTTAATATCATCAGGTCAGATGCCTGCTGGTACCATCTCCAAAAAACCTAAAATTGTGTACAGAAGAGGCAACACCCTCAAAAAGATGTTGTGCCCGAGTTATGTAAAGAATAAGAAGTCTAGTGCCACCACATGGTTGCCAAGTAAACCACCGGGCTTTCATGTATGTGGAACATGCATATTGTGCAAATTTGAATGTAACAAGAAACATAAGTTTAAATACAACACTGCTAGGGAGTATACAATCACGACGTTCATCAACTGTAACACTACGTATACAGTTTATGTATTAGGCTGCGCCTGCAAAAAGAACTACGTAGGTAGCAGCATTCGGAGACTTAAAATTAGGATTCGGGAGCATGTAAGGGCCATTAAAAACAAGGATGATAGATATCCTGTAGCTGTGCATATACATGAGCACCACCCTACAGAAATGAATATATGGTTCCATGCATTGGAACATATAAAAACACCAGAAAGGGGTGGTGATAGGGAACGGACATTGAGACAAGCAGAGGCAAGTTGGATATGCCGTATTAGGACCACAGTGTCTGGCCTGAACACCAATAATGAATTCTTTCACTTTCTGTAGGACATCACGATCTGTGACCGAAAAGTCATCCTCTAGTGCACTGAGGTCCTTATCCTGCTTTTTAAGGATGATTAAATAAGACAGGCTGTTGTGATCAATAGTTTTTAAATTACTCTTGAATGGATTACATTGGTTTGTCACTTTAGGACTATTGGTACCAACATGGGGTATTATTGACATGTGTGTATTCACCCTGGGTGCAGCCACTTAACATCATAACCGCCTGATTTTCGCAAGACAGTCACGATGATCAATAGCCTAAAATATGGGGCTGGCACAATCATATGGTACGTGGGCTATTCCCATATTCCCGTATAACCCTGGGAACTGGACGATATTATTACTGTAGATAAAATATAACATAACTATCTTCAAGCCAATGTTATTATCTCCAGCACTTTTTGGATTCTCCTTAAAATTGCTTCACAACTTAGGGCATCAGTTCTTATTATCACTTAGGGGGCATCCGTGTGTAACAACATATTGGTATGGCATAGGATTCCAACTCACTTTGAGAACTTGAAATATCACTAAACCATTTTAAGATGGTCGCCAAAAATATAAATACGCCATATATATAAATATGGACCGTATGGTTGACGATCTAGCTAAATATATTTCTGTATCACTCAGCAACCATGCAGCAGTGTGGCCAAAACTCCTTTTGTTTATCACACAGTATTACTCGACCCTTCTAAGATGGCCGCCATTTACATATATTTAGTGCATGTGGTTGGCGTTTCAGTTTTAAAATAACATATCGCTACACTGCCAAGCTTTACTAAGACTCTAGGATTTATGTCAAGATTTGAACAGTATCAGCACTCTAAAAACTTAAATATTTGTAGAAAGTGAAAAACAGCGAGTACAAAGTAATATACATAAAGTTGCACCGGATACGAAACTCCTTTTGTTTCATAAAGAAACACAGTACTATCCGACCTTTTTAAGATGGCCGCCATGTACATATATTTAGCGCATGTGGTTGGCGTTTCAGTTTTAAAATAATATATCACCACACTGCTAAGCTTTACTTATACTTTAGGATTCATGTCAAGAGTTTAACAGTATCAGCAATCTAAAAGCTTAAATACCTGCAGAAAGTGAAAAACGGCGAGTACGAAGTAATGTACATAAAGTTGCACCCAATACGAAAGCTCTCAGTTTGGATCGTCTATGGTGATCTAAACTTAGCATATAATTTTTCTTTGGCTAAAAGTATTAAACTTTGGTAACAGTCACCATTGTAAAACATTACAAACACGTTTTCAAGTTCGTTAAATACGATCTTTGCAATTCTAATATGGCGCCCGAAAAAGAATGGTTCAGAGGCTGTTCTGCAACACACTTGCAGGTGACGGGAATTAGCCGATTTAGCTGGCTGTTTAAACTGAGCCCGTGGCTGCAATGCTCATATGAACATTGGACGCCACGCTACCACGCCGGCCAGAATACAGCTCTGAAGTAAGTTAAAATGCCTGAATCATGAAGTTAGGATAGCGTTCGGTCTTGCTGTAGGGGTATACTTTATTGACTTCTGGTAAAAGGATGTGTCATTTAGCATGCAGAGGGAAAAACCTTAACCTTGTGCTTTATGGAATAAGATTGGGACAGTTTCTGGGTGTGTTTTTGGGGGAGTTTCTACCCGCTACCTTTTAAAAGAATGTTTTTATAATGTAGAAAAGGACAACTGCGGCACATACCATCTCCCATGAGTTTTATTTTATAGTTATGTATTGTGACCCGCTATTCCATTTCAATAAAAAAGTTTACACATGTCACGATAGTGTAGAGGATATGTTACCTTACCAATTCATGTGTTTTATTTATTAGTGACATTTCTCATAAAGCACACATTTTAAGTGAAGATCTTTAAAAGAGTGGTGGAGTAAACCTATTCATTAAATACTTGGATTCCACCTAGAAATAGTTTACTAAATTCTGATTATAAATTCAAGCACCACTTATACAGTGAAATAATATAAAGGGACTTGGCTCTCTCTTTCTCCATTATAGAGTCACTAATGTAATGATATTAATATTGAGGTTATTCTTGCCATGAGACTAGTATGTTACTTACACTGAAAACTTGGGATATGAAGAAAAATTAAATACTTCGATTACCCGTCAGACCAATTCAACGAGACAACAGGTATTAGCAAAATTTGCTCTAACCTTAGGACCACTTCTCTAGTATGTATATAGTCTAATGCGGTTCTCTTTACAATTGCCTTCAATAGATAAAACAATATATTGCCTGACTATAGAAGGAGACACTGCACAATGCAAAAAATCCAACCAAGGATTAAAAAAGAGTGTCTTGTTTTTTTGGTAAGAATTGTTCCTTTACCATATAAGCTAGGGAATGTCACACTGGATGTACGTAGTTTAATGGGGCTCTCTCCTCAATTACTTTCAATAGATAAAACAATAAACTGCCTGACTATAGAAGGAGACACTGCACAACGCAAAAGAATCCAACCAAGGATAAAAACAGAGTGTTTTGTTTTTGGTAAGAATCTTTCTTTCACTATATAAGCTAGGGAACATCATACTGTATGTATTAAAGGCGTTAGTGTTCCTCCCCACCCGGGACACGAAAGACTACTAAATAATAGTGAAAAGGTCAACAGTGTAGATGTAATATACTGTGGATAAAATATGTTTAGATAATATGAAAAGTGGCAATGTCAGCAGAAGCTTTCAGAGCTCAATCAGGAATATGAGATTGATTCTTGCAATATTTTGTTCTATGTATATTAATGTAAATATATAAATGCAATGCAATATGAATCTTGAAATAGAACAGGATTTTGGAGCATGCTTGATATATTATGTGTTATGTATATCAACATTGACAAGAAAACTCATTGCAATATACATTTCTAAAATAATAGGGTTTTAAAATTAAATGCATTTTTTATTTAAAAAAATCTATAAAATGTATATGTAATACATTTTTGTATAGTAATTTTGTATATATGTATGTTGTTTGTAGCCCTGAAGAAGTTTGCGAGGACGAAACGCGTTGGCTACGGTTTTAATCTGTCTGAAAAAAGAAGTCTCCAATAAAGAACTTAAAGAACAAACCCTGCTGAAATTGCCATTTCTGTTTTGATATTTGATTTGTGATTGAATGTTTTAAATATACTAAGGATCACTTCCATAAAACATTTGTTAAATCGACTTGTTAATCGAAATTAAGTGTGCTGGACCACTATGTTGTTTTGGAATTAGGAGATTTTGTGTATCTCAGGAGACTTAGGGGTTTTGAGTCTCCGGTCCTTAGCACCTTGTGCATCCAAATACATACTTCTCCACTAAAGATAGGTGCAATCTGTTTTGCCTCAATCCCCTTTCAATTTGCCTTGTACTTTTAATTGGAAACTTTAATGCTAAAATGTCAAGTTGACTAAAGATGAATGAGCTCCAGTTAGGAAAAAAAGGTTTGAAGATACTGGCACAGATTCCTCTAGATACTCCTGGCCCAAAATAGAAAAAGCTTTCTGCACCACGTGAAGCTTTTACTAGAATAAATGATATGTCTAAAGGGGATTAGTCGAGTAAACATAATTATGATAAATGAAGGCTGTCTTTGCTTATTGGCTTTGCCATAATATCTTCTGAGAATTTTCATTTGGTAAGTCACTTTGAAATTGGGTACCTGATGGGAGGGGGTGACCATAAGCCCCTCTTGCTAACAATAGGCTATTCTGCTCAAAAAAGGGATATCTGGCAGAACGGGGCAACAAATCCAATGCAAAAATGAACAAAAAAATATATGGTCAGCAAAATGAAAAAGGAAGGTGGTAGAAATAAGTAAAGATCTTTTGAGATCCAATAAGGATATGAACCCAAAGTCATACTGGATAAATATGAAAATCTAATATTTACAGTAAGAAGCCTAGCAGCAAAGGCAATACAAATACGGGGCGCCCTGTATTCCAGGGAACCTGGGTAGTGAAGCCATATACAGAAAACACAGTTCTGTAAGGAACAATTCAAGCCAACAATTTCATGCTTTAGCAGAAGCTCATTTCCTTGTCTTTCCTATCAATCCAACACAATCAATGTGACAAAGAAACCTTCATCAAATATAATTCACATATTATAAAAAAGTAAATGTAACAACAGTTCCAAATGAACATATAGGTGCTCCTAGTGTTGGCGCAAAGCAGGTGAAAAGAGGTTAAAAAGGATTTCCAACGTGCAGCATCAAATAAGGTATCGTTATGATCAACAGGTAGACGTTTTGCCACTTGCAATGATTCTGATGGATTCTTCCTCAGGAAAAAATTAAAACGGGAAACAACCTATTAAAGACATTGGAACTGTCAAAAACCATAAACAATACAGTGATCTGTAGGCAAAAAAATGCTTGTGAAGTCTGCTCACCTGACCAAAGAATCCTGGGAAATCATGGAAAGTCACAAGACCCTGGGCTCTTAAAAATATCAAATTAAGGAACCTTTATAATACTAAGATCAATGTTTCTGACTGGTATCCTAAAGAGCTCAGTGAATGCAAGCACTGAGGCTAATCACCAAACTCACCCGTGATCAGCCAAAGGTTACTCCAAATTTAATTAACTGTGGCATCTCTGACACATTGTGTCTATGACTGAGGCACGCCAAGTGATGGTAGGCCTAAGTCATGGTGCAGAAAAAGCGAAAGACCTTACATCGTGAAGGAAGAGTATACTTTCTGCCATAACTCCCCCAGTCATAATGATTGCTTACCAGACCCAAACCTTAGAGTGGTGGTCAGAAACCAAAAAACAGTGAACTCAAATGTATCCACGTGTCACAGTGTAATCTACAAAGTCTGTCTCAGCCTACTCAGGAAAGTTGAATAGTCATGCTCTGGAATCTAAAAACATGCATTTGTTGTCTGGCAGTGAGTGTAACCGTCTCGCCATGCCCATTGAAGCTCTACAAACTGCCAAAATGCCACATCAAATAAAAAGGTACATACGTTGTAATTTCCAAACACTGTTTAGGACGCACACTGTAAATGGAAAAATATTGCAAAGCAGAGGCCGTCCCAATTACACATACACTGCTTCAGATGGAGTGGGATAAGTTATCCCTTACCACAACGAGTCGGTGAAGGCATGCCATGCACCACGAGGCCATTAAAAGAGGATCAGTCAAAGGGAGATAATGTCCATGTGTGTGCTCATAAAGAAGAGGGACAAAGGACTAAACACTGGACCATAAACCAGCAGAGAAGTATCTACAGGAGACACACCAACCTCTTGAGTGTAAAATCACTTACTGAGCGAGAAGAAGTGTGCATGCAACAGCTAACGAGTTGTCGCGTCCCCGGACCCACAAATGCACAGGACACCGGTAAGGGTTAGATTGCTTTATTACTCTCGTCTACGAGCTGGCTGTGCACACTCCGCCTCTGTTCCCCTTCCTGTCGCTACTGTCCTCCCCACACCCCTGACCGGATGTGGTGTCCGGTTCCCTCCTGACCCCTCTGTCCATGGCAGGGTCCTAGTGCCCTTCCCCAGGTCACTACATCTCCCCCTTTGGTCACAAAGAAATGACGAGCACGTCAACCCATCGATCGGTAGATGGTCATAGATACAAGCCTGTCAGCTGACGTGCCGGTGTGCTTTCGCCCGTTACATTTCCTCTATTAGTCTTTTGGGCCTCCTGCATGCTCTTCTTGAGCCGGTCTCCATTTGTTGCTCTTCCACTGGTCCTTGCTCCTGTCCGTTGCTTTCCGACCCTTTTTGTTCTGCTGTTTCCTCATCTTGGTCCTCTTCATGTTTCTCCTTCAGCCCTTTGAAGTGTGAGATATTCCGTGTGATCCTCTGGTGTTCTGACTCCGCCGTGATCATTGGGCCCTTCACTTTCGTTACTGTCAGCGGGTCTTTGGAGAACATGCTGTCAGATTTCCTCTGCTGTCGTTGACGCACTATCACTGTGTCCCCTTCCTTCAGGTGTGACGGGATGGCGTGTCGCCTGGCATCTGCGTAGTCTTTCATCTTCCCTTTCGCCTCTCTGTCCTTAGCTGCAATGCTGCTGTTTTCTGGTGCCATGATTGCTTCTACTTGCGGTAGTCTCGTCCTGCATGTCCTTCCCATGACTAGCTCCGCCGGGCATCTTCCTGTGGTGCTATGTGGCGTGTTCCTGTAGTCTCGTAGCATCTGACACAGAGCTTGGCCGAGCGATATCTGCGCCAGCTTCGCTCTTTGAACTACCTTTTTGATGCTCCCCATGAACCTCTCTACCATTCCATTCGCCTGCGGCCACAGCGGAGTTATCTTTCTGTGGTTTACTCCTAGGTAGACCATGAATCTGCGGAACTCTTCTCCTGAGAATGGAGGACCATTGTCTGTTTTCAGTGTTTCTGGTGAGCCCCAGGCTGCAAAAATGTCATCCAATATTGGTAGGGTTGCTGTTGCTGATGTTGATGACACCTGTCGCACTATAGGAAATCGCGAGTACTCATCCATGACTACCAACAGATAATGGCCTGTGTCCAGCGGCCCAAAGAAATCAGCTGCTAGTGTTGTCCACACCGCTCTTGGCAGTTCGGACATCTGTAGTGGTTCATGCTTGGCTGGTGAGCCCGTCACCTGACAGAGGTGTCATGTCATGATGGTGTTTTCCACCATGCGGTCCAGGCCAGGGAACCATACTTTCTCTCTTAGCAGTTTCTTCGTTGCTACCATGCCTCTGTGTGATTCATGAGCCAGATTGACCAGTTGCCGCCTGAGTGAATTCGGGATCACTATTCTGGTCCCTCGCATCATTATTCCTGTGTCTGTCTCAGACAGCTCTTCATGTATCTTCTTTAGAGCCAATACTTCTTCCTTGCATACTCCTTCTCCCCATGTGCAGTTATTGTTGACGTGCTTCCATCTCTGCCTTCTCATTGTCTCCATGGCCAGCTGCAGCGTTGCATCGTCCTTAGTCTCCTTTGCTAGCTCCGCTAGTGTTATAGGTGCCGGTGTGTTTTGCTTTAGTATGAAATTTAGGTACTCTTCTGGCATGGATGTCATAGTCTGTGCCTGCGGCAGCGGGTGTCTCGACATGTAGTCTGCCGTGTTGTGTTCCTTCCCTGGCTTGTGTACAATCGTGAAATCGTAGTCCATCAGCCTTATGCCCCAGCGCTCGATCCTGGGTGGCATTTTGGCGGCCGGGCTGCCATAGATCGTTACCAGTGCCTGGTGGTCAGTTATGATGGTGAATGGCTTCCCGTAGATGAACATGTGGTAGTGTTCACACGCCCAGACCACTGCTAGGCTTTCCTTTTCTGGTTGCGAGTATGCCTTCTCAATGTCTGTTAAGCTTTTGCTGGCATATGCAACGATTTTTCGTGGTGAGTCTCTCCCTGGCAGGTGTTGCGCTAGTATTGCCCCTAGTCCTACCGGGCTAGCATCTACAGTCAGTTCAGTGCACAGGTGCGGGTCAAAGTAAGCGAGATGTTCCACAGTCATCACCGCTTTTCTGATGTCCTCGAATGCCTTGTCGCATTCCTGGGACCAGACGAACTTCTGCCCTTGTCTGGTCAGTTCTCTTAGCGGTGTGCTCACCGTGGCAAAATCCTGTATGTATCGAGCACAGTAACTGGCAAGTCCTAGAAACGATCTCACTTCTGCAACATCCGTTGGAGGGTTTGCGTTCTTCAGCGTTTCTACTTTTGCTGGGGTCTGGCCTCATCCCGTGCTTGGAGAAGATGTGTCCGAAGAACACCAATTCCCCTCTCCCCAGCTCGCACTTGTCTCCATTCAGCGTCAGGCCCACTTGCTCCAGCTGTGAACACACTTGACGCAGAGCGGTATCATGTTCTTTGTCTGTTTTGCCAAATACCAAAATGTCATCACTATAGTTGAGGCTGTTCTGTACTGGCCTTATCACCTGCCTTATTGTCTCCTGGAATATCTCCGCTGCCGATGATATTCCGAAGCTCAGTCGCTTGTATCTGAACAGGCCCAGGTGTGTGGAGAATGTCGTGATGTACCGGGACTGGTGATCCAGCTCTAATTGATGGTACCCTTTGCACAGGTCCAGCTTCGAGAATCGGCAGGCCCCAGTGAGACAGCTGATCATGTCGTTGAGGTGTGGCCCTGGGTGACGTTCCCTTGCGATTGCGGTGTTTGGGATCCTGATGTCTACACAGTTGAGGATCTTTGAGGTGTCCTTCTTTGGAACTGCCACAATCGGGGATACCCACGGCGTTGGCCCTTCAGCATGTTCAATGATGTCTTGTGCCAGTAAGCTAGTTATCTCTTCCTCAACTTGTGGTTGTAGGTGGATCGGTACTCGTCTATGATGTTGGGCCACCAGCTTAATTGACTCATTGATATGTAATGTTATCTGTTTTCCTTTTAGCTTGCCGAGACCCTTCAGTATGGCTGGGTATTCTTGTAGAATGTTCTCCGTTTCTGACATGTGGTATGGCATTGCTAGTAGCCCCATTCACCTGTGCCGTCACGTTGCTTAGCAGGCATGGTGCTGGGATATCACCCTTGAGCACGTGTACTTCTTCTTGGTAAGACTTGCCTTTGTATGTTAGAGTTTCCATGAATTTTCCCATGTTTTCTACTGGTCTTCTGGAGCCCCACGTGAACACATCCACGGTCGACGGTGACAGCTGTGGTTTCGCTTTCATTTTCTCGTATTCCGAGCTGCACATGATATTGCATGTTGCTCCGCTGTCAAGCACGAACTTTGCTTGGTGGTTCCCCACATCAATGTTGACAGTGGCGGTTTTCTTTATTTGCTGTTTCTCCACGAGATGAATGTGCTCTGTTGTTTTCTCCTCCTTGGGTGCGTCTGACATTAGATACAGTCTCTCTACTCTCACAGGTGCTGCCGTCTCTTCGGACTCGTCAGAGGAACTCGATTTGCCGTTTCCATGTATCGTGCATATCTGTTGCTGGTCATCCGTGGTCTCATTGTTCTGCCTCTCTCACTTCTGAATTGTCTGGTCATGCATGTGCTTGAAAAATGATTGTCCCTATTACACTTCCTGCACTTCTGGCCCATTGCTGGGCAGGCACCAACATGTGGGAACTCGAGGCCACATCGGTAGCATGTTTGGTTGCACTTCTTTGTTGGGACTGGCGCCTGGAACTCTTTCTTTTTGAAATTCCCAGTGACGCGATATGCTGACGCCACTCTCTTCTCCTTTCCCGTCTCCATCTGTTTGGCCTGCGCTGTGGCCCGTGCCTCCGTGCGAGCCATTGTCAGTATCTTTTCCAGCGTCGTTGGTTCCTTCAGGATGCGTGTTCGGAATTCCACTGATTGACAACCTTCGATGATACGCAATCTTATTGCTTGCTCATTGTCGAATTTGTCAAATTCGCAATACGCAACCAGTTTCCTCAGTCTCGTCGCGAAATCATCTAAGCTCTCTTTCCCTTGCTGGCATGCAGTGTTAAACGTGTACCTCTCAAAATCGACATTTCGTTGAGGGTCAAATTTCTGTGTGAGACACTTTATCACTCCCTTGTAATTGGCTGTTTGATCGTCGGGGAAAGTTAACAGTAGATCTTCTATTTCGTCCCCTGCGAGATTCAGAAGTAGGTGCAGTTGTTTGTTGTCCGGGACGTCCGTGGCGCTCATGTAGCGCTCAAATTTTCTGATCCACCTTTCCCACCTGATGCCTGCTTGCGGCTCCGATAAGCTAAATGGTAGAGGCCTGCGGAAAATTGCTTGCGTGCTCTTCTTCTCCTCATTGTCGCTCATTTTCTCCCTTGTCCTTTTTTTTTTTTTTTTTCTTTATTTCTTTATTTCCCTTTTGGTTCCACTGTGTTCTGCTTTTATTTCACAGTTTTTCCTTTTTTTTTGTCTGTTTTCTTCTTTTTCTGCCTTTTTCTATTGGTTTCAGTTGCCGCCTGACTCCAAAATGGCCGTCGCGCTGTTCTTTGCTCCTATTGGCCTGTTTTGCTTGACTTCAAAATGGCCGCCGTAGTCTCACGATGTTTCTGTCTTCGGATCTTTGCCTGACCTTCCAAAATGGCCGCCCCTTGTTCCTCGCTACTGATTGGTCCAACCTGCCTGTTTCTAAGATGGCCGCCCTGCTCTCGCGATAGTTCCTTTGAACTTCGCGCGTCCCTCTGCTATTTGGGCTGCAAGCACGATCTCTTGCAGGGCACTTCAGTTTCTTACCGCTTTTCTGGCGGTCGGATGTATTTCCACGGCGCGGACCAGGGTGGGCTCCTGCCTCCGTCGTTCAGCTTCTCCTGCACACGTCGTCGCTACAGCGCGGACCAGGGTGGGCTCCTGGCTCTGTCGTTCAGCTTCTCCTGCACACGTCGTCGGTCCCTCACGCAGCGGTGGTCGCCAGATGAGGATCCCGCCTCGTCGCCAGTTGTCGCGTCCCCGGACCCACAAACGCACAGGACACCGGTAAGGGTTAGATTGCTTTATTACTCTCGTCTACGAGCTGGCTGTGCACACTCCGCCTCTGTTCCCCTTCCTGTCGCTACTGTCCTCCCCACACCCCTGACCGGATGTGGTGTCCGGTTCCCTCCTGACCCCTCTGTCCATGGCAGGCTCCTAGTGCCCTTCCCCAGGTCACTACACGAGTGTAAAGAGGTTGCGAAACGCATTCAAAAGCAATACCTATTGGAGTCAGAATATTTGAAATGCAAAGGAAAAAAGTGCAAAAGTGAACCTCAAAATACGTGACAAAATATATGGAACCAAAAATGAACAGATATAAATCTCAACACAAAATGTGGCAGATAGTGAAGTTAGATCTTAGAGTGTAACCTCCAGAATTAAAAATTAGCCTGTTCATTGATGAAACATGATCATAAATTTGTTCAGTGCAGATCACGCATTTCAATTAAACATTATGGTTACCAGTTGGCTCTATTCATCCACAGTATTTAGTCCATTTTCCATGGATCAAAACGCTAAATTCATTTACATTTTTGCAATGGTGGGTTCTTGTTATGATTATCGCCCAGTGGATTGCCTTTTGGTGCTTCTATCACTTGCCACAAGAGATCCTCCATCATGTGGCCCTGTTGTGAAATGGTTCCACTTCTGGTGCTCCCGCTGTTTTACAATTGATCCTGCTGTGATGTTGCAATATTCATGCCTTTATTTTTTGTGATGTCTGTCCAACGTAGATTTTCTGGCATGCACAGCAAATAGCATTAATTACATCACTTGAATTACAATTGGTAAAAGTACTCAATTCAGATCTTATATTCCCACATTCAAAAAACTTAGTCTCAAGACAATTGTTGCAGGCTCTATAATTTCCACATTTGAAATCAATCAATCAGTCAAGTGGTATTTATATAGCAAGGCTTATCACCCGAGAGGGTATCCAGGTGCTGTGCTACAGGCATCAGTCCAAGAGCCAGGTATTGAGTCCCTTCTTGAAGGGAGTCAATGAGGGTGAAGTACAGAGTTGTAGGGGAAGGGTGTTCCAGGATTTGTCAATGAGGTGGGAGAAGGAGCATCCTCCAATGCAGCAGTGGTGATTGTGTGTTAACTGTGCGAGGGCAAGGTGAGCGGAGGTTCCTGGGAGGTCAGTGGAAATTCCAGCGGAGGTTCATTTATGCGGGTCCTTGGTCATGGAGGGCTTTGTAGGCATGGGTCAGAAGCTTGAATTGACATCTCTTCTGGATGGGGAGGCCAGTGGAGGTCTTTCAGGTGCTGAGTGATGTGGGTCCTCTTGGGCAGGTTGAGGATCAGTCTGGCTGCTGTGTGCTGGATTGTCTGGAGTCTTTTCATGAGTTTGGTGGTGGTACCTGCATAGAGTATGTAGCCATAGTCCAGGAGGCAGGTGATGAGGGCTGAATCACCGTTTTCCTGGTGCTGATGGGGAGCCACTTGAAGACTTTGTGGAGCATGCAGGGAGTGAGGAAGCAGGCTGAGGAGATGGCGTTGACCTGACATTTCATGGAGAGTTCACTGTCCAGGATGATGCTGAGGTTGCGGGTGTGGTCTTTTGGAGTTGGGGTGGATCTGAGTTCTGATGGCCACCAGAAGTCATTCCAGAGGAAGGTGTGACTGCCGAAGATCAGAACTTCCATTTTGTTTGGGTTGAGCTTCAGACGGTTATTATTCATCCAGGTTGAGACAGATGAAGAAAGCAGAGGTTCCACCAGTACAGGAAGAGGATCAGATGAAGTATATATCAGAACTCAAAAGTAGGAAAGGAAATAAATTAAATTAGGCCTCAAGTATGACTGCTAAAGTTCATATATCTGAGCCCTCAATGTTTGGCTTGTATGTTTTAATTCCACCAACAACTGAAATTGAGAAAATGATAAAGAACCTAAACAGCTCCCAGACCCAAGGCTCTGACTGGCTGTCTGCTGATATTTTAAAATTAGATCGGATACTAAGGGCTCAAGCTCTTATGCCAGTGTTGTCTTCATGAGTCCCGGCTGATAAAATCTCTGAATCTTGGAAAGGGAGCATAAGGGTCCCTGTCAGACCTGACATCTTTAGGGTGGTCTTTCCCCAGACCTTTTGCCTCCCATTTTTGCTGATTCTTTTTGTTGGCCTTAGGACTCTGAGCACTTTACCACTGCTAACCAGTGCTAAAGTGCATGAGCTTCACCCCTAAAACATGATCACATTGGTGTATACCTGATTGGCATATTTGTTGTACTGGTATGTCCCTTGTAAAGTGGTATATCATATACCCATGGCATATACTTAAAACGTTACTAGTGGACTCCAGCAGTGATTGTGCCACCTACAGAAGTAGCCTTTCAAACCTGTCTCAGGCCTTCCACCGCAGTGTCTGTGTATGTAGTTTATTGCCACTTCGACTTGGCATTTAAAACTGCTTGCTAGGCTTTAAACTCTGCTTTTATTACATATATGTCACCCCTACGGTAGGCCCTAAGTACCCTAAGGGCATGGTGCCATGTAGGGAAAAGGTAGGACATGTACTTTTATGTTTGCATGTCCTGGTAGTGACAAACAGCCTATTTTGTTTTTCACTACTGTGAGGCCTATCCCTCTCATAGGCCAGCATTGGGAATTCCTTAATACACTTTTAAGCAGTAATTCCTGATCAGAGATGCGTAGCTTTTTCATGTTTCATATCTTTGGAATGGCAATTAGAAATCTTCCTTACTGGTGAAGTTGGATTTAATATTTTTGTTTTAGAATGCCACTTTTAGAAAGTGCAAAAAGAACAATTGATGGATGGATTGCTCGACAATGTGAACCACTCACCCCCAGTACAGGGATCTGGGCATAAATCTTTTGTTTTCTTGCTCACAACGCCACCCCAGTTTGAACCTAGCCGTATGCAAATCAGTCTTGACCCTTCTCCCCATGGGAACAGTCCAGCCTGAACTGCCAAGCCAGGTCCTCCTGGACCGGAAAAAAGCATCCTAGGACCAGTTTCAGGGTATTATCCCTCATCAGCCAGGACAGCTTGAATCCAGTGGCATGGCAAGCCCGGGACCCAAGTCTGGGCATTCCCATGCCACTTGGGGTGACAAATGTAAAAAGAACAATTAATGGACGGAATGCTGAACAATGTCAAACACTCACCTCAGTACAGAGATCTGCCAAGCCAAGTCCTCCTTGGACCGGAAACAAGCATTCTCTGTACTTACTGCTCTATGTGCCTTACAGCTACACTTTGTGCATTTCCTCTAGACAGCCACAAATTCAGGAAGGTGAGGCTCGTCTGCATTCTGAGCACTCATCTGCATTCTGATGGGTCTTCATGGGCAGGGAAGAAAGGGAGGGGCTGGCACTTACACTTCGATAGGTAGTGTCCTGTCCACACACAAAGCACTGATTTATCCCCCACAGATAGCCTAGCAAACAGGACTGGGTTGAAAGGGATCCTTGTGCACTTCAGCGAGCTGTTTGAAGGAACCCCCTACATCAAAGGTACTCTTGGGTATAAGTACTGAGTCTCTGACCCACTTAAAATAAAACACTTCTGGATCTTGAACTGACTGCCAGAAGGACTGCTGTGCTGCCTAAAGGACCTGCTTTTCTGGAAGGGCTGCTTTTCTGCTTGCTGCCCTACTGATCCCTGACTCTTCTGAAGGAGAGCTGGACTCTGCCTTCACTCCAAGTGATCTTTAAGGGCTTGCTGCCTTGCCTCCTGTTTTCTGAAGTCTCAGGGACACAAAAGTCTTCCTGCAATTCTGCTGGTGTTACTGGATTCTGCCTTCTGTGAGTCTTACCCTTGCCTGAGGTGCCCTCTCCAAGTTCTAGGCCTCAGAAGTGCATTCTGCAGCTGTTTTGCTACAAAACCGACGCTTCATCACCTTTGCATTGATCCGAACCGATGCATCACCCTTCAATGCCGAAGCAGAAGCTGTTTGACAACAATGGCTCCACAGCCTGTGCAGCCTGACGAGGATGCTTTGCGCGGCTCAAGAACGACTCATTGCCTGCATCTCAGTGAAGCTAGACGATAATGCAGTTACCTGACTGCGTGGAGAAGATAGATGCATTGTGGCCTCAGCGTCAACACTATGCTCTATCTTCGTGGGTCCCATAGCTAGCATGCCCTCCATCGCAGTCGGCCTGAACTTTGGATTCACCACGGTCTTGTGCGACCTCAAGTAACCCTTTGACCACTAGTGACTTCTGAGAACTGGTTTTGCATTTAATCTTTAATAATTCATACTGCGACTTCTACTGATTGGATTTTTGTTTTTTGATCTTATTTTGCTCAGATTAATATTGTCTGTGTGGAGTCTTTTTGTGGTGTAATAATAGTGTTACTGTGTATATGTGTTGCATAAATACTTTACACATTGCCTCTTTAGATAAGCCTGACTGCTCTGTGGCAAGCTACCAGGGAGTGAGCACATGTTATCGTTTAGTGTGTACCTAGTTTACCCTGACTAGAGTGGTGGTTCCTGCCTGGCCTGAGTGCATACTTCCGCCAACCAGGAATCCCAATTCTAATACTGGTGATCAGTGGTGAGGATAGGACTTGTGTTTGTACAATACCATATAGTAACTCGTTGTTCTTTACAACTCTATAGTTAAACCAATTCAAGTCTATTTCAATTCTCCCTGTACTGAAAAGTTTTGATTTCTCCAAAGTCCTTTTGTCCAAGTCTCATTTTCTCTGCAGTGTCTGTGGTCCTACCTGGCAATATGGAATTTGAGTTGGCCAACCTGGAGGCATACACAGTGGTCAAGCTCAAGGGGTTCTGCCAGGAGATAGGGGTGTTCTAAAAGAGAAGTGCCGAGAAGGCAGAGTTCAAAAAGCCTTAAGAGCATAGGCAGCCACCCACCCAGAAGGAGAAGTGGATGAGGAGGAGGGATCTGTGTCTGAGAAAGGATCACAGCAAGACCTGACAGAGGGTCTTGTCATGCAGCCTATAACGGGGGGACTAATCTTTTCCCTGGACTGGCAGTTCACTGTAGACTAGGCAGCAGTGTGTCTTCAAACAGCCTGTCCTCAGAGGAGCTGGTGGACAGGAGGGAGGAGAGGAAACTCAGACTAGAGCTGGCCAAGATTCACAGGGAGGAAGCTCTGGCTAAATTGAAGAAAGAGCAAGCTCTAGAAGAGAAGAGGCTGGCTATGGAGGAAAGGAAGATGGCACTTGAGCTTAGCCTCAAAGAGGAGTTCGGGGGGGTAGTCTTTGGTGATACATGCCCACGGTGGGGAGGGGCACACTCCTTACACTAGAGGTGGGGGACCAGACCAACTACACTGCCATGAAGGCAATTTTAGTCAGTTAGTTTAGGTTGACACCTGAGAAATACAGGCAATGGTTCAGGGCCATTCACAAACTCTCTATACCAACATGGATGAATTTCTTGGACTATGCTGGTAAGGCATTGAAGGGCTGGTTCAGGGGCAGCAAAGGTAATGATTATGAAGGGTTGTTTTTGAAGGAGCACATTGATGATACTTGTTTTCCAGAGCTGCACCAACACATGGTTGATAGCAAGCTTACTGACACCAAAAAGCTTGCTGAGGAGGCAGACCTCTGGATCAGCAAAATAGTGTCCAGAAAGCTATCTGGACACTCTGGACTCCCAAAAGGGTGGGAGGTAAAAAGACTGAGTTCTCTAAAGGCCCTCAAAATAACTCACAAGGGAAAGGGTCTGGTTCACATTCCCAAATAGGCCACCAGAAGAAAACTTACCCTGACAAGAGTCAGCAGCCCAAGACTCCCAAGTGCTCTAAGTGCAGTGAGTATGGACACTTCAAGGTGGATCCCAGGTATCCAAAAAGAGAACAACTTCCCTCTGAAGGAAAGATTCCAGGCTGGCTAATATAGTGCTGAGGGGAGTTTGCCCTAGTTAATGGGGAGGAGCTTAGTGAGGTTACCCTAGTGTCCCTGGGTGACAGTGAGATGGTTCCTATGATCCATGTGCCCTCAAATACTACAAAGTAAAGGCAATGGGTTACCATCAATGGGCAAGGTGGGGAGTCTCTGAAGGATACAGGAGCCAGTATGACTATGGTAAGCAGCGGTGGCTCCTCCACTAAGGCGGAGGGGCATCGCCCCACTGCACTGCTTTCAGCAGTGCAAAAAGAAAAATAAAATGATAATAACAGAATGTCATTATCATTTTATTTTTTGCTGCTGAGACAATTTTGCAGGGTGGGGCTACACTGCTCATAGAGCAGGAGGAGGAGGGGTTAGGGTACTTTCTAAGTGCACTTGATGGTTTTGCCGGCCATCTTGGGCTGGCCAAACGGTCATGCAAAGGCTCATAGTTCCCATCTGAGAGCCGAACTTTAGCACTCAGACCAATCACGACGCTGCTGTCATGGTGACAGCAGTGTTGTGATTGGCTTAGGAGAGCCTGTTCGCTTCCTGCTTCCGTTCCGGGACTCATCCGAAAGGAAGTGGAGGAGAGACACGGCAGGCCAAAGAGGTAAGTGATTTGTTTTTTCTACACCCCATCCTCCTCCACCACTCTGCCACCCTCGATCCCTGTCAGCTGCCACTGATGGTAAGAAGTCAGCTGGTTTACACAGAACAGGAAATTCCCTTGCAATCCACTAGGTTGTGGTGGCCGACAACAGAGAGCGTAACTATCCTGTGGCCCTGGTTCCATATGAGTGGAGGGGGCTCAGCTCTTCTGAAAGTTGCAGTAAGCCCTGCTGTGCCTGTGGACTGTTTTTTGGGTAATGATCTTGAGCACTCTATCTGGAAGGAAGTGGAACTCAAGGCTCATGTGGAGGTGTTAGGGTTGCCTGAGTGGATTTGTGCCACAACAAGGTCTGTGGCTGCCCAGGAAGGGAGTCAATAAGGGCTGGAGCCTGGAACAATGGCCCAGCCAGCTGCAAAGAAGGGGAAAGGCAGAGAGTTTGGTAAACCAGCCCTTGAGTGTACCTCCAGTGAGATAGATGGAGCACCTGCAGTAGCTGCCCCAGAGTTCACTGAGGAGGACATTGCTTCCCTAGGTAACCTGACTGGATGGCATGTGGAAGGAAGACCCACCAAAGAGGAGTTCTGTAGGGCACAAAGGGAGTGTCCAACCCTTGTGGGCATATGGCAACAAACTGAAGCCCAAGCAGCATATGATTCCTCTGTTAGTTACCACATTTACTGTGAGGACAACATCCTGTACAGTGAGCCTAAGGCACCTGGGCATGGGACATCAAGAGCACTGGTGGTCCCTCAATGCTACAGGGCCTTCCTTGTGGAGCAGGCTCATAACATTCCCCTGGCAGGACGCCTAGGCCAAGACAAGACCTTTGCAATGCTTGTCCCCCCACTTCTGTTGGCCTAGAATCAAGAATTCCTCAGATGCATTGTGTAGGACTTGTGTGACATGCTGGGCCAGTGGAAAGACAGGGGGGGTAGGCTTAGAGACCCCCTTAATCCATTGCATGCGTTAGCACCCCCTTTGAGAGGTTGGGCATTGACATTGTAAGGCCTATCCATCCCCAGACAGCACCAAGCAACATGTTATCCTGGTTCTGGTGGATCATGCCACTAGGTACCCAGAGGCAATCCCTTAAGGACTTCTACTGCACCCACAGTGGCAAAGGCCCTGATGGAGATTTTCACCCGAGTGGGTTTCCCCACGGAAGCTGTATCTGACAGGGATACAAACTTCATGTCTGCCTATATGCAGTCAATGTGAAAGGATTGTGGGGTAATGTACAAGTTCTCCACCTCTCATCATACACAAACCAATGGGCTTGTTGAGAGGTTCAGCAAGACCCTGAAAGGCATGATCAGAGGTGGGCCTGAGGCCTTGAGGAAAAAGTGGGATATCCTCTTACCATGCTTGTTGTTCGCTTACAGAGAGGTGCCACAGAGAGGAGTGGGCTTCAGCCCTTTTGAACGGTTGTATGGGCACCCAGTCAGAGGACATCTGAGTCTGGTGAAAGAAGGGTGGGAGCAGGATTCAAGGAATGTACCCCAGAATGTAGTGAGCTACAAGCTGGCCTTCAGAAGCCAGATGGCTAAGTTATGGAAGAAAGTTTCCAGTAACCTTGAAGCCAGCCAGGAAGTCATGAAAGAGTGGCATGACAAATATTCTACCACTGTGGATTTTCAACTTGGTCAGAAAGTGTGGGTGATGGAGCCAGTAGAACCCACGGCCCTCCAGTACTGCTGGAATGGGCTATATGAGGTGATGGAAAGAAAGGGTGAGGCCACCTACCCCTGTTTTCTGAAGTCTTAGTGACAAAAGAGACTTCCTGCAATTCTGCTGATGCTGCTGGACTCTGCCTTCCTTGAGTCCTACCCTTGCCTGCGGTGCCCGCTCAAAGTTCTGGGCCTCAGAAGTGGGTTCTGCAGCTGTTTAGCTACAAACCCAATGCATCGTCACCTTTGCACCAATCGGAAATAACGCATAGCCTTTCGATGCCGAACCAGATGCTGTTCGACGACAGCAGTTCCACAGCCTGCATGGCCCGACGACAACGCTCTCTGTGCAGCTCGATGATTATGCATTGCCTGCATCTCAGCGAAGCTCGATGACAACGCAGCGACCCAATTGCGTGGAAGATATCGATGCATCAAGGCCTCGTCGTCAACACTTTGCTCCTTGAAAGGTACTTTTTCAGCAGCCATGTGTGGGTCCTGTAACCGGCCTGCCCTCAATCGTGGTCAGCTTGAACTTTGGATTTACCCTGGTCTATCCTGCTTTTACCCTGCTGAACCCTTCAAGGAACTGCTAAGCTCTGTTGAGCCTTGTTGAGGCTTCCCTCGGCTTCCCGCGACTTCCCGCAGCCCCCCGCAACCCTTGCGGCTCGCAGCTTGCTTGCTTGCTCAGGGGGGCTTCTGGGGCTTTCGGGTCTGCCGGTGTAGCCTGGAGCAGCCTGGAGCAGGTGTACCGCAGGGAGTGCAGCGGCGGAGCACGGGACAAGCCAGGAGCCAGGAGCTGAGGAGGAGGAGGAGCTGAGGAGTTGTGGAGCCCGGAGCCATGTGCATAAGGTGAGGGGGGCCGTACTAATCCCCCTGCAACAGTAATAGCAACTGCACCGATACGATCTTCCTGACCGCCCGATAGTCCTGACTCCTGTTTCCTGACTACCGGTGCAAATCTGGATGTGCCATTGCAGGCGCCCGAGCAGAAAAGGCTCTGGTAAACGCAAGCGCAGCACGGCGGCTGCAGTGAGAGTGGCCCCCGGCAGTATCGCGGAGGCGGCCTGATTAGATCAGGTGCAGCCTGCGATCCGGCCTCGAGAGCCTCGCTTGCTCCATCGCTGCCTTATCCCCCTTCTTGTTACCTGCATCTTCCCTGACCGGACCAGCCCGCCATCCTGGGGCATCTGGAGCTTCTGGAGCAACGAGGGCCCGACCGATTTCCCTGCAGCTCCACTACCACTACCACTGTACCACTGTTCCTCCGCAGGATTTCATAGCATCTGCATTTGCATCTGTTGATCCACAGTAGTTCTGGTAGCCTTGCCGCCATAGCCCCCACTTGGAAAGTTAAAGAGGGCCCAGCTAGGCACAACAGAGCCGTTACAGCCGTTACAGCCCTCAGCCCACAGCCCATAGTCTCATACAGTCCATACAGGTAAACCAACAGACGAGTCGGACATCGGGGCTAGGAGCCATGAGATCGGGCAGAGTAAGAAAAGCCCCAACAAAACCAAAACCACAATCACAATCACAATCCAAAGCAACTAAACGGAAGAACGAGGGCAGGAGAGGCCCTAGAGGCACTAGCCCACTGGATCTTGACCTTGATAGTCACAAGATAAAACGTGAAAAGTTTGACGATACGCAAAACAACTCGACGGCTAATACAACACATAGTCCTCAGAGCATCCTGCATCCTAGCGTCGCCAACAACGACTTCTTATTACCCCTGGAAGGCAGTAAGGGACAGCGAAGCCAACACGAGGCTGGGTCTGGAAGAACAGGATCTAATCAGGGCAGTAGGCACACCGCCAAGGAGGAACCCTTGTTTATTTCAGCCTAAAATATACACTAAGTTCTCCTTCCTGAAAGATCCTGGAACAGCAATATTCTCAAAAAGTGCCACCATTGAAGGGTTGCAATCTCCTCTTTTACCCCTAGTACCTCACAGCCTTGATCAAAAATTACACCCACTTGCAACGAAGGAAACCGTTGCACAAATTCATCCTAATGACAGACTTCAGGTAAGCCCTCAATCCAAAACCAAGGGGAATTACGACGTAAGGCAAGCAGTCGAAGAATCAAACACATCATGTACAAATAAGGAGTATGATTGTGACCAATTGGAATTGGAACACCAAATTGCTCATCAGATGGACACCAACAATGAGTATCCCACCTCCTTACAAAATAACCCATCGGATAGTTTATGCAACGCTCAAAATACAACCTTGTACTCTCAACTTTTTAGGCCAGCATCCGAGGACCTATTAGAGCCAGCGACTTCAATACCTGACCAGAAAAGGGGATCAACATCAGGTTCAGACACTCAGAATCCTCAACCTTCCCCTTATACAGCCGAGACTACTCTAGGCGAGGGTGCTTACACTTCACTTCAACAAACAAGGTCTGACATGGAACCTGCCCTAAAGCTTCATCAATGCCTCTCACTGGCAGTAGACCAGTTGGAGGAGCATAAACCAAGGAAACCGACATTACAACTAAATAACTCTCTCCTACAACCCTTATCACCCACCAGTTCGGATGAAATATTGCCGGCTTGCTGGTATCTGGCAAACCTAATGAAACATCACATTCAGTGCAAGGACAGCCGTCCCCAAATGAAGACCAGTCTGCTTCCAATGGCGACATGTCCTTCCTAGCCTCCCAAGAGTGGGAGGAACTTGTCACCTCTTACAGTCACGACTCCAGTAACCTCCCAAAAACTGTGCAGACAGGAAGAAGCAATATTAGTCACAATAGCAAAACTCTAATTTGGGAATCGCTACTAAGCACCATGCAATACTCAACTGCGGCTTTGCAATATCAATCTCATAAACTGGACCTTCAGCTCACAGTTTTACAAACTCTAGCTGACTTCACTTCAGGGATTGATAGGAAGCTAGGCGACTTGAATGGTCTAATAAAGAGAGGGCAGGAAGCGGCCTCTAAAATACAGCCCGTGCAACAGGAATGTCTTTGCGCCCCAATTGTGGACAAATTACAAATGCTCCCGACAATACTGGGTGACTTGCTGATCGCCCTAAATTAACAGCTATAACCCAGAACACTGACAGTAACGACAACTTGACGGCAGACAAGACAGCAAAGGGCCCACAACTAATAGGGCCAACATTATTAAGCAGCACATTTTTATTAGAAGGAAGTAGTCCTTCGCAAGGCACAAAAACCGAATCATTAAGCAAAAATGATTTATCCACAAAATCTGGACGCAAGCAAAAAAGGAAAGGTAGGCACAAGAAACCAACAATCCATGTCCAACATTCGGCCACCTATCTCCAGCCCGGCCCAGCCACAATTGATCTAACAAGCGATGAAATACCAAACACAGTAGTGCCAGCACAGGCAAAACGCACAAGGGCCTCGATCATAAGACCGAATCCCACAAAGCCGCAGCAAAGGAGTTCTTGCCCCCTAGACAGTGTTAGCAAAAAGCAAGAGGACGAGAATGAATTATCTGGGAAACCGTCTGGCAGTATCTCTTCCTTAAGTTCCTCTATTCAGAAGAAGAATCTGGCAAGCACTAACCCAAGGCAAGAGCCACCTACAACTATCTCAGACAGGAAGGTGCCTACTGAAGGAACACAAGTAATAACATCAAAATTAGGCTTAGATTCGCGGTACGCTCAAAAAGAGCACCCACTACTCTCAAGCCAAAATCAAGAGCAAGATGCCAGAGCGCACGACACAGCTCGGTTCTCATCTGACCAACTGATATTCCCACATAACAATCATAACACAGAAACAACCAAAGCGCATTCTCCTCATCAAGGGCCTTTTGTCTACACCGCAAATAACAGCACAGGTTCTCCGTACCAAAATCGGGACTCATTTGCCCACATAGCAACTAGCAGTGATAGCACACAGTTTCAAGATCAGGACTCAACCGAGGCAGAAGAGGCCGACACTATAATATTCCATCCTCATTATAAATCACGAGGTCGCGTAGACATATTGAATAGAGGGAACATTTTACGGCTCTTACATTCCATCGCACCCCTAGCCAACATCGAAACTTTTGACTTACTGTCAATCGAATTCTTCCCATCCAGCACTAGCCAGAGCCCTGAAGTGACCAGAACAAGATGGCGAACCTCAGAGGTTGCAGGCAGAATCTTACGGGAAAGTAACAGACTTCAAAACTGGGGGATAACCCTGAAATCAATCCCAAAGCCATTATATCCAACACCTTTCCTAAGCACAGACGTAAACAATTCAAGTCTGACGACCTTTTCAGTTTTGAAAGGAGCAAGTCACCAGGCACAACAACTGAGGCCAACCTGAGAATCGCCCTGATACCAACTCAGGGTCGCCGTGATCTATCACATCCCCCAACAAGTAACAACTGGACAGGCACACATCGGCTAATAACATCTGCATGTCCAAATTGACAGGCGACGGTCGTAGCACAGCCACCGCAAGCAGAACGAGTCGGAACCTCCATATGTGTCTGGAACATTAATGGCTTAGCCTCTAAAATGTACGATCAGGAGATTCTAAACTATCTGAAAACCTTTGACATAATCCTGCTTCAGGAGACCTGGGAAGATAAGCCCTTTGATCTGCAAGGCTACACCTCCCATTCACTTCCGGCGACCAAGGGATCTGGCCTCAATAACTGAAATAGGTGAGTTTCTTCCTGTAACAATACACTTAACATCCCCAAGCTGCATCCAGGCTGCAAAAGTAACGCTCATGCTCAATCAGCTCAAACAGGATATAATAATAATAAATATTTATGTGCACCCTAAACAAAAATCAAAAGCAGGGAAGGAGCTGTTAACGGAGCTACAGAGAGTAATGGAAGAGGAGGCAACGGACCTCATCATCCTGACTGGAGACTTTAACATGCATCTCCTAGGGTCTACTCAGGACGATGATCCAACGCAGGAGCTCTCAGGCGCATGGGGTATCCCAACGCAAGGCCTAATAGAGACCATCAAGCCTTCAAGGATTGCGAAGAACCTGCTCCAGGAATTGGAGCACCTAAACATGAGAGCTCTAAACGGTCGGCTTAAAGATGACAACCCTTCAGTAGCTACGTATCATTCGACTACAGCATCATCTCACTTAGACTACACCTTTACGACTCTGACTCTGTTCAATAAAATTGCTACCTTCAAGATTGGCAATAACGAATTTAGCGATCATTTGCCACAAGAGTTCTGTCTACAAACAAGACCTTACCAAATACCAGAAACTAGCAACTCCATCGTGCTGGATGAAACTAGTAATCTTAAAAGAATAAGGTGCAACTCTAACAATATAGAGGAAATAACATCAACAGCTAAAGCTCTATACAGCCAAGGAAGAGTTAATCCAGCCCAGCCTTTGGAAAGCTGGGAAACGTTTGTTACATCTCTAGGAGAAAACTTTTTTAAAAAGCCAAGGCCTGAAAAAAAGGAAAGTAATTGCCACTCCAATCAACGCAGCAAAGAGCCCTGTCTCTAAAAAATTAAAGCAAACCATAAACCGAACCTTAAAGCAACAACGTAAATCTCCAAATAACCAGAGTCTGCAAGGTACGCTCCACGAACTAAAGACATCATTAAAACGGAAGAGATGGGTAATCAAAAGAGCAAAGGAAAACAAATTATGGGCAAAACTTCTCCATGAAGCAAACCAGAAAAACAGCGCCAAAATCTGGCAATCAGTTAACAAACTGCAGCGGCCTAATCACCCTGGCATAGACTCTAACATCACTGAAGCTACCTGGGTTGACTATCTCTTTAATCACTTTAACGATCAGGAACCAGAAACAGCTACTCCCCTAGTCCATTCAGGAAACGTTTGTATCAACAACTTAATAAGGGCAGGAACAAATCAGCACCGCCCAAGCGACGTCGACAGTGGACAACTCAAGCCGACGCAGCTGGAGAAGGCACTACCATCAAGCCCGCACTGCCAACTAAGTGCAGCAGACTAGCAAAATGGACCCTTGGCTGCAGCAATAAGGAAACAAATAGCCAGAGGTAGGCGGGCGGGAGCACCCGGCCCAAACGGCATACCACAAATGTTGTACAAACAGGATCCTGAATTTTGGTGCAACGCACTAGCTCCTGTGATAGGACACGCTCTAAGAACCACAGCATTACCAGAGTCTTGGAGAGGCTCAATCATTAGCCCTATATATAAGCAAGGAGCAAGGTCTGCTCCAAACAATTACAGCTTAATAGCCCTTATAGACACTGAGGCCAAATACTACGCGGGGATTATATTAAACGATCTGGTTAACTGGTCTTCCATGAACCACATTATACCTACAACTCAAACAGGATTCCGTCAAGGGCATGGAACTACAACTAACATTATGGCGTTAACAATGCTTATGGATGCTGCGAAGCAGGGCAAATACCCCCTATACCTCTGCTTCATAGACTACTCAGCGGCCTTCGACCACGTTGACCGTGCCAGGCTCTGGCACAAGCTGAATAGATGGGGGATACCATCTCCCCTCTTAGACCAACTTATACAACTGCATACTAATACGTGGATCAGAATTAAATTAGGCACAGGGAAGCATCTTTCAAGCAGAATCACCACAACAAAAGGGTTAAAGCAAGGATGCGTTTTAGCCCCCTTGTTATTTAGCCTTTTTCTGGCAGACTTACCGGCAGAACTGGACAGTTGCTCTTCACACGCCCCGAAGCTTGGTGGCATGATATTGACAAACTTGCTGTATGCTGATGACTTAGTTCTGATTAGTCGAACTCCTATTGGACTACAGCACCTCCTAGATGCAACCTGCAAATTCTCGCAACGGAATGCTCTAAAAATAAATTTCGAAAAATCCAAAACTATCGCAGTAAACCATCATAAGAAGGCAAACCCTAGCTGGTATTTGGCCGGTAAACGTCTAGACCAAGTAACTAACTATAAATATGTGGGCGTGCTCTTAGATCAAAATAACTCCTTCAAGCCGCAATTGGAATCCCTACGAAGGAAGGGAGCTATGACCTATTTAGCACTAAAACCTTTGAAGAAGTTGCTGCCGGACTTAACACTAGACCCCTTTTTAAAAGTCCTGCAAGCCAAATTGCAGCCTACGATCACCTATGGGAGTGAATGTCTGATTGGAAGAGACGCAGCAATCCTTGATAGAGTAATATCAACCTCTTATCGAACGATTTTCCAGCTTCCCAAATATGTTTCACCGGCCCAAATTAGGCTGGAATTTGGTCTCCAAAATCAGACAATGGAAAGAAAGGGAGTCTTTGTAAAGAGCTGGCATAAAATTAGAGCTGCTGATATAGGGTCCTTGAATAATCATCTCTGGGTTGAGCTGACTCGCACTGGAAAACTGCCAGCCAACGTGTACCTTCAGGAATCTATTTACACTCTAGGTTTGACAGATGCCTGGAACACCTCAATGGACTACTCGGTTTTTAAAAAATTAGTAACAAAGTCAACAAGACTCATATCAGCCTTAGAGGACAAGAAAGCAATATCCAAACGAGCTCATGGCTGGGTTGTGCTCAATAATTATGATGTCCTCAAACCCCAACCCTATCTCAAGGCTGGAACTAAGATCGTGACTAAGGAAAAATTCTTAAGGCTCCGCTTGGGGGTCGGTTCAATCAGTCCGTTTCTACCGCCTTGGGAAAGAAGAGGAGGAGACCAGCCTTGCCGTCTGTGCGCTTGCGATACGGAGAACCTCATTCACATCATATGTATCTGTAACAAGCTAAAGGACATACGGAAATCCTTGTTAAAACCATTTTTTAACCAGTAAGGTCCTGCAGGCAGGCGGTGATGCTGTGCTTTAAACCCACTTTAGTACAGCTAAACTGCCGCCTTACAATTTTTTTTGACTTAACAGCATTGCAACTAAAAACATCTATTCTCAGCAGTTAAGATCAAACACTGTACAATGGTTTTGGGCACTATCTGAGCCAGCCCCGTAATGCTACACAATGGCTCTACATAAATGGCATCAGGATGTTTCAATCAGGGGTAATACCTCATCAGCTTAAACAGACAGCTCTTATCAAACTGACTTTTAACAGACTGAGCATTAACTGTGTCAGTGATGCAAGTACCTCCGAGGTAAATTTTAAGTTTTATGCACAAAACAAAGTAATTTATTTTAAACCTTGTAACTCTTGTATTAGTGCAATGTTCCTTGATTTTATCATTAATGTACTGTATGCAATGGTTTTAATTAATCATGCCTAATAAAAAAATGTACTTACTTACTTAATTTAGATGGCTACGTTATGGAAGAAAGTTTCCAGTAACCTTGAAGCCAGCCAGGAAGTCATGAAAGAGTGGCATGACAAAAATTCTACCACTGTGGAGTTTCAACTTGGTCAGAAAGTGTGGGTGATGGAGCCAGTAGAACCCACGGCCCTCCAGGACTACTGGAATGGGCTACATGAGGTGATGGAAAGAAAGGGTGAGGCCACCTACTCCTGTTTTCTGAAGTCTTAGTGACAAAAGAGACTTCCTGTAGTTCTGCTGATGCTGCTGGACTCTGCCTTCCTTGAGTCCTACCCTTGCCTGTGGTGCCCGCTCAAAGTTCTGGGCCTCAGAAGTGGGTTCTGCAGCTGTTTAGCTACAAAACCAATGCATCGTCACCCTTGCACCAATCGGAAATGACGCATCGCCTTTCGATGCCGAACCAGAGGCTGTTCGACGACAGCAGTTCCACAGCCTGCATGGCCCACTGACAACGCTCTCTGTGCAGCTCGATGATTATGCATTGCCTGCATCTCAGTGAAGCTCGATGACAACGCAGCGACCCAACTGCGTGGAAGAGATCGACGCATCAAGGCCTCGTCGTCGACACTTTGCTCCATCAAAGGTACTTTTTCAGCAGCCCTGTGTGGGTCCTGTAACTGGCCTGCCCTCCATTGTGGTCAGCTTGAACTTTGGATTTACCCTGGTCTATCACAACCTCAAGTAACCTTTTGACCTCTAGTGACTTCTATGCACTGTTTTTGCATTTAATCTTCAAAAATTAATACCTCGACTTCTACTGATTGGATTTTTATTATTTTGGTCTTATTTTGCTCAGATAAATGTTCTCTATTCTTCTAAACATGTGTGGGGTCTTTTTGTGGTGTATTCATTGTGTTACTGTATGTGTATTTCACAAATACTTTACACATTGCCTCTTTAGAAAAGCCTGACTGCTCTGAGCCAAGCGACCAGAGGGTGAGCACAGGTTATCTTTTTGTGTGTACCTAGTTTACCCTGACTAGAGTGGTAGTTCCTGCTTGGCCTGGGTGCATACCTCAACCAACCAGGAATCCCATTTCAAACAGTCTCTATTTATAAAATAGGCTCACAAAAACAGCCAAAGTTTTATCAAATGATAAAGCTTTTGGACATTCCAATTAAAGTGAGTATATCTGAAACACCTACTGAAAGTCTCAGAAGAATGGGTAGAAAAAGAGTCAGTTCTACTCAAGGTGCAACTTGGCTTCAGGAAGAGATATTTAACTGTGGATGGTTGTTTTGCTTTGAAATCACAAGTAAACAATCATGTTTTAAAAATAAATCAGTCTCTTTACATGATATAGATAGATTATCCATGGTGTTTGATACTATTAATCAAGTCCTTATCTAGGAAAAAAATGCTAAAGTTGAAAACCCATCAGAGTTAATTAAATTAATAATGCAACTTCATGAAGGGTCATGGACCAAAATTGAATTAGGGAGTAATGGAGAGTGGTCCTGCAAAATGAATACTCCATTTGTTTTAAGGTAAGGATGTATATTAGCCCAGCTCCTTTTTTGAATTTGCATAGTGGAAGTTCCTGCTACACTTAGGCTGGCCCAATCATTTTGGAGGACAGCCCATCTCTTCAATATTCTATGTAGATGATACAGTTTTAATGGATGTCACACTTGTGTGTCTTCAGAGACAATTAAAAATCTCTGCCTCTTATTGCAAGACAAATTACTTGAAAATAAATTTCTCTAAGACAAAAGTAATGGTGTTCTCTAAAAGATCCTCCCAGAAATGCCTGGTGCTCAACTGGGTCAGTCAAAGCCGGACCAGTTACTTCTGTTTCTGCCAAAAATCTCATAATTATTGGCAGTGCTCACACAGTAACTTGGACTCTTCTCAATTAAAGGCAATCTGTTCGCTAGAGTGATGTGTGGCACTGTTTTGACTGTGTTATTCTTTCCCTCAACAAGCACTGCATTCTCAGAGACACTCCAATTCTCTGAAAATGCTGTGATTTTCTCTTGTGGCCTGCTTTTATACCTCTATTACCTCTATCTCAGATGTGGGACCTTCCCACTCCTGATTGCAATTTCAGAACTGCCAAGCAGGGACAGAAGAATGCATGATATCGAGCAATCAACACTGCTGATTGGATGCTTATTATTTGAAGGCCAGCTGATCAGTGAAAGGCTGTTTGAGTGTCCTTTAAATCTCTTCTGTGTTGTTTTTGGTAAGCAGATTTTTTTAAGCAAAATGTTTTCATTCACAATGCTAGACGACATCAGGCTAAAGCTTACAGACTTTGAACCTTTGACCAAAATGAAACCTGAGTGTGCTTTATCCGTACACTTAAAAAAATATACAGACATTAGCAATGTCAATAGGTTTGCTTTATACATTAAAGTACCTCTTCATTCATTGGTGATTTTATGCACACAGTAACTCACCATGCACCCTTGCACTGATGAATAAAAGTGAAAAAAAGAAAAACGCTTCCACTTAAATGTACAACATATGACTACAAATAAATAAGTAATAAATTAAACATAGAAGTGGAAGACCATCTTGCAACGGCATTGTGCATCATTGTTTTACAAATCTGACATTGCTGCCAGCTTCAGAAGCATCATAGCCATCTTGGAACAGTAAATCAGGGATGTTCTATGCACAATACCATTTCAAGATGGCCAGTTAATTATGATCACACTGGGTGGCCAGCTTGGAATGGTATTGTGTATAGTGTGTAATTTTGCAGTGATTGAAGATACCCAACATGTTCCTTCTAAATGTGTGGACAGTGTCATTTCCAGTTGGCCACATGCTTAAGAAGCGATAACTGCATAAGATGTGGTGCACTGCAAATGAAAATGAGCAAGAAGTTATCAGGTTGATATCACCCTGGGGAGCGGCCAGATGGCCCAAAAAAGCAAGCTTAAAAAAGGAATGGAAATAATGAAAATGGATCTATAAAAGAAGAGAATAAAACAGTAAAGGACTAGTACACCTACTATGGCTCTGAAGCACATTCATTTTGAGGCACATGGTATAAAAGGACATGCCTTTACACACATTGTGATAAAGCCAGTGGCTGCAGTGGGCTGCCCTCTGCCCTATACAGAATCTGCTATGCATGTAGACACCTATCTACAGTCTTTCACAGCGTCATAAGAATCTGCATGTAAACGCTTATAGGCTGTACCTTATGGTTTTACAAAAATTAAGCTACACTTGCTGTTTTTCTCAGACCTTTTCATAATAAACAGATCCAACCTATGACATCTGACATGCATTTTCCCAATGAACTTTTTAGGCCTTTAGCCTTTTTCATTATCTTGCCACCATAGCTGTCCCTGGCCTGCCACATAGAATATACACTTTTCCCACAAGGGTGCCTCAAGGCACACAGTCATAAAATGACAATTATGTATGAAATAAAACGTTGGCAAAACAATATACTTCTCACTCTGAGAGGGTCCAGCAAGGATTATCACAGTGCAAATCTTTACTCCAGGAGCTTGTTAGAAGAGGGTAACCATCATTAAAACCCTTGCCTACTACAGTAATCTCTGAGACTCTATTACAAAAAAAGCTTCTACACGCCTTAACCTAGTGTAATAATAATCCACGCTTAAAGGTCTACTTTTTTCAGTGTGGGCTTTTTAATGACCTGCATGCTGCTTAGCTGACATTCTGTGCACCTGCTCAACAGCGGTATGGTGAACCTGCTTAACAGCCATGCTGTGAACCTGCTTAACTGGAGCTCTGCCAACTGAGGTGCTTTACTGTCCTGAATTGAGGCAGCCCTTACAAGTAATATCTGTGAACTTGCTATGTAGCGACTCCTTCTGCTCCCTAACTGCCACAACAGCAAATGATGCACTATGCTCTCGGAACACCTCATGTGACTAGGCTGTACTCCTTATGCTGGCGTTGCTCGCTGCTACTGCCGCATTGTGTATTCTGATGCCCGCATCCAATTGCCAAGAAAGGTGTCTTACTGTGACAATTATTCAGGCTTAAATAGAAGTATTAACAATATTCAGCCTATGCTTCGACTGCTGCACCGCACTGTGAGGGGAAGGAAGCGTGCTTTGCTTGGCACTGCACAGAAAATGATCCTGCAAGCTGCTGAATTGTCTTACTGTGTGCCTGCTTAATTGCTGCACTGTGACCCTGCAGCTCAATTGTCGCACTGTGAACCTGCTTAACTGCTGCATTGGTGACAGTCCTGCATGCTGCTTAAATGCCGTACTGTTGTAGGAGGGTAAACAATGAAAGTCCGCAGCCAGCAGAAATATGGAGTTGAAGAGAGTTTATTCCAGAGGAACAACCCATGATTTAGGACGTGTCCGGATGCTTCGAGAAATCCAGCAGACTGAGCTGAAGTTCCAAAACCATCCAGCTCGTTCTAAGAACGTGGAACTGTGACCAAATTAGTACACCATTCAATAAACAGAGAAACAGGAATACAAGGGTCAATGCAATAAAAGAAAATGATAAAAGTAACATACTACATCACCTTTCCCCATAATAAAATAAATAAATACATAAATAATTATTATAATAATACAATACACAATAATGTTTTTGAAACTTCAATACAATTTATATTCTTTGAATTTTTCCGGTACCTTAACTACTCTAGAGGAACGAGTGACCACAGTACCTTGAATGGTTGGGACTCTTGCTCTTGCAATCAAATGTTCAGAGATATTAGAATTAGTATGGGAACCACATCCATTGAGATCAGTACCATCATTTACATCAGAAGGGATATCATCTCTGGGCAACATGGAATCAAAGTCCTCTGTTGACCTGCATGTCTGATTATAAATGACAGCTCGATTCCTAGAAATAGGAATCAAACTATTCTTGTTTCACCAGCCTCTTACTTGTAACAAAACCGAAGCTGCCCCAGTTTTGATCACTTTAACTGGTGAAGCATATTCAGATTCACCCTTCAAGACTCTGTGTGGTTTCCTTATCAAAACATAATCATTTACCTTGAGATCTACATCACGTTCCTTGAATTTGTTATCATGCCAATTTTTTTGTTTGCACTGTTTATCCAACACACTTTCTTTTACATTTAAAGACGTACTTTCATTCCTAACTGACTCACGCCATGAGACTAGTTGTAGCCACCCTGGAATAAGCTTAGATTTGGCATCCCTACCTCTTAAACAAGTGAAAGGAGCCAGCCCAGTGGTCGAATGAGGGATAGTTAAGTAACTCCAAATGTTGTCCTCTAAAAATGCTACTACATTCAACCACGCTGAATGAGCCATTTGGATACCTTCCTTCAGAATACAATTGGCTCTTTCTACCAAACCATTGGAAGATGGGCTGTAAAGAGCTACTTTCAAATATGTGACATCTAAGCTGGTTTTAAAATTGATCATCTCTCTGGACACAAAGTGGGTACCATTGTCTGTAACCAAAGATTGAGGGCATCCTTTAATTAAAAATATTTTTTTGAGAAAATCAATAGCTGATTTCGTGCTTGGTGAATCCACAAATGAATAGTAAATTCATTTGGAGAAGTAATCAAGTTGCTGCCGTGGTTGGAACCTGCACAGGCCTATTGAGACAGTTGCGGAAACTCGCCCCCCTCCTCTCAACTGCAGCGCTACAGATGATTGTGTCAGCCACAATCATGTCCAGACTGGACTATGGGAATGCCTTATACATTCGCCTCCCTGAGAAGCTCATCAACAAACTACATGTGACTATGAATGATGCATCTAGGCTGATCTTCAGGTTTCCCAGAAGGACTCATGCCACCCCTCTGCTGTGCAGGTTACACTGGCTCCCCATTAAGCAGAGAGCAAAGTTTAAGGGCCTCTGCATCGCCCACAAAGCCATCTACAGCCAGGCCCCAGTTTACATTAAGGAACGCCTTGGGAACTATGTGCCGGGCCGTACACTCCGTTCATCCGAGGCCTGCCTCTTGGCCGTCCCACAGTTCAAAACAGTATCCAAGGGTGGCAGAGCCTTCTCTGTCCTACTCCCACAGCTCTGGAATCATCTGCCTGATTACCTCTGCAAGGAATCCGCACTCCTCCCTTTCAGGAAACGTCTCAAAACGTTCCTGTTCAGGGAGGCCTTGGCCACAGTTTAATCTTCTGCCATGCGTGATACTGGTAACTGCCGGTGGTCTCGGCCACTTTCTCTAAGCGCTAAGAGACCTGCTGGTGATTACGCGCTATAGAAATAACAGTTAACATAACAGTTAACATAATCCACTAGCACAATGAGAAACCTCTGGTCAGAAGGTAACAAGTTAAAAGGCTCACAAAAATCCAAAGCTACCTTAACCCAGGGACCTGAAGGTGACGGAACAGGATGAAGTGATTTGACAGTGGGAACCCAATGTTTGTCCGAAACCAAGCATTGTGGACATATATCAATAAAGGTAGCAACCATTTTGTCAAAACCTGGCTACCAGAAAAATAGTTTCAATTTTTTACACATGGATGAAATACCTAAATGACCACTGTGAGCTAATGAAATAATGTGGTCACGTAATCCAGAAGGGGTAATAAATGAGCAACCAGGCATACAAATTTGTCCTACACATGAAATTTCTGCAGTGACACTAGCAAAACTGCAATTTTCTAGAGGGCTACCCTAACTTGGTAAAATTGTCAATTTTTTTGAGGAGTCACATCTTTTGCAGACGCACAGTTCCACTCTTCTTCTGATGTGACTCCTTCCCATGCATGCATAACATCCACCATGGCCACAACACATTCCTCATCCCCTCCAATATCAGCCTCCCAACTTAGTGGCATGCGGGATAAACAGTCTGCTGTAAAACAAAATCCACCTTGTATATATTTTGCTGACATGTGAAATTCTTCTAGTTCAGAAAGTAATCTCACTAAACTTGACGACGCTATGCCTAGTCCATTACCCCTCAGAAGATATACCAATGGCTTGTGATCGGTGAATATGTCAAGGAACGTTCCCCAGATATAAGTCTTAAACTTATCCACCGCCCAGAGACAAGCAAGTGCCCCCGCTCAATGGTACTGTAATTAACCTCTGCGGAAGAGAGAGTGCGTGACGCAAATGCCACAGTGCTCTCACGTCCATCAACAATTTGTCTAAACAATGCTACTATACCTTTAATACTGGTGTCCACCATGATGAAAGATTTACCCTTTGGGTTAAAAGACTGTGGAGTAAGGGCATTAATTACTAACGCTTTGATTTCTTCAAATAATTGGTTAGTTTGTGGAGACCATTCAAACTTTACTCCTTTTTTTAAAAGAGTGCGTAATGGTTGTATACCTGCAAGGCATATCCCGCAATAAAACGTGCATAGTGCTGGCAAAGACCTAGAAAAGATCTCAAGGTATCCTTGTCTTTGGGAGCAGGAGCAGATCTTATTGCTTCCACATTACATGCTTTTGGTTTAATTCCCTCTGCCGATATGGTGTGTCATAAATATTCTACTTGTTGTACAAACAACTTACACTTACTCATTTTCACTGTCATGCCATGATTTTCCAGTCCTTTAAATACTTTGTTCAAGACAAGCACATGTTCTTCTTTGGTTTTAGTGTAGACCAAAATGTCGTCTTAAAATGCTTGAACATGAGGCACATCACCAAATAGGGTGTCCATCATTCTCTGAAAGACGCTTGGAAAAAGGAGTAACAAAAGCAGTTAAAGATTGAGATTCTGGACTTAGAGGTATCTGGTGGTATGAGAAATGAAGATCTATTGTTGAAAAAAACTTTGCCCCATTAATGTTTGCCATCATCTTATGTATGCATGGAAGAGTGTGACAGTCCACCAGAATATCTTGGTTGAGTGACCTCAAGTCCACACGTAGCATCAGATCTCCTGAGCGTTTTCTGGTCAAAACGACTAGACTACCCCACTCAGAAGAATCTGTTTTAGCAATAACTCCTTGAGAGGTGAGAGTTTCTAACAGAACTTTCAGATCATCTCTTGTAATTAAGAGTACAGGGCAAACTTTGTGAATGACCGGGGCAACATTTTTTTTTGTTTGATCGTGTGTTCAAAACCCTTCACTGTGCCTATGGTATCATTGAACACATTGGGAAACCCCTCTGCCATAGAATTTGTAACACTTACATGATTCTCTATAGTTAGAACTGGCATCTCTCCTAGTACTATGGGAACTTCATGCCCAGGACGCAAGTAAATACCCAATTTGGTGAGATCCATCCAACCAATGACATACCTCCCCTTCACTGCAACATAAACCTTGGTGTTAATCTGTCTGTCTAAGCATTCGAGGGTAGTGACTATATGTCCAGAAAGTTTGATGTCCTGTTCCCCAAAAGCCTTTGGACAAATATCAAGTGCACTCAAAATTGCATCAACTGGCCAATATTTAAAGAATGTCGAGTCAGCTAAGATATTGAATGGTGCCCCCGAATCTGCCATCATGGTGATGACCTAACCATCTACTAAAGCCTGACAAAAAGGGCCTTTGACAGCTTTTCACTTGCTTACATGAAGGATTGTCAATAGTAAAAACAACATTTGAAAATCTCTCAGTACACTCCCTTAAATCCTTGGAATCTTTAGGAAGGTCCACTTGACTAATTCTGACCCTATCAGAATTGACAGGTGTACTTCTACATACTGCTCGGAAGTGCACACTTTGCAGCAATAATTACTTTTTTTTCCTAAAGCTGGGCATGTGCGATGATTACTTAAATGATTTCTTGGCCCACATCTGTAACAAACTCCCCTCTTGGGTTTAGAAGTTTTGCTACTGGCCCCCACCACTAAATTATTTGTAACCAGATTAATGGGAGATGTAGCATGGAAACCATTGTTTTGTACACAAACCTGAGAATTCATAATCTGAGAAGTTATTATGGACCTCTCTATACTCCTAGCTATGTCAATTGTTTCACTCAAGGTAGGATTTTTATATGTCAAAGGTCTTTCCTGAACCTTCTTATAGTAGCAATTAAAAACAAATTGGTCTCTTATGTATATATGCACATTGTTTTCAAATTCACATTTAGAAGCCAATACACGCAAAGTAGCAATATATTCCTCCACAATTTCATCTGCTGCCTGTTTGCACTTTGAAAAATGATGTCTCTCCAATAATACACTTGACTCATCAGTGCATTGCTTTCGCATCCTTTCTCGCTGCCAGATACATGTTCCAGGGTGCATCTTCCCCACCTGGCACTGGAACCATAGGTAAGTTGTCAAATCCCTTTGACTTGCAATCCCAAGATGATTAAAAAGAAGTGTTGCTTTCCTAACAGAGGAATAACCAACAGCATCTATCGCCATGATATAATTTTCAAATATACGTAACCATTCCCTCCATTTTGTGTCTGGTCTGCCTGGTTTCTGTAAGAAAGGAGGAGGCTGCACGGCTCCTTGTATGTTGCCATAATGGAAAACAGAAGAGGACAAGCATCTCCATAATGTCAAAGTTCCTCAGATAAATCAGCCAAAACAAATAAAACAAAGAAAAACTTCTCACCTCAGAGAAAGTTTAGCGGACTAATAGAACCCTGTGTAGTACTAGCTTTATTTTCGCTTTGCTTGCCTCATTATTTTTTTTTCTTTATGCGCTCCGGAAGACAATGTCACCACCAGCTGAGCGCATTGGCCTTCTACGTACAAAAATGAAAAAAACAAAAACAAAGATGGCGGCATATGTTGAGCGTATGTGTGACCACGCTCAAGGCACAGGGTAAGAGGTCAAATACGCGTTTCTGGAGACTCCGGGAGGCAGAGATCACATAAACATCAGAATGCGGCAGAAGAGACAGACGTATCGAAGAACGTAGGATGGAGGCAACAACGACACCAGAAAGTATGCAGGGTGGCAACTGATGGATGGAATCCTGCTCGTGTTCAAAAGACGCCACAGCCTCTCAACGGCACATTCTCTCAAAAACATATAAAGTAAGCAATTACACTCACTATTGGCAGACTGTTGGCAGGCTGTGCTGTTCGCGACCAAGAAACATCTGGTAGAGATGTTTGGTCGGTGGGTGTATAAATTCGCTGGGCAGTGCAGAAATCGGAAATTCTTCCCTTAGTGCAAAAAGCGATTTACCCCACTCTTTGTATCAAAATGCTGGAGGGTAAATAATGAAAGTCCACAGCCAACAGAAATATGGAGTTGAAGAGAGTTTATTCCAGAGGAACAACCCACGACTTAGGACGCATCCGGATGCTTCCAGGAACCCATCAGACTGAGCTTAAGTTCCAAGAACCATCCAGCTTCTTCTAAACAGCATGGAATTTTGATCAAATTAGTACACCATGCAATAAACACAGAAACATGAATACAAGGTTCAATGCAATAAAAGAAAATTCTAAAAGTCACTTACTACAACCGTGCATTCACTTCACGTCTAGACTGTAGTTCTTGTGCCCGTGTAGCCACATATGTCTAGAATGGGTGTGTGGGTGTGACCGCTCTTGCTTGCTGCTATGTAAATGTGTGACCTATGTCATCTAACTGCCACGCTGTGAGGAGATTGAAGCGCGCCACTCATGCATAGTCTATACTGATTAACTGCTGTTTTGGGAGCATCATGTAGCTATGGGCCACACCAACCAGGCTGAGCGATCAAGTATAGAGACATTAAACGAGTTATTTTAAACAAAGCTTGCAATGTATCAAGGGAAAAATTTAAATGCAAGCTCCTGTTCGGCCAGGATGACAACACAGGAGTGGAAGGTGCATTTCATTGTTTGGAAGTCTCCAAACCAAAACAAGTTGTTTGATATATAGTACTATTTAAAAATAATATTTGGGTGGGGATTAGGCATGCGCGGTGTAAAGCTTCTGTACCGCGTACCTGCCAAGATCTAGTGCCCCAAATAGATTTCAAGTCAATGGTGTTTTTCCAGTGCTCATAGCCACCCACAGCTAATGCGTCCATAAAGGAACTGGAATATAGTAACTTGGTGTGGGTCAACATCACCTTTGGATTTGATGAAATGTTCAATTTAAAATAATAGGACCCCGGGTTTGATCTGTCAAAGTCTGTAAAGTAAGTACATTTATTTTTCAGTGTTTGGGAGCTACCCTGCAGAGGGGTCGGGCAATGTTCCCACTGGGTATAATTGAAACTACCTCGAAGTGTACTCGGTTTATGCAGAAAATGAGTACCGTTATGCTGGTAACAAAACAAATCAGCATAATTAGCAGAATTTAAGTACAAATCCTCAGAATTAAAAGCAGCATAATATTTTAAATCAGAAAATAATGATTCAATTGCATGCATGTCCCAATCATCGGAATGAATATTCCTTTTTACCACATCACCCATGGAAACACGAAGCACATTGGGACATTAATAATTCTGTCGGTCCATGAATTTGGAAATTCACTGCATCCTATACGATGCCATCTGCAACTGGAAAGGGGGAAATGTTCACAAATGTGTGGTCACGCTTCATGATGTGGGAAGAAGAATGCAGAGCCAAAGTTCCAGCCACAGAGTTCACCGCCGAGCGTTCTGGCAAATAGTGACCATTGATGAGCAAGAAAAAAACTGTCACAAAGCCAATGGACATGAACAGGAAAATCAGAAATAGCACCAACCAGATGTATGTCCACGGAGGGACCAAAAAGTTGTCTCTGAACCAGGATACAAAAATACTGAATTTGGTTGGAACAAATGATGAGGTGGAAGACGAATCAAAGGAAAAACGAGTCGGGTTCAGTGGTGTTGTAGGTAAATGAGCCACTGACTCACTTGCGGGGTATGTATACTCCGTTTCCTGGTTGCAGGAGGAAGCCGGGAGGTTGAGCAGGCGATCTGGCAAGGCGACCATCCCAATGGTAACATCGGCACCTGTGGAGACTGGAGGGCCACGAACAGGATTTCTTGAAATTGCTGGACATGATACCGCAGGTGTTACACTATTCAGAATCGGCCAGATGTTGTAGCTTGACATTGTCCACTGAGATGTATCTGTTGTCTCTGTGACCAGGAAGCTGTGGTAAGATGACTGTACGAGTACCCTTCAAGCCAAGAACTGGAACCGGTGCACGAGAAGAGGGGCCAAATTCTTTTTTGTTCTCCACCTTCTCTCGGACCAGAACTCCAATCTTTGGAAGCCAGCCGGCAACCGGAATCTGCAGCGCTGTGTCTGAGGCTGAGGGTAAGTGTTCGCTTGCAAGTTTGTCACGGGTTTCTTGTAAGTCCTGTAACATAGTAGAATGATTATCTACATCAAAGATTGCGGCAGTCGCCGCCATGTCTAGACCATCAAGGTCTGGCACAAACATCTGTATGCCAAAGAGCATTTCGTATGGGGTCCTCCCACCCAGAGATCTTCTAGGGAGATTATTAAGTGCACGTTGCACGCCATACAAGTGGGCCAGCCAGTTCCTGCCAGTACCTAAGACTCTAGCTGTCAAAGATTGCTTTAAGTCACGGTTCATTCGCTCCACAATTGAGTTGCCCTCAGGCCTGTATGGAGACGAAAATTGCACCAGCACCCCCATAGACCTCATCGCGTCCTTGTACGCCTTAGAGGCGAACGCTGGACCTTGGTCGGAATGGAAGGTGCCACAGGCAAAAATTCCCACAAAGACACGCAAATCCCTGATGACATTTCGAGTGTCAGCAATGCATTGTGGCCAAACCCAGATGAAACGTGTGCACGAATCAACTGCAACTAAGATATATTTATATGCAGTATCAGAAGAAAATGGACCGCAGTGGTCAAGGTATACACAACCAAAAGGTTTATTAGAAATGCAGAGCTATGTTTGTGGTGGAAGTGTAACCGTAGAGGGCTTAATCTGCTGACAAATGTCACAAGAAAGGACGTAATTATGGGTCTGTTTATATAAACCACGCCACCAATAACGCTGCTGCAAGAGTGAAACAGTTGCAGACACGCCAGCATGAGCCAAAGCCAAGCCTTCGTGTGCAGCTGTTATCAACGAATTTCTGCGGTCCGCGTTGGGAATCAGCCGATCACCAACGTCCGGAATTCTTACATAAGGAACCTGGTCGGGACTTAAGTGATAAGAGTACTTGGAAGGGAAACCCTGTGGGTAATTAGAACCTTCATTGGTTGCAGCAATAGCTGCCAAAATCTCATTATCTATTTTTGTCATGGATCTTGTAACGGCTGCTACTGAGCACGTGACTACTGCTGATTTGGCAGCTTCATCCGCCAAACTGTTACCGATCGCAGTGTGCGCCACACGCTGGTGGCCAAGAGTGTGAATCACCTGTGTGAGAGGCAGATGTTGTTTAAGATCTGCTACTCGAACCCAAAGCATTTTATGCTTAATTGCACTGCCTTTAGAATCTCTATAGTCGTTCTGAGACCAAAAGAATAAGTTGTCATTAAAAGACTGAACACAGTAGTAAGAATCGCATACAATAAGTGTAGTCACATCCGGGTCTGCAAACTCAAGTGCGAGCACCAAAGCACGCAGCTCGGCCAATTGGGCAGTACTGTCTCCCAGTGCCTGCGTGTGCACAACACTCGATTTGAACTCACCGTTCACCATGGTACCTGCCACAATAGCACATACTGCTGAGTATGCATGCTTAGAACCCGTGGCCAGTTGCGCCGAACCATCGGTGTAAATGATACACTTGTATTCTTCAAGCGGCAGCAAAGACAGAGCAGGAGGATGAACAAATTCATACTGCAGGAACTCCTGTGTCTGAAGAGAGGAATCAAAGATAAAGGTGACATCCGGAGACGTCAAAGAAGTAGCCCATTGTATCCAACGGGATGCAAAGCCTTAGAGTTTGGCACACTTGCCTTTGTCACTGCCTCTAGGGCAGGATAGGGTGTGACAACTAAGATGCGTTTTCCCTGTGCCAGTGCGCGTTCTTTAAGAATCGCCATTTGCACTGCAGTCAAAACTTTCTCCACAGTTGAAAAGCGCAACTCGGCAGAAGTGTATAGATGCGACTTGTAGGCAATAGGTACTGTATCACCTTCGTTAAACGTCAAGTACATGAAACCCACTGCCCCAGGCACAATTCTAATCACCAGGTTCGTGTGGTTATCACGAGTCAACAAGAACTTAGATTCAAGCAGATCAGACTGCAAAGATTGCAGAATAAGCGAATGTTCCGGAAGCCAGCATGACTTGGAAAAGGTAGGTTGTATCAAGGCATAGAGAGGCTTGATACGCTGGGCATATTCGGGAATGTAAGAATGCCCGAAGTTCAAAAATCCCAGTAAAGACTGAAGTTTTTTCAGGGTCGTTGGAGGGCGCAGAAGTGCGCACTTCTCCAGGAAGTGGGGAGCTAAGCCCCTACCTTCATTGTTGAGCTCATAGCCCAAAAACAACACAGTGTATTCTGCGATGTGAGATTTGGCAAAATTAAATTTGTAACCTAAGACCGCGAACTCAAGAATAATGCGGTCTACTCGGGAAAGATGCGGCCATAGTTCGTCGTCTGTCAGATATATATCATCCAAGTACGAATACACATCTGGGTCTATGCTGTCCAACAAAGAGACAACACAGGCGGCGAAGACCCCCGGGCTGTGGTAACCCATTGGCAAACGCCAGAATTTTATTTGTTTTCCACTGGAAGTGAACACGGTCCATTGACTGCAGTCCGGGGACAAATTGTGAGTGTAAAAACCATTGGAAAGGTCAAGCGTCGTTTTATATTTTTTACGAACAAGACTGTCTATTAGCGCAGAACTATGGGTATTCTGTACCGCAAAGGTTCGACAATAAGAGTTCAAATGCCGGTAGTCTAAAACCAAGTGGTAAGACCCATCGGGTTTAGAAACCGCGAAAAGAGGATTATTCATTGGTGACACGCATGTTTCAATTACCCCTTGATATTCTAACTGTGTCAGAATGTCGGAAACGGGACCCTTAGCTTCCCGCCGGAGGGGATATTGGGGTTGGGGCTGTGGCATAGACCGCAACGGTATATCATGGGGGGGAGAATCCTCATCCCAGCCCACGTGATTACGGTACAGTGCCGGGGCCTGGGCCACAGCCCATTCAGCTGCTAAAGCCTCTGCTCTGTCCTTGGGGACAGGATGCGAAAAGCTCAGAAGGATTACGTCCTCCCCTCTAGGAGCAGTAAGAACAAATGGGGGCGGCCAATCTGCCTCCGCCAACAAAATGTCATAAGAAGAGGTCAGATTTTCCCCAAAAATCCCTTTAATAACACGCTCAATGTCACCTTCAATTTGAAGGACAATATTAAATAGTCGGTCAGGGGGTGCCACTCGGGTGTCAGCTGTCTCGATAGTAATGAAAGTGTCAGTTGCTGTCACCTCCACATGAGGACGTAGTGCCTCCCACACTATGGTAACTTCTGTGGCGCTGTCTAGCAGCGTCACTGCCCATGTCCAATTCAGGAGTCTCGTTCTCACCGTCTGTGGCATATCTCGCTGTTAAAGCTGCAACTTTTTTCTTCTGAAACTGTGGGCGAGAACGTGAAAATTCTTCTTGTTTTGCTCTGCCAGGTTGTTGAGGTTGGTCTCGTCCCTGTGGGGCGTCACGACCCCTGCCTCTTTCCTGGCGATCTCCTCCACCAGCCTGTGAGGTCGATGGTGCCTGTGAAGAACGAGGAGAACGCTGGTCAAGGACCTGAAATCTATCAGGAGACTTAATTCTCGCTCGGTCGCGCAAATCATAAGTGCGTTCAGAAGATATGGAAACCGGTGACGCAGCACGCAACCCTGGTTTTGGTTGTTGCTTTCCCTGTTTCTTTAACTTCCAGTTCTTTTTAGAAAAGAATGGTTTCTTGTCTTTACCAGACTGAGATGTTGGTTGTAATTGTGGTTGAGTTTGCGTTTTAGCAAAAGGCTTAACTCCCAAACTATTGCGGCCAATTGTTTTATAAGCCTGTGCAATCATTTTCGGTAATTCGCGAGGCTTGTCCAGTTCTGGGACTAAAGCTAAAGCATTAGCGACTTGAAAGTTAACTGCATCACCCTTGACATTCGCAAGGATTAGGTCAGCCACTACATTGAACACTCCCACCAGTCTCATCCCCAATTCCACAGCCGCTTCAGGGCCACTTTCGTCTTGTACAAGCTTAATTACGGTAGGGAGGACCGTCATGGACGGAGTGCCGAAACACTTCGCATACACTGCCGCAAATACCTTACCCCAGTTGTTGCATTCTGTCAACTCGGGAATTAAGTCTTTTGGCAAACTAATAGTCCAAATCCTGTATTTTTCCACAGGAGAGGTATTCGGAAACACCGCCTCCAGCTGGTCAAATTTTTCAGCAAGCCAATAAGGCAAATCATCCTTATTCTGTGGGCGCTTGCCCATCACTGAATTAACCATGACGGGACTTATAGTCACACCGCCAAGACCAGCTGGATGCGCCGCAACTCCAGGAGGGGCCATCTGGACGTTGCCTGTGACATATTGTACTAAAGCTCTGTGCACACGGATGAAAGACGTATGCAGCACGCGCAGTTCATCTACTGGAACCGCTAAATAACATGGATGCGGGGTATACCCGGCCAAAACAGGCCAAGCGGCCCCATCTATCGATAAGGGGCCTAAACGAATCGGGGTGACCGGGTGTGGGAGGGCGCCATTAAACCAAACACGGTGTTGCCATGCCGTGAGCGGTTCTTCAAGAGCCTGATAAGGCTGATAAACATTAGGAAGTGACCCATGAGTAAAATACCTCAAAGTGGTAAGCCGGATCAGCTTGGACCACAAAGATGAGGGCGACACCCGCGTCGGGTACTCCATAGGCCGTTAAATGAGCACGGAGAGCGGCGCGACTATGTGCCGGGATATTGACATTCACAGCCATCAAGACTAAGAATGTAGAACAACCTAGTGCGTGGCATGGCAATAGAGGGTGAATATAAAAGAGAACACCGTTTAATAACTTCAAGCTTGAAAGACCTATAAAAATATCAATATAGGAGGTTAGACCCTCACCTCTGTTTCCGGAAACAGAAGTGAAGGGAATTGTGGACAAGCACAAGCACTACTCAAGTGTCTCGCAGATAAGAAGCCCACCATAAGTTGGTGGCGCCATGTTGCGGGGATTCTGCACATATACAGAACTATGCGCAGGAAAACAGGACCTCGGTGTATAGTGGTGTACCGGCCATCCACCTTAGTGCCCAAAATCCCAATCCGACTAGCTATAGTGTCTCATTCGTTCTCCGTACTACAGCGAAGCTACCAATGATTAGACATCCCAGAACACGGACTCTTTCAGGAATCGCGGCAGCAAGAACACTCTTTCATTACTCACTCATACTTGTCCACAACGTGCGTATTAAGAGACACAGTATAGTTTAAAATGTTTATTTCAACTAACGTGCTCTAAGACACAGTACACGTGCCAGTTCTAGCAGCAAAATGCAAAAAGACAAAATAGTAAGCATTGTTACAATTCCATAGAATACAAACGGGGACAGCATTTTATAAAGACAGTGGATGAAGGACTATAATGCCTTGCCACCCTCCCCCGTGCTAGTAACTAGTTTATTATAAAAGAGAAGACCTCTGGGCTTTGTCAGGTGGACCTCTATACCTCAAGAACTAGATGCAAGGTTTACATCATCGGACAAGCACAGCTCTTCTCCCTGGAAAGGCTTTTCTCCAAGTGCCACCAACAGGGAGATCACAATATTAAAAGCACACAAATTTCTCCAGTGCAGCTGTATTTCATGTTATGTCTAAGTGTGAGGGGCTGACCAGAACAGCAACAACAAGGGACGTTGTTTTTCGACCTTGTACATTGTGTGCAGACGAAAACCACAGAGAACATCAGAAAAGGTGAAAGGCAGAAATGCAGACAGTTCTAATGTGAACGGTCACAAGCAGAGTCTGGAAAAACAAAGTCACGGAGTAATGTGTGCAAAGGAGGCATCATGGCTGCTAGGCCTAAGCTAACTTAGTAATGTCGACCATGAGGCCACAATCCACACTACAACAACAACAATTGCTGGCACGCATGGCAAAGTCGATGTATTGGGGCTTGGGCAGAGGGTGAATCTTAGGCTGGGGTAGCCAATAAGTGACCAAGCTGGGCAACTCACCATTCCAGGCTTTGGTGTGGGGGATGAGGGTTGCCATGGGGAAGGCAAAGGCTAAATTCTGCCAGACTCACAGCAGGAGTTTTCTGACTCAGAGATGCCGCCTGACCCCTCTCCACCCACCTTACAATGAACCATGGATAAGATTTTAGTGGCCATTGAAGCATCATAGTCCACCATTCAAGTGGAAAAAGGGAAGGTATCAGCTGAACTTGGCCTGCTAGCAGTTGTCTGCAAGAGTGAAAGACGAGTCCGCCCTTGCAGACTTGCACCCCTCGCACCAAACCATGACAACCCAAATTACTCATCTTACAGAATGAGTACAGCGAATGGAAAATCGGGCAGAAGATGCAGAGGGGTTTAGAAGGTGGAATAATGTGCGAATAATAGGTCTTCCTGAGGGAACTGAAGGGTCTGACATGGTAGCCTACTTAGATCCCTGGTTGAAGTCAGTGGTGGCAGTGCACCGTGAGCATCACAAGCGGTGCCCTCGGCTCTGGTGCAGGCAGCGGCCTCGGTAATGGCATCAGAGTCGGTACGGTGCGGAGTCGGCAGGCATCAGGCTGTGGTGCAAGTCATGGTGGTGCATTGTGCACTTCACGAGTGGGACCACGGCTTTGTGGCAGGTTGCAGCATCGCTCGCTGGGGTCTGTGTTGCAATTTTCCTCTGTGGTAGCTGAAACAGCAGTTCCAGGTGCAGGAAGACAGAGGAAATGAATTCTTTGTGTCCCTGAGACGTTAGAACAGGAAGCAAGCTCTACACCAAGCCTTTGGAGATCTTCAAGCAGGATACACAGCAAAGTATTGGTCCTCTCCTTGGCAGAAACAGCCACAGTAGGCTAACCCCACACAGCAAAGGAGCAGTACTTCTCCTTCAGCTTTCCAAGCTCTTCTCCTTGGCAGAGGCTCCTCTTGAGTCCAGAAATAATCTAAAGTTCTGGGGTCTGGGCCCCAATATTTATACCACATTTTCCTTTGTTCTCTTGTGGCAGAGAGTCTCTTAGCTCAGTTCAAACCAGTTCTGTCCTCTCTGGCCCAGCTTTCTGGCAGGAGGTGGAGACAGCATTGTGTAAGGCAGAGAGGGCCTATTCAGGTGCAGGGGAATCTCCTCCCACTACTCTAAATGCAGCCCAGGTCTATTCAGCCCAGCCCTCACTCATCCAGGAAAGGCAGGACACACCTGAACCCCAGCAGAGGCTGTTTACAGCGAATTCACATCCCTAGCCACATCCCTGGCCCCTGTCACTCCAAAGCCAGACAGTCGATCCACAACCCAGAAGAGGCACACAGGATGGTTAAGCAAGAAAATGCCTACTTTCTAAAAGAGGCATTTTCAAACAGATAATTTAAAAACCATCTTTAATAAAAGATGTGTGATTAAATTCTGAGTTCAGAGAGCCCACACTCCATTTCTCCATCCTGTCCCAATAGGAAGTTATACTTATGAGCTGCTACAAAATATCTCCCCTTCTATCCTTTGGGACAGATAGCCTTTCAATAGTGAAAAACGAAATACACTGTATTTCACTATCAGAACATGTCACACACACCAGTACATGTCCTACCTTTCACGAACACTGCACCCTGCCCATTGTGGTACTTTGGGCCTACCTTGGGGTGACTCACATGTAAGAAAAGGGAAGGTAAGGGCCTGGCAAGTGGGTGCACTTGCCATATTGACATAGCAGTAGAAACTGCACGTAGACACTGCAGTGGCAGGTCTGAGAACCCTTTGAACAGCTGCTTGTGTGGGTAGCACAATCAGTGCTGCAGGTCCACTAGCAGCATTTGATTTACAGGCCCTGGGCACACACAGTGCACTGTACTAGGGACTTAGCTGTAAATCAAATAAGCCAATCATGGAAACACCATTCTATAAACACAATTTACATGGAGAGCATATGCACTTTTGCACTGAATAGCAGTGGTAAAGTGCCCAGAGTCCTAAGACCAACAAAAACAGGGTCAGAAACAGGAGGTCAAAAAGCAAAAAGTCTGGGGATAAATCCGCTGAAAAAGCCAAGTCTAACAGTTTCTAACCTATTGTTCTGCAATTTTTGGGTGGCCAGCCATTGCTGGACTGCTCTGGGGATGGGGCATTGGGATGACTGTTTTTTGTTATTGTCCTATGCTGCCTCTATTGCTAGTGCTTTGGTGCTATATGCAGGGGTCTGTGGGTAGGGGCATGATTGGGGAGGAGTCTGTTGTTAGATTTCTCTATGGCTAGCGCACCCAACAACTAAAAACTGATGACATGGAACATACGCGGCATGGGTTCTGTGACCAAACGTCATAAAATTCTGATGTATCTTAAAAGATGTGGTGTGCATCTCCAGGAGTCGCACTCACATTGGAAGAAACTGATCACATCTGCCGGCGGTGTAAGCTTCATGCTACTACATACTTGGCCTTTGCGAAAGGGTGCTGTTCTGGAAGTGGGCAGTTGTTCCTTTTGAGACAACTGCAATTGACATTGATAAAGAGGGCAGTTATGTCTTGATGAAGGGGCGACTTTACGGGAAACCTGCTGGGCAGTGTTTACATACCAAACCATGATCAGACCTCTTTTCTTCATACCCTGTCTGCGTGATTAGCTCATCTGACATGGGTGCCGTGCCTCATTGGAGGTGACTTTAATTGAGTTTTAGTCATGTCTTTGGACTGCTCGACACTTCCGCTCCCAGGGGCAGCAGTCCACAGGGTAGCTGCTGGTCTGGCCTCTTAGATTGCTCACTGGGTTATGCAAGATCCCTGGCATATGCAGCATCCCAAAGCCAGGGATTACTTCTTCTTCTTGAACCTATACCTGGTCCACTCAAGAATTTATCACTTTGTTTGCTCCCAGCCCCTCAATGGTTGCATATTACACACAGAATATTTGGGTTGTACACCATAGCTGTCTCCTTTTGATGCTAAACCCAGTGGACAAACGCCCACTCATACCATCATGGCGGCTACGCTCAACTTCCCTGGAGGACACTGTCTTCAGAGACTCCTTAGCAGCCAGAATCGCTGAATTCTTCACCACTAACCTGGGTTTTGCATCGAGCTGTGGACAAGCGTGGGAGACTAAGGTTGTGATGAGGGGGCACTGCCTGGGCCAGTCAGTGGGCATCCGACGTGACCTGGAGGCTGATCTGTATGTGCAGGACAATGAGCAGATTGGTAGCCTGGGAGCCCCCGTTCCGCAGTTGCTGGAGACACGTGAGATGTACAATGTGGCTCTGTAGTGGCTGTGATGCCATGACTATAAAAATGACGTTAGTTGGGTACATGAAGAGAAGGGGAGCTTGGGACGACTCCTTGTCTGGTTGGTTCACTCAGAGTGTAGGGTTACCCCTATTACTCGTCTAGTGTTGACAGGGGGAACAGTCATCTTCCAGCCAAAAGATATTAATAAGGCATTCAGGTCTTATTAAATGTCCCTTTATAGTCTGCCGGAATTAGGCCTCCTGACAGCATTGGAATCCTTCTTGGAGGGACTCCCACTTCGGTCTCTCTCTCTCAGGCGGAACAAGAATAACTAGGCGTCCCCGACTCAGATGTGGGGGTTAGAAATGGCATCAAAGACATGGCAATAGGTAAGACGCCTGGCACTGATGGTCTCCTCTTGGAATTTTACAAAGTCTTTGCGTGCGAACTGGAGCCTATACTGGCAGAAATGTATGCGGAGGCCTAAAAAACGGGTATCCTTCCTGCAACAACAAGGATGCTCTGGTGGCGCCCAGCCCAAATCTACCCTGTGAGATGTGGCACACTCGGACTTCCGACCCCTTTCTATGTTGAACTCTGACTTAAAAATTCTCAGTAAATATTAGCGTCCCGGTTATTGCCCCATATGCAGGCCCTGATTCATGGAGTCCAAAACAGTTGTATACCAACCCATAGCACTTCTCATAACCTAAGTAGACTTTACTCTATCCTGTATGCCCAAGACCGGTTACCTGACCCCTCAACAGTGATTGTGTCGGTGGACCTTGAGAAGGCCTTCGACACAGTGCATTGGGACTTCTTGGAGGCCACGATGTATCTATCGCATCAGAATTGGTGCGAACTGGGAAAGATGGGTCAGGCTGCTCTGCGCTCACCCAATGGCTAGGGTGAAAACAGGGTGCACAATTTCAGAAGCTTGCGAAATCTTCAAGGGCACTAGGCAGGGTTGCCCCCTGTCTCCCCTCTTATTTGCACTGGCTGTGGATCTGCTGGCAGAAAGGTTTCAAATGGAAGGAATAGCTTGGGGCATTAAGCTAGATGGTTCGGTCCATGTTATTTCATAATTTGCAGATGACCTGATTAATTATCTGCAGGATGGGGCATAGGATATTCCCCGGGCCCTGCGGCTCCTTGAGGAATGTGCATGGTGCTCGGGTCCCCGGGTAACCATGATCTATTATTATATCACATACTCTTAAGAATTAATTGGAAGGGGAAAGTGGAAAGAGCCAGTCACAAAATCGATTTCTATGTCATGTCCTGGTATGATAAAGAATGATTGGGTAGCACTGATCAGCAGGTAAACGTATCCCTAACTGATAATTTAGCCTAATAAAAACCTTACCTGGCACAAGAAATACTGTTTTACGTCTATTTTAGATATTTTTCATGACTTGTCCTCAATGCACCTAATCTGCTATGAAAACAGTTTTGTACTTTTTTCTAAGCTTTCTGCTAGTACATGGAAAGGAGGTGAGGTTTGTAGGTTCACTTCTGCTTTCTGTTACTCTGGTTCTACTAGTTGTGTATGTGAGTGAAGGTCCTGTGGTGCAGTGAAGATATTTATCACACCTGGAGAGATATTTGCTATAATTATGGAATTTGACACTACCAAATGAATGTTGTGTCGAGCTACATGATACCATGATGGAGATCTGCATGACACTATAGGAGTAGGAGACAAGAATAATGCTACTATTTGATAAACTGGTATCAAACCATTCCTACTTAACTAGTCACTTTTAGGTTCCTCTTAATGAACAGTGTGAGAAACCAGGACCTGTTTGCAGTGTCCTCCCACTTTTGCCCCTGTTTTAACTACTAGATGCTGGTTTTCTGAATTTGATTGTGCCCTGGACTCTGCTAACCAGACCCAGGGCCTATGCTCTGCCTAAAAGTACATGGCAATTAGGTATATTTACATTGGCACTGACAACCTACCTGTAAGTTCCTATCATATGGTAGGGTATGTGGGTCTAGCAGCCCTGTATATTTAATGTACTGTGGTGGCTGCTGTCATTTTAAAAGCCAGCCCTGCCTTGCAGGCAGCTTTTAAACTCAAAATATATGCAAATTAGACTTTGCAATTAAAGGTACTTTCAAAGTCTCAAACTACTGCATTTGTACATATCAGTCACCCTTAAGGTCTCCCCTAGGTGCCACAGGTGTAGGGCGCTTTTTATGCAGGGACATTATAAAAGATGTTTTAAATGCCCTGGTGAGGAAACAACCCCCAATTTAATTTTTTCCCATTGTAGTACAATGGCTCCGTAGGTTAACATGGGAATACTTTATTAAAGTTTAACTACTGAAAGAAAGGAGCTAAAAAACACTTCAACTTATCAAAATGACAGACTAAATTGAACAGCTTGCCACTGTTAGATTTATTATAACTATCACAGAAAAGACTTTATAGAACTTTCTTTTTTGTAAGCCAAAATTCAGCCTTCCAGCAGCCCTGCTCTGATATGTCAGCCTCTGCCAGGCTGTGCCAAGCTGTCCTAATGAGGTGTGCAGTGGCCTGACTAGAGACAAAGGATTTCCCGTGGGAGAACTGCAAGCTGCAGACAAAAAGGCAGGATGGGGGTGGAGTAGCCAACTTGGTCTTCAAAGAGGGAATGACAGTTTAGGACAGCTCAGGCTTACCCCCACATCCTGCACTCCCAGCCAGATAGGAGCTCCTGTAATAAGATTAGCAGAGGCGCTGGAAGGGGCGAGTTAGGGAAACATAGCCACACCAGCGGGATGGCTTAGCCAGATCTAACCCTCCATTTTGAATTTTGGAAGAATAGTGCTTTCTTGAGCAAGAATATGCCACACTTTGGAGGAAGTTGTCATACTTCTGGGTGTCACCCTGTACCCCTTTGGTCAGGGGTGCCTCCCTGCTTGTTGCCCAGGAACAATGGATAAACATGGGAGAGCCGCACAGCAACTCAAAACCCTGCCTGGAATAATCAAAAGAAGAAGGACTGCCCTGCTGAACCCCTGGTCTGCATCCAAGAGGACTGCACTCATAAGCACTGCACCTGCTGCAGACCATGGGGTTCCCCAAAGAGGACTTTGCCTGGCTTCAAAATTGATTAAGGAAGGGACTCCCTGAAAGCAACAGGTACAAAAGAGCTACAAGAGATCCTTTCCTGAAACAACAAGGAGAAGAAGGACTGCCCTGCTGGAACACTGATATGCACCCCAAGGATTGCACTCTGAAGGATTGTACCTGCTGCACAATCTGGAACTACAGCGCTAAGGACTTTACCTGGCTTCACGAGGACTAAAGAGTGGACTCCCTTAAAGCAACAGGTTAAAAGTGCTCCACCTGCATCATCTCCACCAAGAAGAACCCAGCTGGACAGCGTTCAGTGGACTTTTAGGGATTTGGCCAGGTGCATTTTGGGTCTTGTAGTCCCGACTTCCAAAGGAGCAACTCAGGGATTTGGAACCTTGGACTTGAGTTGTGGACCCTAAAAGACCCAAAAGAAATGTCCGGAAAAAAGGACTGTCCTGCTGGATCCTTTAACTGCACAAGAGAGGACTGCACTCATAAGGATTGCACCTGCAGCACACTTTAGTCTACAGCCCAAAAAGTACTTTGCCTTGTTTTGAAAGTTGAAACAGTGGACTCCCTGAAAGCAACAGGTTAAAGTAGCTCTACCTGCATCACATCCACCAAGAAGAACCCAGCTCCGCATTCAGTGGACTTTTAAGGATTTGCCCATGTGCATTGTGGGAGTTGTAGTCCCAGATCCCTAGAGGCAAACCAGAGCTTCTGAACCGTTGGATGGGGTTGTGGACCACTTTCCTGCACCAAGAAACACCTCTGGAAGTAAGAGTAAAAGTGTTACATCACGGGCCACCTGGACTCTTGACTTTGTCCCGGTCCGGTATGACCTTTTTTTTTAACACTTTGAGCACTATTTGCTTCTAAGTGCTAGTTTTACTTTTAATCTTTAAAAATTCATAGCTCTGGTTCCCTACATTGGATTTTTGTTTTGTTGTCTATTTGTTCATAAAAATATAACCTATTTTCTTAAATTGGTGTTGGATTTTTATTGTGCGTTGTGTCTTACTTATTTAATGTATTGGTGTTTTTATTGCTTTACACACCCGTCTGCTAAGTTAAGCCTGCCTGCTCACAGCCAGCTAACAAATGTTGAGCAAGGGAATAATTTATTGAGACCTTGACTGAACATTTTACTGTGTTTTTGGCCTTATTACTAGTGGTAGGTACCTACTTATCACTACTGATAAACCACTTTCCAACAATCAGTATGTGTGTCTATTATTTGTTGCATTCTAATCTAGCTGGAGCATAATGGAGCACTGAAGTAGGCCTGGGCGGTAAATTCCGCTCCGCTCGCGGAATTTGCGGAATTTTGGCAATTCCGAGTTCCGCGGAGAACGCGGAATTGCAGAAAATTCCGCGATCTGCGGCGTAGCGGAATTTTTTCCTTGTTTGCGCTTTCAAAATGTGTGTTCGCGCGTGCGGGAGCGACTTACCGGGATCCCTGCGTTCGCCGATGAGTTTTCCTATCCGTTTGCGTGCGCCACGAGATTTTGGTAGCCGGCTGCGTGATCCCGCGAGAGTGTGCGATCGCGAACACGTCATTCGGACGCGCCATCGGACATCCGCGTTCGCGAACAGGAAACACGCATCGTGAGCAGGTGGGACAAGTGAAACAAGATGGCCACGCCAATTGGCGACCGCATGGGCAAGTTCGCAAGATATTTCCCCCCGAGCACGCAAACAGCGTCCCCGAACAGGAAAAACGCATCGCGAACGGGCGGAACAAGCAATTCCGCGTGCTCACGGAATTCTGCGTAGCTCGCAGAGATTTTTTACCGTTTTGTGGAACTTTGCGTAACGCGACTACGCAAATTCCTCCCACCCCTACACTGAAGGCTTTAAAGGGGAAGATATCTTAATGGATATTGTTTTTTTTTATTAATCTTTTTATTGCAAGTAAAGCAAACAATAAGAAAAGTGACAGTCAGCATCACACAATGCAGAATTAAGACACAGTTTGACAAATTTGGATCCCCTTCAGCCTCCAAAGCCCCCCGATCCTACCACGACCACCCCAGGAAATCACAAGGCAGCATTTGGGTATGGGTCCCCTAGATCTTCTGGATTAAAACCAGTTGGGTCAATAGGGGCACATATCCTACCTCGGTAATCGTTCCACCTCCCCCATATCTTGGCCCATTTCTGGGGACAGCCTCTGCTTTTGTACACCACCCTCCCTGCAATTGTGCACCAGTCCATGTCCCGATTCCACTTGCTCAGCTGTGGAGCTAGTTCCACTCTCCACGTACACGCAATATTGCGCTTGGCCACCATCAGCCTCAGTGCCATCCAGATCTGATCCCTATGAGCAAGGTCAGTCACCTCCCAAACATTCAAGAGACACCATTTTGAGGGGGCCTCCATGTGGTCCCCGCACACGTGATTGAGGCAGGAAATGACCGACCGCCAATAGTGTTGAAGCACTGGGCAGCTCCATAACATATAGAAGATCGTGCCCTCTAGGCTGCTGTTCCTCTGATACAATGCAGTGGCAGCCCTACCCATCTTGGCCATGGTAGTGCAAGCATAATAGCATCTGTGCAGGATTTTCAACTGGACAAGGCGAAACCTAGATCTTATGGCAACCTCACAGGGGGACGCCAAGGCCTCCAGCCACTCGTCGTCCTCTAGGCCTCCCCAGATTTCACTCCTATTGCTCCCGCAACTGAATATTGATGTCAGGTGAATTATTAATCAGTATATGGTAGGTAAGGGAGATCACTTTTTTAGGCATGTACTCGCCCAGGAGTCTGTCCTCGAGTGGGGACAATTCAGGGGGTCCTCACCCTTCGGCAGCGTCCCTTGCAGTGCATGCAGTATTTGCAAATAACGGAAAGTTTCAGCGGGGCCAGTTGATATTCATTTTGTAATTCTGTGAATGGGATCACTCCTCACTTTGTCCATAGGGTCTCCCTCCATAGAGAAGCCTATAAGGTCCCATTTATCAATGCCTTGTTGTTTATCCAATAACCCCAATTGTGGAGTATTCCACAGGAGTGTGGCCTGCATGATTTTACCATGCCAGCCTAGTGCATTCAATGTGGTGTGCCAGAGGGTTAGCGTAACCGCAGTTGGAGTAGGGAAGGTCAAGGGACGCACTCCTCCATAGAGGGCCCTGAGATGGCCTCCCAGTTGCATGACCATCCTATCCAGCTTGTAGGCTGGTTCCTCTCAGGAGAGGTAAACTCATTGATTAATGGTGACGAGCTGCATTGCACAGTAATATTTCTATATGTCAGGCAAAGCAATACCTCATCATACCAGCTCCTGGTCAACTTCTTAATGGCTATATGAGCATGGACCCCATCCCAAAGTAGTGAATGAGTTTCAGTTTTGATTGCCAGGAAATTAGATATTGGACTGAATAGGGCATATTCTGAAGTGCATGCAGGAACCCGGGTAGGGCCATCCTCTTAAACAGGATGGCCCTCCCAAGAAGTGAGAGAGGAAGGGCCCTCCACTGTTGGACGTCCCTCCGCAGACGTGTCAGTGGTGGCTCCAGGTTCCAAGCATAAAAGAAGCCTAAGTCTCTGGTGACGTAGATCATTAAGTACCGGAATACATCCATGGCAACATTGATCGCACAGTCACTGGGTAGCCTCAGTACCTGAAAGTGAAGGAGATAGAGTTGGGATTAATTCCAATTTATGGTGTAACCCGAATAGCGACAGAACAAAGTAAGTATATTCATGAGTCAGTCAAGTGTAAAGTCTGGATCTGCACGTAAAGCAATATGTCATCTGAGTAGAGGGAGATTCTATCCTCCCAATCTTCCGTCCACCTCAGTCCTCTAACTAGGGGTTCACTTCTGATCCAAGCAGCAAGTGGCTCCAGAACCAGGACAAAAATGAAAGGGGAAAGTGGGCAGCCCTGTTGCGTACCATGCCAAAGCCGGAACACTGCAGATGTACCCCAGTTAACCGCATCCCGGGTGAGGGGTTCAGTGCAGAGGAGTCTTATCCATGCCATGAACCGTGGGCCAAAGCCCATTCTGTCTAAAACCTCGAACATATAGGGCTATTCAATGGTGTGAAAAGCCAATTTTACATCAAACGAGAGCACAAGGGCATCTTCCTGAATCTTGTCTGCACAGCCATGAACCCAGTGCAGGTGCCTTAAGGTAAGAGAGGTGTTCCTCCCCCACATGAAACTGGATTGGTCCGGGTTTATCAATCACAGGATCACTGGAACCAACCAGGAGACCAGTAATTTAGGCAAGATTTTAACCTATGCGTTGAGCAGCGAAATAGGTTGATATGAGGCATAGTCATTTGGCGGCTTGCCCTCTTTAGGTATGACCACTATGGAAGCCACCCTCTGGTCTTGGGGCAGGATGCTTGTCTCATAGCTTTACTTAAAAATTTGCAGATGGTGGGGAATGACTGCAGAAGTGGTGAGCTTGTACAGCTCAATAGGTAAACCATTTGGTCCCACTGCCCACTGGGTTCAGGTCACAGATGGCTTGCGTTATCTCATCTTCCGTGAGGTCCTGATCCAGGAGTGACCTGTCCTCTCAAATAAGCCTTGGAAGTGGAATGTCCGCTAGTAATTCACTGGACTCCTCTGCTGTGGCAGCAACCATCGGGGAATAGAGATCTGCGTAGTATGATGCAAAGGCATTCACCATGCTCTCACCTGCATCATTTAAGATTTCTAGTACCCATTGGTTCGCCGGGTCCTTCCAGACAAGCCAGGCCAGGAGCTTCCTGGCCCTATCCTCCACCTCATAGAGGCGGTGCTGATCGGCATGGTGGTGGGCTTTTGGGGCCTCTTCAGCAGCTTCTTGATATTCCTTCCATTTAAGGGCCAAATTGTGTTGCATTTTCCCTGTTCTGAGCCTGGGAGTTGGGATTTCAACTCCTAAATCTCTCATTCAAGTATCTCTAAATGGGCCCTCATATTCTTTTTATGTTCCGCTAGCAACGAGAAGCCCTGACCATGTATTATTGTTTTACATGCCTCCCACATAGTTTGTGCCGAGTCCACCAAGCCCATATTTTCATCGAAGTACTGCTTAGTGGCTTTCTGGAGACATGCACGGCCCAGATATGAGGCACCTTCAAGTACTATTGATTAAGGGCCATCCACCGATGCACACCTCGGTCTAGGCTATCAAGGAGTCAGTTAGTGTGCATTGGGGAGACCTCATCTGTCTGGATGGCCAGCGGTCCTGGGTATCGCAGAGGGCCATGTTGAAGTCACTTCCCAGCACCAACCCTTCCTCTGGGAGGCGGCGGAGAAGTGTGCTAAGGTCAGTGAATGCCACCTCATGCAGTCTCAGGGGCACATATAATGAAATAAGATTGAGTGCTTTGCCCTCCCATAGACCCAAAAGTACCACATACCTCCCATGTGTGTCAGTCCAGGTGTTCCGTATGGTAAACAGAAGCAACCTACACAGGAGGACTCCCACTCTTCTGGAGCCCATATTATAGCCTGCATGTGCTGTCCTTTTGTATCCGCCTGATCAAATGCACGACAAGTGTTGCCCTGAAGGTGCATCTCCTGCAGGAGAACCACATCCGGAGAATGCCTATTGAGGTATTGCAGTACCACCCCTCTTTTAATCTTGTCCCCCAGCATATTGAAGTTCCAGGAGAGCTCTTTGAAACTTAAGGTCCTCAAATTATTGTCCATGGATCTACAGTAATCAAGTACATTGAGGGGGGGGCTGAGGCCGCTAACTACCTCTGGGGGCACAGTCGCTTTTCGAGGGCAATGTAGCGGAAATTGAGGGTCCCGTAGTGTTTCAAATTGTAAATAAGCATGGGTGGTGTGGGATCGCAATGAGGATCAGACTGGGGGGTCAGACTGGGGCACTGACTGACGGTGTTGCTATTGTGTCTGTAGTAGTGTCGAATTAAAAGACTGTCAAAGGGAAAATAAACAAGGAAAAATGCAATTCAAATGTCAACAAAAAACATCCCTTCCTGCCTCCCTGCATGACGGACTAGAAACTGCCCGCCCTCCCAACTCTGTAGAGCACCTGTCACCCCAAAACATAAGACAAAGTTTAAGAGGCTGTGGCTGTCATCAAGTGGCCACTCACCCACTTGTCCACAAGGTAAGGATATAAAAGATGTTACCAAAAATATATGTAATTAAACAAAATCCATTTTCCACTCTTCAGGAGAACAGTTAAATGTAGGACAGTAGATGAGCACCTGCTCCACTGTAGTAGTGCACCAGTACAGTTCCATGGGTAGTCCTCACCTTCGGCACCCCAGTCCCCTCTGGATTCCGGTGGCAGTGCCATATGAAATGTTTCATTAACAAATGCGGCATGTCTGTCTCATTGGCAAGTTGATTTCTGCAATCTGTCCGGTGTATTGGATCTGTGTCAAAGTCTTCCCGATCTGGAGTGGGTCCCAGGTTTCACACCAATTCTCCAGCCCTCCGCCACTCCCATGCCTCATCAGGAGAGGCGAAGTACCGGGTCTTGCCTACCGCAGCCGCCCAAAGCCTCGATGGAAAGATCTTAGAGTATTTCACCTCATGTTCGCTTAAGACCCTCTTCATCTCCAGAAAACTGCGGTGTAGGTGCTATACTCATAATGTGAAGTTCGGGAAAAAGGTGCCTGTGGCATTTCCATAGCAGACTGGTGGCTCACTACGAACAGCCTGTAGGATAATGTCATGGTCACGATAGTAGAAGATGCGAGCTATGACGGGGTGAGGTGGTACACCAGGCTTTGGTGCAGAGTATGGGACCAGGTGGGCTCGTTCAACAGAAAAGTAGTTGGAGAGGCCACAAACCTGCAGTTGCTTGAGTAAAAGGTCTTCTATTAAGAGGTCCACAGCCGGCCCCTCTGACCTCTTGGAGACCCCTAAGATATGACATATATAAATACTCGTGTCCGACCTGTGTCTTTTCACTAGTGTCCTGCAAGGGCTCAACAATAGGGCTATTCCACAATGATTAGTCTTTTCCATACCAAGTTGTACACAATTTTTTCATTTTATGCATATTGATCTTTCTGTAACTTAATTTTTTTTTTTTTTTGTAAAGTCTCAATTTGAACATTTCATTTTTAACATGTACAAAATGTATTATTTGCAAATAAAATACATGAAAATGCATTAAAAATACATTTTGTTGGTTCATAGCTATACCCCCAATGGTAACAAACCTTCCAATCTCACCAAACACACCACATTCTCACAAACGAAACAATCACACACACGAAAAATAGGTGGGGAAAGTAGGGCCTCTGTTCATTTCTATGATATACACCGATGTCAGTCAAGCGGATTGAATAAATCATAGTGTGATCCACTTTGGTGTTATCCTTGAGGAGTCTCCCATAATCTGGTCAACGTACGTTTCGGTGGATGTACATGACTACCACCTTCATCAGCACCAATCTTTTTATATATTTTTCTCATGTGACTGGGAGATGCTGGTCCCCTCTGTTATAAGCCTATTTATTTGATGGGATGTATGCAGACAAATTTCTACCTGCTGGTCTAGATATTGTGCATTCTCTGCTGGAGAACTCCTTGTAGGTGTTGATGAGGAGTTTTACTATTTATATCGCTGTATTTCAACAATAATGTGTGAGGATGTTGAGCTCCTTCAGTGAAAGCTTTCCCTTGTATTGGCAACGATGTCCTCCATTTATATTAGTTAGATGCCTGAATTTTTGTAGCTTGCGAAGAGCACTACGCGTCCGTCTCCTTTCCTGTACCATCATGATGAAGGAGCTCAACATCCTCACACATTATTGTTGAAATAACTGGACATGTAGGGCTCAATTCAGAAAGACATTTATGAGCACATGAAATAGTAATCCTGTAGTACTTATTCATGCACTCTGAAATGCCTTTGAGAATAGGCCTCACAATGTATATATAGTGACCGAGGCACATTTCTAACATTGACCTTTTATGATTATTTTATCTTCTGCAAGATGAACATTGATACTTGGTCTGGCTATAATAATATTCTCTCTTTTTGCAAATACTTGAATCATGTACAATGGTCGATTAACAATAGGTAATGTCAAATAAGAAATTCTTAAATCATATTTTTACATTTGCATTGCTTTCCTCTTTTCCCTATACCCCTTCTTCTTTGTGCCCTCCTTTCTTCTCTTTCCACTACTTTCTCCCCCACATCTTTGTGAGTTGATAAAATGGTATTGAGAACAATCATTTACATTAGACTGAATAAAGTGTTTTCGATGTTTTAACAGTACATTATATTTATGCTCAAATATTGGACTGCATTTATGTCCTTTTAAATTCTAGCCACCCTTTCTCCTTCTTTCATGAATTTAATTTAATATCTCACGGGCATTAGTTATTGCAGGCTGTTTATGTATTCATGAACATTTTCCACATTTTTCCAATGAATTCTTCAATGTGGTTTCAAATGATCCTAGTATTAATTCCTAAACTTCAGTTTTGGAATGAAAACTCATTGAGTCGCAGATTTACCAACCTTTATTTAGCTTACAAAAACAATGGCAAGATAACATCATGCGTATCTATTGTGACGCCACACTCCCCTGACACATATAATAGCAGTTCTGATAAGAAAGACATATGTTCCAAAGAAATCTATGCTCCACAGGAATTTTCTCCACCAAATGATGCAGATGATGAAGGAAACGGCATTGGGAGAGTCTCGCTTTACTGCCCACATCCACATAACTTTAAATTAGGCTCTGCACATTCATCTGAAGAGTTTTCAAGGAGTAATAGTGAGAAGTTTTTGCAAAGTGAATCTGTGTTTATTGAAGCAGTTTGGAACTTGGCAGATATTAAATTCATTACTTTACCAGTAAATTTCATTACCTTGAGTTAAGGGGCTCCTAATCCAGTCCATGCCTTTTGAGGTTATCCTGCACTTAGACATTCACTTAACAAGTGTTTTGCTACAGTTAAAATTGTTCTATTATTTTACTGAAAGACATAAATGATCCACCCTCCCTCTATGGCATTTTACCTGTTCACAAACTGTTTAAATTGTAGGTGCCATGTAGGTAGAGAGCGAGGGGAAGGTCTGACTGGGGGCAAGGAGCACCTTAACTTGGGGTAATGAAGTTTACCAGTAAGTAATGAATTCATTTCTCCCTCGTAGGTGCTCCTCGTCCCAGTCCATACCTTTTGAATATATACAAAAGAGAAGACAGACTCTGGCACCACATTGGTCATAAATGCCATAAATTTTACTGTACTTTGCTTAAGTGCTACAATTATGTCACTGCTGCTTTAAGAATTGCGGAAGCAAAATTAACACAGTCATCACTCCCCAAATCTAAACAATAATCTAAAACAAATGTATTTGGGGTCAGCCAGGTAGCTGCCCTCCACTTTTCTTGCAGGGAAGTCCCAGCTAAACTGCCCATGAAGTAGCCAATACTCTTGTCAACCTCCCTTGAATTGTGTGAGGAAGTTGTGCACCTGCTGACAAGAATGCTTAAGATATTGCTTGTGTAACCCACCTACTGATTATAGGTGTAGATAGTTCATACCTTTGCTAACCACATCATATGGAAAAAATATTGAGTTTGACTCTCTAAAGTCCCTTGTCCTTTGCAGGTAGATGTGAGGGGCTCTTTTTATATCTAATTCAGATGGAATGGTATTCTGCAATACCGCCATATGCACTGGTAGAATAATCTCCTGAGAAAGATGGAACTTATTTTTAATCTTAGGTCTAAACTTGGGGTCTGGTCTGAGAACTACCTGATTTGGTAGAAAACTAAAGTACATATAACTTAGTACCAATGAACCAATTTCCCCTAGTGTTTTTGCTGATGTAATAGCAATCAGAAATTCCAATTGCGATGATAGCCAAGGAATGCTGGCTGATTCTGTAATATCTTTATTTGAATTTTTTTTTAAAACATAAAAGTACAATCAAAATAACATAGACACAAGCAATAAATGTACAAAATGTCACAGTAGTACACCTATGTCCCTATGAGATAGATAATAATAATGATACTCAGTAAATAGGCTCAGTAAATAGACGTGTAATAAGATTCTTAAAACCAAAATTCTAGAGTTATTAAAACATATTCATTTCGTAATGGCCTTATAGGTTCCAATTAAATTGGCTGATTCCAATGGTCCAACAAGAGACTGTTAGACTGTTGTAAGTCAACTATTCCTATTGATAAATCCCAGTCCACCACCCAGATTCGAACTCCTATCTTTCTCAATCTGGAACATTTCATTAGAATTGCTGCAAGCGGAGTGATGTTTGAGATATAAGAGATTTCCTCAAATGTTCTAATAGCTGTCCACAGTGCCAACAATTTTGCCAGGCTAAGCCTAACAGAAAACCACTCCTCAGGAATTCCAAAATCTGGAATTGGTCACAGGTTTGTGGATACATCGTCATAGAAGTGCAAAATTTCTCAGAATGCAACCAATGCTTTGAGTATGGCTTAAGTATAAATATTTTCCTTGCCGCTTGGATGTCTAATTCTACTTCCCTTGAGCACCCTAAACTTTCTAGGACTGCCCTTTCAACGTCCATACCATTAGATGTAAATTGTACAGAAAACCAGAGTCTGCATAGACAGAATGGGGCTCTTTGGATTACTTCTACATTTTCCGATTGCATTTTTCTCAGTACCATGAGTATCAAAGGAATCAGGGTAAAGGCATTCAGCAACCCTCCTGGCCAATAGTCTGACTGGGCGTCCACCACCTACACATTTGGATACCACAGATCCGAGCAGAACAAGGAAGTAGTGTATTGTTCTGGGATGCAAAGCCTCCATACCATGGCATCCTAAACCAATCCACTATTAACCTGAATGTTTCTTGACTCAGGTGAATTGACACTGAAGTTGGAATACCCCAACTCAGTATGTTCGTTTGTGTATTTTCCCTTCCTTCCATGTAAACTAGCCTTGAGGGCTAACAGATTAGACTCTGCCCAAGCCAAAATTTTGTGTGCCAACTCCACTAGATATTTGTTCCTTGTTCCTCCCTGCTGATTGAGATAGTTTTTTTCCACCTGATTATCTGTTTTTATCAAGGCAGCATGGTGAACAAGATGGTGAGAGAAACTCTGCATTTAACTCTTTTCAATTTGATTAACAAATTGTTTCCAGTTGCAACCATCATCCACTCAACTGTAATCCCTCCAGGTCTGTTCCTCAACCCCATGCACTTGCATCATACTTTACTACTAATGGATTGGGATACTAGAATACACTCCTTGTTTTGAGATTGGATGTTTTCAACCACCACTGAAGTTTGTATGATATACCTTCTGTGACCAGAATCATCTTGTTGTAATTCTCTGCCAATGGGGACCAATGTTTGATTATTTGGTAAACTAATGGTTTGATATGAAGTTATGACCAAAATAGTACCGTTGTTGTTGAGAACGTGAGACCCTGTATTTTCAACCATGTCCTTGCGAATGCTTGGGGTAAAGTTAACAGTTTCTACAACTGTTGTTGCAGATTGATTATTCTTGCATACGGAAATAAGGCTTGTCATAATTCTGTATCGAGCAATGCTCGTATGAAGTTCTTCTTCATCTTTGGTTGTTTGCTTGATTTGTTGCTGTTTACTTTTAAACCCAAAGATTTAAGTGTTGCTCTTGCTTACTCCGCACTGGCCTGCACATTTAAGGAAGAAGAACCACTGATAAGTCAGCCATCTAAAAAAAGACAAATATGCATATGTTGTTACTATAAATAGGCCACCACTGATGCCAGAACCTTTTCAAACATCCTCGGATAGGATGAGAGGCCAAACAGTAGAGCGTGCACTGATAATGGTTTTCAGCCACCACAAACCTCAGGTACTTCTGACAGCGAGGATGAACTGGAAAGTGGAAGGAAGCATGTGTCTTGCAAGTCCAGTGTTGCCATAAAATCTTCCTTTGCAAGAAGTGTACTCATGGCCTGTAGCATTAGTATCCTGAATGTGGTGTAGAGGACACGTTTGTTCAGTGCTTTCAAGTTAAAACTACTCTGAATTTCTCAGTGGGGTTTGGCACCAAGACGATTAGGAAAAGAAAACCAGTCTCTCTCTAACCAGGTGGAACTGGAAGAACTACAACTTTTTGTATTAGGTTTTGGATCCCCAACAACATTACTTCTTTTTTTGACTGTAGTTTGGGGATTGATATCATTACATAGTGATTTGTTGGAAGAATGTTCATAAACACTATTGAATATTCTTCTCTGACAATTTTAGAACCCATTGCTCCTGTATTATGTTTCTACATTTTTGGCAAAAATTATAACTTTTCCGCCAACTTACTCCTCTAAATTGTCAGGATTTTTGATGTTGACATTTTGGGTTTTCTTGGGACCTAAATTTGTCAATGACTGCGGCTCCCCAGCCTCCAGTCGTGCCTCTAAAGGGCTGTTTTGAATCTTGTGGAGGCGGTGTTGGCTTCCTTTGCAAGGAAGACGTTTTCCTGTAGGTATTTTGAAAGGGTATAACCTTTTCCTTTTCTCTGATGATGTATTTACTGCATCATTTAAATAATAACCAACCTACCACAGCCTTAGCTAATAAAGTTTTCTTCCAGCTATGGCTGCCCCTGTCGTTGTTGCTGCTGTCCAAAGAGAGTCAAAGGTGGCATCTGTTAAGAATTGTGCCAACAACTCTATTTTGCCTAAAATGTCTGTTGCATCCTCTTGTTCTTGTAAACAGTCAAATAATGCTTGAAAATCTATAAGTAAGAGTAGCTACAGAAAATGTGAGTGCTAATTTTAATATGTAGCACTCACATTTTCTGTAGCTACGCTTACTTCCCTTCGGCTGCACCTAAAACCAGCAATCAGCAGAACACCATAGAGTTCGTTTTTGTCTTGCAGTTGAATTAATAAAAAGACTTAAACTGTAACAAAACAATTGCTAAAAGACTGTCTAGAGGTTAGACCGCCTCAAAAGGTATGGATTGGGACCAGGAACACCCACAATTAAGTAATGCAGCTACAGCACAAGCTTTGCAGGAGATAATGTCTTCAATGTGCGAGAATTACAGGAATAAAGTGCCCGGAGAAGTGCTGTAAAAAAACTGCATGACTTTAGAAAATATGAATGCTGAGTTGTTGCAGATGGAGCAGAGAGTTGAAGATGACTGCAAAGTTAATTCAAGATGTGGCATGGTTTTAGGCCAAGATACTGCCATTGGCCAGGCATGTTATGTGCAACACCAAACAGCAAGTCCAGTGCATCGTGCAATATGTACCTATCGAATGCATGCATTGTAACTTTTAAAGCTTATACCTAGGGAGAGAGATAATTGAAAATCATGGAAAAAGTGGAGCTTGGGTGGAAGGGAGTTGGTTGGAGTCTCTTGTTGGTAGCACAGGCAGAAGTATTCTATGGCTTAATGGAAAGATTGTCTAACCTGCAGTCACTATGTAAAATAAGAAGAAACATGGAAGCCAGTAGGGCATGCAGATATTTGGCAATGGGTGTGTTCCAAGACTAGGTGGGGTCTGCAAACTGCGGCTAGGGATGTGTTGGAAAGTGGGTTATTGGTAGGGGCAAATGTAGGTCTGCCACTAGTAATAAGACCACAAACACTGGATAGGACTCAGCATAGGTCTAAGAAAATTATTCCTATGCTCAACCCCTGGTAACGTGGCTGCGAGCAGACAGGCTTAACTTCAAAGACAGGTATGTAAAGCATTTAAAAACACCAATTCAGTAAATAATTAAAACACAACACATAATAAAAATCCAACACCAATTTATAAAAATAGGAAATATTTTTATCTTTAAAATGACACCAAAACGACAAAAATCCAATGTAGGGAACCGGAGATGTGAATTTTCAAAGTTTAAATAAAATCTAGCACTTAGAAGCATATAGCACCATATTGGGACATAGCCTCGCGATAGACCGGGCCAAAGTCAAAGTTTAAGGCCGACCGCGATGGAGCCCTGAGCGGATACTCCACGCGGAAGGTCCCGGTCAATGTTTTTACCTTCGCACTTAGAAACTTTTCTGGAGCTTTTCTCCTCGAGGCCCCTCGACGCTCTCCGTCAGTCCGGATCCGGTGCGGCTCCGCCGGGCAGCCTTTCGACGATCTCCCGGTGAACTTCCCTGGAGCGGACTTAGAAACTTTTTCAAGATCGCTTTAGCGGGGCAATCCAACAATCCAGGCCGACACGCGATGGAAGGCAGGCGGATTGGCGCTCGCGGTTGCTCCCGGTCGATTTCTTACGAGCGGACTTAGAAGCTTTTCTGGAGCTTTTTCTCGTGGGGTCCCTCGATGCTCCTCATGTAGCCGGATCCGGTGAGGGTTCGCCGGCTTCAGATTTTCGCTAGTCCCGGTCAATCTCTGGAAGTCGATGCGATGGAGCTTTTAGCGGGACGAACCTGGTGGGCTTGGCCGGCTCGCGGTTGAAGGCAGGCGGCTTGGCTGACCAGGATGAGTCGGTCCCCCTATGGAGCTTTTTTCCAAAGTTCCTCCAAAGTTCCCCAAACTTCCTGAACTTCTTCCTGAAGTTCCTCAAAGGGTCCCAAAGTGTCTCAAACTTACTCCAAGGGTCTGGAAGCTCCAAGATGGTCCTTGAAAGTTGAGGACTTCAATTCCCACAATGCACTGGACGTCACCCTTACAAATCCACTGGTAGTTCCCCAGGTTGGTGATTCTTGGTGGTGAGGGTCCAGATGAGCTCTGTTAACCTGTAGCTTGCAGGGAGTCCACTCTTGAGTTCTTTTACTCAGCACAGTTAGTCCACAAAGCTGTAGTTTCAGGGGGTGCAGTCTCCAGAGGTCAGGCCTTAGAAGTCTTTGCACAGCAGAAGTTCCAGCAGGGCCAGTCTTGCTTTCTTCAGTTTCAAGCAGCAGATCTGAGGGGCTGGGCCTCTCTCAGATACTTATTCCACAGTCTCTGGGTCATCCAGGAGGTCAAGCTTCACCAATAGGAGTAGGGTAACTGCCCACTTGAGTGACTACTTCCTGCAGAGTGTGGCATTATTTTATCCCAGAGTGCAACAAAGCTTCCAAATCCATAATGGCTGATTTTCCAGCAAGGAGGTAAGAGCTGGCTAAACACTCCCACTGAGTTGGCTAATTAACCTAGCCTCTCCTCCCTACATCTGCACATACCTTCCTTAATCCTGCCATCTGGCTGGGGTGGGGGTTCAAAGCTGTTAATGACACTGCTCTGGGCTCTGCCCCTTTGAAGCTCATTGTTTACGACCCCTCCCCTGGCCTGGCATTCCTGCAGAACAGCTCACTGCCCTCCCAGTCCATCTGGCTGACCCCAGGGGATCTTTATCACCTCTTCAGGCAGGCTGGCTAATCCTCTTAACTCTGACCAATCAGGGCAGAGCACTGGCAGGCTGGATTTGGAACTACAACTAAGAAAGTGTTATAACTTCTTGTCTGTTCACTTTGGGAAAAATTCAATAACATCATATTGTAGGATTTATCCATACCATTCTAGTGAGTCTTTGAATGGAATCTTTATCCCTGTCCTGTTAATAGTTATTGTTTAATAACTTTCCCCCATGTTATCCTATGGGCCATGGGGTTTGCAATGGGAAAAATGACGTGGGCCATTTTTCCAGCACCAGGACCTACAAAAACATATTTTATAAGTACTTGGCTTATTTTCACAGGACCCCCACCCCATAGGTCACCTAGGGGAGACCCTAGGGGTGTTGAATCTGTAAAAATATTGCAGATCCTCCAGGCCCAGTGCCCCCAGCATCAAAGTCGAATTTGGGCAGCACTTTAAACAATGGGGAGAGTGAAATGTGAATTTCACTTAACCCAGGGCATTTATAAACTCATTTTATAAGGGTCTACCTTATAGATACCTGACCCCCCACCCCTGGGATACCTAGGGGAGACCCTGGGGGTCATTATTATGCAAAAACATTTTAGGTTGACCAGTTTTAAGTGCCCCAAACCCCAAAGTCGAGTTTGGCCACAATTTGCATGTTTAAGAGCAGTCCTGGCACCCAGAGCTGCTTTTAAACTGACCACAGGCTTCAGCAGTGCACACATGCAAGTGCAAAAAGGCTGCTGGCCTCTAAACTGCCATGCCCCAGGATACTGGGGACTTCTAGGTAGTTTCAATCCCCTGCCCTATTATATACTAGGGGCTCATGGGGTAGGTCATGCCAATTACAGGGGTACCCCAACCCAAAGTGTACCCTAGTGTATGTAGGTGCTTTACTGTTATCTAAGTGTTTCAGCATGGCACTGGCCCTGGGCCTGGTTAAACAGAGCCCAGGGTCAGTTAGAGTCAGTTACCACCAGTTCCAGTCAGCAAAAAGTTGGGGGTGCCCAGGGCACAGGATGACTTTCCAACACAGCCCCCCCCAAACGAAAGGTGAGGGGTTACTAACCTATACCCTGGTAGTCCTCCTCAGCTAAGTGGAAAAACCTGGAAAGTCCATCGGCATTGGCATGGGCAACCCCAGGTCTGTGTTCCACTGTAAAGTCCATTCCCTGTAGGGAAATGGACCACCTTAACAGCTTGGGATTCTCCCCTCTCATCTGCATGAGCCATCTGAGAGGCCTGTGGTCAGTTTGAACACGGAAGTGAGTCCCAAACAAATATGGTCTCAACTTTTTCAGTGACCACACCACAGCAAAAGCCTCTCTCTCAATGGCACTCCATCTCTGCTCTCTGGGAAGAAGCCTCCTGCTAATAAAGGCAACTGGCTGATCAAGGCCCCCTTCATTTAGTTGTGCCAACACTGCCCCAATCCCTTGCTCTGAAGCATCGGTCTGAACTACAAATTCCTTTGTGTAGTCAGGGGCCAGTAACACTGGTGCTGAACACATAGCAGCTTTCAGAGTGTCAAAAGCCTTCTGACACTCTGGGGTCCAAATCACCTTCTTGGGCCTCTTTTTAGAAGTCAGTTCTGTTAGGGGCCCCACAATGGTCCCATAATTTTGAACAAACCTTCTATAGTACCCTGTCAGTCCAAGGAAGGCTCTGACCTGAGTCTGGGTAACAGGTGCTGTCCAATCCAAAATAGTTTGGATTTTAGCTTGGAGAGGCTGTACATGGCCCCCACCTACCAGGTGGCCCAGGTACACTACAGAACTCTGCCCTATTTGGCACTTGCTTGCCTTAATAGTCAGGCCTGCCTGCTGCATGGCCTGAAGCACTTCCCTTAGGTGGCTTAAGTGATCTCCCCAGGTAGAACTATACACAGCTATGTCATCCAGGTAAGCTGCACTGAACTGTTCCAACCCAGACAAGACCCTGTTCACCAACCTTTGGAAGGTGGCAGGTGCATTCTTTAAACCAAAGGGCATTACCTTGAACTGATAATGTCCCTCTGGGGTGGAGAATGCTGACCTCTCCTTTGCTCCATCAGTGAGGGCAATCTGCCAGTAACCTGAAGTCAAATCAAAAGTACTCAGGTACTTAGCAGCCCCTAACCTGTCAATGAGCTCATCAGCTCTAGGTATAGGGTGAGCGTCAGTCTTTGTGACTGCATTCAATCCTCTGTAGTCCACACAGAACCTTAACTCCTTGGGTCCCCCCTCAGGATTAGGTTTAGGTACCAGCACCACTGGGCTGGCCCATGGACTCTCAGACGGTTCAATTACCCCCAAGTCCAGCATCTTAGCAACCTCAGCTTTAATGCTGGCTCTGACATGGTCAGATGTCCTGTACAGTTTATTTTTGACAGGTAGGCTGTCACCAGTGTCAATGTGATGCACACACCACTCAGTGATGCCTGGGGTCAAAGAGAACAGGCCAGCAAACTGCTCCAGCACTTGCTTACAGTCTCTGTGCTGCTGGTCTGTCAACTTGGGAGAGAGTATCACCCCCTCCACTGACCCATCTTGCACATTATTGGAGAGGAGGTCGGGCACAGGCTCAGTTTCCTCCTCCACACCCTCATCAGTGACCAGTAACATGGTCATGTCTGCCCTGTCATGGTGGGGTTTCAATCTATTCACATGCAGGACCCTATGAGGGTTCCTGGGGGTGCCAAGGTCCACCAAATAGGTAACCTCACCCTTCTTTTCTAAGATTGGATAGGGCCCACTCCACTTGTCATGGAGGGCCCTGGGAGCCACAGGCTCCAACACCCACACCAATTGTCCTGGAGTATACTCAGGCATAGTAGCCTTCTGATCATACCAGTGCTTCATGAGCTCCTGGCTGGCCTCCAGTTTCCTGTTTGCCTTGTACATGTACTCGGCCATTCTAGATCTCAGGCCTAGCACATAGTCCAGCACATTGTCCTTTGCTTCTTTGAGAGGCTTCTCTAAAGACTCTCTCAGCAGGCTCAATGGCCCCCTCACAGGGTGTCCAAACACCAACTCAAAGGGACTGAAACCAACCCCTTTCTGTGGCACCTCCCTGTAGGCAAACAGTAAGCATGGGAGGAGAACATCCCATCTCCTCCTGAGTTTCTCTGACAACCCATTTATCATGCCCTTCAGGGTTTTGTTGAATCGCTCAACAAGACCATTTGCTTGTGGGTGATAGGGGTGGTGAACTTGTAGTTGACACCACACTCATCCCACATAGCAGTCAGATAGCTGGACAGGAAGTTCGTGCCCCTATCTGACACCACCTCTTTTGGAAAACCCACTCTGGTAAACACACCAAGTAGTGCTCTAGCCACTGCAGGAGCATCAATGGTTCTAAGAGGTATGGCTTCAGGGTATCTAGTGGCATGGTCAACTACCACTAAGATATACCTATTCCCTGATGCAGTAGGTGGGTCCAGGGGACCAACAATGTCCATCCCCACCCTTTCGAAAGGAACCCCAACCACTGGCAGTGGTACTAGGGGAGCCTTTGTCTTGCCCCCTGCCTTGCCACTGGCCTGACAGGTGACACAGGAGCTGCAAAACTCCTTTACCTTTTCAGACATATGGGGCCAGTAGAAATGGTTCACCAACCGGTTCCATGTCTTTATCTGTCCCAAATGTCCTGCCAAGGGGATGTCATGACCCAAAGTCAGGATGAACTCTCTGTACCTCTGGGGCACCACCAACCTCCTGGTGGCCCCCTCCTTGAGGTTTCTGGCCTCAGTATAAAGCAGTCCATCTTCCCAGTAGATTCTATGAAACCCACTGTCATCCCCTTCCTCTTGCTTAGAAGCAATCCGCCTCAAGCCCTCAAGGGTGGGACAGTCACGCTGTCCCTGACTGAACTCCTCTCTGGAGGGTCCACCTGCTCCTGTCAGTTCTGCCAAATCTGACAGCTCTGGCAGGGATGGAGTCCCTCCTTCAGAGGCCAGATCCTCCCCATCAGGGTTAGATTCTGCCTGCACCTCTGGAGTTCCCTGGGCTGGCTCACCAGGCCCAGTACCCTTGTCCATGGATGCTTGGCCCTTTGTTCCAGGGTCCAAGTGTCCAGCCCCTCCCGTCTGGCTAGTCTGTGACCTAGTCACAGCACACACCCACTCAGGGAGCTCCAATATTTTCATATGGAGTCCTCTCTCCACCTCTGACCATGCAGAGGCTTCAAGGTCATTGCCCAGTAAACACTGGACTGGGAGCACCTTTGACACAGCTACCTTCATAGGGCCTGTCACACCTCCCCATTCCAAATCCACCACAGCCATAGGATGGAGTTTGGTGGTGCTGTCTGCATAAGTCACCTGGTGAAACTCACCAGGTAACAAACTCTCCGGGGGCACCAGCTCATCCAGGACCATAGTTACACTAGCCCCAGTGTCTCTGATAGCCTCCACCTCAGTCCCATTCACTTTAGGCCTCTGCCTGTACTTATCCATGTTTGGAGGTAAGGCAGTAAGGGTTGCAATATTCACCCCACCCAGGGACACTAAGGTTGCTTGCCCCACCTGATTACCCTCCACTGGGGCACCACTCTCCACCCCTACACTGACACTGGCAATCCCTGTGGATGGCCCCTTAGGGGGAGCTTTTAGTGCAGACAGCATCTCCCTGCTTGTGCCCTGGCTGGTTACAGTCAAAGCACTTACCCACTTTTGAGGGATCAAAGAATTTACCATTCTTTCCCTGAATCCACCTCCCTTGGGTTTTGGGTTGGCTCGGGGCCCCCCTCCTTGTGCAGGTTTTTGTGGGTCTTTGGAGGACTCCTTAGGTTTTTGACCTTCATTTCCCTGGGCTTTCCCCTGGGGAGGGACCTGTCCTCCTTTCTTCTGGTCACCCCCTGGTGCTGAATGGAAACCCGGGTTCTCACCCACTCATCAGCTGACTCCCCCAACTCTCTGGGGTCTGTCAGCTTAGAGTCCACTAGATACTGGCGTAACTTCTCTTCTGCACAATGAGTCAAAATGTGTTCTTTCAAAAACAAATTATACAATCCCTCATAAGTGCTCACTTTGTTACCACAAATCCAGCCTTCCAGTGCCTTCACTGAAACATCCACAAAGTCTATCCAAGACTTGGAATTCAATTTCTGGGTGTTCCTAAACTTCACCCTGTACTGCTCTGGAGTCAGACCAAACCTCTTGACTAAGCAGGCTTTCATCTGCTGGTATGATTCTGCATCCTCTCCCTTCAGGGTCAGGAGCCTATCCCTCCCAGCTACTGGAATCAACTCCCACAGGAGTGCACCCCAATACCTAGAGTGGACCCTACTCATCTTAAGGGCCCTCTCAAAAGCTGCAAGCCATTTGTCAATGTCATCCCCCTCAGTGTACTTGGGCACAATACCCTTTGGAAGTTTAGGTTCAAATCTGCCACCCCTGGACATCTCAGCATCTTCTTCGCTTTCGCTGCCACCATTTCTCTTCTCCTCCTTCTCCCACCTCTTCTCAGCCAAATCCAGTTTCCTTTGCTCTAAAGCTATCAAAGCTAATTGAGCCTGAAGCTGTCTCTCTGCAAGGGACCGTAGTGGTTCCTGAGTAAGGGACCCTGCCCCACTCCCACCATCAGGATTCTGTTGGCTTACACTAGTTATAATGGAAGAGGCATCATCCTCAACCTCCTCCCCTCTGGGAGGATGTTGGGGGAACACCCTCTATCCCCCTTGATTCTCCTCAGCTGCCTGGTCATGGGCTTGTATAAACTGAAACAACCCTGCCTTCCTATACCTCTTGGAAGCAGGCAGCCCCCTAAGCCTACACTGTTCCCTAAGCTCAGCCAACTTACACTGGGACAGTTTAGCCAGGTCCAACTCCATGGTTCCCTAGTTTTGGGTCACAACACTAGGCACAATAGACTTAGAACAATTTGGAAAAATCAAAACAATGGATTAAAAACAGTTTAGTCCAAATTCCAAAAATCAAACTCAAAAGTTTTGTTCTAAGGCAATTTAGAGGATTTTTATAATCTTAATTCATTCACTGAAAGGTGTATTTTTTAAACACAAGTCCACATCCACACCGCTGAGCACCAAATGTTGGAAAGTGGGTTATTGGTAGGGGCAAATGTAGGTCTGCCACTAGTAATAAGACCACAAACACTGGATAGGACTCAGCATAGGTCTAAGAAAATTATTCCTATGCTCAACCCCTGGTAACGTGGCTGCGAGCAGACAGGCTTAACTTCAAAGACAGGTATGTAAAGCATTTAAAAACACCAATTCAGTAAATAATTAAAACACAACACATAATAAAAATCCAACACCAATTTATAAAAATAGGAAATATTTTTATCTTTAAAATGACACCAAAACGACAAAAATCCAATGTAGGGAACCGGAGATATGAATTTTCAAAGTTTAAATAAAATCTAGCACTTAGAAGCATATAGCACCATATTGGGACATAGCCTCGCGATAGACCGGGCCAAAGTCAAAGTTTAAGGCCGACCGCGATGGAGCCCTGAGCGGATACTCCACGCGGAAGGTCCCGGTCAATGTTTTTACCTTCGCACTTAGAAACTTTTCTGGAGCTTTTCTCCTCGAGGCCCCTTGACGCTCTCCGTCAGTCCGGATCCGGTGCGGCTCCGCCGGGCAGCCTTTCGACGATCTCCCGGTGAACTTCCCTGGAGCGGACTTAGAAACTTTTTCAAGATCGCTTTAGCGGGGCAATCCAACAATCCAGGCCGACACGCGATGGAAGGCAGGCGGATTGGCGCTCGCGGTTGCTCCCGGTCGATTTCTTACGAGCGGACTTAGAAGCTTTTCTGGAGCTTTTTCTCGTGGGGTCCCTCGATGCTCCTCATGTAGCCGGATCCGGTGAGGGTTCGCCGGCTTCAGATTTTCGCTAGTCCCGGTCAATCTCTGGAAGTCGATGCGATGGAGCTTTTAGCGGGACGAACCTGGTGGGCTTGGCCGGCTCGCGGTTGAAGGCAGGCGGCTTGGCTGACCAGGATGAGTCGGTCCCCCTATGGAGCTTTTTTCCAAAGTTCCTCCAAAGTTCCCCAAACTTCCTGAACTTCTTCCTGAAGTTCCTCAAAGGGTCCCAAAGTGTCTCAAACTTACTCCAAGGGTCTGGAAGCTCCAAGATGGTCCTTGAAAGTTGAGGACTTCAATTCCCACAATGCACTGGACGTCACCCTTACAAATCCACTGGTAGTTCCCCAGGTTGGTGATTCTTGGTGGTGAGGGTCCAGATGAGCTCTGTTAACCTGTAGCTTGCAGGGAGTCCACTCTTGAGTTCTTTTACTCAGCACAGTTAGTCCACAAAGCTGTAGTTTCAGGGGGTGCAGTCTCCAGAGGTCAGGCCTTAGAAGTCTTTGCACAGCAGAAGTTCCAGCAGGGCCAGTCTTGCTTTCTTCAGTTTCAAGCAGCAGATCTGAGGGGCTGGGCCTCTCTCAGATACTTATTCCACAGTCTCTGGGTCATCCAGGAGGTCAAGCTTCACCAATAGGAGTAGGGTAACTGCCCACTTGAGTGACTACTTCCTGCAGAGTGTGGCATTATTTTATCCCAGAGTGCAACAAAGCTTCCAAATCCATAATGGCTGATTTTCCAGCAAGGAGGTAAGAGCTGGCTAAACACTCCCACTGAGTTGGCTAATTAACCTAGCCTCTCCTCCCTACATCTGCACATACCTTCCTTAATCCTGCCATCTGGCTGGGGTGGGGGTTCAAAGCTGTTAATGACACTGCTCTGGGCTCTGCCCCTTTGAAGCTCATTGTTTACGACCCCTCCCCCTGGCCTGGCATTCCTGCAGAACAGCTCACTGCCCTCCCAGTCCATCTGGCTGACCCCAGGGGATCTTTATCACCTCTTCAGGCAGGCTGGCTAATCCTCTTAACTCTGACCAATCAGGGCAGAGCACTGGCAGGCTGGATTTGGAACTACAACTAAGAAAGTGTTATAACTTCTTGTCTGTTCACTTTGGGAAAAATTCAATAACATCATATTGTAGGATTTATCCATACCATTCTAGTGAGTCTTTGAATGGAATCTTTATCCCTGTCCTGTTAATAGTTATTGTTTAATAACTTTCCCCCATGTTATCCTATGGGCCATGGGGTTTGCAATGGGAAAAATGACGTGGGCCATTTTTCCAGCACCAGGACCTACAAAAACATATTTTATAAGTACTTGGCTTATTTTCACAGGACCCCCACCCCATAGGTCACCTAGGGGAGACCCTAGGGGTGTTGAATCTGTAAAAATATTGCAGATCCTCCAGGCCCAGTGCCCCCAGCATCAAAGTCGAATTTGGGCAGCACTTTAAACAATGGGGAGAGTGAAATGTGAATTTCACTTAACCCAGGGCATTTATAAACTCATTTTATAAGGGTCTACCTTATAGATACCTGACCCCCCACCCCTGGGATACCTAGGGGAGACCCTGGGGGTCATTATTATGCAAAAACATTTTAGGTTGACCAGTTTTAAGTGCCCCAAACCCCAAAGTCGAGTTTGGCCACAATTTGCATGTTTAAGAGCAGTCCTGGCACCCAGAGCTGCTTTTAAACTGACCACAGGCTTCAGCAGTGCACACATGCAAGTGCAAAAAGGCTGCTGGCCTCTAAACTGCCATGCCCCAGGATACTGGGGACTTCTAGGTAGTTTCAATCCCCTGCCCTATTATATACTAGGGGCTCATGGGGTAGGTCATGCCAATTACAGGGGTACCCCAACCCAAAGTGTACCCTAGTGTATGTAGGTGCTTTACTGTTATCTAAGTGTTTCAGCATGGCACTGGCCCTGGGCCTGGTTAAACAGAGCCCAGGGTCAGTTAGAGTCAGTTACCACCAGTTCCAGTCAGCAAAAAGTTGGGGGGTGCCCAGGGCACAGGATGACTTTCCAACAGGATGCATTTCCTCTGATGAGTTTTATTGCTGACGGTTTCCTGTAGGACCTGTGGACTTTACCCTGGCAGGGTGACTGTAACCTATTTTGGTGGATGTGACATAAGGCATGATAATCATCCACTGTAGTTGCATGAAAGAAACATGTTTGCATAAAAGTTACACACATTTGATATTTTATCATTATATAGCATAGGCATTTTTTATCTTAAGATTCATGGGCAGATATTGGGTAAGCAAATGTATGCTCATAGCATTCATAGCTGACTTGCCCACAGAATGCCAGCTACCTAGTTTATGAGAAAATAGGAACCAAATGACAAGTGGGAAGGTTACCAATGCAGTCATGGCACTGTGACATGTCCATTGTCATGGGCATCACCGTATGTGACTCTGACACTTCTACAACGAACTGATGATACAAGGAGAAAAGGGAAAGAAATACGGAGAAAGCAGAATGGACCTTGGCAAAATGAGTAAATAATCAAGGAAGGAGTTTGGGCGACACAGTGGGGGGAATAGAACAAGGGTATCAAGAGGAATGGGTCTATGAGACAAGGGCACAGGCAAAGGTTTATGAGAGAGGGCCACAGGCACATGAAGATGGGGCAATTAGAGAATATGGAAAGGAGGGAGTAAGAGGGTCAAAGTGAGACAGTGATAGGGAAACCAGAAATAGTTGTTTTCCATATAGCACTTCATAATGTACTTCTATCATTTCTAAGTGCTGTCAATAACACATGTTACAATTACCTAATGTCTTGGGACTTAATTTATCTATCTTGAAAAGATGAAAGGCTGAGTGGCACTTGCGATGATTCACAATTGTCACCTGCTGATCTCACCACATGTCTAGTAAGCTTGTACTGCTTCTACTGAACTGCTACAAGTTCCTATATGGTGGTATGCCATTTTACAATTCCACCGTGTGAGAAAATGCAAATTTCTGTGTAGTCACTCCAATTTTTTTGCTGACTTTTATTACTCCAGACACTGGGGCACCAGCTGTCCAGTATATGTTCTGCGAACCCAAAAACATGAAGCTATTGGCTGAAACCTGACTCATATATTTGGCTCTCTATATGGAATGTTAGTGTTACATGTGGACTGTAGCACGTATTGTGCCATCTACTAATGTGACAAGGAAGCCATGACTTCAGACCTACCAGTGTAGCCTGGTGTCTACAGTTTAAACTTGCAGCTTAACCTGTCCAAATGCCCATTTTGAAAAGAAAAAACCTTAATTTCAAATATCAATAAATCAGCCCTATGTAGGTCTTGTAGCCCACAAGGTAGAGTACCTGGTATTTCAAAGTGGGACATGTAGTAAGTTAATGTTACTGTGTCCCTGCTGAAGTGACATGTCCCATAAAGCTTTTTTTCACTAAGAAAGGTTCTAGCTGTCCGCTGAAAATACAAGAGTAGAGATTACAGTATTAATGTTGCGATATCAGGCATTGAACTAGTTAGAAAAATTGTTTAATCACTAGTGTTAATATTTATTAGAAGCCCAATTCAATGATTAAGTTAGAATTTAAATACATATGTAGGAAAAGTAACTTTTAGAAAGTTATCCTTTCCCTACCTGAAGCTCTAGAGGCTGATTTGGATTAGTTCTCGAGCAGTTGTGTACTCAGTGCCTGACCTTACTGAGGTATGAAAACTACTCCTTGAGTAGAAGCAGAAACAATGTCTTAGGTGTGGGAAGGTGTTGTTTCCCATTGCAGCAATGTCAGTTAGGGTGGACCTAGGAATTTTATTAACTTGTAAAAGGGCTTGCTGGAGTGAGTCTTGGCCTCCAAGTACTGTTTTTTATGTCCTGGAACTCTTGCCTGTGTCTAACTGGACTTCTCTGAACAACTCTGAAAAGTTAAGATTTTTGGACTTCCTGTCCTCTGGAGGACCAGGACGAGCCACCCAAGCTAATTTGCCCAAGGAGTGACTTTACTGGTTTGAAAAAACATGTTTCTCCCACTTGGAACTTCTTCACGGCAGCAAATTGATTTCAGTGGGCCCCTAAAAAGAAGGTGTCTGGCCTCATGTAACTCAATATCAGACAGCCTGCAACATTGTCCTTCTGAAGGATTCTGATAAAGAGACAGGGCAAAGCAAGCAAAAGTATATAACTGAGGCAAAGACTTCCCTGGGTGTAAAATTTAAATTTTCCTGCTTGGAGCTTTTCCAATGGCTTCAGCTGCACCTCGTCCAATAGCTATCTGACTTAGAGGGGCCTTCTTTGGATACAGCATTCCGCCTTGCCCCGCTGGAGGATTTTGCCTTCCATTTGAGAGCCTACGGCCCAGATTTACAAAGACTTTGCACCAGATTTCTTTACGATTTTTACACAAATCTAAAGCAAAGTGATGTGTTGTTATTTACAGTGCAATACAAATTATGAATTGTGATGGATTGTAAATAAAAGTAATGCAAAGCTCTGCATTGCACTGCCATTTTGTTACTTTGCATCAAAAGACCATTCCATGGGTGGTGCATGGTCATTCCCATGCAACCACCAATGGATTTTGATGCAAATCCTTGCCTACAAACAATTGTAGACAGGGATTTGTGCCAAAATCCTGTGCCTCCCTGAGGCAGGAATAATTTCTCCTTTTTTTTCTGATTTGCATGTGTGTCGCATTCTACAGTACACATACAAAGAGGAAAATGCCTTAAAGCATAGTTTTTGAAAGGAAGGAACACATTCCAGCACAAAAACTATGCTTACCACAAAGCAGACCCGCTTGCATTATGGCGCAAGGGTGTCTGCATTAGCATATGGCAACTTAAAGTGCGCCAGCACAAGGAGAGATCAGAACAGCGCCACATCTTAGTAGATATGGTGCTGTTCTGCTCTCTCCCATTCAATCAGAGCAGCAACTTGACTTGCTGCCCTGTGGTGCATCTTTGCAAATCTGTGCCCTTTTTCCCAAGGTAAAATGTCTGACTTGCAGGAACCTGGTTGGGTTGGTGTATCAGACCCACACTCCATCGCTGTCAGCCTGAAATCACACCTAGATCCTGGTCTACAGTGACCGTAGTCTATCACTGGCGCTTGGGAAGCATCCATTACCAAGCAGTCCTTCCCATGCATTGCACTTACCACGCAGTCTTTACAAAGCATGTCTTTAGCACGCCTGTCATTACCACAAATATACCTTTCTCACACATGCCTTTACCACGCATACCTTTACCACACATTTTTGGCATCTGTCTTTACCATGCATTATATTGGTAGGTATATGTAAGTATGAAATGGTGTTTGTTTTAATTGTATGGTGTTTGTTGTTGAATGTTAAAAAATATTGATGTGATGTTTTTTTTAATAGGTTCATGTATACGTTAGCAAGCATTGATAGGTAAGTATGTAGGCAAGTATATATAAGTATCGACAGTTGTCTGTTTTAATATGCTGGTGGTTACTGGAAAATATTAAATTAACAGATATATATGATATATTTCATCCATAGGTTTATATTTATGTTATATTTGCTTAAATAAGAATAATTTTATAAATATTTCAAATTAATAAAATAAAAGATTAGGGACGGCATGTAATAGATATAGGGGTATTGGATGGGGAAATGTATTAATACTCAGATATTAAGTTTAAAACATGGGAATTATATGAATTTGTAGGGTTATTAATTTTTTTAATATGTATTTATTATATATTTGACATTTTGTATAGTTATAACTTAAGACACGAGTAATATTTAAAATGAGGAAAACATTCTAAAAACATCAAACACCATCACCAATATTTTTTGCAACCATTTTGAATAATGTTAGTGTAAAAGACAAAAGAAACTCACCAGGTTTAATAATTAAAAATGTATTCAAATAGTTCATAAAAATCTGATAAAATGTTCATAAATAGTAAAAAACACAACTTATCTAATTTCTTTATAATTCTTAAAACATTTTCCCATGGTTTCCCATTGACTTTAAAGATAGAAATTGTTATTGTTTTCCTTTTAGTTCCTGGCTTGACGTAAACTGTTTTGCGTCTTTTTCTACAGTCGGTGGAGCATTGTGGTCTAGATCGGATGCAAGGAAGAGCTGTGGTAAGATAAGACAAATTCACTTTACTTTTTTAAACATATAGGTGTCTAAGTTTATTGTAAGGAGAGATAGGAGTGGAAGATAGATGGTGTATAGTAAATAAATGTATTGTCTTACTGTTTTAATCTCTTTTACATCTCCATGCAGGTTGTGTTTGTACGTGCACATCGGAATGGTTGTTTCTTTTCCAGCTTAGGCTTGAAAAAGTTGGAAAAAATCATTGACACAACTTTTTTAAACCTAATTGGGAAAAAGCCAATATTTTTAATTTTTTACATTGTGTTTTTTACTTTTTTGTGACTTTAGAAGAGAAAGACCACTGAGTTAATGGCAAAACTTGGGATTCTTGGATGGATTGCTGCTGTTTCTTGGGTGCGGGAGAATCATTTTGGAGATTGAATGATTTTCTACTGTTTTTTAACAGATGGATTTTTTTTGGGAATGTATTTTTGGATTCATTTTTGCCTTTCTGTGGATTACCAAAAAATGGGACATAGGAGAATAAAAAAAATAAAAAAAATGCAGGCCTTAATGGAGACTTGGATTTTACAGTTTGGATTATTGGATTGCAAAGGACTCTTGGTGGCAGGTTTTATGAAATATCACCAAGAGTCGAAGAAAGAAGACGACTACAGGTACGAGCATTAAGTATTCTATAAATTTGTTAAAAATACTCTTCAAAAATGCAATGGAAGTTGATGGATTTTTGCCAATTGTCTTTTGGGCATTTCCTTACTTTTTTTTAGAAATACGAGGATTTCGACTAACCCTGGGCAAAGCACTACGCTACGCTCGCGTAGTTTGCGAAGTTTGCGCTACTTCGTACAACGCGAATTGCACGTAGCACAGTGCAAACACGCGTAGCGTAGCGTAGCGTAGTGCAGCAGTCATTTTTTGCTTGCTCGCGGTCCTCAACGTCAAGTTGGCGACTGCGAGCAAGCAAAATGACATCCTGGCGAGATTCTCAACGCAGGGAGGTCAGGTTTCTCATTGCGAGTGGTCGCGTATGCTCGTGACCGCTCGCGATGAGAAACTACCAGTTCGCGTTGAGAAAGCTGCCACTCAAGTAAAAATCTACTCGAGCGGCAGTAAAAGACAGCTCGCACTGTGCAAGATGCCGTTTTCAATGATTGCACAGTGCGGACAAGCATCCGGCACTGTGCAATCATTGCGAACAGTGCACTACGCAGTTCGCGTAGTGCTACGCGTAGTTCGCGTAGTGCGAACTGCACTTTGCGTGGCTTCGCGTAGCGCTACTTCGCGAACTACGCCCAGGCTTAATTTCGACTACCTGGCAATGATTGTGCCATTCTCATTTCCTGGAAACTTTGTTCTTTCTTCAAAATTTCCAGGAAATGGTAAAGGCTAGGGTGAAATCTTCTGACATATTTGTTGAATGAAATATGCTATCCCTCTATAGCATTGTTTGTTTTTGCACCTCCCTCTAAGCAGGTTGAGTAACAGTTCCACCAGTCAATGGGAAACCTTGACTTCCTCCTGTGACCCGACTTGCTTAGTTGGCCCATCGAAGTGTCCTCACAATAATGTAGGAGTGGAGTCAATTTTACCTCATTTTGTGTAAAGTGTTTCGATTGTATAATTGATGTGTAGAAGTCATTCACACGCTCAGGAGGTACAAAACACAAAGGGGCCGATTCCGATTCGGGCCGGAAAACGTACCGACCGACTCGGTACGGGAATTTAGTCCGACTGACACGTACCGGCGCTGCCCGATCCGCCTAGTACGATGCAATGCATGTGAATCACGACCGACTCGTACGGAACACAAGCCGAACGACCGAACCGCACGGAAACCAGCTATTCGGCCAGAAAACCACGCGATTCGAACCGACCGACATGCACCAGGAATGAACCCGACCGAAACGTACCCACGAACTCCGACCCGCGCAGTACGATGCAATGCGTGGAAAACCAGACCAAGTCGCACGGAGCTCAAGCCGTACGACCGACACGCATACAAAACCGAGCCGAAGCAACCCAATACTCCGCGACCGACGCATACGCCGCACATAAAACACAGCAGAAACACAGCTTGAAAGACTCGGAGAAGCTTGCACGAGCCAACTGCAGCATCCGACTCGGTCAGAAGAACGTCTCCTACATGCCCCAAAACTACAAAGGAAAAAATACAAAAAAAAGGGCCAAACAAGCAATGACAAAGTCAATAAATACTGGGGGGGGGAAATGGAACAAAGACACACCCACAACTCCACCCATATAAAGGCCACAAATCCCTACCATGATCCTTTGCAAATTCAACAGACCTGCCAGCACAGAACACCATCAGACAGCAACCACAGACACACTCACACCTCATCCATCACACAAGCCACACACCATTAGCACTTCCCTAATAGCACCCTCACATACACCCAGCAAAACTGACACTCACCCACCCTCACTTGCCCACTCACACACACATCAATCCCCACCACCACCCATCACCATGCCCCCAAAGAAGAATCCAAAGTTCCTAGACAGTGAATTGGAAGTCCTGGTAGATGAAATCCTAAGAGTAGAGCCACAGTTGTTTGGTACATTGGTCCAACAGACCCCCATGTCGCAGAAAACCAAGATGTGGGAGAGGATCGTCGACAGGGTGAACGCACAATCACCATGTTTGCGCACAAAGGAAGACATCCAGAACAGGTGGTATGACGTGCGCAGGAGGGTCAAGGCCCTACTCAAGAAGGATTACACCTTGAGCCATCGCACCAGCAGTGGCCCTCCTGCCAAACCAGTATACCTCAGGCCCTGGGAGGAGAAGGTGCAGGCCATCCTACCACCAGAGAGCGTACATGGACTAGCAAACATCCCAGAGCCTGGTGAGTACACAACCAAAATACCCAATATCGTGTGACAATACACACACATCACTGTCAAGGGGATAGTGAAACCATGCACCGTTAGCAAAGCCACAGTAACCAAAACATAATCATCCCAAGATGTGTATGTCAGTTAGACAAACACAATACCTGCCATCCCATAGTGATATGTAACTGTGTCATGACATGTACAAACCCAACAACAAATAGAGCAAGGCAGCGGCACAAATCTAACCAACATTCACTGTCCGACATTTTGCCACCACTAGAACACCACCTCACAGGGAAGCTCACTGAAAGGAAGGAATTCTGTGTATGCTGGTGAAGTCAGTGTAGCCAGTAGCATGATGGGAGTTGTAGTTACAGATATTGCTCACCCTCACAATTGGCCCATCAACACCACTCTGAACCATGCTCACATCACAGGGAGTGGAAAAGAACTGACAAGATGGCTGACACTGGGTACTGCTGTGGGGAGCACAAGGCCCTGCTGGGAACTGTGCACCAACCAACAGCAGGACACCACTGTCTGACATCCTGAAAGCAAACTTGCACTCCCTGCAATGGAAGCACGTTCCATGGTGGGATATCTGGCTGGGTGGGAAGGAGGACTGACAGCACTGACCATAGTTACCAGCAGCTGTTCTCACACACACCCTTAACACAAACTCCACACAACTCACCTGGGAGAATGCATTGCCTCACACTCTAATTAAATATCCCACCAAGAACCACCACCCTGGGTTATGCTGTGTGAAGCACAGGGACACTTCTGGGACTTGAAGCCAAACTAACGCCAGGACAACACTGTCAGCCATCCTGTCAGCACAGGCACACTACCCCACAGGGAAGCAGAGTCAAAAGGAAGGAAGTATGGGCATGCTGGGAAGGGGGTGTATGCAATAGCATGATGGGAGTGGTAGTCACAGCTCAACATCCCCCACCCACATGTCCCAGCAAGCTCACACTGAAGCATGCACACCTCACAGGGAGTGAAAAGCCACTTCAAAGATGTCTGACACTGGTGCTCTGTTGTGGGGAGCACAAGGCCCTGCTGGGAACTGGGCACCAACAAACAACAGGACACCACTGTCAGCCATCTTGCCATTGCTGTCACACTCACACACAGTGAAGTCCACTCAAAAGGAAGGAAGTATGAGCATGCTGGGAAGGGGGGTGTAGGCAATAGCATGATGGGAGTGGTAGTCACAGCTCAACATCCCCCACCCACATGTCCCAGCAAGCTCACACTGAAGCATGCACACCTCACAGGGAGTGAAAAGCCACTTCAAAGATGTCTGACACTGGTGCTCTGTTGTGGGGAGCACAAGGCCCTGCTGGGAACTGGGCACCAACAAACAACAGGACACCACTGTCAGCCATCTTGCCATTGCTGTCACACTCACACACAGTGAAGTCCACTCAAAAGGAAGGAAGTATGGGCATGCTGGGAAGGGGGGTGTAGGCAATAGCATGATGGGAGTGGTAGTCACAGCTCACCATCCCCCACCCACATGGCCCAGCAAGCTCACACTGAAGCATGCACACCTCACAGGAAGTGAAAAACCACTTCAAAGATGTCTGACACTGGTGCTCTGTTGTGAGGAGCACAAGGCCCTGTTGGGAACTGGGCACCAACCAACAGCAGGACACCACTGACTGACATCCTGAGAGTCAACCTGCACCCACTGCAAGGGTGGCATGCTTCATGGTGGGATGACTGGGCTGGAGGGAGAAGGAGGTCCGGATGTCAACCAAATACCACCAATGCTGGCCATGCACACACCTCAACATTCACATTGAAATGCTTCATGTTGGCAGGACAATGTGCTACACCAATACCAACCTCTGACTGTGACAACTTAGGACAATGCAATGTACAGGCCCGCATCCAGAGGTACAGTCACAACTGTCAGGTGTTTGAACCATTGATGCCTGTAGAAACATAACATACAATGTGTGTCTCTTCCAAAAACAGGTGATGATGGGGACACAGCAGCAGACAATGAGGAGTCCCTGTCCCAGCTCCGGGGGACCCTGAGCTCTCTGGTGTGGAACAGCCTCTGCCCTCCTCTGATGGCGAAGACCTACCTGGCCCCTCCGGTGTGAGTCATCATGCAGCACCAGCAGGACCACCATCTGCACTACCTACACCCACTCCTCCAACAACTGCCAACACACAGACCACCCCCGCCGACACGGACAGACCAAGGACCACCAATGACAACAGCACAGGGACCCCGGCCCACCGTGAAGCAACGGACAACAACCCCAGTACCAACCCCCAAGGGGGCCTAGGGTCACCTGTGCGTGCCACCGCAGGTCCTGCACGTGTGGCCAGGGGTGGTGGGAGGGGTGGTAGGCAGAGGTCGCTGTTTGCAGAGGGGTCTGGACTGTATGATGACCCACAACTGGTACGCATTGCTGATGCGTACCAGAATAGCACCGGAGAGGTCAGCCAGGTAGTGGGGATCCTCAAGGACATTCAACAGCAGCAGGCTGCCCATCATGCCCGCTTGGACTCACACATGTACCGTGTGGAGACACACATGTCCTGTGTGGAGACACACATGTCTGGCATGGAGTCCAAGTGGGACACATTGGAACAACTGACAGCGGTGCAGAGGGACATATTGACATGCCTCCGCCAGATTAGCACCAACATGGCCACACCTCCCTGTGTGCCCACAACATCTGGTGCCGCAACAACTGCAACTGCCACAGGGAGGGAGGATGACTCTGGTGGAGAGTCCTCTGCACCGCAGCAGCCTGCACGTGAGGGTCCCCCCAGAAAGAAGAGGGGCCATCCGAGGAAGGACAACTGAGAGTCTGATGGCCATGTACATCCCCCAGGAACCCAACACCTGTTCTGGAAATTCTCCTTTGTGTGCAAACTGTTCACCCTGTCAAATGCAACACAACTCTCCCACATGACATGGGGAGTTTAAGTTGGACTAATGCATCAGATGACTGTGGACTCTACTCAGGACATTTCTGCTACCAACACTTCCAACTCATCTGGGAACTTCGGATTCCAATCCCAATGTACAGCACCTACCATCCTGTGCACTATCCTCACACATGTATGTAAATAAACTCACTAATACACCATACTTGCCTCTGTTGTGATTCCAACGTTGTTTTTGTCATGGAGATGATGATCTGCTAAATGACACTGTGCATGCTAACTGCTACAGCAAGTTCAACACCGTCATGTGAGTCATGGAGACGTGACACATATGAGGGAGACACACCACTAGGGCAACACAACACATACACACCAGGGCCATCTGACTCATCGCCTACCCTGATGTTGCCAGGAAATACAGTGGAATGCACAGACACCACACCTATTCACAGTCTGTGTTAACTAGCCCACAGGTGCAGTAAGCAAATGTCAGTCAGATGTGTGACCACAAACAACGCACATCCCAAAGTGAAGCACAGGTTTATTACACATTTGCAACATGTTGTTTCCACTACAGATGCAAGGTAATCACACGTGGCAGTGGCCACACAGTCAACAATTGTAGAAGAAATAAAGTCCTGGGGTGTGGGGCACATCACCTGTAGGGAAACTACTGTTTCTACCCTGGAAGTTGAACCATGGTGTCGGGGGATCCGAGTGGACCAAACAACTCTGAAAGCACCCTGTGAAGGACAGACATGACACACAGTCAAAAGCACTGAAGAACAGGACAGAACTGCAATACTCATGCCCAATACATGTCACAAGATACCTACACAAAACCAAGTTAGCATGTCAACACTGTTGGGGAGTACAGACTACCTGTAAGGACACATTGCTGCACGCATCCAGTCAAGTAGCACATGGCCACACACAAACAGCAACAGAGCACCACCAACACATATCATGCAAACTCAAATCATTGACATGACATCTCTGGATACTCACATTCAGCTGAAGAAGTTGGTGATGAGCTGTGTGCGGACATCACCATCATCATCATCACTGGCATTGTGGCCCAGGCCAGGATCCTCCACAGGTGGCGGATGTTGGTCATCGTCATCCAGGATGAGAGGCAACTCCTTCTGCACTGCCAGGTTGTGTAGCATGCAGCAGACAATGAAAATCTTGCACACCTTTGCAGGGGCATATGGGAGGGCCCCTCCTGTCTTGTCCAGGCAGCGAAAGCGGCTCTTAAGGAGACCAAATGTCCGCTCGATCACTCTCCTGGTCCGACCATGTGCCTCATTGTAGCGCATCTGGGCTGGTGTCACAGGGTGTCAGCAACAACGGCATGTTGGGGTATCCGGAGTCACCTACATACAGACAATTGCACATTAGCTGAGTTGGGTAAAGAGGGTGGAATACAACATTGCAGAACACACACAATGGTAAAAAGTCAGTACACACCGACAAGCCAGGCACGCTGGTTCTGCATCTGTGACATCATCCTCGGGATGCGACTACTCCTCATCACGTAGGCATCGTGTGCAGACCCGGGGAAACGTGCACACACATGTGAGATGGTCATATCTGCAAGACATACCACCAGAGCATTGATAGAATGGTAATGTTTCCTGTTCCTGTATGCCTGCTCATGTGCCTGTGGTGGTACCAAGCGATACCAAAGGGGATGATGGACGGAGCGTTTGAGCTAATCAAACACTCACCCCCAGTCAACTGATCTGGGTTTAATCCATCATCATTCTTAAGCTCACTCGACCACCCCAGTTCAGACATGGCCATATGCAAATCAGTCTGACCCTGTGCCTCATGGGAACAGTCCAGCCTGAACTGCCAAGCCATGTCTTCCCTGGACCGGAAACAAGCATCCTGGGACCGGTTTCTGGCTATTCAGCCGTCATCAGCCAGGCTAGCTTGAATCCAGTGGCAAAGTGAGCAAGGGACCCACGTCTGGGCATACCCTGCCAACTTAGGGCGAACAAAGCGATACCAAAGGGGATGATGGACGGAGCGTTTGAGCTAATCAAACACTCACCCCCAGTCAACTGATCTGGGTTTAATCCATCATCATTCTTAAGCTCACTCCACCACCCCAGTTCAGACATGGCCATATGCAAATCAGTCTGACCCTGTGCCTCATGGGAACAGTCCAGCCCGAACTGCCAGGCTGATGACGGCTGATTAGCCAGAAACCGGTCCCAGGATGCTTGTTTCCGGTCCAGGGAAGACATGGCTTGGCAGTTCGGGCTGGACTGTTCCTATGAGGCACAGGGTCAGACTGATTTGCATATGGCCATGTCTGAACTGGGGTGGTGGAGTGAGCTAAAGAATGATGATGGATTAAACCCAGATCAGTTGACTGGAGGTGAGTGTTTGATTTGCTCAAGCGCACCGTCCATCATCCCCTTTGGTATCGCTTGTTCGCCCTAAGTTGGCAGGGTATGCCCAGACGTGGGTCCCTTGCTCACTTTGCCACTGGATTCAAGCTAGCCTGGCTGATGACGGCTGATTAGCCAGAAACCGGTCCCAGGATGTTTGTTTCGGTCCAGGAAGACATGGCTTGGCAGTTCGGGCTGGACTGTTCCTATGAGGCACAGGGTCAGACTGATTTGCATATGGCCATGTCTGAACTGGGGTGGTGGAGTGAGCTAAAGAATGATGATGGATTAAACCCAGATTAGTTGACTGGGGGTGAGTGTTTGATTGCTCAAGCGCTCCGTCCATCATCCCCTTTGGTATCGCTTGTTCGCCCTAAGTTGGCAGGGTATGCCCAGACGTGGGTCCCTTGCTCACTTTGCCACTGGATTCAAGCTAGCCTGGCTGATGACGGCTGATTAGCCAGAAACCGGTCCCAGGATGCTTGTTTCCGGTCCAGGGAAGACATGGCTTGGCAGTTCGGGCTGGACTGTTCCTATGAGGCACAGGGTCAGACTGATTTGCATATGGCCATGTCTGAACTGGGGTGGTGGAGTGAGCTAAAGAATGATGATGGATTAAACCCAGATCAGTTGACTGGGGGTGAGTGTTTGATTTGCTCAAGCGCTCCGTCCATCATCCCCTTTGGTATCGCTTTGTTCGCCCTAAGTTGGCAGGGTATGCCCAGACGTGGGTCCCTTGCTCACTTTGCCACTGGATTCAAGCTAACCTGGCTGATGACGGCTGATTAGCCAGAAACCGGTCCCAGGATGCTTGTTTCCGGTCCAGGGAAGACATGGCTTGGCAGTTCGGGCTGGACTGTTCCTATGAGGCACAGGGTCAGACTGATTTGCATATGGCCATGTCTGAACTGGGGTGGTGGAGTGAGCTAAAGAATGATGATGGATTAAACCCAGATCAGTTGACTGGGGGTGAGTGTTTGATTTGCTCAAGCGCTCCGTCCATCATCCCCTTTGGTATCGCTTTGTTCGCCCTAAGTTGGCAGGGTATGCCCAGACGTGGGTCCCTTGCTCACTTTGCCACAGGATTCAAGCTAGCCTGGCTGATGACGGCTGATTAGCCAGAAACCGGTCCCAGGATGCTTGTTTCCGGTCCAGGGAAGACATGGCTTGGCAGTTCGGGCTGGACTGTTCCTATGAGGCACAGGGTCAGACTGATTTGCATATGGCCATGTCTGAACTGGGGTGGTGGAGTGAGCTAAAGAATGATGATGGATTAAACCCAGATCAGTTGACTGGGGGTGAGTGTTTGATTTGCTCAAACGCTCCGTCCATCATCCCCTTTGGTATCGCTTTGTGGTGGTACCAAAGCCACATGTGTCCCATCAATGGAGCCAATGACATGTGGCATCCTCCCCAGGGCATAGAAGTCACGCTTGACATCAGTGAGTTGTTGACGTTTAGGGAAATAGATGTACTGGTTCAGGTATCTCAACATTGCCTCCAAAACATTGCGTAGCACACGGCTGAACATGGTCTGTGACATCCCACCAGCAGACGTCACAGTGTGTTGAAAGGTACCGGTGGCAAAGAAGTGTAGGGCTGCCATCACCTTCACCTTGGGGGTCAGCGCTGTATGGTATGTCCGGCCAGGTTGCAAATGTGGGGCCAACCGCACTGTCAATTCCTCAATCAGCGGCCTGTTGAAGCGGTACCATCGGATGCAGTCATGTTCAACCATGGTTGCAAGGTCAGGGAATGGTCTATGGACAGCTGGTGCCCTGCAGTGCATAGGTGAACAAAGAAAGATTGTCAGTCACCCCACATATGTGGCATTGACCATACTCAATATCACATGATACATCATTACAAGACACAAGTACTTGATGTGTGTGCCGTTCTGTATGGACATATATGGCACCTACATGGCCAACATCAAACATCACAGTTCAACATGTGTTGACAACAAGTTCCAGGTCGTGCTATGGGAAATCATTAGGCTGTGTCACAGTACCCATGTACTGCTGTCACGTTCCAAACACACACCACAGTGACAAGTGAGGACAGATGTGCCACAGGCATCACAGCTCATTGACAGGTAGATTCCCAGGGACCCTGTATTGCCACATGGACATTGGCATGACATGGCGTATCATGTACACGTCAGAAAAACAACCATGACTCCCACAGGTAGTGGCCCCTGTTGCCTCTGCAGGACAGACATGGACGTCTGTGACACACAAACGCACAACATCAAAGTAGATGCACAAACAACGTGGATGTGGAGACTGTCTCCCATTGTGCACAGTGAATCAGAGACATCTGAAACACAACATGCACACAGACTGTGGAGGGAAATCACTATTGTGGCAATGGGTCACCCTGTGACGTACATACCTTCCCACATGGGACTCAGGGTGTATGTGACATGACATACACAACCTGGAAATGTGACCATGCCACATGCCCTGAACTGAACAGTTGCACATCACAGTGGTCATGTGCACAACACACAAAGGATTCTGTCCCCATGAACACGTGCACAGCCTGGGAGTGGCTGCCCCCAAGTGCCACCAAAAAAAACACATGTTGACCCCCATACACACAGGTAATGCAGCCTTACATGCCTTAGGATACAGTGTGGACAGGCTGTGGTGTTGTAGGTGTGCCCCTGAGTCCCTGGCAAGTAATTGTGGCTGGCATACGTTCACCAGTGACAACCATGGTGACATATGCGAGTGATTTGTACAGGGACGCGTCGTACAGCAATGGACCGATCCGTGTGCACGCATTGGCCATTGCATATGATGTGGACGGATGCGTGTTGTCATCCGATGTACGCGTTGTACAGCAATGGACCGATCGGTGTGCACGCATTGGCCATTGCATATGATGTGGATGGAAATACGCGTTGTACAGCAATGGACCGATCCGTGTGCACGCATTGGCCATTGCATATGATGTGGACGGATCCGTGTTGTCATCCGATGTATGCGTTGTACAGCAATGGACCGATCGGTGTGCACGCATTGGCCATTGCATATGATGTGGACGGAAATACGCGTTGTACAGCAATGGACCGATCGGTGTGCTCGCATTGGCCATTGCATATGATGTGGACGGAAATACGCATTGTACAGCAATGGACCGATCGGTGTGCACGCATTGGCCATTGCATATGATGTGGATGGATGCGTGTTGTCATCCGATGTACGCGTTGTACAGCAATGGACCGATCGGTGTGCACGCATTGGCCATTGCATATGATGTGGACGGATGCGTGTTGTCATCCGATGTACGCGTTGTACAGCAATGGACCGATCGGTGTGCACGCATTGGCCATTGCATATGATGTGGACGGATGCGTGTTGTCATCCAATGTACGCGTTGTACAGCAATGGACCGATCGGTGTGCACGCATTGGCCATTGCATATGATGTGGATGGATGCGTGTTGTCATCCGATGTACGCGTTGTACTGCAATGGACCGATCGGTGTGCACGCATTGGCCATTGCATATGATGTGGACGGATGCGTGTTGTCATCCGATGTACGCGTTGTACAGCAATGGACCGATCGGTGTGCACGCATTGGCCATTGCATATGATGTGGATGGATGCGTGTTGTCATCCGATGTACGCGTTGTACAGCAATGGACCGATCGGTGTGCACGCATTGGCCATTGCATATGATGTGGATGGATGCGTGTTGTCATCCGATGTACGCATTGTACAGCAATGGACCGATCGGTGTGCACGCATTGGCCATTGCATATGATGTGGATGGATCCGTGTTGTCATCCGATGTACGCGTTGTACAGCAATGGACCGATCGGTGTGCACGCATTGGCCATTGCATTTGATGTGGACGGATGCGTGTTGTTTTTCGAAATACGCGTCGTACAGCAATGGTCCGATCGGTGCGCACGCATTGGCTATGGCCTGACATGGCAACGGATGCGTTTTCAAAGCTTTAACGAGTCTGATGCAGTGAATTCAGTTGGCCACCCACAACAATGTTGCAAATTCATGGGTGTCATGAAGTTGAACTTTTGAAGGATGCTGTGGGCGTGTATACGTGGTGCAATTCCATGGATTGGCCAGATTCAGAAGATGCAAACGACTTGGACCTATCACTTTGGACACATGGGACAGTATCTGCCTCTGCAGCACACATATAATGCTGGCTGTTCCCCTGAGAGCTCACTTGCCTGCACTACATGCTCCAGGACGACATCTGCCACCACCACTGCTGCTGTATATGCATCCTCTGGCTACTGCAATGGCACGTACTGTGGAGAGAGCCCCAGCCTTCAGCACTGAGGAGAACCAGGCCCTGCTGGACAGCCTCCTTCCACAGTACAGCAAGCTGTATGGGAAACCAGGGGAGCAGGTGAGTGTGCTGTCCACTGCCTTACTAAATGTGCATGTTGTCTGACTAGCAAGACTTACAGTGTGCACACCACTGGCTAGCATGCTCACTGAGTAGTTGTCACCCCCCAAAGTGTGTAGTTACATGCACTGAACAGGTATAGTGCAGTAACAGTGCATTCCAAGGTCTGACTTCCCAGGCAATGATACCATTTGGTAACTGCTGGCAAACTGTTCATAGCCACAGTTGCACTGCCTGTGTACATCATATGCCCCTGTGATTGAGACATGTATATCCAACTGTGTGATGCACGGAAATGTTGCATGTGTAGTAATGGCCTTTTCACTTTGTCATCCTCACAGGTTGATGCCCACCAGAAGCAGGAAATCTGGCTGACCATCGCCCGGGCAGTAAGTTCCGTGGGGGTCTACAAGCGCCGGATCCGCAACTGCCAGAAGAGGTGGCAGGACCTTCGGGGCTGGACCCGGAGGATCGCACGGGTCCAGCTGAAGCTGTCGCCTCCTCGCAGGAGGGGCGGACACCGGACCCTGACCCCCCCACATGCTCAGGATTCTGGCGGTGGTGTTCCCGGACCTGGATGGGCAGCTGAAGGCCAGACAGCAGCAAGGAGGGGGTGAGTCCATGACTGCACTGTGAACGTTGTCTGACATGCTATGTGCCCTCCTCTGGCCTGGTTAAACTTCCACAGTACATCAGTCTTGTGGTCCAGGACCCATGTCCCTCAATTGTGACATGCCCACTCCTCATCTGATACCCAGGTGTGGCCCTTACAGTCAGGAAATTGTGTCACTTGGGTACTGTGTCCTTGCATTTTGCTTAGCTCAAGGTGGGGGACAGCATTTGTTCCCCGTAACATTGTGGTGGGCTTCATGGGTGGGTCAATTGCTTACACAATGCCTGAGTTCTGACATGTAATCTGCGTGTAACTTTGATATGTGGTCCAATTGCTGATCTGACTCACCACATGTGCCTGGGGTATTTGGCACACACCCATGCTGCGGGTGGGAACAATGTTTGGGCCTCAGGAGTATGTATATCAAGTGTGTCACACATGCTTAGCCACCTGCCTACTGTCCAGGGCTCATCCCTCTTTCATGTGGAGCAGGACAGTCATGCCTACTCCAGGGCATACAATACACTCTGTACTCCCACTCCCGTGTATCAGCTGACACGTTGTGCTCAGTGAAATCTTCCCTCAGGCCTCTGTGTCATTGTGCTGTGGCTTCGTTGTCAGGACTACTGAGGTGTTGATCGGTTAGGGCTCAGCATGCCATCTGAGATGTGACCATAGGAGACGATACTTGTGTGACATATAGGTGTTTGATCACTTGACTGTGCAGACTGGTGTATGCGACTGTGAAGTTCAGGCAGCTGTTTTTCATTCACAGCAGACTGTGAGGTGCTCAGGTTCAGAGAGTTGTGTTTCATGTCTCCCATATGGCCAATTGGTATGACGTGGACAAATAAGAGTTCAGATGATGTGGTTTGTGGGGGATGGACATGTGCACTTGTCAGCTACAGAACTTGCATTCCCCATGACCTAGGATTGTGACACAGTGTAGACTGTTGTTGTCTGGCTGCCCTGCCCATGTGACTGGAGACAGTGATGTATGACTTTGCAGGCATGCCTGTGCCATGGCATTAAAGTTCCTAAGAGTGATCCTGCAGGGGAGTGACATGTGCTACATGCACCCCATTGTGGCATTGACTATCAGGACATGGGTGCATCATGGTGTCTGGTGCTGGTATGCATCACATGCATTTCAAATTAGACTCTGGCCATCCCTTTATCCGGACACCTGTACTGACTCAGTGGCAAGAGATGTGATGTGTGCATGTTCACATACTTCACCGTGTTCTCTGCACTGTCCAACAACTGTATAGGTGGTGCATGTGTCCACACTGGGGTATTACCATCCGACAGGCACCAGACAGATGGGTGCAAGGCCAGGAGGGATGTGAGTGCCATGGTTGACCATCAGACTGACAATTGGCTTCTCCTAATCTGTGTGAGCATTTTTGGCAATGTTCAACTAAGGATGCCAGGGCTTGCTCTGTAATGTGCTGTACTTACTGTGGTGTATGCGGTCAGTGCAGGTGACTGATGTTTGTCTGTTTCCCTAATTGTTTGCAGATACATCCACGGCCACAGGAGGGGACAGCTCCACAGACCAGGAGGAGCTGCAGAGCCAGACTGGGTCAGCAGCCGATGAGTGGTCGGAGGGACCCAGTGGCACGGAGGGCGAGGGGAGCCACTCCGAGGAGTCCTCAGCACCATCCACCTCAGCTGAGGACCACAGCAGCTTGGAGGATGACTCCCTTGTGGAGGCGGGTGTCAGCAGCCACCACACGACAGCTAGTATGGCTGGCCCCGCCACCACCACCACCACCGCCCTCCCATCGGCTCCCATTCCAGAGGTCCGTGGAGGCTCCCGTGTTCGGGAGCGTGTCTCCTTCGTGCCAGGCACCGCACCCCCTGCCCCTGTGTCCCCTGCTGCCCTGAGTGAGGAGTCTGTGTACCTACTTCGCCAGCTCCATGTAGGGCAGACAGCAATGCTGAGTGTCCTCCATGCACACACCACTCTGTTGACACAGCAGGTGTCGTTCATGGAGGGCATCTCATCGGGCATGTCTGCCCTACAGAGGGGCAATAAGGCCATGGCCTCCTCCCTGACGGCAGCAGTGTCCCTCCTCAAACAGTCCCTCACCTCTCCTACCTCTGCCCCATCCACACTTCCTTGCACCCTACCTGTCCCAAGCACATGCACACCTGCACAATCACGCGCACACACAGACACGAGCAGCACAGAAACACCCCAAAAAAAGGCAAAACGTGCACGCAAGCATCCTCAGGGGATTGACACCACACCCACAGGGGATGGGGAACAGACACACACACAGGCATCCACAGTCACTCCGCAGTCCTCCGATACCTCTCCCTCCAAGACCCCTTCCCTTGCCTCACCTGCAACCCCACCTACAAAGAAGCTCTTCCTCTGTGACCTCGGCCTCTTCCCCTCCGATACAGCTGATCCAGCATACAGGGGAAGAGGAAGTCCACCCACACAGAGGGGAGTGCCCTCACCACCGGACACCCTCCCCCAGGCACAGACAAACTGAGGCCCCCACCCGCAAGTCCCCCAGACCCGGAAGAGCAAGACCCCACCACCGCCCTGCAGCTCAACCACACAGTCTCCTTCCTCCATCCCTCAGGCCCACACTACACAGGTTCCCCCACCACACCCTACCCCAGGTTCCCCCACCCACAGATACACCATCCCCAAAATGATCCGGCCTTCTCCCCCTGCCACTTGCTCTTCCGGCCCCACACCCCCGCTGAGCATGTTTGTGCCACTGGTGTGGAGACCGTGTCCTCCCCTCTGTCCTGCCCACCTTACCTGAACCCCATTCTACTCCCCTGGAGATAGGCACTGCAGTGGAGTCCACTACCACCCCGTCTGACTTGGGCACTGCAGTGGGGAACCTGTCCACTCCATCTGCCCAGCCCACTGCAGTCGTGCCGGCACCCACACCATCTGACTCATGCCCCCCAGTTGTGCCGGCACACACCATGTCAGACACCTCCACTGCAGTTGTCAGTGACTCTCCAGCACCCACCACCCCTTCCCTGCCTCCTTCTGGTGAGCCCTGATCCTGTCCCTGCGGTGCCTGGCCTGCCCCCCCGTATGCCCCTCTGAGGGGAATGTCCCTGGTCCATAGCAGTGCAGGCAAGCAAAGGGTGACATCTGCCACTGTCACCCTGTTCGGACTTTACTAATGGACTGGCCATTGGCCTTTGTGTTTTTTCAGGACTTTAAATTTTACACCCACATATGCTGAATAAAGCTACTTTCTGTTCTCTAGTGGTTTTGCTTCCGATGTACATGATGTTGATGATGCTAACCATGCCCTTGCTGCAGTGATGGTGATTTTTGATATCAGGAAAATGAAGTGTTACTGTGCAGGACCCCATGTGGTCCAGGGGGAATGTGTCCTAGCCTGGTGTGTATCCATGTCATCCTTTGCAGCAATATGAGGGTGTCATGTTTTCAATATTTGGCTATGGGATTTCCTACTTTTATTTGCAATATCACATTTGTGGCTTACATCCCTGCACATCTGTTGTGCTTGCCATTGTTCACTTTGTCTATTTCCCTGACCGTGTGACCATCTCCACTGGACATGCAAGTTTGGGCATCAATGGGGAAGGACTCATCTGTGTTATCAGTGCAACTTGCTATACATGTGTGTTGGATCTGTCCAGATGATTTCGGTGACACTCCCATGACCAGGCTGATGTGACGGGAGCCTTCATTTTGTGCTAATTGTTGACTGAGTGACCAAGTGTTCTGCTGACATGATAGAGCCCTGCAGAGACAACGTATGGCACAGCTTTCCTTACACTGGAGTGGAGTCCCCTCATGGCAGTGTGTAATTCCGTGACATTGCCTGAGCCCAAGGTGTGTGTTGTGTGAGCATGTCTGTGTGTGTTCACTTCCATTTTGCTACACAGGCTGGGATCCCTAGTGATGTTCCTGTTTGTGATGCTTGCTGAGTTGACCTATGTTCCCCCAAATCTTCGCCCGGGGTTCTCTGGGATGTAGGTGCATGGCACATTACTGGTCATCAGGGTGTCATCCATAGGTGTGTTTGCTGTCAGGGCTGAGTTTGTGGGCAAACGCAGATGAGACACAGTCAGGATTCCCCTTGGCACTTGTTGGTTACACAAGTCATGAAATTTCCAGTTTGTGGTAGCTTTCAGTGATTGTGACACGTTGTGTGTGTGACTGCTGCCACTCCTCAGGGTCAGAGCTGCAATGTTGGAAGTTGTCTATGTGTGTTCTTTGTGGGTGACCTTGGCTTCTTCATTGGTGTGTGACTGTGGCCGGGATCCCATTGATTGGGGTGGATTTGACGTCATGCCCATGTACGGCGTACTGTGCAGTGTGTCAGACATTCACGAGTCTTGTTGACTGGCCATGTGTGATGGGTTTCTGTACCTTAGTTCCCACCACCACCCCTGGGATTGTCATGGGTGCATGTGCAATGTCACCAGTCCATGTGAGCTTCACTGCTGCACATTGGTGGAGATCAAGGTGTGTGGTGTTGAGTGTGTGCAAATGAGAGTTGTTGCACGGCTAGACCCCTACCTCCATATTGGCCTTGGCTGACAGGCCGTGCTGATTGATTTGTGCTTGTGTAGGTGTGATGGTAGTTTGTTGCTCAGGACACATGACTGTGGTTTACAGTGTGAACGACATCTAGCTTTGTCATCACAGTGGGATTATCATGCAGGCCAGTGTCACCACAATGTGGGGTCCCTGGGGGTAGTGCTGTGGTGGGTCTGTCTCTTGCTGTGTTAGTTGCTGTTCCTACACGCTTGTGTGACATGTGTAATTTGGGCTCCCTCTCATCTAACAATGCCTGATTGCCCACATAGGGAATCAGATCCATGAGTTACTTTTGTGTGGCACTGTATACACATCTGTGTAGTTGGGATTCAGGCCTCCTCATGTGTTGTGTGGTTGCCTGGGGACACTGGCACACACCCCCATCACCTGTTGTGTTTGATATGCAGTGTGAGGCTGCCTGTTTGTGTTTGTGCATCTGCACCACTGCATTGGCATCTCTTTAGTGTGCCATTGGCTGTATGTTGTTTGGTGGGTTTACCCTGCTGTCCCTGGGACTCCTAGGTCATCAGTCAGCACAATGATCATGATTTGTATGTCCCATTGCTGCCATGGTATGGTATTTGTTCACCTCACATCTACAGTCTCCACAGGATATCTACATTTGTGTGTCCATAGGTGCAGATATGTGGGTCTGCATTATGATGGTCACTTCTGTCATTTTATAATTGATGAATGTTGACAATGTCAGCCCCCATGGGTGATGTTTGTCTGCACATGGCCAAAGGTAAGTCTTATTTGCACTGCACTGTTTGCCTCACCCAATCTATGTTGCTATGGGACACAAGCACTACTTTGCCACTGATGTGTTTGGTGTTCTGTGACCAGGAATCATCCATGCTGTTTGGCATTTGCAGCTTTTTCCATGACAACACTTACATTTTGGTCACTGTGATGATGGGGGTTTAGACCCCATTGCCACATTGTTCAAAATGTGCTTCAGCTATGGACCCCACACTTACCTTTTGGTCACTGTGATGATGGGGGTTTGGACCCCATTGCCACAATGTTCAAAATGTGCTTCAGCTATGGACCCCACACTTACCTTTTGGTCACTGTGATGATGGGGGGTTGGACCCCATTGCCACAATGTTCAAAATGTGCTTCAGCTATGGACCCCACACTTACCTTTGGTCACTGTGATGATGGGGGTTTGGACCCCATTGCCACAATGTTCAAAATGTGCTCCAGCTATGGACCCCACACTTACCTTTTGGTCACTGTGATGATGGGGGTTTGGACCCCATTGCCACAATGTTCAAAATGTGCTTCAGCTATGGACCCCACACTTACCTTTTGGTCACTGTGATGATGGGGGTTTGGACCCCATTGCCACAATGTTCAAAATGTGCTCCAGCTATGGACAACACACTTACCTTTTGGTCACTGTGATGATGGGGGGTTGGACCCCATTGCCACAATGTTCAAAATGTGCTTCAGCTATGGACCCCACACTTACCTTTTGGTCACTGTGATGATGGGGGTTAGACCCCATTGCCACAGTGGTCATGGTCTGCTTGCATTGTGGAGGCCACACACATTTATGTGTGACACATGTGATAGGGGGTCACATTGTATGTTCAATGTCATGTTCAGTGCTGTAGGCATTTGACACAGACTACACACGCTTGTCATGGTGTTGGGGGGATGTCTTTTTCTGACATTCCTTACGTTGGAGTATGCTGGTTGTGTCATGCATTACCCATCCTATGAGTAGGGGTGGTGTTGGTGGTAGGCATCCATCCCCCTATGAGTGGGGATGGTAGTAGTGGTAGGCATCCAGGCCCCCATGAGTAGGGGTGGTGGTAGTGGTAGGCATCCAGCCCCCTGAGTAGGGGTGGTGGTAGTGGTAGGCATCCAGCCCCCAGAGTAGGGGTGGTGGTAGTGGTAGGCATCCATCCCCCGAGTAGGGGTGGTGGTAGTGGTAGGCATCAATTCCCCTATGGGTGGGGATGGTAGTAGTGGTAGGCATCCAGGCCCCCCTGAGTAGGGGTGGTGGTAGTGGTAGGCATCAATTTCCCTATGGGTGGGGATGGTAGTAGTGGTAGGCATCCAGGCCCCCATGAGTAGGGGTGGTGGTAGTGGTAGGCATCCAGACCCCTGAGTAGGGGTGGTGGTAGTGGTAGGCATCCAGCCCCCCAGAGTAGGGGTGGTGGTAGTGGTAGGCATCAATTCCCTATGGGTGGGGATGGTAGTAATGGTAGGCATCCAGGCCCCCTGAGTAGGGGTGGTGGTAGTGGTAGGCATCCAGCCCCCTGAGTAGGGGTGGTGGTAGTGGTAGGCATCAATTCCCCTATGGGTGGGGATGGTAGTAGTGGTAGGCATCCAGGCACCCCTGAGTAGGGGTGGTGGTAGTGGTAGGCATCAATTCCCCTATGGGTGGGGATGGTAGTAGTGGTAGGCATTGAGGCCCCCATGAGTAGGGGTGGTGGTAGTGGTAGGCATCCAGCCCCCCATGAGTAGGGGTGGTGGTAGTGGTAGGCATCCAGCCCCCCCAGAGTAGGGGTGGTGGTAGTGGTAGGCATCAATTCCCCTATGGGTGGGGATGGTAGTAGTGGTAGGCATCCAGGCCCCCCTGAGTAGGGGTGGTGGTAGTGGTAGGCATCAATTCCCCTATGGGTGGGGATGGTAGTAGTGGTAGGCATCCAGGCCCCCATGAGTAGGGGTGGTGGTAGTGGTAGGCATCCAGCCCCCCCTGAGTAGGGGTGGTGGTAGTGGTAGGCATCCAGCCCCCCCAGAGTAGGGGTGGTGGTAGTGGTAGGCATCCAGCCCCCCCAGAGTAAGGGTGGTGGTAGTGGTAGGTATCAATTCCCCTATGGGTGGGGATGGTAGTAGTGATAGGCATCCAGGCCCCCCTGAGTAGGGGTGGTGGTAGTGGTAGGCATCAATTCCCCTATGGGTGGGGATGGTAGTAGTGGTAGGCATCCAGGCCCCCATGAGTAGGGGTGGTGGTAGTGGTATGCATCAATTCCCCTATGGGTGGGGATGGTAGTAGTGGTAGGCATCCAGGCCCCCTGAGTAGGGGTGGTGGTAGTGGTAGGCATCCAGCCCCCTGAGTAGGGGGTGGTGGTAGGCATCAATTCCCCTATGGGTGGGGATGGTAGTAGTGGTAGGCATCCAGGCACCCTGAGTAGGGGTGGTAGTAGTGGTGAGGCATCCAGCCCCCTGAGTAGGGGTGGTGGTAGTGATAGGCATCAATTCCCCTATGGGTGGGGATGGTAGTAGTGGTAGGCATCCAGGCACCCCTGAGTAGGGGTGGTGGTAGTGGTAGGCATCAATTCCCCTATGGGTGGGGATGGTAATAGTGGTAGGCATCCAGGCCCCCATGAGTAGGGTGGTGGTAGTGGTAGGCATCAATTCCCCTATGGGTGGGGATGATAGTAGTGGTAGGCATCCAGCCCCCCCAGAGTAGGGGTGGTGGTAGTGGTAGGCATCAATTCCCCTATGGGTGGGGATGGTAGTAGTGGTAGGCATCCAGGCCCCCATGAGTAGGGGTGGTGGTAGTGGTAGGCATCCAGCCCCCCAGAGTAGGGGTGGTGGTAGTGGTAGGCATCCAGCCCCCCCAGAGTAGGGGTGGTGGTAGTGGTAGGCATCAATTCCCCTATGGGTGGGGATGGTAGTAGTGGTAGGCATCCAGGCCCCCTGAGTAGGGGTGGTGGTATTGGTAGGCATCAATTCCCCTATGGGTGGGGATGGTAGTAGTGGTAGGCATCCAGGCCCCCCTGAGTAGGGGTGGTGGTAGTGGTAGGCATCCAGCCCCCCTGAGTAGGGGTGGTGGTAGTGGGAGGCATCAATTCCCCTATGGGTGGGGATGGTAGTACTGGTAGGCATCCAGGCACCCCTGAGTAGGGGTGGTGGTAGTGGTAGGCATCGAGCCCCACTGAGTAGGGGTGGTGGTAGTGGTAGCCATCAATTCCCCTATGGGTGGGGATGGTAGTAGTGGTAGGCATCCAGGCACCCCTGAGTAGGGGTGGTGGTAGTGGTAGGCATCAATTCCCCTATGGGTGGGGATGGTAGTAGTGGTAGGCATCCAGGCCCCCATGAGTAGGGGTGGTGGTAGTGGTAGGCATCCAGGCCCCTATGGGTGTGTATGGCATTGGTGATAGCCATCCCGCCCCTATGGTTCTGCTGTTGCTAGTGTACGTCATTTCTGCATCCCTATGTGTGTGTGACATATGTCGGGTACGTGTCGTTTGTTTGTGTAGTGGGTGTTTGACTTACCGTCTGCGCCGTACGCATCCGTACCGGTCCCGGTAAGAGATGTAGAGTATTGGTAGGACCTGCGCGATGGGATTCATGGTTGGTTCGTCTCGTTCGGGTTTCTCGTTGCTTCGACTCGTACTCGTCGCTGGCTTGTTCGTCTCGTAGCCGTGGATCGTCTTGTGGCACGAATCGGAGCTTATGTGCGCCTCTCCCGGATGCTCTGACGTGCCAGACGTAGCGACGGGTTTGGCGCGTACGGAAGGCGCATCGTACTATTCCGGCCAGAAGGTGCTGTATATTTGCTTCCGTGCGACTCGATTTTGCGTTTACGGATCCAGCTCGGGCGGGGAACAGGAGCTGGAATGGGTACGTACGGCTGGGTCGGGATCTGGGCAGTTATGCGCATCGTACTTGCTCGTTCATACGAAGGTTCGAATCGGTCGGGAAACACGCATTCGGCTTGGTTATTTTCCGGACGAATAGTGTTAGGTGCGCTTCCGCCCGAGATCGGAATCGACCCCAAAGCTGTTAGTTTTTTCAACTCATATTGTAGTTTACTGTTTGAAATGCAATCCTATACTAAGGTTTTTATTTTTTATTTTACGCCAATATGCCTGGTAAAAGTGAATAAAACAACCTTGGATTTGTGTGTCAGGGCAAATTTTAGTATTAGTATTAATCATCTGTAATTCAAAATCTGTTATCATTTTCCTCAGACTTTTATTCCCTGAATGGATTTTATTACTGTTAAACAATCAGTATAAGCTGAGGATTGCTTGTCAGGGAGTAAGCTGCATACTAATGGGACGGTAGTATTGTTAACGTTGGCATGAATAGTTTAAATATGGGTGAATTAATTGTGAGTTGACTTAAAAGTTCCATCCACCATCCAAAATTCAGTAATCTCTAGGGTTACTGAGTTATGGACTGTACTAAATATTAGTAATCGATTGGGAATTTTTTCATTGTCATACAGTAGGGAAGGTTCCTTAGTAAAGGAAACTGTGAGTTCAGGGGGGATATTAATGTCAGAATAGGTTTTAGGTGTCATTCTTTGGGGATTACTTGCCTGTTATTGTCTCTGAATCATTCTCCTTAAATTAGGCATTGTGGGCATAGTAATATCAACATGCATGGGGATCCTTTGGGCTACCTCCCTCAAAACTGAGCCACAGTGTTCATTGGAGGTGGCTGCTTGTATTTTTATTTGCTGGATGTTCTCCCTAACTTCAATCTCCATTGCAGAGGCGGAGTGGTTATGCTCTGTAGTCCTTTCCACTGTGTCACCCAGAGTATCTGCTCTGCCTTTGCAAATGAGATGAAAAATACTGAACACACCTCCAATGACTCCTGGATTCAGTTAATCCCTTCCCAGAAGTAAGTCCTTTGCGAAATTAGAATAATAATGTTGCCCCCAATCACTGTCCAGCACCTTCCCTGAGGGAAATACTTGGCAGAGTTAGCATAGTAATTTTGCCCCCCAGTCACTTACCAGGACCTTCCGTGAGGTAAGTACTTGGCGACGTTAGAATAGTCATTTTGCCCCACAGTTACTGTCCAACAGCTTCCCTGACGTATGTACTTTGTGGAGTTAGAATAGTAATTTTGCCCCCTCATGTTACAGTCCAGCACCTTTTATGCTTTAGATAATTACTCATTGCGTACAACTGTTTTTATCTACATCACTGGGACCTTGGTAAACTAATGAAAATTTGAAATTGAATACAATTGAGCTGTATGTAAAGCGCTAGGCATTTACTGCAGCAGAAAACACAATGGGAAAAAAAAGTTACTATCACAGTTTTGGGTGGAGCGTGAAAGGACCTCTCCCTATAAAGATAGCAGCAGCCCTGAGCCCAGTCATGCCCCAACCTCGCAGACCCTGAGCTGTTATGAATATCAGTTGTGCCCACTCTCCGGTGCCAGGGAGGCTGCCATCAGCTGGTATTAATCCATATCTCATTGTATCAGTCCAGGTGCAGCCGTACACGTGTCCGCAGGGTGTGATTGGTGGTTGCAGGGCTAGCATCTTTCTGTTGGCAAACAGCTCTAATATTGTTTGTTTCACCTGCTCCCTTGTGTCCCATGATACACTCACATGAGATTACACTGGGTCGGGCGCCGCTGCTAAGGCATCAGTGTGGTGCTATTCCAGGAGTTCTATGATCGCCCCCCACACTAGTGAGGCTCCGAGGGTGTCCTCATGCCTCAAATAGTACGCACAGTGTACCCCCCCCCTGTTAGAAGCATTGTGGTCTATAGGTTTGTGGGACTGAGGGGGATGAGGGAGGTGGGGACAGCTGCTAGTTAGAGGCGAGGCACCAAGTGTTGTTATGTTTTATTGGACACGCTCTCATTTTCCCTGTTTTTTTCTCAAGCATTGCTCTACTTTGGCAGAAGTGATGCATGCTGGGTGCTTGGATGACAGTTACAACATCTGTGCCAGTTGTCAATTGGTGGATGTCTTTGGCAGTTGCAACCTCTAGGCTGATCAGGGCTCCCACTTCGGCGGCAATGAGGAATATCCAATGTTGGCAGAGGCAGCATCAGTCTCCGGGCACCCAAGTGAATGAAACAGAGGTGTGTAACTCCAACGCGATAGCAAATCATTCACCCAAAAAGAATATGAAACATATAGCACAGGAATACAAATGCATTGAATTGCTGCTCTGTTTGTTCAGGGTCAGATTGGCCTATAGTCAGGGTCACTAGAATTATGCGATCTTGCGGCTGCCAGTTTGTCCACATAATTGGATTTGCCACATGTGCCACATTAACTATCATCTGCTACATAATTTGCAGATTGAAAAAAAACAAATATCGAGCTCAAAAGAATCAAAAGTTACTAAAAACATGGCAACATGTGTTGCCACGCATGGCCCTTCGCACGGGTTGACTGATGTACTTTCTGTTGCTTATTACTATTGTTGGGTGTTAAACTGGTCCTAAAAATGTGAAACCTGTGCTCGGAGAGATGAGTGTAAAAATGGCAAAATAATGAATACGATCACAAAATGTGCACCGTTACACTGCACGATTGCTTTTCCTTGCTGCATAATTTAGTCAACCCTGCCGCATGTAAATGCCCGGCTCAATCTTTCTCCCTCGGTGGTGGATAAAATGAGTGCCAGTGAGTCGTGGAAATAACAGCACTGATTGTTATGCAGCAGCGGCGATCTTATCACCCCTCTAATGTATTTTAGTTAGGGGGGGGGGCACCTTCTTTTTGCACAGCTCCATGCGCTGCTTCCATAATCCCGGTAGTCGAATAAGAGGTATTGTTCACTTATTCTGACCCCTTGTCCTATTCCTTTGAGAAATTCTGGTTTTAGGTCTTCATGGTACACCTGCGATGGCTCAGATGAGGGTTTTGTTGTAAAGATGTTAAGGATGAGTGGTGAGGACCATGCAGGGGACATGATGCAATAGGTGTAGACTGGCAGGTCCGTCTGTTCTGCTAGTTTCCGCGATGCCCAGTGTAGTTAATGGTCTTTAGTCCTTTTTTCACAGTTTTATACGGCGCAAACTTGACCCCAAAGTGTTGGAGAGTTTTGCGTGGGCGCTTGAAAATGCACCTTTTGCCCACTCTTTTTTTAAACTTTTCCCGTGGGGGAGAACCCCTCAAACACCTCTTAGGACAGTTGGGCTTGCTCGATATGCTCGCCCGCTACAGGACACTCATCCTGAACTTTTACGCCCACACTTTCAAATGTCACAAGCCGCCACTGTTGTATTATGTCTCTGGATTACCTTTGTGTTAATGAATCAGGCAAAAAGTATTTCACCATACAGATGACAGCACGATCCAAGCTTAGCCAGAGAACAGACCACCATTGTGAAATTTTGGGATTCACATACATCTGATATCAAGCGTTAAATGGCTTATTGAAAGTAAAGCTTAAAAGCAGTGTTTATGCCAGTATTAGCCAATACATTATTCAAATGTGTTTTTCGGTTGTTTTGTGTAGTTATCACCCATCAGATGTCATTATATACGTATAAATAACTGTATGCTACCTTACTGCAACGTTTAAGGCAGGAAGAAAGTTACATTAATTAAGAAAATGTGTCTATTGTCATATCGTACTACAAATATTTCTTTATGCATTAAAACCCAAAAGATTAAGAAAATGTCATTTGAATAAAGCGCTTGCCTCTGTCATACGATATGTGTTAGTTTCTTTCTTCCATTTCTATGTGAGCCTTAATAGAACTTGGTTTAATTTTTTATGTATCTGAGAGAAAGCTCTGTAAAGGAAAAGACAGCAAATTGTCTCTTTGAATTTTAATGGGAGAGTAAAAAAGTAGATGAAAGGTAAACCGTAGGGTACCCTTGACTGAAAATGCTTTTACATGGCTTCCTGTTCAATTGCCTCGAAAGCACTTTGGAGAACAATTATACACTATTAGCCCTTTCAGTAAGCAAAGGGAAAACATCACAAACATACTATCAGATGTACTCTCATGCCACCTGTCAAACAAGATTAGGTGAATTTACAAGTCTGAAAGCTAATACAACATTTGTTAATCAGGGATTTAATGCATTTTTCTCAAGGTCAGTTAATTTGTAAGATCCATTAGCGCGAGAGTCCTTTATATCTGAAACAAATAATCTGCATATGGTGACTGAATTCTTACACATTTTAAAGGGTCTAGCTTCTTGTTTAAAAAGTGTAACAATTGCTATAGCTGGGGGTCCATTAACTTTATAGCCCGTGATCCTGATGTGTATTCCAATGATATTTTGACACATGCATAGGAGGCGGTATTTCATGAAGCCAGTTTACACCCAAATGGGCACACAATGTACATTTTTTTGTAGTGTTTATATAGCACGAAGTTGTACAACGGCATTACAGCGCTTCACATAGCCAACAGATTACTTTTTAATAAAATTGATTTCCATGTTTTTAGGCACTGGGAGATTAAGTGATTTGCCCAGAATTATAGGATGTTGAGCTGATGCCGGGACTCAAACCTTGATTGCCAATTCCAAAGTATGCAGCTCTGGCCATTTAGCCACATCTCCTCATTGGGGATAGCAAAGATTGTCCCTTCCTTGTGTCATTGAAAGATCAGCACTGGTGACCAGTTGTGATGCTTGAAAGGTGCTCAGTCTCGTATATCTAACTATGAATCTCTTAATCTGCAAAACGTGCTAAATAAATGTTGATTCAATTAGGCAGTACACACTAATGCCTATATATCTCGTATAACTCCAATATTTAACATAGTATTACGTATATCTCCAATATCTGGAATAAAGCAAATTTATTGAGATAGCTCTACTTTAGGAATATAGGCCCTGATTACGATGACGGTCGATCGACCCTCCAACCACCATGGCCTCGTTCCGACAATCTACTCCATGTCTTAACAGGTCAATCCACAACTACATCTTGTGACCCACAGGACACCGACCAGACTCCACCTCTCCCCCAGGATCAAGCCACCAGTAATGCTGAATCTCCTGCACACACGGAAGTGGAGGACCAACCTGGCCCATTCGGACAGCCTGGATAGACGGAGAGAGTGAGTCTCACTGTGCCCACAAACACATCTCCCACCCCAGCAGCAACATCTCAGCTGACCTCTGCTCCAACAACTGGTGGACCTAGCACCAGCATAAACAGCATCTGCACCCCAGTCGCACATCCATAGATGAGCACTGACAACACTCTCATGGAAGATGGAGGAGCCAGTTGGAGGGTGCAGGCTGAGCCAAGGCCACTGGACCATGGGGGCAGGGTTGGGAGAAGGGTAACTGTTGGGCTGCTAAGTGAGGCCACTGGTGCCACTGTAGCCCAGGTCAACATCGCCCGAGTCCTTGGTGCATATAAGGACGACCAAGGAGCGATGGGCCAGGTACTTGAGAAACTCCGCGAGATGAAGCTGCTGCAGATGTCCATAGATCACATGCTCGACACACAATGATAACATGGGCCAGCTCATTTTGGTGCTGAGGGACATCAACAGCACACTCTGCAGGGCTTTTTCACCCCCACCTTCCCCTTCCTGTGGTCCAAGTACTTGTGGGCCATCAACATCTGCAGCAGCCACAGGAAGTGAGGCCCTGACAGATGACGACTCCTCAGACACCCCAGAGCCTGCAGCAGCAGATTCCCACTGTACTCATAAGCAGGGATGTCCAACAAAAACACCAGGAGATTTGGGAGGCAAGGCACCTATCGCCGTCAGGAAGAAGAACAATCGCCCCTGATGTCCTTCTTTGTGTGCAACACATTAATTTTGATGACTATTCCTCTCCACATTTCTTCTGTGATGGTAGGAATGTGTTGGATTTTGGACTTCAGATAATGTGGCTCCTACAACAGTGGGTTCATCCACCAACAATGACAACTACACACCTATTTTTTCACCATTTTACTATTTATTTTGTCCTATATTTTTTCTATATGTGCACTGGAATAAAATCACTTATCACACAATCCTTAGTTCATGTTGTGTCATTGTCATCTAACAAATGTTGAAGTAATCCCCTTGTGTACCGCCTAATGTATGTAGAGCCTACTTCTGTAATCATGGACATATGGAATGTCAACAATGTGCTACTGAGTATCACAACTGTGTCACCCCAACACAGACAGACAAGTGAACAGTCTCATGACATCTTTATTCCATGTTTACAAGCTTAGGCTGCCATAAGGTCAGGAACAAAGTACAATGTTACATCACTTAACTGATCAGTGTCAATGACCATAAATGGCATGTGCAGACCTCAACAACATGGTCGGAGGTGATACATCAGACAATACCAAATAGAGTAGCCAAAGTACAATTGGTTCATGGAATGAGCTGCAGCCATATCGACAACCTCACAATGGGAATCCCACCTCATTGAAACAAGTAAACAAAACACGGCAGTACAACAGTTTCTGAGCACAGGTTCATTCCAATCCAGTGCTGCTGAATCTGTTGGAATGTCAAACATTTGTCAGTGGAGTTCCACAACCTCTGTGGCATACAATGATGAGACACATCAACACCTTCATCCAGTTCATACACATAGAATATTGAGCCAATGTGAAGAGAGACTAGCATGAACCTGACCAACAACCACGCTGGGTTGTAAAACATGATGCCACACATATTGCTGAAGGACCACCACCAAACAGGGAACAAGTCCTATGGAGTATCAGCAACTTCCATCCTATCGCTGGGCAAGCTGGCTTGGTCACGGAGTAGTACATCCAAAGTCTGTGCAAGACATTCCTAGGAACATTTAATGGCCACTTCATACTTCAAAACAGCATCATATACCTGCTGATATCACAACTCTGAAATGTCCAAATGAACATGATATGGTGAAGGTACCTACGAGAGAACAATACAAAGAGATTAGCTAGGAAACAATACATACAATACCATTCACAGTCCACTTCTGGAATGCACAGTACATGGGTAAATATCACCTTCACAAAGTAACATCAACAACGTGTGCATGTGTCAAGGCCTTCCTCCACAAACAGCTGTGCACAGAGTTTCCTACAGCTGTACATACCTAACAAGTATCCATGAATGTCCTCCTCACAGCTTCACAACAACAGTCACTGTAACAGTCAAAGTCATGACATCTCACAACATACTTACACTCATGAGAGGAAGCTGTTTATGAGCTCTTGATGCATGTCAACTCCTTCCTCTTTTCCACTATCATCATCATTAGGCATCTCAGGATCCTCACCCGGGGGCTCCTGCTTATCATTCTCTGTATTGAGAGGGATGTTCCATCACAGTGCGAGGTTGTGGAGCATGCAACAGGCTACGGTGATCTGACACACCTTCCCGGGTGAATAGAGGAGGGCTCCCCCAGTCTTGTCCATACATCTGAACCTGGCCTTCAGGAGCCCAGATGCCCACTCCACTGGCTGCCTTGTTCTACCATGAGCCTCATTGAAGACGACTCCACCTGGCGTTGTCAGATTCCTCAGTGGTGTCAACAACCATGGGCGGTTAGGATACGATGAGTCTCCTAGATGGAAGACATACATATGTGCAATAATGAGTCACACATTTGCAGAAGATGCGACCAGACATCACATATACAAAGGTTGGAAACATCAGTCACTAACAAGCCAGGCCCTCTACGGTAGTAGTTGTGACATCAACTGGGGTATGGTGCTGTTCCGCATTATAAAGGAGTCATAAGCAGATCCTTGGAATCTGGCACAGATGTGTGTGAGGTATAAATCCACTAAACACACCACTTGCATTTTGATGGAATGGAAGTGCTTCCTGTTCCTATAGACCGGTTCTCTGATTTGCGGTCGTATTAAGGCAATATGTGTGCCATCAATAGCTCCAACAACATGTGGGATTCGACCTAATCCATAAAAGTCATCCTTCACATTTGCCAAATCTTCATGTCTTGGGAACTGAATGAAGCTGTCCATGTGTCTCATCAGTGCTGTCAGCATGTCATGTAGCACGTCACTGAACATAGGTTGTGACATTCCAATAGATATAACCACAGTGTATTGTAATGAACCAGCTACCAGGAAATGCAGAGCTGCCATCACTTTAACCATTGGTGTCAGAGATGTGGGATAGGTCCTTTGGGGATGTAAATGAGGCTCCAACTGGTCACATAGATCTTGTATTGTCTGCCGATTGAGACCAAACTTCCTGATGACGGTTCTTTCTTCCATAGTCTGTAGGTCTGGAAATGGTCGTAATAGTGGAGGCTGTCATCTTTTCCTCTGCCAGGGTACCTATGTGTGGATTGTAGACACATATGAATATTGGTCACAGTGTCCACACCAACATATACCAAGTTACAGCCAAAAGTCATGTGAGAAAACAGTAATGCATATGTGAGCAGAACATAGCAGTACACATCATAGTTTTATGAAAGACAAAGGCATACATAGTAACTTCTTGTATGCAGAAAGTGGAAGATATGCCTGAAATATATCTGGATGATGCATATCCCCCATTGACCACTGTTGAGGGTGAACCCATTCCTGGTGGTAAACAACCTAGAGAAAGACATTGACTTAGTGGATATGTACGGCAGTAACCCAGATGAATCAAATCCATTCCCATCATTACAAGTTCCTCTTAACATCCCTAAACTGGACTGCACATGTGTCTGCAACGGCACTTTGCACATCACACAAACTTCATTTGTATGGTGGACATCATCATGTTGTGGCACACATTACTACCGTCACCGCTGGTGTACACTGCACTGTGGTAATCATGTGGTCATGCACAGTCATGTACAACACTGACATGTGAGTAATGGTATAGGCCAGAGGAGTATTGTCATACATCAGGTGACATGTTCCAATATATATGTAGTGGCGGAAACACACTTAGAACATTACTTAACAATGTGATTCGCAACACTGACATAGTGGATGTCTGACTACACCAATAGGACATGCAGGATCGGCGACTGCTGGTGGATTTGAACCACGTGCTAGAGGGCTTCATCCACTGCGGTCACAGCCATAGGCTAAATTTGGAAAAATCATCTATTGTGGTTCAAGGTGTGTGGCCATCTACACAGAAGACCACCCATGTTTTTTAATATATGTTTACATTTTTTAGTAGTTATCAATTTTATTTTAATTAGAGTTCCGTAGCGGGTTGTGATTTTATAGGGGAATAGGGTGGGAAGTAATTTAAATATAATACATTAATGATTATTTTTATTTATTAATATTTATTTAATTGAGATTTTATAGTGTAAATTGTGGGAAGTAATTTATTTTTGATTAATTAATAATTAATTAATTGATTAAAAATTAATTATGGAAATTGTGTAATTAATTTTAGGTGTGGCTTGTGGGGTTTATGGGGTAGAAGGTAGGAAGTAATTTATGTTTAATTAATTGCTATTTAGTTGTTAATTTATATTAATTAATTGATTGTAAATTAATTATGGAAATTGTGTAATTAATTTTATGTGCGCGTTGTGGGGTTAATAGGGGTAAAGGGTGGGAAGTAATGTATGCTTAATTAATTAATAATTAGTTGTTAATTATTGTTAATTAATTAATTGAAAATTTTATATGGAAATTGTGTAATTAATTTTAGGTGTGGGTTGTGGGGTTTATAGGGTAAAGGGTGGTAAGTTTTTTATGTTTAATTAATTAATAATTAGTTGATCATTAATATTGATTAAATAATTGATATTTAATTAGGGTAATTGTTTATATTTTTTCGTGTGTGGATTTTACTTTTATAGGAGTAAAGGGTGGGGAGTAAATTAATTTTACATACTTTATAATGAGTTGTTAAATACTATTAGTTTTTTAATTGAAAATAAGTTTTAATTGTGTAATTAATTTTTTTACAGTTTAATTTTAGCTGTTGGTTGTGGGAAATTTAGTGGCAAAGTGTGGGCAGTTAATTAATTTTTATGAGTTTTAATTTGCTTTATAATTAATAATATTTCTTTAATTGGTAATTAATTATGTTAATTATGGAAGTACATTTTTTAAAATTTAGATGTGGGTTGTGAATTGTGTGGTGTTATAGGGTAGGATATAAAAAAGAAAATTTATGTAATAATTCATGTTTTTGTTTCTAAATAATTTCTAATAAAAAATATTTATTTGTTTGAAAATAATTTTTTATTTTATTTAATATAATATTTGTAGGTATTTGTCATATGTATTTAACATTATAATGTGTTGTTTTAACTTTTAATATTATATATATTTTAATTTTAATTTTTAATATATTTATATATTTTTGATGTATTTTGTTTTAAAATATTTTTTGTTGTTGTTAATATTTTGTTTGTTTTTACTTTTTACTGACTGGGTGAGAATATTAGTTGTTACCCCTCCGCAATCCAACACTTTCCCTACAGTTGCACTGATTGGAGTGGGAATAGTAAATTTCATCCCGCCACTATCCAACACTTTCCGTACTGTTGTACTCATTGGAGTGGGAATAGTAATTTTTACCCCTCCGCTATTCAACACTTTCCCTACTGTTACAATAATTGGAGTGGGAATAGTAATTTTTACCCCTCCACAATCCAACAATTTCCCTACTGTTGCACTAGCTGGAGTGGGAATCGTAGTTTTACCACTCCATTATCCAACACTTTCCGTACTGTTGCACTCATTGGAGTGGGAATAGTAATTTTTACCCCTCCGCTATCCAACACTTTCCCTACTGTTACACGTATTGGAGTGGGAAAAGTAATTTGTACCCCTCCACTATCCAACAGTTTCCCTATTGTTGCACTCACTGGAGTGGGAACTGTAATTTTTACCCCTCTGCTATCTAACACTTTCCCTACTGTTGCACTGACTGGAATGGGAATAGTAATTATTACCCCTCCGCTATCCAACACTTTCCCTACTGTTACACTTATTGGAATGGGAAGAGCAATTTTTACCCCTCTGCTATCCAGCACTTTCCCTTTTGTTGCTCTCACTGGAGTGGGAATAGTAATTTTTACCCCACCGCTATCTAATACTTTTCCTACTGTTGCACTCACTGGAGTGGGAACAGTAATTTTTAATCCCCTCCGCTATCCAACCCTTTCCCTATTGTTGCACTGACTGGGAAATTTAAGTTTAAAGATATTTAAATAGTTGAATGTTATAATTTATAATAGAATGTTTTTTTAAATTAGAATTTATGGTGTGTATATAAATATATATATGTATATATATGTATATATATATATATATATATTCACTGAAAAAACCATAGGTTTCAGACACGTTATAGTTACAAATTAGCATTTAAAAAACCTTTGAAATTCACTGAAAAAACCATAGGTTTTAGGGACAGTTTTAGTTACTTGGACATTGCACTCGTACAAAACCCGTGAAATTCCCACGTTATAGTTAGTTCAGCTAACTATAACTCGCGCCCCCGCAATGCACTGCTGATGACGTCACATATTACATCACTCATGACATGGTCAGTGACATCACTGTGTGGCCCCCCTTCCTTTTTCCTGTTTTTATGCCCTGGGGACCCCATCCCCCAGGGCATTACTACCCTTTTAATTTTTAATAAAAAAAAAAAAGCGGGAAGGGGGCCGCGTGGCCCCCTTCCCTGGGCCTGTATTGGCCCGGGGACCCCATCCCCGGGGCATGGCCTTTTAATTTTTATTCTTTGGAGGGGGCTGCGTGGCCCCCTCCTCTGGCCTTTTAAGGCCCCGGGGACCCCATCCCCCGGGGCCGGCCTTTCCTTTTTAAATTTTTTTTTAATTTTTTCATATTTGGGGCCCCCCTCCTGGGCCACTACTTGCCCGGGGACCCCATCCCCGGGGCTGGCCCTCTCCGTTGGGGACTGTGGGGGGGTCCCCAATCCCCCACAGTCCCGCCGGCTCCCACGTCCCTTGGGAGCCGGCATTGCTGTTCCACATGGGGAGCAGCTGACATGCTGCTCCCCATGTGGAAAAGCAATCGCTTTGAATATTGGAAGAGAGGCAGGTTTCCTGCTCTCTCTCCAATATCCCAAAGCAGTTTGCTATGGCAGGACGGGAGCCGCGAGGCTCCCGTCCTGCCATAGCAAACTACAGTGTCCCGAGGGTAGGCACCCGGGACACTGCAGGAGCGGCCCTGGGGGGTGGTGGCCCCCAGGGCCATCAAGGGCTCCAGGAGGGGGCGCGCGGCCCCCTCCCTACATCAGCACAGCCCCGGGGAGGTGGTGGTCCCCGGGGCTTCGGGGTCCAAAACGGACCCCCATTTTAATTTGTTAGTGCCCCGGGGAGGTGGCAGTCCCCGGGGCGTGTGGGAGGGCTGGAGCCCCCCCACACAGGTTATTAAATTATTTTAAAAAAAGCCCCGGGGAGGTGGTGGCTCAGAGCCCTCCCGCACCATTTTTTTTAAAAAGCCCCGGGGGGTGGCGGTCCCCGGGGCTTGGGGGGCCCTTTGAGGCCCCCCACACATTAGATATCCCCCACCATGCCCCCGGGACTTGGGCCACCCGGGGGCCAGTGCTATCGAGCGCGGGAGACCGCGCCCGATTTTTCGGCAGGATTCGCGCACCCTGAGCGCATCCTGCCGATTTAAAAACAAAAAATGCTTTTTTGCCCAGGGGGTCCTTGTGGGACCCCCTGAGCAGGCCTAGGGGGTTAGGGTGTTTCTACCCTGCCCCCTTTGTGCGTTTTGCGCACTTGTTTCTTTTTTTTTTCTCGGCGGGATACGCGCATCCCGCCGATTTAAAAAAAAATAAAAAATCTTTTCTGCCCAGGGGTCCTTGTGGGACCCCTGAGCACACCTAGGGGGTTAGGGTGTTTCTACCCTGCCCCCTTTTTGCGCTTTGCGCACTTGTTTCTGTCCTCGGTTCTACCGAGGGACAAAATGGCTGCCAACACTTCCTGAATCGGAATGTTGACAGCCAGCTGACAACCAATTAGCATGCAGCTCGTGATCGGGACGGTGCGCGCAGGGTGCGCTGAGGTGCAGCGTATCCGACGCACCCATAGATATATATGTACTTTTACTTTTGATTTTCTCAGGAACTACTGAACGGATTTACACCATTTAAGCAAAAGGCACCAGTCTGAACCAAGGGCTACCTCTTTGCCAAATTTGGTGTAATTCCGTTCAGCAGTTCGGGCTGTAGCTGCGACTAAAGGTTCCTATGGAAAAATGAATGGGGAAACGCGTTTTGGGACCCCCCTTTTTCTCGGCCCCCGCTTCACGTATCACCCGAGACTTTCAGGGTAGGAGCGGAGCGGAGCGCCCCAACAAGTTGGAAACTTTCACGAAGATTCGTCAACCGGCGCCAACGTTATTTCAAATAGAATGTCGCGGATTTCCTATGGATAATAGGTTGTAACTATAACTATCTACTGGCGACCGCCAGTAGATAATATATATATATATATATATATATATATATACTGCAAACTCCGTCACCAGCTTCCACGTTCCAGGGAACAGACGAACACAGACCCAGATGTCAGTGCAAATATTCTTTATTTTTCACTCTGCACTGCCGCCATAACGCGTTTCGGCCTTCCAGAGGCCTTGATCACATAACGTGAATGAGGAAAACCACATTTTTAAAGTGACAATGCATGAACACGTGATATTAAAAAAAAAGCACTCTCTCATAGAGATAGAAAACATACTTGAGAGTTCGTTTCAATTGGCACAAGTAATATAGCAGCATTCATTTAATTCATGAATAAATAAGTTTAAGACCCAACAGTTCAATTAAAAGGTGAGCAAAATAAAGGGTTAAATCCAACGCGTAAAATTGCAATATTCATTTATGTCATGAACATGTATTGATCCCTTAAGATGTCATAATATCTAAAAAGCGGTAAAATTATGTTGGATAAAGCTTTCAATGCATTATGTTTCAAATATAAATATTAGCTGTGTTAAAAGAATAAAACCCAAGTGGGTGTATATTCTAAAATCAATTAGGACACTGTGCATATTTAAAAAAGCATATTAAATAATTATGTACAACATAATTATAAAAAATCCCACAATAATAAATTTCTGTTTTCTTATGAAAAATGGGACCACAAAGTCATACGCTGGAACCCTAAGATCCATGCCCAATGTGTTAATGGTATCACCTATTGACATGACCAAATAACATAACACTGTTGAGATCAATTACATTAAATAAAGTGCTAGTGCCTAAGCCTCATGCCCAAATGGGCTTTGCTCGATTTTTCTAAGTCATACCGAGTTAAAGTGCTTGTGCAAAAAAGTGCTATACAACATACTATACTAAAAATTGATATATAAAAAAGATTAGGGAGGAGGCTAAAATGCTCAGGCTAAAAAATATATCACATATAGTATTGCTCTCTTTCTGTCTATATGTGATGCAAGCTAAACAGTTTATCTAATACAATCTATAAACAAGTATAAAAGTCTTCACTGGCATTAAGACCATTTGGTGACTTAGTATCTAATTCAAGAATGAATCGGGTTTCAAGTTTGCGTAACATCGCTTCGCGGTTGCCACCTCGTCTGAGCGGCAATACAGAGTCCACCACAAAATATTTGAGCTGCTCAACTGCATTACCATGACATTCATTAAAGTGTCTGGCGACTGGATAAGCTGGATCGCTGTTAACAATGGCTCTAATGTGCTGGAGTATCCTCTTGTGCACCTGCAACTTGGTACTGCCCACATATTGCAGGCCACACGGACACTCCAGCACGTAAACAGCAAATTCCGTTTTGCATGTGAGCAACTTTGTAATCAGTTTCGGAGTAGAGTGGAAAGGGGTTCTGTATGATGATGTGCTTACACCATATTTGCAGGCTTTGCAATTAGTACAGCGATAAAAACCCTTCCTGGAGTTTAACCAAGTTTTAGTCACCAATATCTCAGGGCTGCTTTTGACTAAGTCACTACACATGGAACGTGCTCTTCTAAACGTTATATTTGGGGCCGAAGTAGCCAACTCCCCAATAACAGAATCATTACGTATAAGGTTCCAATTATGTTTGATGATTTTGCGTATGGTACGATGTTGCCGATTGTATGTCAGAACCAATCTCGTAGGTTCTACAGGCTGGTCTATAACCTGGGATGTAACACCACAGGTACTCAGTAGAGCATCAGACCTCGAGACCAGATTGGCTCTTTGGATTGCCCGGTCAATATCACCTCCTGAGTATCCCCTGGCTAAGAATCTTTTTTTACTTTCACTCTGAGCCATGGTGCAATCCTCTTGTCTACTGCAGATGCGCCTGATACGCAGCATTTCCCCATAGGGGATGCTGCGGATCAGGTGACCCGGATGATGACTTGTCGCGTGAAGTACTGAGTTCCCAGCTGTAGGTTTCCTATGGAGCTTGGTTTCCAACTGGCCTTCACAAATATAAATCTCTACATCTAGGAATGAAACAATTTCCTTGCTCATACTGGCTGTAAATTCCAAATTCAGAGAGTTGACATTAATCTCCTCTATAAATTTTGTGGCTTGTAATTCTGAACCCTTCCAAATCAAGAAGAGATCGTCGATAAAGCGATACCAACAAATCACATGTGTCTTTAATGTTTCAGAGAAAGCTGCTCTGAGGACCTGCTCCTCCCACAGTCCCATATGTAAACAGGCATAACTTGGGGAAAAGCAGGCCCCCATCGCAACACCTCTAATCTGCTGGAACACCTGGTTCTGAAACAGGAAGAAATTATTTTCCAAACAGGTACTTATCATTGTCAATATCATCTTGTTATGGTTACACATATGAATCGATTTAGTTCCTAGGTAGTGCCCAACTGCCTTGACACCGTCATGATGATGAATACTGGTGTAAAGGCTAGTAACATCAAGAGTAATCAATAGATATTCAGGGTCCCATTTGATACCTTTGATTTTATTTAAAAAATCACCTGTGTCTTGAATATAAGACGGGAGCTGCTTTACATGCTCCTGTAAAAAAAAGTCTACATAACGAGAGGTATTTTCCGTAATGCTGTTCCGAGCGGAAATAATGGGTCTACCTGGGGGTCTTTCAATATCCTTATGCACCTTAGGAATAAGATACATAACCGGAATAACCGGATGGTCATTTTTAAGATACTTCAGTTCATCAATGCTAATAAGACCCGCACTTCTCCAAGCAGTCAGTTTTAAATAAAAATCACACCACGTCTGTTTTACCTTCCCAATATCACTTCTCCTATAACAACTACGATCATTTAGCTGTTTAAGTGCCTCCTCTAGGTACAATTCTCTAGACCAAAGCACCACATTACCCCCTTGTCAGCCTGGCGTACAATAATGTTACCATTAGTTTGAAGTTTCCTGACAAGTTGGAAATAACAGTTATTCTGTTGTGTATATCTGTGCTGGGAGTGACCTGTGGAAACATATAATCGTTTTAATTCAGTTGTAACCAGTTCATTAAATGTGTCGATATTATTATGAAGCATGATCGGGGTAAAAGTGGATTTGGGCTTAAAGTGCGTGTTACCAGCCATGTTCAAGGTGATTGCTTCAATACCAATATTACTGGAACTTTCTTCTGCCAGTTGTTGCATATTTTGAAAAATGTCTAAATCATTCGCAGTCAAATCAGATGTTACTAGTGGTGCCACTTGAGGTAGTGTGCCACGTTGATTTTTGTTAAGTGCATGATACTTGCGTAGTTTCAATTTGCGAGTGTATTTGTGAATATCAATCCGTGTCTGGGCATAATTAAAGTCACAGGCTGGGCTGTAGGTCAAACCTAATGATAAAATTCTTACTTCAGCCATACTTAACGGTGTAGATGTGAGATTGATTACAATTTGAGAGTCACTTGATAGTCCTGTCGATTTATCTATTTGCGATTCCATCGTTTGTTCCTTGTGTATGTCGGCTTTCTGTTGCTTGGCTTGTCGCTGTTTGTTGCAGAGTCGTCTTTTGCGGCGTTTCATGTTTGCTCGTTGGTTTTGGTTGTGTTCCCCAAACGTGGCCTTAGAGTTGAACGCCGGTCCTGGCGCAAATAATCTACTTCCTGCGCCAGGGAGGGCCTTGGAAACCCCAACCTATATGCTAAGCGAGTTTGCTCATTTTCTGACTCGCTGTCGGGTGCAGAGCTGAGATCGGACAATGAAGTCGACGATTGCAGAGCAGTGCTTGAACTTGGTTGGGAAAGAGCCGTCGGTTGTTGATTCGAAGATCTGAGTGTGTCAAATTTCTTGGCAAATGTAAATATCTGTCCATTTTGATAATCTAACTTATCTCTTTGAAATTTGAATGCTTTGCGCTTTTTGATTATTTCTTCCTCTTTCCTTAAGCGATTAAGCATTTCCTCTCGATATTTTTTCAAATTGACAGACGGTTCCATGTTATCAATTTCAGCATTTATTTCATCAATTCTAATTTGCAAAGCTGCACGGTCGCTCTCCGCATATTTGACCAGAATTCTGACTAGTCGACACGATGAATCCAGACTACTCTCCGCCCACTCGTTAAGCATGTTGGGGTCCGGATGCTCGTAACTCGGCGCGAGCATTATGCACAGACCTCTAGGTATTCGCCCCACTTCTAAATACCTAGACAGAGATCGGTGCTACCACCACTTAGCCTGTTCGGCACGCATAAGTTTCTCTAGTTTCTTAAATAGATCCCTTACTGAGGGATTCCCAGTCGCTGTTACTGTTGCTTGCATTGAAGAAGGAAGCTCACCGGCCGGTGAGTCTTCGAACATTTCATTAGCCGCCTCCTCACGGCTCCTCAACACGTCAGCGGCCATTGTGCTAGATTACGGGTTAATGTCACAATGAGAGCCTGGCCCCAGATGAAATATCTAAGCTTGGCTCACACACACACCTTCACCCGACCATACGATGCTCCCCCTTTACCTCAGCGAGTTCTCTGGCATCTCTCGGGTCCTCCGACTTGGGCTCCGTCACTCTCGTCTAGGGCGTGGAGGAATAACACGTAGTCCGGGGGCTGCCACGGCTGGTCCTTACAGGACTGAAAGTCTTTTCCGGTAAACCGCAAAGCTGCTTCCTGCCATCCGGCCCAAATTGAAGGAGGGGTCTGTGAAATACCGAGGAAGCAATCTCGGTAGTATAAACGCTGCAAACTCCGTCACCAGCTTCCACGTTCCAGGGAACAGACGAACACAGACCCAGATGTCAGTGCAAATATTCTTTATTTTTCACCCTGCACTGCCGCCATAACGCGTTTCGGCCTTCCAGAGGCCTTGATCACATAACGTGAATGAGGTAAACCACATTTTTAAAGTGACAATGCATGAACACGTGATATTAAAAAAAAAGCACTCTCTCATAGAGATAGAAAACATACTTGATAGTTCGTTTCAATTGGCACAAGTAATATAGCAGCATTCATTTAATTCATGAATAAATAAGTTTAAGACCCAACATATATATATATTTCCAAGCAACCCCTACTCCACAGGGAAGAGAGCACGCACATGAGGGTTGCTGGGTTAAGGCTCTTTATTCCATAGGGCAATGGTGAGCGCCATTTTTTATTCGATATTTATACCATGTCACTATCATAGACATAGAAAAAATTCATAGAGAAAATTCTTTGTTCCAACCTGAAAAGATACAAACTACATAAAAGTGAACGGAAATACATTCACATGTAATGCAATGGGTATAGTCAGTAGGCATTGCTGAAGCTGAAAAAAGATATTGAAACTCATAGTGCATTGAAATAAAACCATTGAATGCATATTGCATCATCAGACCACTAGACCATACATGCAATATATACAATTGACAAATACAATTGACGAATACACAGGGAATGTATCTTTTTCATTATGTTCGAACATATGCTATAGTTGTCCCATATCCTAAAAAATTGCGCAAACCCCTTGCGGTAGCACTTTAAAAAAAATAGAGCATGCTGCGTGAAAACATAACACATGGGAGTCGAGATTAACCCTGGGCGGTGAACTCCGCTCCGCTCGCGGAGTTTGCGGAGTTTTCTGCACTCCGCGTTACGCGGAGATCGCGGAGTTCCGAAAAACTCAGCTTCGCGTTGTGGAGCGGAGTTTTTTTCCTCGCTCGTGTTCGTCAACGTCAAGTTGGCGACCACAAGCGAGGAAAATCAACCTCCCGGCGAGATTTTTCCTCGTTTGCGATCGTCAACATCAAGTTGGCGAGCACGAGCGTGGAAAATCAACATCCCGGCGAGATTTCTCAACCCGGGGGGGTCAGGTTTCTCATTGCGAGTGGTCGCATATGCTCGCGACAGCTCGCGATGAGAAACTGCCCGTTCGCGTGGAGAAAGCTGCCGCTCGAGTAAAAATCTACTCGAGCGGCAGAAAAGGAAAGCAGGGACCGCTTGCACTGTGCATGGTGCCGTTCGCAATGATTGCACAGTGCGGACAAGCTTCCGGCACTGTGCAATCACCGCGAACGGCATTTTTCTATTGTACTCCGCTGCTCGCGGAGCTCTGCGGAGTGTGACTGAGTTTTTTTTGCACTTCGCGATGTTCCGCATAGTGCAACTCCACGAACTCCGCCCAGGGTTAGTCGAGATTAAACTCAACTGATCCCTTAATTGACATGGAAATACCGCAAGGCAGTGCCCGTAAAACTCACTCACAATTTCAATGAGAAGCATTATTCATCGATGCCGAGTTGAACTCAAACGGATAGGCACATTTAATTTTTGTAAGTCAATAAAGCAACCAACTGGCTATCAAACTGTATATCAAACTGTGTATCAAACTATATATATATAAATAATCAAGTTGCCCTGCAACGAAGATGAACTCGACAGTGGAAGTTCCATCCGGAATTTATTGATAAAAACCAGCACTTGCATTCTGAAATATATGTTGAATTATTTCTAGCCCTTCAGTGGGCCTCAGATTGCATGTCCGGTTCTTTAATTAATCCTTCTACTGTGCTGCTCGTGGGCTCAGCATAGTTCCAAGCCTGCAGCCCCACTTTGCTGTTCAAGGGTGGTGCAATCTCCCACGGTTCGACTGCCGTGATGAAATATAAAAAACCAAGTTGCCCTGCAGAGAAGATGCACTCGACAATGGAAGTTCCATCCGAAATTTATTGATAAAAACCAGCACTTGCATTCTGACAAATGTTTTACATTGCCCGACGCGTTTCAGGGCTTTTGCTCCTTAATCATAGGCTTCACTGTCAGTTCACAGAGACACAAACACTCATTCTCTCCTCTGTAGTGCATGTTGTAGTGCGTGTTTGTATAATTCCTCCATATATATATATATATATATATTTTCCAAACGAGTTGCTCCTCCTGGGAACTCCGCCCGTAGTACGGTGGCGCGATCAAGCCGGTAGAGCAATGCCGGCATATAGATAAGTCCACAGTTGCAAATAAGCACGCGCTCTCAGATTCCTGTCAAAAGGTTTTAATGTAGTTCAAGGTTACGCGTTTCGGGAGCAAGCTCCCTTGATCACACACTGAACCAAGTGTACACAGAGTGAATACATAGACTCAGTACAGGGGAAACTGAAATCGACAAAGGACTGCACGTTACCCAGCTACCAGCGTGGGAGTGGCGGCCATATTGGAATGACAAAGGTCAAATTAGATGGCACCATATTAAAAGAAATCATATCAACAATTCCTGTAAGAATAACAACAAATATGTTATACCAAAACGGAAATCCATTTCAATACATGGTAAATTAATATCAAAATATATATAATGAATGTTAATCCACATCATGCTGGAAAGCAGCTGGCTCAAGACCGGAGGGCATACCGACAGAGCATGTAAATTACATTGTTTCTAATCGCCAAGTGGCAAGGAAATTTCAAGTACCATGCAGTACGGTGGACCAATACTAGCGTCAAGTGACATAGTAATACAATTCCTTACACTGTACAATAGTCAAATATCAAGCGTGACTGTAAGTGAAAAAATGAGAAATGCCGAAGCAAGAAAAGGAAAAGGAAAAGAAAAAGGAAAAGGATAAAAGTTATAAACCGTCTTATCTTTAAAACATTAGTGCTTTAATCGTGGAGATGAAGAAAAGGGTAGGAGGCCCGTGAAGTGTCCGCAGAATGTCGGTGGGCCCCTTCCTTTCCTCCTGTGAAGAAAAATAGAAAACACAAGAGAATATAAAAAACATAAGATTAAAAATATGCAAACATTTTTTAACAAATTGCTAGACTGTTCATTAGTTGCTTATATTAACCAAGTTACCTTAAATCGCATGCAAAAATTGCTTGTACAGTCTAACTTGTGCAGCTTGCTAATCCGGGAAAACAATATCATAAAAAACATATGAGAATTTCAGGGAGCACATGGGGATTACAAAATGGGGAACATATTAGTGTAAAACAGTTATTCTTCCATGAGATGCGTGGCTAGTTCCTCGTCCAAATTGTGCCCATTCGGGTACCTCGTCTCGAGCTCAAGTATCCATTTAGATTCTTTTTTCCTCAATCTGAGCTCCCTGTTCCCCCCTCTAAAGCTACATTGGCAGTACGACACATATGGCTAAGAAAAGGGTCCTAGAACATCTCAGGGCCATAAACAACAGGGATCCGCATTATCCTATCGCGAGACACTTTGCCGATTTTCACCTCGCTAACAGCTCACTCCTCAGCTACTTTGTTATTGAACAAGTGACAACTAGCTTTAGAGGGGGAACAGGGAGCTCAGATTGAGGAAAAAGAATCTAAATGGATACTTGAGCTCGAGGCGAGGTACCCGAATGGGCACAATTTGGACGAGGAACTAGCCATGCATCTCAATGGAAGAATAACTGTTTTACACTAATATGTTCCCCATTTTGTAATCCCCATGTGCTCCCTGAAATTCTCATATGTTTTTTATGACATTGTTTTCCCAGATTAGCAAGCTGCATAAGTTAGACTGTACAAGCAATTTTTGCATGCGATTTAAGGTAACTTGGTTAATATAAGCAACTAATGAACAGTCTAGCAATTTGTTAAAAAATGTTTGCATATTTTTAATCTTATGTTTTTATATTCTCTTGTGTTTTCTATTTTTCTTCACAGGAGGAAAGGAAGGGGCCCACCGACATTCTGCGGACACTTCACAGGCCTCCTACCGTTTTCTTCGTCTCCACGATTAAAGCACTAATGTTTTAAAGATAAGACGGTTTATAACTTTTATCCTTTTCCTTTTTCTTTTCCTTTTCCTTTTCTTGCTTCGGAATTTCTCATTTTTTCACTTACAGTCACGCTTGATATTTGACTATTGTACAGTGTGAGGAATTGTATTACTATGTCACTTGACGCTAGTATTGGTCCACCGTACTGCATGGTACTTGAAATTTCCTTGCCACTTGGCGATTAGAAACAATGTAATTTACATGCTCTGTCGGTATGCCCTCCGGTCTTGAGCCAGCTGCTTTCCAGCATGATGTGGATTAACATTCATTATATTTATTTTGATATTAATTTACCATGTATTGAAATGGATTTCCGTTTTGGTATAACATATTTGTTGTTATTCTTACAGGAATTGTTGATATGATTTCTTTTAATATGGTGCCATCTAATTTGACCTTTGTCACTCCAATATGGCCGCCACTCCCACGCTGGTAGCTGGGTAACGTGCAGTCCTTTGTCGATTTCAGTTTCCCCTGTACTGAGTCTATGTATTCACTCTGTGTACACTTGGTTCAGTGTGTGATCAAGGAGCTTGCTCCGAACGCGTAACCTTGAACTACATTAAAACCTTTTGATAGGAATCTGAGAGCGCGTGCTTATTTGCAACTGTGGACTTATATATATATATATATATAGATATATATATATATATATTTGTAAATTTATATATAATTTTAAAATTATAAAATAAATTAAAATTAATCGTTTATGAATTGTTTTAAAGTAAAAATATATATATATATATATATATATTTTAATTATTATGTATGTGTTTAACTTTTTTTATTAAGTTTATTTGTTAAAATGTATATTAAATTTACTTTATTTTTTTAAATAAATTTTATAATTTAATATATTTGATATTTATTAATTTATATATATATATATACACACATAAAAATCAATATTTTTTACAACTATATTTTTTACATCAATATTTTTTTTCTTGATATTTTTGTACTTACCTGTTTAAGTATAGGGAGTCGATATTTTTTCTTTCTATATTTTTTCATCTATATTTTTTACATCTATATTTTTACATTGACATTCTGTCAGTGAACCGATCTTCAGATGTGGCCGGATTCAGTGAAAAAGGACCATGAGTTGCCCCTAGTATTACCACATTTGATTTGATGCATGGTGAGAGCTCCAGACCCAAGACTACTGTCCATAGACCCCGATTGTCACTGTGTGTCATTGGCTTAGGGCAGGCCCCTTACTCCCACATGTCTGCGATTTTACTGTCATATGAGTGATGCTACCAATGTACAGGAACATTGCTCATGTGAAACATGTCAAGTGCAGATAGTTGATAACATTTGCAGTGCATTTCTGAAGTGCATCATCAGCTGTGTAATATTGTGTAATTATGCAGTATGGACAATGGTATGTTGATGTCATCCCATGCACACTGCCACATATAGCATACAGTGTGTACTGTGCTGCCAGGACTCCTCACACAAACTAATTCAGACATAGGGGCCGATTCCGATCTGGGATGGAAATCTCTCCAACTGAGCCGGACCCGGAGAGATTTCCGACCGAGCCGGACTCCTGCAGTCTGACCGAGCGAGTACGATGCGGCCGCATGCTGCCGGACTCGATTCGGTCGGACTCCCATTGAAGTCAATGGGAGCCGGTCGTACAACGCGTACATGGGCTCCCATTGACTCAATGGGTACGTCTTGGACAAGGGCGCCCCCTACAGTGGGTGCGCATCGGTGCAACCCGCACCGTACATGCATGTGTAGGGGGGACCCTTGGGTCCCCCCTGTGTGCGACTCGTGCGGCTACGGGTGAAGGGGGGTCCGACACGGACCCCCGAAGTCCAGCTCCGACAGCTCTTTGGAGCCGGACAGTACGAGTCGGTCGGGCTGTTCGAAGCGCGCATCGTACTGGCTCGGCCGGGTAACGTCTCCATTGCGTGGTGCGATTCGTTTCCGTACGAGTCGGTCAGAGCGGTTCAGACCCGGAAACGAGTCGGTCGGAAACAATGCGTACATTCGCATCGTACTAGCTCGTTCGGACAGCTGTACGAGTCGGTCGGAAAAAACGCGCACAGCTCGTATTTTTCCCGGGCGAATCCCGTTCGGTGAGCCTCCGGACGAGATCGGAATCGGCCCCATAGTATGATGTCCAAATGAGTACATCACTTGTCCACTAATTCTCAGAGTGGGAGTTCTCAGTTACACAAGTGGCAGCCGTTTGATTGTGACCCCAAACTTTGAATGCAATCAATGCAATGGTAGCTGTGATGTATTGGGCAGTTGTAAACAAGTAATTTGTCCAGACTTCTCAGGTGTCTGTCCAGTGCTGCACCACTACTGTAGCCTTCAGGAGGACACAATGGTGTGCTGTGTTACATGGTGACACCTTTCAGAGCACATGTGGTGTGGCCCAGGGCTATGTGATGTCAGTGGTCTGGCATAGTCAGTATAGGCATGATCTGGATGGAGGCTAGAACTCAGAGGACTGTAATGGTGTACAGTTATGGTATTTCTAGTCCTCAGCGTATGCACTTCATATATGTAATCCGAGTCTCTTCATCTATTTCATCCATACAGGCGAACACCCAACAGAAGCTGTCCAAGTGGAAACCCATCACCCTGAAGGTGCGGACCCTTGGGGCCGCTCATAGTCGCAATGTCCACTGAAGGAAAAAGTGGGTGGACCTGAAACGGTGGACCGGTAAGATCATGGAGGTCCATGGAGGTCCAGCCGTGGCTGTCCTCCCAAGGCTGATGGGGCACGTACCAGTCCCTGACCCACCTAATGGCCTGCATGCTGGTGGTGGCATACTCAGACCTTGATGGGCAGTTGAGAGCCCAACAGCAGCTAGGAGGGGATGAGTATGAGTATTGGCCTGAGTGAACCATTCTGCATGACCATCTATCTTTTTTTACAGCCAACTAAGCTGTCCTACCAAGGCAGAAGGGGCAAACCTCGGACACTGACCTCCCTAATGGCCCACATACTGGCAGTGGCATACCCAGACCTTGATGGGCAGTTGAGAGCCCAACAGCAGCTAGGAGGGAGTGAGAATTGGCCTGAGTGAAACATTCTGCATGATCATCTATCTTTTTTTAACCATCAAGCTTGAAGGTGATTAATGTGCCACACAATGAGAGATTTTTTATATGTGTAAATCTGGTAGTAGGTGCATAGTGAGAACCGTAGACTATTGTCTATGTGAACAAGTAGGGTCCAGCCAAATACAGGTTTCCAGAGTTGAATAGCCACATGGCTACCTAATGTCACAGATTACCTAAATTAACTTTTCATGTCATGTGTGACAGTGGTCTTAAACAAACAGGCCACGAGTCATCATTGTGTCTGGAGTGATGCTCCCTCATTACTGTGTCTTATGCCATGGTAGACCACTTACTTGTGGCATGGCATACAATACAGTCTGGATGCAGACACTGAGCATTACTTCTCCTTGGTAAGTGGGGAATGTACATTATCATGAGGTGGCTGACACCACTGGTGCCATCTGTTTTGATGCCTACATACTGTCATGTGTACCTTTATGTGTTGTACTGTCACATGTACAACTGTTCTATACATGATCTGAGGGTCTACAAGGTTTCCAATATGACTCCATCATATTTGTATGTGTTGGCCAATGTGTCCTTGACAATATGGTTCAGTGATGGGTATATTGAGAAGGTGTAACCACTAACAGGGGTGTGTGGATATGTCTAGGTGAGTCACACATACCCAATGACATACCTTGTAGAAATTGGCCAGGCCAAAATGTTGAGGCAATGGCACACATGGTCGGAACGCTTCCATTACTTTCAGGCGATGTGACTTTGCATGCTATTGAAAAGGCTGTATTTAGTCAGGTGGGATGCACATGTGCATTTGTGGAGGGACATTCTGTGGCTTGTGATATACATCAGTGAGTGATATGTTGGCATGTTGAGTTCATGTGTGTCTGTCAGCACTCAGTACTACATTGGGATTTGTGTTTGTGAAACAAGGAAAGTACAGTGATCTGCCTTCCCTTGTGGACATGATTAGGAACTCTTTATGGACTGGACATCTCCTAAACCTCATGTCCTTTCAGTGTTCTAATGGCTTTAAGATTTGCAATGTGAAAAATGTATGCCCACATGAACCATTCTTGACTGGGGATGTTCCTAGGCAGACTCACATACAATGGATATTCAAGTTGAAAGCACACAGCAGTTGGAGCTGCATTCTCTCCATTCTACTCTTCTGTACTACATGTGACACCTAGCTCAGCTACTCATGTGGAACTTTCACCTGTGTCATCTGGCAATGGACAGATGTGAACGTGTCACTTGGGAAGTGTGTACAGTGTGCAATGGGCACTTCCGTGTCACCTTCTTCCTGGTAGTCACATATTGATGCAATTTAGCTGTAGCAGGTGCCCAGCAGTTCTAGATGTTGTGGGTTAGGGACACCTGACTATTTGCTTATTGCAGGGCCTTGTGTGGATAGGTAGTGATGCACTCCATGTGGATCTCTAAATTGATGACATCAGGGACTATGGTATGCTACAATGGCCTAGGTTGACAGTGTGGTGATATCTCCTGCTACATACATGAGGATGGATTTGGGACAAGGTCTCATATGCAGTTGGAGCACACAGTGTTTATGATACCATAATCTGTGACTGTGCACAGGTCATGTAGTGTTCATGCATGTGCTAATGCCAATGTAGTCATCATTGAATGTGTTGTGATCTGTGCAATTGTGTAATGTGTTGTGTTATAATCTGTTTGCCCAGTGTGTTGTCTTAATTGCAATTAACCTCTTTCTACTATTCTTTCAGCATCAACCCAGGGCAGCGAAGGAGACAGGGCTGAGACTGTTGGGGAAGCAGCTGGCCTCAGTGGTTCCTGTCGTGCCAGAGACACAGGGGAAACCAGTGGCCCAGAGGGTGGTGGGAGTGCAATGGAGGAGCCAGATGACTCCTCATCATCTTCAACATCAGAGTTAAGCTCCAGTAGACACTCCCTGGTGGACTCCACTGGGCCTGCATCCCCACAATCCATGTCCGCCATTCCCATTCCATCTCCACCCTCCCTGCCAGCTGTCCGTTCCTGCTCCCCTATGATTAGGGGACTCTCCTTTGCACCAGGCACCTCACCCCTGCCCCTCTCATTCCTGCTGCCCTGAGTGTGGAGGCTATAGACATCCTGAGGCAGATCATGATGCAGATCTCTGTGGGTCAGACTGCAGTGCTGAGTGTCATCCAGGTGCAGACCCCCTATCTTTCGCAGATGGTGTCAAACCTGGAGTGCATTCATGCTGACATGTCTGGTCTATAGAGATTTTTTCAGTCCCTGGCTTCCACACTCACTGCAGCCTTCCACCACTTCCAGCTTTCCACCCAACCTCCTGCCTCTACCCCATCCACAATCCTTATTCCCATACCTACCCAAAGTACACACACACATAAGCAGGCAGCCACCTCAACATCCACACACAGCACACAACAACAGAAACATAAAAAAGCACAAAACTACTGACCATGCACTCGACCCCTTTACCACAGCATCCAGTGACATACCCCCAGGCACCACACCCACAGCAGCAGACAGATCCACTACAGACATCACACCCCCAGGCACCACACCAGCAGACACAGACATTACAGACAGCACAGACCCAAGCACCACACCCACACCAAAACTTCACATCCCTCTACCTACAACACCCAATCCCTTACTGTACCTCCTTCCCAGTCTGCCAAAGTCCTGACCATGTTTGCCCTTGACCTCTTCCCTGCCACTGCTGTCCTCCCTCCCAAATGCAAAATGGTTTATTTTCCACCCCTGCCCCACCCTTCCACTTCCACCCCCAAAAAAAGTACCCCACTCCTTCTAAACCCCTCCCTACCACACCAGACAGTAAAAAGAGGAAGATCACCGGTCCAGAAAGCCACCCAGCCCAGCATTCCCAAGGATCAACCTAGCCCTCCTGATTCCAACTACAGCCCATGCAATTGACATCAAGAGGTGTCTGGATTGCCCACTAGATACCCCTTCCTGGGGACGTTCCCCAGGCAGTGATTTGACTGGCAAATTAGGTGGCACATCTGTGTTGTAGACCACATCCTGGAATATCGACTGGCCATTGACCTTTGTTTTTGGATCACAAATTAGACTCCTTAATAAACAACTAGCATTGTTTTGAAGACCTTTGTCTGCCCATTGCTACTGATGCAGGTTGCTGTTATTGAATAGTTTGGGATTTGTGACTATAGTTGTGTTTGTTTGACCATGATAGCTGATCGATTTGGAGTGGTAAGTATGGTCAGACCTTGGGACAACTAATGGTGTTACAGAGAAGGAGGGTCATTGTTCAATGGATGTATATGTGGGATGAATTCCAATTGGGGCTGACATTGCATTGGGTGGGATCTACCTTGGTAAGTATTGCAGCTTGGCTTGGCTAATGTCCACTTTTTTGGCTTGCTGTACAACCTGAGATGTAGGGTGGATATGTGTTTAAAGTGTGCAAAGTAAGGGGCATATTCTCAAGGACTCATCGCCGAGTTAGTGGCACTTTATCGCAGCCAAAGAGGTGATAAATTCATCGCACCATTTACAAGCTGGTGCTAACAGCCAATATCACCAGTTTCCCTGCGATAGCAGCCGCAAAAAACATCGCCACGGATGACACCGGCAACTAACACTAATGAGATGCAGAGTAGGGGTTCCCGTGCAAAAACCCGCGGAAACACCACTTCGCAACATTCCCAACGACCAGCCAGAACGGCGATAAGAATCAAAGACATGCGATAAGGCGCGTTAGCATCATGGATTTAACACCTGCTCCTACCTGGTGTTAAGCCGGACAACAACCTGCACCATAAAAGGGAGCCCAGCCCACAGCCACACCAGAAGAACAACAGATGCCATGGAGCTACTGATCATGCAGCTCGGAGCGCCAAGAGGGCCACAACACCCACCGTCACCACACCCAGGACCCCCGCACCCCCCAGGACTCCACCCCCCGGACTACCACAGAGGCAGCGCAGACAAAGACACCGGACCTTCCGAATTTGCACCAGCCTGGGAGACTTAATGCCAGAGGAAGTCATTGCCCACTACAGGCTCAAAAGGACAACCATCCTACGCATCCTGACCATCATTGCCCACAGGCTGATGGTACCAACACAGCGGAGAACCAACATCCCTCCTCAGACAAAGCTGCTGGCCGTGCTGCACCTGTTGGCCTCTGGGACCTTCCAACCAACAACTGCCAGAGTCGGAGGAGTCTCACAGCCAGCCCTGTCAAAGTTCCTCACACCTGTCCTGGATGCCATCATCAGCTTGGTACCCCAGCAACTTTACTTCCCACACACTGCGCAGGAACAGCTGGAGATCAAGCAAGGCTTCTGCGCCATAGCTGGCTTCCCGCACGTCTTGGGGGAAATCGACTGCACACATGTACTCCTCGTGCCCCCTGCCGCCACTGCACACAATTACCACAACAGGAAACACACGCATTCCATCAATGTGCAGGCAATAGTGGACCACCGGGGACTCTTCACCAATGTCGTCGCCAACTACCCAGGCAGTGTGCATGATTCCTTCATCTTCCGACAGTCCATCATCAACCAGCGCTTTCAGGATGCCACCTATGGGAATGCACTGGTCGTCCGTAAGTACCAACGGAACACACCTCACACCTCAACACCACATTCAGACAACTCACAACTCTGGGAATGCACACGTCACAAAATCACATACAACATGACAACCAACATCCCCACATTCCAAACACGACAACACTACTTACTGTGGCAACCTGGGCTAGCCATCTACACAAGCCATCAACCGCATGGCACCTCAGCCACACAATAGCAGAATGTGGGGAGAGGTGGGAACCCGGCATGTGCGAAGGAGGCAAGTGACCCATGAATAAGAATGCACACAATGCCAAGTGTGGATTGAATGTGCTGGACAGACCGAGGTATGCAGACCACAGACACTTCCATGTTGACATACACTGCTGGTGTCTGGAGTGTACTGGACAGTGGACACAACCATGTAACCGCAGCCAGCGGGGAACAATGCGGAAATGTAGCTTGTTACGTCCCCCCTGTAAGCGTGTGCGGAGTGGGCTGGCCAGCGTAGGGGTGTGAATAAAAAGCCTGTTACTCTGGGCGTGGTTCTCTTCCGGAATTGCCAACGTGTCTGCCAGGGCTGTGCCTCTCACCCCGCCACGATGCCAACGCCGTGAGCAGCGGTGCCTGCAATCCTGTGCGCCTGCTGCACCCCAGGCTGCTGGTCCCAAAGCGCGTCATGCCCGCCCCAGAGCAGCCAGGCCGCACTGCTCACCTGCTGACACCGGCGTGTGTCAAAGAGGGCCCACCACGTGCCGGTGCAAGCTCCAAGCCCGAGGCCTGCGACCATGGCAGCCTCCTCAGACCATCACGGCCTCCGCTACACAGGCCCTCCATTACTCCTTTCTCATTGACGTACTCCACCGCTGCCTCCGGCCTACACTGCGGTCCAGTAGGTCACACATTTGGAACTGAGTCTTGATTATTCAATGGCAGAGTACATACGTTTATTGCAGGGTTTATATCACCGTACTCCCTACGATGTGGTGCCACCGACTCTGTGCATAGCATTCCAACGACACGTGTCTGTGGGCCCATGCTGACTACTGCCTTCGGCCTACACTGCGGCCCAACACCGCGGGGTCACCTGTGTACTGCCTACACTGCGGTCCAGCAGGCCTCACACAAATCCAATACAATCCGTACCAGGCAGGACACGGCATCGTCGTAGGCTGCACACATGCACAGCTCTGGTGCCACTACCTCCGTCAACCACAAATCATCGCCACATGGCATTCCAACGTCGTGTGTGAGAGTACCAGGAGGAGCTGCCTGAACAGCCGTTGCCCCGCGCTGACCGCTGCCTCAGGCCTACACTGCGGTCAAGTAGGTCACACATTTGGAACTGAGTCTTGATTTTACAATGGCAGAGTCCGTATCATTGCACGCTAGGAGAGGAGTAAGAGGAAGACGCGATTCAGTCCAGATGACACACAGGATCCTCGTTATGGAGGTGACCGAACCCCACCAACAACTGCCCTGGTGCCACTGACTCTGTGCATCGCAAGCCAAGGACACATGGCTGGGGGCCCCTGCTGACCCCTGCTCCGGCCCACACTACGGTCAAGTAGGTTACACATTTGGAACTGAGCCTTGATCTATTTATGGCAGAGTTTATACCATTGTACAGGCCTCATCGCAGACTGCATCCCCTTTCAGCTCTGGTGCCACTAACTCTGTGCCCCGAAATTCATGGACACCCTCTGATGAACTTTGGTGGCGTCTCAGTCAATGGCCTGGGGGTTGTCTTCATCATCATGTGGGTGGAAATGACTTGGTGTTAAACATAAGTCTGTAGCATTCATCTCCTCCATATTGCATGTGTCTGCTTGGTACTGCCCTCTGTATCATGCCCTGGAAGAACACCTTCCACTGTCCCCCAAAACCCTCTGCGACATTCACCTTGGACATCGACGAGAACCCGCTCAGCTCTCGTGGTCCTACCTCAGTGCACCAGTAGTCACCGTCCCGTGGCGGTGTGCCTGTCCCGGCCACAGTGCATCCGTGGCCACTAACTCTGTGCAGCTCAAGTCGTGGACCCTTGCTGTTTGAACTGTGAACTTCTGATTGTCTGATCACTGTTGTAGTTGTTGCCAGCGCCAACAACTCCCTGAGGGCTGGCTTATACTCACCCCACACCCATCCAGCACAGGCGTCACTGGACATGTGACCCTGGCAATAAAGGGTCCGGGCGCACGTGCCCGTAGCCAGTTCCACAAACTATCTAAGTGTGTCCGTGTGGTCATTGTGTGTGCATGAGGGCCCCGGGCCCTACCACATTGCATTGTGCTGTGTACAGCGGACGCAACCATGTCACCTCAGGCAGTGGGGTAGACCTGGGACATGTAGCTGTGTCGTACCCCCCTGTAGGCGTTGCCGGAGTGGACTGGCATACGGCAGTCCAGCGTAGGGGTGTGGATGATCACCCCAGGGCTCTGGGCGTGGTTAAGTGTTGGGCTTGCCAATTTAGTACCTAATGCGTGTGTCTCTGTTGTGGTGTCAGCGCCACCCGTCCCGCAATGGACAAAGTTGCAATGTAACATGCCCCCCGAGTGCGGGCTTGGACAAAGGGATTAATGAATGAGCGCAAGCCCGCTGGGGGTCCGGGATCATACATGCCAACTGTTGTGTGTGTATCGCTATTACCGCAGCATGAGCCAAAGGTCTTGCCTCGACCGCATCGCGACTTCGGCCAGCCATGAACTCCACATCTGTGTCTGCCCTATCCTTACCATAGGCCTACACACACGTGGCCGCCCACCTTCAACGCACAACATCACAGTGTCGTTGTCAGGCTTGTGGACATGCGCAGACAGGCATGACAATGGTGTGCTGTAGGAGTGCAGGTGATGTAAGCGCGCAGCGCACACGAGGAAATAGGCTCGGGGGAGGGAGGGGCAGCAGTGAGGCTACGTAATACACATTGATGGCGCTCATTTGATACTAGCAGTACATGTCAAACCGGAATCACTATGATGCACATATCACATGCCAATGAACTAGTGAGCCTGCCAACACATCATGCAGAACCAACTATTGACTCATGTCTCTCTGCACTGTCACAGGTGATCAGGGATATGCACTCTGCCCTTGGATGATGACACCCCTCCGAGCCCCGAACACACAGGCCCAGAGGCAGTACAATGTGGCCCACACACGCACCAGGGGCATCGTGGAACGCACATTTGGCGTGTTAAAGTCACGTTTCAGGTGCCTGGACATCACAGGTGGGAGGCTCCTGTACAGCCCAGTCATCGTGTGCAAGATGATCGTTGCATGTTGTGTGTTTCACAACATATGTGTACACACCAATGCCCCATGGTTACGAGTGCCAGATGCACCGGACGATGATGAGGAAGATGAGGCAGGTGGACCACACCCCACTGCAGCTGCAGCAGGAATAGCCCATAGGAACAACATCATTGACAATTTCTTCACATGAGGACGTCACATTATGTCAGTGCTTGGCAATCATGAGACAGTGCAAAATGACCACAGGCACAGCATGTGCAAATAAATTCAATGCAACACACATTCCCTGAGTTTCTGTATGTGTGCTGCTGTGTGGCACGGGGATCAGGGACATGTTCCAGAGTCATTGTGGGTGTGCAGTGTGCTCTACTTAATTGTGCATGTGTGCCGTTGTGCCCATCTCCCCCCGTCCCCCCAGTCCCTGTTCGGTACTCACCCTGTTGATGTTGTGTCAGGTCATGTTCAGCAGTGTCCCGATCCCCAACTCCTGGCACCGTATCCCAACTGTTGACTGTGGCCACCATTTTCTCACTGTCATCCAGCTCCTGGTGTGCCGCTGGTCCCCCACCTCCAATCTGCGTTGCTGCTTTCAAGTTGGCATAGTGTTTCTTCTTGGTTTTGCCCTTCACATCATTCCAGCGCCTCTTGACCTCTTCCATTGTCCTCCTCGACACTCCGACTGCATTCACGTTGTTCACGATGTACTGCCATGTTTCCGTTTGTGTTGCCGATGACACAGTGGAGGTGACGTACAGTTGTTGGTTGTGTTCTGTCTCCTCCGTGACGATGATCTGGTTTTCCTGCGGACTGAACCCCGTCTCCCTCTTCCTCTTCTCCTTGCCCTTCCCCGGCCCTGGGGTTCCTGGCTGGTCGTCTGTGGGGCTTGTGGGGTTCGAGTTGTCCTGTGCACTCGGTCCGGGTGCATCCATGGTGGTACGCAGTTACATTTTTGTATCTTTTTTTTCCTCTGCTTTTATGGTGCATTTTCCCGCATGTCGCGTGGGAATCGCAGGTCTGTCGCTGGTTATCGCTGGTTTTGTTTCGCGATTTGGGACGTTGCAACTTTTTTCGCATTGGGGTTTCGCATTTTTTCGGCATCGCGTTGATTTTAACGCGGGCATTTGTCGCGTTATCGTGAGGCTATCGCATGGTGCCGTCGGGTTGTGAATGCTGCGTTAACCCAGTGTTATTTTTCCACGATGGACTGCGATGTGAGGTGTTGCGTAAAGCGATTTTGGCGATAGTTAACACGTGTTCTTGAGAATATCCCCCTAAGTGTTTTACATCCACACATGAGGGGGTTGTATTGTCCTACCTAATTGGTACTTAGGATGCACATGTACCCTTTTTCATGTGTGTTGTTTCCACATATTTTTAATAGATATGTGAGAACTGCTGTTGCTGCAGTGTTTTCTTTCAGAACTTGCACTTACACATTAGCCACATGTGCATGCCACTTTGCGACCATATTGGTTGTCTCTGATATGCCTCATGACACAGGTCCACTGCACAAGGAGATATTGAAGAAGGGACTTTATGGAGTGTGGCCTTGGCCCCTTGCCTTCCAGGAGTCTACCTGGTTTTCGTGACCGAAATCTGCAGTGATTCATTCCATTGTGGCCTTTAAATATATGTGAACCTGGTTTGTGTGAATCCCATTTACTGACTTTGCTTTTCGTGTGGGTGACTCTACTCGTAAAGCACTATAATGGGCCTTGGCCTTGGCCCATTATAGTGCTTTACGAGTAGAGTTGTATTTTCTCTTCCTGAGATATCGATACTGATGTATGATCGATGTTACAAAAGGCCTAACTTATGAGAAATGTGAGCTTGTGACTGGAGATGCTAGCTATGTTATTCATGAGGAGGTGCTGTTTAGTGTCACAGGATATTGCACACATCATTACACCAGCTTCTGAGATGTGCATAAATATAGAGTTTGGGAGAGTGTGTCTGTACATTGTCAGTGACCTGGACATTGAGGGAATCATTCAGATGTGATGGGATCATTCAATTGGTGATGTTGCATATAGGCAACCACAAAATATGTTTGGACCAGGGATACAATGTCCCTAGCCATATCCATGGTGTTGTGGCTCCGGGGGGGAGGGGGTAGGAGGTGTAGGTATTTTCACAACCCAGTTGGCTAGGAGTACTTTTAGTCAGGTGATGTGCAGTGTCTGTTAAATTTTCACCAAGGATGTTTGACCTATCCACACTAAAATATGCACACACTCTCTGTCTTCTATGTAGTGGTGGACTTGTACAGTGTTGTGAAATCTCTGTTTCATTGTGTGTTTCTTCTTCTCCACATGAGGACTTTGAGTGGGATGACTGTACCGAGGGGGTCTCTCACTGTTCCGTGGCTGATGTACATGAGGGAGTGGCTTACAAGCATGTATTCTATACATATGTGATTGGTATATTTTTCTGCACAGACAATATATACCTACTTCTGTCACTGCACAACATCAGAGTTATCTAATACAACAAGCTACATTACATATACAAGAAGCCTGGACTCATGGATTTGCCAATAGTTGTTAGCTACATTGGTTATTGGAACAACAACTGTGAATTCATTGCATGATGCTATGATAATGGTTCAGTACCTGAGAACACTGGGAATTGAGTATTGGGAGGTTCTTTGCAGTTACATCTGGGACGGTGGTAGGTGGTACTGCAGCAGACTTGATTTGTGTTTGCACACTAAGGGTGAGTTCAAATATGGAGAATATGATGGAACACATCTCTGCATCTGCATTTTCGACAAGAGGATGCTAACCACCACCAGACTCCGGACAACATCAAGGTCAGCTACACAACTCTTACTACTCGCTCTTTCCACTGTCCCTTAAGGCCCTCTCATGTTGCTTCTCATTATATAGGTATTAGCAAGATGTCCCAGCGTGATGATGTGGAAACATATATCTCACACCACCCACTAATAATGAGCAAGCTACTCTCCTGCTTTTCCGTGGCAGTGCATCGATTGGGACTAACAGGTGGCTTCCTTCATGACGGTATTGATTTTGAGCATCACCCAGCAGGTACAGCAGTGGCAGCACATGTAGGATAGGCTCCATGTCGACACAGGACATGGGAAGCTGTGTGAAGGTGAGTGTCGGCCTTATATCCATCTCTTTCTGCCAGCTCTGATGAGGTGGTTGGACCCCCAGGGTCGGTCCACCAGAACTATGAATCATAATTGGGAGGGCGGGCCGTAAGGCGGGCCGCTCTCTGACAGGCTTCATTGATCCCTTCAAATGCTGCTGTGGTTGGAATTTCCTGTCGGAGTCGGACAGCTGGGCTGGATTGGTAACAAAAACCAGCCCTGGCAATTCGGCTCGACCAGCCCCGGGGGATGGGGGGGCGCTAGTGTCAAGCCCTGCTGCCACCTTTGTCACAGGGGCTGATATTGCGGCACTGCAAAACTGGCCCCAGTAACAAAACCGGCCCCAATGGGTCAAAAACCGGCCCCCATGCCTCTGGCCCACAGGGAAAACACCCGGTGCCCAATACGGCCATCCCGAGCCCTATCGGATGGACAGTGGCGATCAGATTTCTGTGCAAACTAAAGCATTGTAATACGGTGGTCGGAGCGACTGCTTCCGAACTGACCGTGGTGTTCAGACCGCCTCTGACAGGACAGTGGATGCCGGTCCGACCGGCAATTGTAATGAGGCCCATACTGTGTTGAGAATCCCCTCTGATTAAACATTAACATCTTGTAAGCTTCCAATCCGTAACTGTCTCCTACCACTTTCATAGGTTTTATGAAGCATGCACCAAAGATGTGATAAACAACATGCATTTCGGCATTTCATATTTGCAGCATTTCTTTTACAAACCTGAGCATAGGAATTTATTTGCTCAAACAACTGCAATGCTTTTAAAATATTGACAGTGTCACTGTATTATAACTCGTCTTCATTTGTCTGATCACTAATTTCTTTTCAGATTTCATAATACAGATAAAGTATGAATTTATATTCCAAACTATGAGGTCTGCTGGAAATACGCATCGCAATGGGGTGGGCGGGCCGTAGGGTGGTCCGCTCTCTGACAGGCTTGATTGGTCCTTTCAGAGGCCGCTGTGGTCTGAATTTTGTGTCGTAGTTGGACGGCCAGTGGCGGTTGGATTTCTGTGAAAAGGTAAGCATTGTAATCCGGTGGTCGGAGCGACTGCTTCCGACCTGATCGCGGCGGTCAGACCACCTCCGACAGGACAGCGGAAGCCAGTCTGACCGGCATTGTAATGAGGGTCATGCTGTGCTGAGAATCCCCATGCTGGTCCAGCCGTGAAAGAGCACCGCCGCAAGACAAACAGCGGGTCAGGCGCGTCTCATTATTGGAGGCGCTGCCGAGCGGATGGGCCCGGATTGAGGGACGTAGTATGGACAACACGGCGGTAGAGTGTGACTCTTAACTCCCCCACTTGGGTAAAGAACTTGCACATTTTAAGTCACCAGCAACACCCACATGGGATTAATAGACTGTTGCAGCACTACGAGCACCAGAATGCATCTTGTTTGTACACGCCCACGGGGGGCGGGAATGCAATACTTAAGCAGGTGTGCTGTAAACTAGTTGCTGGGAGACTTTGCATTGGCCTGTGAGCAAGGACGTGTGAGTCCGAAACCGGTAAGGCCATTTTGGATTCGAGACAAAGCTGCCTGCCGCCTTCGTTGATGTCCTCAATAAAAAGTGGAAATACCTACCTGCAAGTCCTTTTTCAATGCAAGGGCAACCTTCTTTTTTCCAAAGTTATTGCAGCTGGTCCAGCCGTGAAAGAGCACCAACGCAAGACAAACAGCGGGTCAGGCGCGTCTCATTATTGGAGGCGCTGCCGAGCGGATGGGCCCGGATTGAGGGACGTAGTATGGACAACGCGGCGGTAGAGTGTGACTTTTAACTCCCCCACTTGGGTAAAGAACTTGCACATTTTAAGTCACCAGCAACACCCACATCGGATTAATAGACTGTTGCAGCACTACGAGCACCGGAATGCATCTTGTTTGTACATGCCCATGGGGGACGGGAATGCAATACTTAAGCAGGTGTGCTGTAAACTAGTTGCTGGGAGACATTGCATTGGCCTGTGAGCAAGGACGTGTGAGTCCGAAACCGGTCAGGCCATTTTGGATTCGAGACAAAGCTGCCTGCCGCCTTCATTGATGTCCTCAATAAAAAGTGGAAATACCTACCTGGGAGTGCTTTTTCAATGCAAGGGCAACCTTGTTTTTTCCATATATATATATATATATATATATATATATATATATATATATATATATATATATATATATATAAGTAACTTTGACTATGGACGTACCAGGGTGGACATTTTTTGTTTCATACGCAAATTGAAGTTAAAAAATTCACTATCAAAGAGGGAACAGACCAACCAAGAGCGGCACAGCAAACCATCAATATGAACATGGATCTGCTCCAAGCATTGGATGTCCCAACCCTGTTAACTCTGCATGAGTTGAGCAATGAGACAAATATGTACAGACAGGATATTACAAACACTGGGTCAACACAAACAAAACTATAAAACATGAACATAGTTCAGGAAAGTGCCAGCAGTAGCCCTTTCAAGCCCAAATCCACATTCCTCCCAGTCATGTCGAAAGACGCAATTGACATCTTTCATGAGAGGGTGACGGATGACGTCAAGAAATTGTACTATAAAGTGAAACACAAAAAACGTATGAAGCACCATAAAGAGATACAATATGACAATATGATCAAGAAACTCAGGAACAATCATGAAGTTGTTATAAACAAGTCAGATAAGGGCGGAAACATAGTGATATGGCCCAAAAAAGAATATCTCCAGGAACTCCAACGACAATTAAACAATCAAGAATGTTATGAAAAAACAAACGTAAAAGAATACAAAAAAGCAAAAGAAGCCCTAAAAAAAGATTTACAGCAATGGAAAAGAGATGGAATCATATCAACAGATGAATATAAATGCCTACATAATGAATATCCAGTACTTCCTATAATCTACTTTGTACCTAAAGTCCACAAAAACATAACACCCATACCTGGTAGACCGATCATCTCTGCCAATAACAGCATGGGTGAACATATTACGCAATATGTGGACTTCTTTCTGCAGGACTTAGTCAAAAGGCTTCCAACCTATGTAAAAGATACTGGGGATTTTCTTAGAAAAGTGAGAGAAATCGAATGGACAGACGACCTAATGCTTATAACATTAGACATTGAGTCGCTATATACTAGCATTGAACACCACACAGGTCTTAAGGCGGTTAAACATTTTTTGGACTCTAGACCTCTAACCTGTTATAACCACAACAAAATGCTTTTAGATCTTATTGAGTGGTGTTTATGTAAAAACTATTTCATGTTTGGAAAGGATCTATATAAACAACTGAGGGGCGTTGCGATGGGAGCCTGTTTCTCCCCCAGCGATGCCTGCTTGCATGTAGGCTGGTGGGAGGAACAGGTTCTCAGGACAACGCACTCTGAAATGTACTCTTTAATGTTAAACACTGGCTACGCTTCATAAATGACGTTTTTATTGTGTGGAAAGGAGATCAGAAAAGTGCAACAAAATGTATCCAAGATATCAATGTGAACACTGCTAACTTAAAATTTACATCCAATATTAGTAAAACAAGTATTGAGTTTTTAGATGTAAAGGTGTACATAGTGGATGGGAAACTGGAAACAACATTGCACCGCAAAGCCACGGCGGGTAATTCCACACTACACGCCAGCAGTTCGCACCCAAAACATCTAGTTAGAAGTATCCCGTACGGGGAACTTTTGAGACTCAAAAGGATATGCAGTACACAGACAGAATTTGAAAAATGCACACAGGAGGCATTGAAGAGATTCAGGAGGAGGGGTTATAATGAAAGCATACTTAGCGATGCGGAGCAAAAAGTGAGGGCTAGACCCAGGGAGTCCCTGTTGCTACCAGGGGAGCAAGATAGTGAACCTCCATTAATACCATCTACATCTGGGGAACAGACAAGAAGAGAAGAAAGTACTCCCAGACTGATCACTACATTCAGCAAACAAGGAAGGCAGGTGATGTCCATAATTAAGAAAAACTGGCCAATTGTACTCACGGATGAGGTACTGGCAGCTAGACTTCCCACGGTACCCACAATAACTTACAGAAAAGCAGTTTCTATGAGATCGCAAATAGTCAGAAGTAGCCCTGAATTAAGTTCGAACAGCATGTGGCTCAAACCAAGGCACGGATTTTTCAAATGCTCTACATGTAGAGCATGCAAATTTGGAGTCAACACCATGCACTACTCTACTCCATTTAGCCAGGGTGAGATCGCCATTAAGGGCAATTTCAACTGTAGAACGGAATATGCGGTATATGTACTGACATGCACCGGTGGCTTAAAATATGTTGGCAGTACCAAGCTACAGGTGCATGTCAGGATTCTGCAGCACTTGCGAGCTATTGTCAACAACGATTCCGCATACCCAGTCGCACGCCACTTCAGGAACGAGCATAATAACGACCTAAAATGTTTAAAATACTTTGTTGTGGATGCAGTTCCTAGCCTCCGCAGAGGGGGCAATAGGGAACGCCTGTTGCGACAACTTGAGTCACGTATGATTCTGGAGTTCGATTGTAAAGCACCAACAGGGCTCAATAACACTGAAGATCTCCATAACTTCCTGTAATAAGAGGTGTGGACAATACCGTAACTTCCCATTAAATACGTACATAGCCCCATGAATACCACCATCAGTTCACTATAGTAGAACTACAAGCATGGCTACATCAATCTACGAGTTTTAGAAAACCGCCACCAGAGATGAGTATATTCTTTTTATAAAATAGTATCACTCCCACAAATATAGATATATTTATATAGGTTATTTTAGATATCACTAACACTCTTATCTAATCATTATTGCACTATTAGGCACATAGCACTTTATGCACTTAAGCACTCAGCCTGGAGCTGTTATGCACAGGAGCAGTTTGAGTTACTAGTACATATAACAGCAAAATGAAGTAAATACAAGGCAAATCATACTGGAGATAGGATGACTTTAGATAGCAACTTCAAGGCTGTGGATTATCAATACCCTTTTAGCATTCATGCGGTCATATTAAAATGTATCAGACATGATATGCCAACTTGGGTATGTTTACATGGTTTTAGGAACAGCATTTGCACAACATATATTTATAGAGAACATATATATTCAATGATTGTATTTATGATCCCCATGTATTTATTTATTTATTTATTTATATGTATTAAGTTGTATATATTTATTGCATTGAATAAGCTATTGTATGGTCTGTTTAATAGAGATGTTGCTGCAGATCAAGTATAAATACGTAAAAAGTAAAAAATACGAGTGTAATAGAAAACAGACTATCACAGGGGAAGGAAAAGAACAAGTATTTTTTTTATGGTGTTGATCATGTGACACAGGGGGGTGTGCAATATAAGGTATGTCGTACAGTGTTTCCGTATGTGATCAAGGTCACTTGTTGACCAAAACGCGTCATGTTAAGGAACCTGTGAGCAAATAAAGAACTTTGCATCATACCCATTGGAGTTTGTTGCTCTCTTCTCGCCGAAAGGAAGTGTATGAGGGCGTTTGGTAATTAAATATATATATATGTATATATATATATATATATATATATATATATAAGTGAGCGCTCGTACCTGGGTTTGATTTTGCACATATCTATATATATGTCATTTTACATATGTATTTAAACAGGCAATAACTTGATTTATCAGGTTCGCTCATAGCAAGTATGCAATGATTTATGTGCATTAGTGGCAAATCCACGATAGGTATGCAAAGGGAGGCAGACAGCAGGTCTGAGGGCACGTTTAGTATATGTAAATTCAAGTGTGAGGAAAAGGGCACCGTGCAATATGACACCAATGCATGTATGTCAATTATTAACTTTAGAGGTGACATAAAATGCTAATTTGCACAAAGAAATTTTCATAATTAGTGTTTTTATACAAAATAGTCATTTTGTAACAGTATTTATACTTTTATTTAAATGTGCAATTGTATATACGCATAGTATTTTTTCTATTTCCTCTACTTGAATTTGGAGCACTGTCACTTTAAAAAGGGCGATCGGATATGCCAGCGTTGTCATGTGATCAAGGCCGGTAACGGCCGAAACGCGTAATGGCGGAGAGGTGTGGGCAATAAAATAACCAGCACGAAAATTGGGTCTGCTCTCGTTATTCTCTTCGGAGGAGACAGAAGTGGCGAGGTTTTGGATATCTTTACCGGATTGATGTGCTCCGGTGTTGTGGACCCCCTCCCTTCAAGTTGGCTCCGTGAGTGGCAGGTCATGCTTCTGGTGAATGCGGCCTTTGCATACCTTACATTATCTTTCATTCCATGCTCATTATTAACTTTAGAGGTGACATAAAATGCTAATTTGCACAAAGAAATTTTCATAATTAGTGTTTTTATACAAAATAGTCATTTTATAACAGTATTAATACTTTTATTTAAATGTGCAATTGTATATACGCATAGTATTTTTTCTATTTCCTCTACTTGAATTTGGAGCACTGTCACTTTAAAAATGGCGATTGGATATGCCAGCGTTGTCATGTGATCAAGGCCGGTAACAGCCGAAACGCGTAATGGCGGAGAGGTGTGGGCAATAAAATAACCAGCACGAAAATTGGGTCTGCTCTCGTTATTCTCTTCGGAGGAGACAGAAGTGGCGAGGTTTTGGATATCTTTACCGGATTGACGTGCTCCGGTGTTGTGGACCCCCTCCCTTCAAGTTGGCTCCGTGAGTGGCAGGTCATGCTTCTGGTGAATGCGGTCGGTGGCACTTGGTGTTGGAGGCTGCGGAACCCGGAAGAACTGAGTAGTATCCCGGCAGCGGAAAATACACGGAAGCCCCCTGTCAGCACGAAAGGTGAAGCCTCGGTGAAGGAGACAGGACGGTGCGGAGCTGTACTCGCGGCGGCTATTGTGACAAAGCAGTAACAAGACTGTGAGGGAGACCGCGGCTGTACATCTCCCGAGAATAAAGGTACGCTACAACAGTGCATTGAAGCAGGTGGGGAGGTGTGCGTGCAAGTGACCTCCGGCAAGTTTATACAGCAAGGAGGGTCCTAAGTGCACATTATAAAGCGAAAGCTCATGATGTCCGCCGACACGCTGAGGGATCGTGAAAACGCTGCGGAAGAGATGTTTGCAGACTCTCCTTCGGGGAAGCGTGATATCAGCCAAAGTGCAAAAATTGAAGCAAGTGGAGGGGCAAAAAGCTTAAAGGATAATTACCGCATGTTAGAGAAACTCATGCGCCAAGAGCAATCCAAGTGGTGGGAGTCGAAGTCACTCCAAAAGTATTTGGATGTAGGAAGGATACCTAGAGGCTTGCGGATTATGATTGCCCCAAGCTATGACACACCGAATCCCAGGATGTTGGCCGAGTGGGCGGAATGCAACCTAGACTCATCCCGCAAGCTGGTGCAAATATTGGTAAAATGCGCGGAAAGTGACAGAACAGATATTCAACTTAAAATAGACGCCCTAAACGAGGAAATAAAGATGCAAGGCATTCTCAACAGAAAAAGAAAATGCATGAAGAAATGCTGATCAGGTTGCACAAAGAAGAAGAGAAAATCAAAGCTAGAAAAACATATAAATTTAGAAGAGACAAGGAAGACTACGCTAATGGGCAGATTTTTACTTTTGCCCGTAAATATGACTCTATGAGGAATGCCACAGTCAACAAGCGCAGACAACTGCCTCATCAAACAGACAGGGATTGTCAACAGGCAGATGTGACATCGGCGTCGGACTTGAGCTCGGCGCCTGGGAGTGAATCAGAGTCAGAGGCAACAGGAAACAGGCCAGCCCCAAGCACCATAAAGTTATCTCTGGGGGAAGAGCTGGATTTTTTAAGAATAAGCAGAAGGGAAACACTCCGGCCAAGGAACAGGCCAATAGCAAAAAACGAAGCACCCAGAGAAGAAGGGAAAGAAGGAATACCTGCAAACAATGCAGGAAACAAGAAACAGGCGCGTGGACGGGGATTCTGGAAACGGAAGTAGAAAGGGCTCAACAACCCCCTACCCCCCGTAATGAAGAAAATACAATCATCAATCTGTCTCAAGTAGATCTCAATGCAGCTGAACAGCAATTGCTCTCTCTGGGTCTCCCATATTGCCCGGAGAGCAATTTTAATTACACACAGACCCGAACTGATATATACAAGTTTATCCGGAAATTAAAATTGAAAAAATATCATCAGTTACAATCTCACTCGAAGCACATGGTTAATACCGCACTGACAGTGAATAACCCTACCACCTCCAATTTGACAGCTGCGGATTATGGTCTCTTTTGCGACCTGCAGGATTTGGAAAAAGAGAATGTGGGTACAGAGGATGGTGCCATTGGCCAAGAATTCCATGATATAGGGTATGGGGTTAAATCAGCAACGCAGGAGACCTGTGTCAAACCAGATACCCCATTCAAAACAAAATCCAAATTTGTCCCCATAATGCCACGGGACTCCATAGATGTCTTTAGCAAGCAGGTGGTGTCGCAGGTCAAAAAGCTGAATGTATGCATCAACAAACCACCAAAAAGAAAAGTCACCTACCAAGAGAGAAAATACTCCCAACTTATTGAAAAATTAAAGAAGGAGAAACAAGTGGTAATCAGAAACTCAGACAAGGGTGGGAACATTGTATTGTGGACCTTACAGGATTACCTGGAAGAAGCGCATTTACAACTCTCGGACCCTGAATGCTATAGAAAAAGTTCACTCCAGAAATATAGAAGTACGCAGGACGTGCTCTTTGCAAAGTTACTGGCATGGAAGAGCTTGGGATTGCTGGACTCGGAGGAATATAAGTTTCTCAAAAAGGAATACCCGACTATCCCTGTGATTTACTTCATTCCTAAAATCCATAAAAATATGCACAAGCCGCCAGGGAGGCCCATAATAGCGGCGTGCGATGGACCTTTGGAGAACATGTCAAGGTACATTGACTTTTTCTTGCAGGAACATGTCAAGTCTTTAAAATCTTATGTGCAAGACACGAGTGACTTTCTACGTAAAATTGCTGACATCCATTGGAAGCCAGACTATTTGTTAATAGCTCTGGATGTTACAGCATTGTATACGTCTATAAGGAACAACGATGGTATCAGGGCTGTTGAGCATTATTTAGCTAATAGACCTCTAATATATACTCAGCATAACAAAATGCTCATAGACATGTTGTTATTTTGTCTTGAAAATAATCTGTTTCTTTTTAAGAATCAAATGTACCAGCAGATACAGGGGGTTGCAATGGGGGACAGCTTCTTTCCCAGCTATGCATGTTTATTCATGGGCTGGTGGGAGGAGCTGGTCCTCAGAAAGGAATATGAACTTGTTTGTCAGGAGATCATTACTTGGTTAAGGTTTATTGATGATTTGTTTCTTGTGTGGCAGGGCTCTGAGCTCAGTGCAAGAGAATGTATTACACAGATCAATACTAATGATGTAAATCTTAATTTCACCTCAACCATTCGCAAAGAAAGGGTCACATTTCTAGACGTGCAGGTACAGATGGTGAATAACAAACTCACAACGTCACTATGCCGTAAGCCAACAGCTGGCAATACGGTGCTACATGCATCCAGTTCACATCCCCCTCACCTCATACAAAGCATCCCATACGGGGAAATGCTTAGGATTTGGCGCATATGTAGTGATGAGGGGGATTTATCTGCCAAACAACTAGAAAGTAAAAAGCGCTTTCTATCAAGAGGCTACAAAACAGGGGCTATTGATGCAGCAATTGTAAAGCCAAGGAAGCGAGCTAAAGAAGATTTGCTCCAATACAATGCTAAGCAATTGGCGAAAGAGAATGGGTTGTCGGACCCAACAAACGAGCCTACCAGGTTAATTCTAACATACTCAAGACAGGAGAAACAACTTAGGACCATTATTAGGCGTAATTGGCCCATTGTAAGGGATGATCCTGTAATAGGTGGTCTCTTACCCAAACAGCCAGCAATAACATACAGAAAGGCACAATCAATGGGAGATGCACTTGTGAAAAGTAGCCCGGAAGATCAGGAGTCAGGGAGTTGGTTAACAACGAGAAAGGGCTTTATCAAATGCTCTAGCTGTAAAGCTTGCCAATATGGCATAAATAAGACTTCCTACCAAACAGCATTGGATGGCAAAACAAGGCTTATTGACAAGCACCTAACCTGTAAAACTGAGTATGCAGTGTATTTATTGGAGTGCAGCTGTAATTTAAAGTATATAGGAAGTACTAAACTAGCTGCGCACAAGAGGATCCTGCAACACACAAGGGCAATTGTAAACAATGATGCCAGTTAACCAGTTGCGAGGCATTTTAGGGAACATCACAATAGCAATCGTAAACATCTGAAATATTTTGTAACTGATGCGGTCCCAGCCCAAAAAAGAGGAGGCAACCGAGAGGCTAGGTTAAGGCGCTTGGAGACACGCTATATATTGGAGTTAGACACCAAGCATCCAGGGGGACTAAACGCAAGTGAGGATATGTACACATATCTATAATTCAAGATCCCATTACGTTTCAGAACCAGGATTGACCAAGGCTCCTAGCAAGGATAAGGTATACTAAGTAGGGTGTCACAAAATCAGACATAGAGGTGTTGAGGATAACAGGCTTCGAAGGCCAAGAAAGATTCTTATTATGGCTGTATTTAGATATTTCTATCTTGATCTTTTTAAGACCATTTCAGAATCCGTGTAGCTGAGATATGCAGTTGTTTTCATACACATTTGCTCCAGGGTAACCCAATATGAATTTGTATATATTGTATTTACTGTGTGTTTTAATCTTTTTGGACCCCATTATACATGTATTACAACTAATGCACTTTGGAATTTGATGCAGGCAGGCCACTAAGACATTATGTCAAAATATTGGCCACTGCGTGAAATTAAAATGTAGCACGTAGCACTTTAGTCTTTTTTTGCACTGTAACTGTTTCAGGTTGAAAGAGGGTTTTGAGCACTTAGTCACTTAATATATTTTTTTAATTATTTGCCAATTTGCACATGAAATAATATATTGTATATAGGAGGATGGAGGCATTTAAGCAGTCATTTTACATATGTATTTAAACAGGCAATAACTTGATTTATCAGGTTCGCTCATAGCAAGTATGCAATGAATTATGTGCATTAGTGGCAAATCCACGATAGGTATGCAAAGGGAGGCAGACAGCAGGTCTGAGGGCACGTTTAGTATATGTAAATTCAAGTGTGAGGAAAAGGGCACCGTGCAATATGACACCAAAGCATGTATGTCAATTATTAACTTTATGGGTGACGTAAAATACTAATTTGCACAAAGAAATTTTCATAATTAGTGTTTTTATACAAAATATTCATTTTATAACAGTATTAATACTTTTATTTAAATGTGCAATTGTATATACGCATAGTATTTTTTCTATTTCCTCTACTTGAATTTGGAGCACTGTCACTTTAAAAATGGCGATCGGATATGCCAGCGTTGTCATGTGATCAAGGCCGGTAACGGCCAAAACGCGTAATGGCGGAGAGGTGTGAGCAATAACATAACCAGCACGAAAATTGGGTCTGCTCTCATTATTCTCTTCGGAGGAGACAGAAGTGGTGAGGTTTTGGATATATATATATATATATATATATATATATATATATATATATATATATATATATATTATCTACTGGCAGTCGCCAGTAGATAGTTATAGTTAGGACCTAGTTTCCATAGGAAACTCGTTTTTTGTTTTCTCAATATCATTGGCGCCGGTTCATGAATCTTCGCGAAAGTTTCAAAAATTGTAGCCCGCTCCGGTCAGCTACTGTCTTGAAAGTTTCGGGGTGATTCGGCAAGCGGGGGCCGAGAAAAAAGGGGGGTCCCAAAACATGTTTTCTCCATGTTAATTCCCATAGGAAACTTTAGACAAAGCTACAGCCCAAACTGCTGAACGGAATTACACCAAACTTGGCAAAAAGGTAGCCCTTGGTTCAGAAAGAGATGTTTTTGTTAAATGGTGTAAATCCGTTCAGTAATTCCAGAGAAATTAAAAAAATAAGAGCAAAAAATCAATTTCCCATAGGAAACTTTATGCAAGGCTACAGCCGAAACTACTGAACGGATTTACCCCAAATTTGGCAAAAAGGTACTGCTTGGCCGAGAAAGCGACCTTTTTAAAAATGGTGTAAATCCGTTCAGTAGTTGCTGAGAAAATCAAAAATAAAAGTTTCGATATTTAGAGGCACGGAGGCTCCGCGGACCCTCCCGACCACGAGCTTTATTCTAATTGGCTGTCAATACTCCAAACCAGGAAGTGTTGGCAGCCATCTTGTGACTCGGTAGAACCGAGTCACAAGAAAACAAAAAACAGTCACGTAAAACAAGAAAAGGGGGCAGGGTAGAAACACCCTGACCCCCTAGGCCTGCTTAGTTGGTCCCACAAGGACCCCCAGGGCCCAAAAAAGCTTCTTTTTTTTTTTTAAATCGTCAAAATGTGCAACGGATCCGCGGATCCGATTGCAAAACTAAAAAAAACAAAGCGCGGCCTCCCGCGCTTCGTTATTATTTAGCCCCCGGGTGGGCCAAGTCCCGGGGGCAGCGACAAAAAAAATGTGTGGGGGGGCCCCAATCCCCCCCACACTGCCCCGGGGACCGCCACCTCCCCGGGGCTTCTATTATGAGTTGCAGGGAGGCACGCAGCCCCCCCGCAGCCCTGGGGACCGCCACCCCCCTGGGCTTCATTTTTAATGAGAGGGGGGCCTCCAAGGCCCCCCCAAGCCCCGGGGACCGCCACACCCCGGGGCTTTACATGAATATTTGCGGGGGGCACACGGCCCCCCGCAGCCCCAGGGACCGCCACCCCCTGGGCTTTTTAAAAAAAATGAAAATAAATGCCCCGGGGACTGCCACCTCCCCGGGGCACTAAGAATGTAAATTTGGGGGTCCGTAACGGACCCCTGAGTCCCGGGGACCACCACCTCCCCAGGGCCGGCTCCTGCAGTGTCCCGGGGTGCCCACCCCCAGGACACTGCTGTTTGCTATGGCAGGACGGGAGCCTCGCGGCTCCCGTCCTGCCATAGCAAACTTGCTTTGGATTTTGGAAGAGAGAGCAGGAAACCTGCTCTCTCTTCCAAAATCTAAAGCAGATTGCTTTTCCACAAGGGGAGCTGCATGTTAGCAGCTCCCCATGTGGAAGCAATGCCGGCTCCTGCAGGACGCGGGAGCCGGCGGGACCGTGGGGGCATTGGGGCTCCCCCACGGTCCCCAACGGATAGGGCCTGCCCCGGGGGATGGGGTCCCCGGGGCTAGAAGTGGCCCTGGAGGGGGGCCACGCGGCCCCCTCCCCAAAATTAAAAAATAAATAAAATAAAAACAAAAAAAAAATGGCCGGCCCCGGGGGATGGGGTCCCCGGGGCCAATAGAGGCTTCAGGAGGGGGGACACACAGCCCCCCTCCTTAAAAAATTTATAAAAATGTGGCCATGCCCCGGGGGATGGTGTTCCCAGGGCAGGAATTGGCCACGGGAGGGGGGGCCATGTGGCCCCCTTCCCGTTCAGTTTTTTTTTTTATTTATAAAAAAGGGGTCAGGCCCTGGGGGATGGGGTCCCCAGCGCCCAAAAAAGGAAAAAAGAAGGGATGCCACACAGCCCCCTTCTACAAAAAAAAAAAGACGCGATCGTGCCTCAGGCCCCGCCCCCTCCCTTCACCACTCTGCAAACGCACCCTGTGGCGCGTTTTAAATTGGGGCATTAATTCCCCTTGAATACTGGGGTTCCCTGGGGGCCAACTAGCCCACCAGGTACCTCCAGTGCGGGCCACAGGGCTGGGTTGCAGAGGGGTGGTGCAGGCCACGCCCCTTTTTACACCTCTCTGCAACGCAGCTCTGTGGCGCTTACTGGAGGTACCTGGTGGGCTAGTTGGACCCCAGGGACCCCAACTTAAAACACGCCACGGGGCGCGTTTGCACAGTGGTGAAGGGAGGGGGCAGGGCCTGAGGTGACATGTGTGCAAACACGCCCTGTGGCGTGTTTTAAATTGGGGGATTAAGTCCCCTTGAATCCTGGTGGTCCCTGGGGTCCAACTAGCCCACCAGGTACCTCCAGTAAGTGCCACAGAGCTGCGTTGCAGAGAGGTGTAAAATGGGGCGTGGCCTCAGACCACCTCTCTGCAACGCAGGCCTGTGGCGCTTACTGGAAGTACCTGGTGGGCTACTTGGGCCCCAGGGACCCTCAGGATTCAAGGTGACCTAATAACCCAACTTAAAACGCGCCACAGGGCGCGTTTGCACAGTGGTGAAGGGAGGGGGCGGGGCCTCAGGTGACATGTGTGCAAACACGCCCTGTGGCGCGTTTTAAGTTGGGGAATTAATTCCCCTTGAATCCTGAGGGACCCTGGGGGCCAACTAGCCCACCAGGTACCTCCAGTGCACGACACAGGGCTGCGTTGCAGAGAGGTGGTCCAGGCCACGCCCCTTTTTACATTAGGTCTTATTTGTACAGTGATAAGGTACCATGTATTTGGGTTTTATGCATTTTTATATTTATGAATTTATATTTATATATTTATATTTATTTATATATTTATATGCAAGATAGTGTGACAATTTCAAACCTGTACATAATTGTAAATCAGTACGACAGGAATCCACACACTACAAAGGTTAAACTGGAGAGAATAGGTGGGAGGGAGATATCGAGGTCTTATCACTTGATTTATCCCAAACATTCAAATAAGATATCTCTAGAAAACACTGAGGATCTGGGGTGGAACAGAATAACCCTCTATGTGGACCCAGTTGTGGATCTATATAACTAACATCCGCCTTAGGTTGCCCTGTAACTGCAATGAGGATTAATCAATATAGTAACTATCGTTGAACACTTTTTTTAGTCGCTAATTTTAACAGACACAGGTTTTAGGTCAAATTCATCACGGAGGATAGTTTTTACACGCACATTTGGAGGCTCTATGGACATATATAAATATTACACATGCATGTGGTGTTAGAAAAGGGATTTAACCCAGAACACAACAATTAATTGTTCTAACAGGTGTCATTTAACATGCATGAGAATTTTATGGTAATAGCCAAAAACCATGAGTGAGTCAATAGGGGTCCTTTGTTATAAATTTCGGGATTCCTAGATTTGGACAACATATTAGTTCTTGCTTGTATAGAGGTAGATAGACAAACAAATATAAAGCATTTATGCTAATATTAACTGAATTTGATTTTAGCAGCAGGTTAGCATTATTTTGCACTAAAAATCTTTTTGATGTAAATATGATGTCATTTTTACCGCTGTCTTTACCCTCATGTCCTAATCTGTATTTTACATTAATTTTTCAGCATATCAATATTTTAACTTGCTATTGGTTTTTAACTTAACTCATGTAATGCTAATGAACTACAAATTCTTTTATGTCTATGGGCGCCACTCTCACGTGTTTGTTGGACAATTGCACTGGTCACTTTAAAAGCGGAAGTTGTATACGACTTACGAGTACAATGTCATTTGAAAAAGGCTCGGACGAGCCGAAACGTTATGGCGGCATTGAGGATTAAATAATTTTTTGCACTTACAAATTTGGTCCGTGTCCTTTGTTGCAGGGAAGAACCTTCAAGTTCAACGCGGAAAACAGTGATATATATATATATATATATATATATATATAATATTACTGCACCTCGTAAAATCGCTTCCTGAACAAAGACGAGTGCAGACCTCCAATCGTGCATAAATTATTTATTGTTAGACTTCTGCCATTACGCGTTTCGGCCGTACAAGCGGCCTTGATCACATGACAGCTCTCACAAAAGTGTCCCGCTATTTAAAGTACTAGTGCCACATAAATTCATGGACATAAACAAAATACTTGCGACTGCTCATTAATACTCGCATAAATGCTTGTGATGTTATTTGGTTGATGGAATAACATCTTATTTACTTAAAACCTGCAATATGACCATAAATATAACAATATAAATATTTTCATAAATAGTCACCTGCCTTCATACATAACAGTATACACGCTTAAATGCTATGTTTGAGCAGTAGTGTAAAGTTCATGAATTATATTGACTTTAAAAAATTACAGAAAAAAGTTTTGGTGCTCCCCTAACGTGGAAATGAAAATAAATCAACATATACTCAAAAAACATGTGCATAACAATTTATATAAAAAATCTATGTAAAAAAATCCGAGATACCAGTCTCACTGTGACATAAATTACTCATATATTAGTTTATCAGATAGACTCATATAGTGCTCTTTCTAAATCAGAATAATCCACTGCCTTGCGTTTTCACTCATTGCTTAATGCTTATTATGCACTGCAGTGGACCCCTGTTTAGTCTGTAATAACTGGATAGAGTAAAAGTGACAATGTGCTACAGTACCTCTGATTAAAGTGCCTAATGCCATTAAAGTGCAAATATAGAGAGGAATAGAATTCAAGTTATTCAGGTGTGCAAAATTAGCTATACAGTAATCAATTCATATATCCAAGCTCCAAGTACCCAACGTACAAGGAGCACTCGAGCAGCAAATGCTCCTAAGAGCCTTTATGGTATACAATCCACTCGTACAACGATAACTTTAAGCAGTTCAATGTGCCATGGATGCCTGACGCGTTTCGAAGTGTCCCCACTTCTCTTCAGAGGCTTTGGCAATTGAAGGCGCATAGGACACCGCCCTCATTATTTAAATGCTCCAATGCATGCCCTGAATGGGACACTCTGCCCCGACTAGCAGAGCATTATGGGCCTTGTAGTGTCCTTTATCTCCAGATGGATTGCGCGATGTTGCTGCTGTGCTGCTGTAACATTAAATGCCCCCAGATGGGTCTCAGTGTAACAGTGGGTATGCTAAATCCATTGCTGCCCCACGCAATCGGCCTGCTCGATAGCAGACGACATGGCCCCCACATCCTGGGGTGGTGCTCCTTCGCGGCAGGGTATGCCACGTATTTATCCAAGCTCCAAGTACCCAACGTACAAGGAGCATTCGAGCAGCAAATGCTCCTAAAGAGCCTTTATGGTATACAATCCACTCGTACAACGATAACTTTAAGCAGTTCAATGTGCCATGGATGCCTGACGCGTTTCGAAGTGTCCCCACTTCTCTTCATAAGCTTTGGCAATTGAAGGCGCATAGGACACCGCCCTCATTATTTAAATGCTCCAATGCATGCCCTGAATGGGACGCTCTGCCACGACTAGCAGAGCATTATGGGCCTTGTAGTGTCCTTTATCTCCAGATGGAGCACGCGATGTTGCTGCTGTGCTGCTGTAACATTGAATGCCCCCAGATGGGTCTCGGTGTAATGGTGGGTATGCTAAATCCATTGCTACCCCACGCAATCGGCCTGCTCGATAGCAGACCGCAGGGCCCCCACATCCTGGGGTGGTGCTCCTTCGCGGCAGGGTATGCCACGTATTTATCCAAGTACCAAACGTACAAGGAGCACTCGAGCAGCAAATGCTCCTAAAGAGCCTTTATGGAATACAATCCACTCGTACAACGATAACTTTAAGCAGTTCAATGTGCCATGGATGCCTGACGCGTTTCGAAGTGTCCCCACTTCTCTTCAGAGGCTTTGGCAATTGAAGGCGCATAGGACACCGCCCTCATTATTTAAATGCTCCAATGCATGCCCTGAATGTGACGCTCTGCCGCGACTAGCAGAGCATTATGGGCCTTGTAGTGTCCTTTATCTCAAGATGGAGCGCGCGATGTTGCTGCTGTGCTGCTGTAACATTGAATGCCCCCAGATGGGTCTCGGTGTAACAGTGGGTATGCTAAATCCATTGCTGCCCCACGCACTCGGCCTGCTCGATAGCAGACCGCATGGCCCCCACATCCTGGGTGGTGCTCCTTCGCGGCAGGGTATGCCGCGTATTTATCCAAGCTCCAAGTACCCAACGTACAAGGAGCACTCGAGCAGCAAATGCTCCTAAAGAGCCTTTATGTTATACAATCCACTCGTACAACGATAACTTTAAACAGTTCAATGTGCCATGGATGCCTGACGCGTTTCGAAGTGTCCCCACTTCTCTTCAGAGGCTTTGGCAATTGAAGGCGCATAGGACACCGCCCTCATTATTTAAATGCTCCAATGCATGCCCTGAATGGGACGCTCTGCCGTGACTAGCAGAGCATTATGGGCCTTGTAGTGTCCTTTATTTCCAGATGGAGCGCGCGATGTTGCTGCTGTGCTGCTGTAACATTGAATGCCCCCAGATGGGTCTCGGTGTAACAGTGGGTATGCTAAATCCATTGCTGCCCCACGCTCTCGGCCTGCTCGATAGCAGACCGCATGGCCCCCAAATCCTGGGGTGGTGCTCCTTCGCGGCAGGGTATCCCGCGTATTTATCCAAGCTCCAAGTACCCAACGTACAAGGAGCACTCGAGCAGCAAATGCTCCTAAAGAGCCTTTATGGTATACAATCCACTCGTACAACGATAACTTTAAACAGTTCAATGTGCCATGGATGCCTGACGCGTTTCGAAGTCTCCCCACTTCTCTTCAGAGGCTATGGCAATTGAAGGCGCATAGGACACCGCCCTCATTATTTAAATGCTCCAATGCATGCCCTGAATGGGACACTCTGCCGCGACTAGCAGAGCATTATGGGCCTTGTAGTGTCCTTTATCTCCAGATGGATCGCGTGATGTTGCTGCTGTGCTGCTGTAACATTGAATGCCCCCAGATGGGTCTCAGTGTAACGGTGGGTATGCTAAATCCATTGCTGCCCCATGCAATCGGCCTGCTCGATAGCAGACGACATGGCCCCCACATCCTGGTGTGGTGCTCCTTCGCGGCAGGGTATGCCACGTATTTATCCAAGCTCCAAGTACCCAACGTACAAGGAGCATTCGAGCAGCAAATGCTCCTAAAGAGCGTCTATGGTATACAATCCACTCGTACAACGATAACTTTAAGCAGTTCAATGTGCCATGGATGCCTGACGCGTTTCGAAGTGTCCCCACTTCTCTTCATAGGCTTTGGCAATTGAAGGCGCATAGGACACCGCCCTCATTATTTAAATGCTCCAATGCATGCCCTGAATGGGACGCTCTGCCGTGACTAGCAGAGCATTATGGGCCTTGTAGTGTCCTTTATTTCCAGATGGAGCGCGCGATGTTGCTGCTGTGCTGCTGTAACATTGAATGCCCCCAGATGGGTCTCGGTGTAACAGTGGGTATGCTAAATCCATTGCTGCCCCACGCTCTCGGCCTGCTCGATAGCAGACCGCATGGCCCCCACATCCTGGGGTGGTGCTCCTTCGCGGCAGGGTATCCCGCGTATTTATCCAAGCTCCAAGTACCCAACGTACAAGGAGCACTCGAGCAGCAAATGCTCCTAAAGAGCCTTTATGGTATACAATCCACTCGTACAACGATAACTTTAAGCAGTTCAATGTGCCATGGATGCCTGACGCGTTTCGAAGTGTCCCCACTTCTCTTCATAAGCTTTGGCAATTGAAGGCGCATAGGACACCGCCCTCATTATTTAAATGCTCCAATGCATGCCCTGAATGGGACGCTCTGCCACGACTAGCAGAGCATTATGGGCCTTGTAGTGTCCTTTATCTCCAGATGGAGCACGCGATGTTGCTGCTGTGCTGCTGTAACATTGAATGCCCCCAGATGGGTCTCGGTGTAATGGTGGGTATGCTAAATCCATTGCTACCCCACGCAATCGGCCTGCTCGATAGCAGACCGCAGGGCCCCCACATCCTGGGGTGGTGCTCCTTCGCGGCAGGGTATGCCACGTATTTATCCAAGTACCAAACGTACAAGGAGCACTCGAGCAGCAAATGCTCCTAAAGAGCCTTTATGGAATACAATCCACTCGTACAACGATAACTTTAAGCAGTTCAATGTGCCATGGATGCCTGACGCGTTTCGAAGTGTCCCCACTTCTCTTCAGAGGCTTTGGCAATTGAAGGCGCATAGGACACCGCCCTCATTATTTAAATGCTCCAATGCATGCCCTGAATGTGACGCTCTGCCGCGACTAGCAGAGCATTATGGGCCTTGTAGTGTCCTTTATCTCCAGATGGAGCGCGCGATGTTGCTGCTGTGCTGCTGTAACATTGAATGCCCCCAGATGGGTCTCGGTGTAACAGTGGGTATGCTAAATCCATTGCTGCCCCACGCACTCGGCCTGCTCGATAGCAGACCGCATGGCCCCCACATCCTGGGGTGGTGCTCCTTCGCGGCAGGGTATGCCGCGTATTTATCCAAGCTCCAAGTACCCAACGTACAAGGAGCACTCGAGCAGCAAATGCTCCTAAAGAGCCTTTATGTTATACAATCCACTCGTACAACGATAACTTTAAACAGTTCAATGTGCCATGGATGCCTGACGCGTTTCGAAGTGTCCCCACTTCTCTTTAGAGGCTTTGGCAATTGAAGGCGCATAGGACACCGCCCTCATTATTTAAATGCTCCAATGCATGCCCTGAATGGGACACTCTGCCATGACTAGCAGAGCATTATGGGCCTTGTAGTGTCCTTTATCTCCAGATGGATCGCGCGATGTTGCTGCTGTGCTGCTGTAACATTGAATGCCCCCAGATGGGTCTCAGTGTAACGGTGGGTATGCTAAATCCATTGCTGCCCCACGCAATCGGCCTGCTCAATAGCAGACGACATGGCCCCCACATCCTGGGGTGGTGCTCCTTCGCGTCAGTGTATGCCACGTATTTATCCAAGCTCCAAGTACCCAACGTACAAGGAGCACTCGAGCAGCAAATGCTCCTAAAGAGCCTTTATGTTATACAATCCACTCGTACAACGATAACTTTAAACAGTTCAATGTGCCAAGGATGCCTGACGCATTTCAAAGTGTCCCCACTTCTCTTCAGAGGCTTTGGCAATTGAAGGCGCATAGGACACCGCCCTCATTATTTAAATGCTCCAATGCATGCCCTGAATGGGACGCTCTGCCGTGACTAGCAGAGCATTATGGGCCTTGTAGTGTCCTTTATTTCCAGATGGAGCGCGCGATGTTGCTGCTGTGCTGCTGTAACATTGAATGCCCCCAGATGGGTCTCGGTGTAACAGTGGGTATGCTAAATCCATTGCTGCCCCACGCTCTCAGCCTGCTCGATAGCAGACCGCATGGCCCCCACATCCTGGGGTGGTGCTCCTTCGCGGCAGGGTATCCCGCGTATTTATCCAAGCTCCAAGTACCCAACGTACAAGGAGCACTCGAGCAGCAAATGCTCCTAAAGAGCCTTTATGGTATACAATCCACTCGTACAACGATAACTTTAAACAGTTCAATGTGCCATGGATGCCTGACGCGTTTCGAAGTCTCCCCACTTCTCTTCAGAGGCTATGGCAATTGAAGGCGCATAGGACACCGCCCTCATTATTTAAATGCTCCAATGCATGCCCTGAATGGGACACTCTGCCGCGACTAGCAGAGCATTATGGGCCTTGTAGTGTCCTTTATCTCCAGATGGATCGCGCGATGTTGCTGCTGTGCTGCTGTAACATTGAATGCCCCCAGATGGGTCTCAGTGTAACGGTGGGTATGCTAAATCCATTGCTGCCCCATGCAATCGGCCTGCTCGATAGCAGACGACATGGCCCCCACATCCTGGGGTGGTGCTCCTTCGCGGCAGGGTATGCCACGTATTTATCCAAGCTCCAAGTACCCAACGTACAAGGAGCATTCGAGCAGCAAATGCTCCTAAAGAGCGTTTATGGTATACAATCCACTCGTACAACGATAACTTTAAGCAGTTCAATGTGCCATGGATGCCTGACGCGTTTCGAAGTGTCCCCACTTCTCTTCATAGGCTTTGGCAATTGAAGGCGCATAGGACACTGCCCTCATTATTTAAATGCTCCAATGCATGCTCTGAATGGGATGCTCTGCCATGACTAGCAGAGCATTATGGGCCTTGTAGTGTCGTTTATCTCCAGATGGAGCACGCGATGTTGCTGCTGTGCTGCTGTAACATTGAATGCCCCCAGATGGGTCTCGGTGTAATGGTGGGTATGCTAAATCCATTGCTGCCCCACGCAATTGGCCTGCTCGATAGCAGACCGCAGGGCCCCCACATCCTGGGGTGGTGCTCCTTCGTGGCAGGGTATGCCACGTATTTATCCAAGTACCAAACGTACAAGGAGCACTCGAGCAGCAAATGCTCCTAAAGAGCGTTTATGGTATACAATCCACTCATACAACGATAACTTTAAGCAGTTCAATGTGCCATGGATGCCTGACGCGTTTCGAAGTGTCCCCACTTCTCTTCAGAGGCTTTGGCAATTGAAGGCGCATAGGACACCGCCCTCATTATTTAAATATTTAAATGCTCCAATGAATGCCCTGAATGGCTCGCTCTGCCGCAACTAGCAGAGCATTATGGGCCTTGTAGTGTCCTTTATCTCCAGATGGATTGCGCAATGTTGCTGCTGTGCTGCTGTAACATTGAATGCCCCCAGATGGGTCTCGGTGTAACGGTGGGTATGCTAAATCCATTGCTGCCCCACGCAATCGGCCTGCTCGATAGCAGACCGCATGGCCCCCATATCCTGAGGTGGTGCTCCTTCGCAGCAGGGTATGCCGCGTATTTATCCAAGCTCCAAGTACCCAACGTACAAGGAGCACTCGAGCAGCAAATGCTCCTAAAGAGCCTTTATGGTATACAACAATAACTTTAAGCAGTTCAATGTGCCATGGATGCCTGACGCGTTTCGAAGTGTCCCCACTTCTCTTCATAGGCTTTGACAATTGAAGGCGCATAGGACACCGCCCTCATTATTTAAATGCTCCAATGCATGCCCTGAATGGGAAGCTCTGTGGCGACAAGCAGAGCATTATGGGCCTTGTAGTGTCCTTTATCTCCAGATGTAGCGCACGATGTTGCTGCTGTAACATTAAATGCCCCCAGATGGGTCTCAGTATAACGGTGGGTATGCTAAATCCATTGCTGCCCCTCGCAATCGGCCTGCTCGCGACTCCTCCCAAGCATGAGCTTCATTCTAATTGGCTGCCAACACTCCAAACCAGAATGTGTTGGCAGCCATCTTGTGACTCGATAACCGAGTCACAAGAAAACAGTTAAAAAAATGTAAAAAAACAAGAAAAGGGGGCAGGGTAGAAACTCCCTGACCCCCTAGGCCTGCTCAGGTGGTCTCACAGGGACCCCGAGCCCCAAAAAAAGCATTTTTTTAAAATAATTTTAGCCGAATTCGCGCTGGGTCCGCGAATCTGGCCGAAATTATAAACAAAAACGAAGTGCGGTCTCCCGCGCTTCGTTTGTTTCAAGCCCCCGGGTGAGCCAGGTCCCGGGGGTAATTCTTAATTATGGTGGGGGGGGCCCCCACAGCCCCGGGGACCACCACCTCCCCGGGGCTTTGTCTTAAAAAATGCGTGGGGGGGCTCCGGCCCCCCCACGCTGCCCTGGGGACCGCCTCCTCCCCGGGGCATTCCTAGTTATGTGTGGAGGGCCTCGCGGGCCCCCCCAAGCCCCAGGGACCGCCACCTCCCAGGGGCTTCAATTTATCTAAATAAGTGTGTGGGGGGGCTCCTGCCCCTTTTCACACTGCCCCGGGGACCACCACCTCCCCGGGGCAATTTTAAATAAAGGGCGGGGGTCCGGTGTGGACCCCCGGCCCCTGGGACCACCACATCCCCGGGGCTTTAAAAATGCTGGGAGTGGGGCCACACGGCCCCCCTCCTGGAGCCCTCGATGGCCCTGGGGACCGCCAGGGCCAGATCCTGCAATGTCCCAGGGTGCCTACCCCCGGGACATTGCTGTTTGCTACGGCCGGGCGGGAGTACGGCTCCCGCCCTGCCATAACAAACACTGCTTTGCTTCGTTGAAGCGAGAGCAGGAAACGAAGCAAAGCAGAATTGCTTTTGGGCAAGGGGAGCTGCATGTCAGCAGCTCCCCTTGCCCAAAAGCAATGCCGGCTCTCGCAGGAGGCGGGGAGCCGGCAGGGACCGTGGGGGCATTGGGGCTTCCCCCACTGTCCCAAATGCTTAGGGCCAGCCCCGGGGGATGGGGTCCCCGGATCCAGAAGTGGCCAAGTGAAGGGAGGCCAAGCGGCCCCCCTCCCTAATTAAAAAAAATATTTTTTTAAAAGAGCCAGGCCCCGGGGGATGGGGTCCACCGGGCCAGAAGTGGCCAAGGGAAGGGGGGCCATGTGGCCAGAAGTGATGTCATCAGTGATGTCATTTGAGATGTCATCAGTGATGTCATCAGTGATGTCACTGACCATGTCATGAGTGATGTAATATGTGACGTCATCAGCAGTGCATTGCGGGGGCACGAGTTATAGTTAGCTGAACTAACTATAACGGGGGAATTTCACGGGTTTTGTACGAGTGAAATGTCCAACTAACTATAACTGTCCCTAAAACCTATGGTTTTTTCAGTGAATATATATATATATATATATATATATATCACCCAAAATTGCACCAGCAAGATGAGGCCGCACTCCACTGCAGGTAAGGTATACAACCTTTATTTTCTCGATAACAGGCAGCTTTTCATTCCGTTAGTGTGTCTTCTAGGCTTGACGCGTTTCAAGGATTTTGTTCCTCTCTTCAGAAGCCATGCTTTCAAACCGGCATATTACGTGCACTTCCCACATTACCCTGCGTGCTTCTGTTTATAGTCCTGGCCTCAGGTGTGCCTCATTAAACAATTTTCACTGTTGCACGCCGGTATCTGTAGTTCAAGTTTCTGCACTAGGCCAGGACTATAAACGGAAGCACGCAGGGTAATGTGGGAAGTGCACGTAATATGCCGGTTTGAAAGCATGGCTTCTGAAGAGAGGAACAAAATCCTTGAAACGCGTCAAGCCTAGAAGACACACTAACGGAATGAAAAGCTGCCTGTTATCGAGAAAATAAAGGTTGTATACCTTACCTGCAGTGGAGTGCGGCCTCATCTTGCTGGTGCAATTTTGGGTGATATTTCACACGGCGCGCTCCAGGCCGTGGAGGCGACGCACCACCCATTTAAACAACCCAGGGGGCCACTCGGGGAGAATGGTCTCTTCGTGGATGTGGCGCTGCAGGTTACCCTTCAACAAAACAGGCAGAGTTTCATTCGTGAGCTCAATGGGGGCTTTCAATGGTCTTCATATCAATGTGAGTAAAATCGGACCCACTGGAGGGTGTAAATGGTGTAGAAACTTGAACTACAGATACCGGCGTGCAACAGTGAAAATTGTTTAATGAGGCACACCTGAGGCCAGGACTATAAACGGAAGCACGCAGGGTAATGTGGGAAGTGCACGTAATATGCCGGTTTGAAAGCATGGCTTCTGAAGAGAGGAACAAAATCCTTGAAACGCGTCAAGCCTAGAAGACACACTAACGGAATGAAAAGCTGCCTGTTATCGAGAAAATAAAGGTTGTATACCTTACCTGCAGTGGAGTGCGGCCTCATCTTCCTGGTGCAATTTTGGGTGATATATATATATATATATATATATATATATATATATATATATATATATATATATATGAAAAATCAAACCCAGGAAAGAGCGCTCACTCTGAAAGGTTAAATTTGAGACTGAGTTTATTTCAATTGATTACTTGGATATCCGGATCTATATTGAAAATGGAAAAATATGCACCACCTTGTACCGAAAAATCACTGCATGTAACAGCATTCTGTCAGCTAACAGTGCACACTCAAAAGCTCTTAAATGGAGCATCCCATACGGAGAATTTCTGAGAGCCCGTAGAAATTGCTCTGAGGGCAATGAGTACGAGAAACGGATTAATGGGATGTACGATAGATTTAAAAGACGAGGATACCCAACGGCTGTCCTGGAGAATGCACGAATGAGAGCTAAGAAACATAAGAGAGAAAATCTATTGATGCCCAAGAAAATGCAGATACTGATTGAACCAAATAAAGAAGTCATCAGATTCATCACGGACTTCAATAGATCTAACAAAGCCGTGAAACAAGCTATTGGTAATCATTGGAATACACTGAAAAAGGACCAGGAGCTTAAACATCTCATATCGGAACATGTAAACATCACATATAGGAAGGTGCCTTCCCTGGGAAACCTGCTTACCCAAAGCAATTTCACCAACAAAAACCCACAAAAAGACAATTGGCTGATGTGTAATGGTTTCTTCAAGTGCCCAAAATGTAAAGCATGTACCTATGCCCGCAACAGGGGGACATAACAACCATACAAGGCACAAAAATGCCTATTAAAGAAGGGATAACATGTGAGACCACCCATGTAGTCTATCTCCTGGAATGCGGAGGCAGCAAACAATATGTGGGCAGCACTATGAATAAACTTAAATTGTGTATTCTGCAATATATACTGGGCATCGTCAATAAAGACTTCACATACGTAATGGCGAAACACATCTGGAAAGATCATAAAGGCCAGTTGGAGAATAATTTCTCTTTCTCCGGCATTGAACATATCCCGATCAAGATCAGGGGAGGCAATAGAGAAGCAGCCCTGAGAAGAGCCAAATCAAAGTGGATAATCAACTTGGGAACTGAGATCCCATGGGGCCTGAATACAGATGCCGAACTATACACATTTTTATAGTATTTCTTATGATTGCCTTTGAATATTCGTGTCACCTTTTTAATCCTCTTTAATCCCCCCTTTTTTCCTGCTTAATATCATCTCTTTTGTCATCTTTTTTGTCATCTTTTTTGCCATCAGTTTTTGACACAATTAAGACATAACATGATTATGTGAGAATAAGCATGTGCACACACATCAGGTACAGGGATGCATATTAAGAGGAACTTGCTCATTTGGGATATGAAGATCAGGGAAATATGGTTTTACATTGTAGTGTCTCTGCGCTAATTGGATAGGAGTAACGTATACCTCAAGCTACATATAGAGGATACCATGATAATATTGATGACATTGTTTTTTATTAGAAATATGAAATCTTTCATGTACTTTACACAAACATCACATTGAACTTTACATTTATTAGTGCAATAGAGGAGAGTATAGAGGAGAAACATATGGCATTCTTGACTCCTTTGTACTTTACAGGAACAGCACTATGCACTTTCCATTAGTGAGTGCAATATTGGAGTTGGGTATCTTAGGATTTTGCTATATTAGTGCAATGGAGGAGAGCATATAGAAGAAGCATATGGCACTTTGGTTCCTTTGTACTTTACAGGAATAGCACTATGCACTTATTTAGTGAAAGCAATATGGAGTTTGGTATCTTAGTACTCTGCTACAGGAACGTCATGTACCAATTCCTATCACTTGTCTCTCACAGGTGTAGCACATTGCACTTTATAGCTAAACCTATATAGGCATTTTAAAGCTATCAAGGCTCTTTTATTTGTGTTGAATTGTTTACATTTTTGTGCTTTAAATCCCATGTATATCTTATCTTTGAATTTTTATACTAATGTCTATGCTGTTTTACCAAACATTTTTATTAACAGTATATAGTATGAATTTTGGAATTTTGGGATGGTTGAGGTACAATATTTAAACATATAATACTATAAGAAGGCACCTTGCACTTTGTATATATATATATGCAATAGAGCGACAACGTATAGCACTTTTACTTGCCCTATGTATAATACAGAGGATGCACAATGCACTTTATCTCCTTTCATGTTTCTCTTGATGAACTATAAGTTAGCCCTACCCCTGAAATACGATGTCAGATTACCAGGAATTGTAGATGTATTTATTTGTTTGTTCATCATGAATGTCTGATCCATATGTTGCAAAAACAGGTTTGCTTGGAGGCTAAAAAATGTAGGTGATGTGCTTTATTTGTGTACTTCACAGTAACCATATTCACCAACTTTTGTAGTGAGGATATACTTTAATCTGAAAAAAACTTTATATGTGTCTTCCCCTTTAAGATGCACACAAAGTTTTTAAATGGTGATGGGAAAGGGAGCAGCTGTCCCTTTCAAAATGACACTCTATGCAGTGAAACTTTATGACCCAGTAGAAGGCTAAGGACGAAACGCGTAGGTCTGACTAGGGGTTTACATGCACCTTGCACTTTGCGTATTGACTGCAGAAAAAAACAATGGAAGCAGTTGAAGTTTAAATAAACTGCTTCTCTAATGATTCCTGTGTGCCGTCCTTCTGTTTTCGTCCCGGACTACGGAGTTTTCTTAAGCAGGGCGGGTTCCAGGAGCTTCGTCAATTATATATATATATATATATATATATATATATATATATATATATATATATATATATATATATATATTCAAACACTTTCTCCTCCTTTCCAGGAAAGACATGAGCCGCACTCGCAACACTGGTAATTAAAGCATTTATTGAGCAGCTACGGGCAGTCCTGACGCGTTTCGTTCATCCTTGAACTTCATCAAAGGTAAGCCCTGGCAGCAGGAACCGATTACAAACCACAAATGACGATTGCATTTTAAACAATTTCGACCCTCTAGTGGACACCCTTGTGGGTGCTTGGTTAGTGCATGCTGGAATCTGTGGTTTCCTAATATGGTCAAAAAGAAAAAACCCTCCAGTGGGCTGTGCCAAAGTATTTTTTGCTGTCTCACCGGAACGATTTAGTTTCCAGTTCAGTGTTGCTCCATCCGCAGTCCTATTTTCGAGGCTGCCTGGATCCATGCCATATTCAGTATATGGCAGCGTCCGTTACCCACAATGGTTTTCACGAGGCTTCCAAATTGGTCCAAGGTTGGGTAATGATGGCGCACTTGCTGGTGGTGCGTTTGCTCTGCGGTGGGACCAAGCCGCTGAATATTCAAACACTTTCTCCCCCTTTCCGGAAAAGACATAAGCCGCACTCGCAACACTGGCAATTAAAGCATTTATTGAGCAGCTACGGGCAGTCCTGATGTGTTTTGTTCATCCTTGAACTTTATCAAAGGTAAGCCCTGGCAGCAGGAACCGATTACAAACCACAAACGACGATTGCATTTTAAACAATTTCGGCCCTCTAGTGGACACTTCTTCTAAGTGTGGAGTTTTGGAACTTTAAAATATTCCTCTAAAATCAGCCGAAATACGAATTTTGATTTACTCACCTGTTATCAGGAGAGACCTCAGTGCTGCATCTTTCAGCCTAGTACTGATCCTGAAAAGTAATTTTAACCGTACTTACCCGTAACTTGAATTTCCTTCATAGGCTAACATTGACTGGTTTCACTTGGAAATTCTTCTAAGTGTGGAGTTTTGGAACTTTAAAATATTCCTCTAAAATCAGCCGAAATACGAATTCCGATTTACTCACCTGTTATCAGGAGAGACCTCAGTGCTGCATCTTTCAGCCCAGTACTGATCCTGAAAAGTAATTTTAACCATACTTACCGGTAACTTGAATTTCCTTCATAGGCTAACATTGACTGGTTTCACTTGGAAATTCTTCTAAGTTTTGATTTTTGAAACATACAAATATTCCTCTAAAATCAGCCGAAATCCGAATTCTGATTTACTCACCTGTTATCAGGAGAGACCTCAGTGCTGCATCTTTCAGCCCAGTACTGGTCCTGAAAAGTAATTTTAACCGTACTTACCAGTAACTTGAATTTCCTTCCATAGGCTAACATTGACTGGTTTCACTTGGAAATTCTTCTAAGTGTGGAGTTTTGGAACTTTAAAATATTCCTCTAAAATCAGCCGAAATACGAATTCCGATTTACTCACCTGTTATCAGGAGAGACCTCAGTGCTGCATGTTTCAGCCCAGTACTGATCCTCAAAAGTAATTTTAACCGTACTTACCGGTAACTTGAATTTCCTTCATAGGCTAACATTGACTGGTTTCACTTGGAAATTCTTCTAAGTGTGGAGTTTTGGAACTTTATAATATTCCTCTAAAATCAACCAAAGTACGAATTCCAATTTACTCACCTGTTATCAGGAGAGAACCCAGTGCTGCATCTTTTAGCCCAGCACTGACCCTGAAAAGTAATTTTAACCGTACTTACCAGTAACTTATATTTTCTTCCATAGGAATCCTTTGTCTGGTTTTCAGCAGAAAAGTTTCAAAGTGTCGATTTTCACAAACTACAAATATTCCTTAAAAATCGCCTGTATGACTTAAACGCATTCTTTCAACTGTTTACAGGAGATGCACCAGTGCTGGATCCAGGATCCAACAGTGAGTAACAAAAAGTAACGATAACAGTTTTTACCTCCTAAGTGAATTTCCTTCCATAGGATAACATTGGTCATTCTATGAGAAAAAGTTTCTAAGTGTCAACTTTTAAAGTACAATAATATTCCTTAAAAATCACGACTGTAACCAAAACGCTTTTACTCAACTGTTTACAGGAGATGTCCCAGGACTGAATCTAGGATCCAGTCCTGTGGTTAGAAAAGTAATCCATAAAGTAACTAATTGCATTTAACTAGAAATTCACATTGAGCTGAATGTTGCATTGTGTTTGAAAATGTGTTGCCCATTGCAACAACTGTAACTACTGTACTTAAAAGTCTATTGCCTATGTGCAAAGTATTTAAACTAAAGTAATTCATTCTGAGAAAGTATTTTTGTAATGTATAATATAATTACAATGTAATTTAAAAATAAAATATGTAAAAAAAATGTTTTCTAAAAAATTTCGAAATCAGTATGAAAAAAATTTATATAACAATTAATACATTTAAAAATTGTCATTTACAAAACCTTTGAAATTCACTGAAAAAACCGTAGGTTTCAGACATGTTATAGTTACAAATTAGCATTTAAAAAACCTTTGAAATTCACTGAAAAAAACCATAGGTTTTAGGGACGTTATAGTTACAAATTAGCATTTAAAAAACCTTTGAAATTCACAGAAAAAACCATAGGTTTTAGGGACAGTTATAGTTAGTTGGACATTGCACTCGTACAAAACCCGTGAAATTCCCCGTTATAGTTAGTTCAGCTAACTATAACTCGCGCCCCGCAATGCACTGCTGATGACGTCACATATTACATCACTCATGACATGGTCAGTGACATCACTGATGACATCACTGATGTCATCTCAAATGACATCACTGATGACATCATCCACGTGATAATCTGATGCAGCTCTTCACACCCTAATATAACCTTTGATACACCCAATCTAAATTACAGACTGCCATTCGCAAAACCATAGACACTCCAACACCAATAACTACATACCCACTCACTGATTCTTAGGTCTACACACACACATCCACTCACTCACCCGTACAGTCACTCATACTTATGGTCACTCAATACAGGACTATCATATGCACTCTTACTCCTATATAGACACTCAAACACCGCCACTCAACCATAGAGGTACTCACACACCTAGTCAGTCATGCAAATAATTAAACACACTGCCATTTACTCACCTATACAGTTATACACACACCAGCTCACTTAATCATACAAATACTAGCACATTGTTACGCTCTTATACAATCACTGATACAAGCACACACTCATCCATAAGCCACTATCACAATCACTCACTCTCGCTTATAGCTATTTATATACTCCAACACACATATATACTGCCTTTCACATATGTAGTTACTCACACATGTACCACTGGGACATACATTCACTCACTAACACACTCTTACACACACTTACCCACCCATACAGTCTATCACAGATGCACTCTTGAAACCATCCACCCAGTGAATCACCCACTCACACATCTATGCACAGTCGCACACACCCCATCCACACAAACACTCAGGCACCCATACAGATACTCAGACAACAAATCAATAACTCTTATAGACACTCATGTAGCTATTCACAAACACATGCAACCACTTACACAGCAACAGACAGATACAGACATTCACCCAGTTTAGTCACTAACCCATGCATTCAGTAAGATACGGTTAATCACTCACTTATAGAATTAGTCACGCACCTACTAAATCATCCATACAGACACTTATACACCCACTCATTCTTCAATACGCCTTTCCCTATATATATAAAAAATATTTAAACTTTACAGAAACACACAGTCACTGGATGATGTCATCAGTGATGTCATTTGAGATGTCATCAGTGATGTCATCAGTGATGTCACTGACCATGTCATGAGTGATGTAATATGTGACGTCATCAGCAGTGCATTGCGGGGGCGCGTTGGCCTCAGGTGTGCCTCATTAAACAATTTTCACTGTTGCACGCCGGTATCTGTAGTTCAAGTTTCTGCACCATTTACACCCTCCAGTGGGTCCGATTTTACTCACATTGATATGAAGACCATTGAAAGCCCCCATTGAGCTCACGAATGAAACTCTGCCTGTTTTGTTGAAGGGTAACCTGCAGCGCCACATCCACGAAGAGACCATTCTCCCCGAGTGGCCCCCTGGGTTGTTTAAATGGGTGGTGCGTCGCCTCCACGGCCTGGAGCGCGCCGTGTGAAATATCACCCAAAATTGCACCAGCAAGATGAGGCCGCACTCCACTGCAGGTAAGGTATACAACCTTTATTTTCTCGATAACAGGCAGCTTTTCATTCCGTTAGTGTGTCTTCTAGGCTTGACGCGTTTCAAGGATTTTGTTCCTCTCTTCAGAAGCCATGCTTTCAAACCGGCATATTACGTGCACTTCCCACATTACCCTGCGTGCTTCCGTTTATAGTCCTGGCCTAGTGCAGAAACTTGAACTACAGATACCGGCGTGCAACAGTGAAAATTGTTTAATGAGGCACACCTGAGGCCAGGACTATAAACGGAAGCACGCAGGGTAATGTGGGAAGTGCACGTAATATGCCGGTTTGAAAGCATGGCTTCTGAAGAGAGGAACAAAATCCTTGAAACGCGTCAAGCCTAGAAGACACACTAACGGAATGAAAAGCTGCCTGTTATCGAGAAAATAAAGGTTGTATACCTTACCTGCAGTGGAGTGCGGCCTCATCTTCCTGGTGCAATTTTGGGTGATATATATATATATATATATATATATATATATATATATATATATATATATATATATATATATATATATATATATATATATATATATATATATATAAATCAAACCCAGGAAAGAGCGCTCACTCTGAAAGGTTAAATTTGAGACTGAGTTTATTTCAATTGATTACTTGGATATCCGGATCTATATTGAAAATGGAAAAATATGCACCACCTTGTACCGAAAAATCACTGCATGTAACAGCATTCTGTCAGCTAACAGTGCACACTCAAAAGCTCTTAAATGGAGCATCCCATACGGAGAATTTCTGAGAGCCCGTAGATATTGCTCTGAGGGCAATGAGTACGAGAAACGGATTAATGGGATGTACGATAGATTTAAAAGACGAGGATACCCAACGGCTGTCCTGGAGAATGCACGAATGAGAGCTAAGAAACATAAGAGAGAAAATCTATTGATGCCCAAGAAAATGCAGATACTGATTGAACCAAATAAAGAAGTCATCAGATTCATCACGGACTTCAATAGATCTAACAAAGCCGTGAAACAAGCTATTGGTAATCATTGGAATACACTGAAAAAGGACCAGGAGCTTAAACATCTCATATCGGAACATGTAAACATCACATATAGGAAGGTGCCTTCCCTGGGAAACCTGCTTACCCAAAGCAATTTCACCAACAAAAACCCACAAAAAGACAATTGGCTGATGTGTAATGGTTTCTTCAAGTGCCCAAAATGTAAAGCATGTACCTATGCCCGCAACAGGGGGACATAACAACCATACAAGGCACAAAAATGCCTATTAAAGAAGGGATAACATGTGAGACCACCCATGTAGTCTATCTCCTGGAATGCGGAGGCAGCAAACAATATGTGGGCAGCACTATGAATAAACTTAAATTGTGTATTCTGCAATATATACTGGGCATCGTCAATAAAGACTTCACATACGTAATGGCGAAACACATCTGGAAAGATCATAAAGGCCAGTTGGAGAATAATTTCTCTTTCTCCGGCATTGAACATATCCCGATCAAGATCAGGGGAGGCAATAGAGAAGCAGCCCTGAGAAGAGCCAAATCAAAGTGGATAATCAACTTGGGAACTGAGATCCCATGGGGCCTGAATACAGATGCCAAACTATACACATTTTTATAGTATTTCTTATGATTGCCTTTGAATATTCGTGTCACCTTTTTAATCCTCTTTAATCCCCCCTTTTGTCCTGCTTAATATCATCTCTTTTGTCATCTTTTTTGTCATCTTTTTTGCCATCAGTTTTTGACACAATTAAGACATAACATGATTATGTGAGAATAAGCATGTGCACACACATCAGGTACAGGGATGCATATTAAGAGGAACTTGCTCATTTGGGATATGAAGATCAGGGAAATATGGTTTTACATTGTAGTGTCTCTGCGCTAATTGGATAGGAGTAACGTATACCTCAAGCTACATATAGAGGATACCATGATAATATTGATGACATTGTTTTTTATTAGAAATATGAAATCTTTCATGTACTTTTACACAAACATCACATTGAACTTTACATTTATTAGTGCAATAGAGGAGAGTATAGAGGAGAAACATATGGCATTCTTGACTCCTTTGTACTTTACAGGAACAGCACTATGCACTTTCCATTAGTGAGTGCAATATTGGAGTTGGGTATCTTAGGATTTTGCTATATTAGTGCAATGGAGGAGAGCATATAGAAGAAGCATATGGCACTTTGGTTCCTTTGTACTTTACAGGAATAGCACTATGCACTTATTTAGTGAAAGCAATATGGAGTTTGGTATCTTAGTACTCTGCTACAGGAACGTCATGTACCAATTCCTATCACTTGTCTCTCACAGGTGTAGCACATTGCACTTTATAGCTAAACCTATATAGGCATTTTAAAGCTATCAAGGCTCTTTTATTTGTGTTGAATTGTTTACATTTTTGTGCTTTAAATCCCATGTATATCTTATCTTTGAATTTTTATACTAATGTCTATGCTGTTTTACCAAACATTTTTATTAACAGTATATAGTATGAATTTTGGAATTTTGGGATGGTTGAGGTACAATATTTAAACATATAATACTATAAGAAGGCACCTTGCACTTTGTATATATATATATGCAATAGAGCGACAACGTATAGCACTTTTACTTGCCCTATGTATAATACAGAGGATGCACAATGCACTTTATCTCCTTTCATGTTTCTCTTGATGAACTATAAGTTAGCCCTACCCCTGAAATACGATGTCAGATTACCAGGAATTGTAGATGTATTTATTTGTTTGTTCATCATGAATGTCTGATCCATATGTTGCAAAAACAGGTTTGCTTGGAGGCTAAAAATGTAGGTGATGTGCTTTATTTGTGTACTTCACAGTAACCATATTCACCAACTTTTGTAGTGAGGATATACTTTAATCTGAAAAAACTTTATATGTGTCTTCCCCTTTAAGATGCACACAAAGTTTTTAAATGGTGATGGGAAAGGGAGCAGCTGTCCCTTTCAAAATGACACTCTATGCAGTGAAACTTTATGACCCAGTAGAAGGCTAAGGACGAAACGCGTAGGTCTGACTAGGGGTTTACATGCACCTTGCACTTTGCGTATTGACTGCAGAAAAAACAATGGAAGCAGTTGAAGTTTAAATAAACTGCTTCTCTAATGATTCCTGTGTGCCGTCCTTCTGTTTTCGTCCCGGACTACGGAGTTTTCTTAAGCAGGGCGGGTTCCAGGAGCTTCGTCTATATATATATATATATATATATATATATATATATATATATATATATATATATATATATATATATATATATATATATATATATATATATATATATATATATATATATATATATATATATTCAAACACTTTCTCCTCCTTTCCAGGAAAGACATGAGCCGCTACTCGCAACACTGGTAATTAAAGCATTTATTGAGCAGCTACGGGCAGTCCTGACGCGTTTCGTTCATCCTTGAACTTTATCAAAGGTAAGCCCTGGCAGCAGGAACCGATTACAAACCACAAATGACGATTGCATTTTAAACAATTTCGACCCTCTAGTGGACACCCTTGTGGGTGCTTGGTTAGTGCATGCTGGAATCTGTGGTTTCCTAATATGGTCAAAAAGAAAAAACCCTCCAGTGGGCTGTGCCAAAGTATTTTTTGCTGTCTCACTGGAACGATTTAGTTTCCAGTTCAGTGTTGCTCCATCCGCAGTCCTATTTTCGAGGCTGCCTGGATCCATGCCATATTCAGTATATGGCAGCGTCCGTTACCCACAATGGTTTTCACGAGGCTTCCAAATTGGTCCAAGGTTGGGTAATGATGGCGCACTTGCTGGTGGTGCGTTTGCTCTGCGGTGGGACCAAGCCGCTGAATATTCAAACACTTTCTCCCCTTTCCGGAAAAGACATAAGCCGCACTCGCAACACTGGCAATTAAAGCATTTATTGAGCAGCTACGGGCAGTCCTGATGTGTTTTGTTCATCCTTGAACTTTATCAAAGGTAAGCCCTGGCAGCAGGAACCGATTACAAACCACAAACGACGATTGCATTTTAAACAATTTCGGCCCTCTAGTGGACACCCTTGTGGGTGTTTGGTTAGTGCATGCTGGAATCTGTGGTTTCCTAATACGGTCAAAAAGAAAAAACCCTCCAGTGGGCTGTGCCAAAGTATTTTTTGCTGTCTCACCGGAACGATTTAGTTTCCAGTTCAGTGTTGCTCCATCCGCAGTCCTATTTTCGAGGCTGCCTGGATCCATGCCATATTTAGTATATGGCAGTGTCCGTTACCCACAATCGTTTTCACGAGGCTTCCAAATTGGTCCAAGGTTGGGTAATGATGGCGCACTTGCTGGTGGTGCGTTTGCTCTGTGGTGGGACCAAGCCGCTGAATATTCAAACACTTTCTCCCCCTTTCCGGAAAAGACATGAGCCGCACTCGCAACACTGGCAATTAAAGCATTTATTGAGCAGCTATGGGCAGTCCTGGCGCGTTTCGTTCATCCTTGAACTTTATCAAAGGTAAGCCCTGGCAGCAGGAACCGATTACAAACCACAAACGACGATTGCATTTTAAACAATTTCGGCTCCTTCTAGTGCACACCCTTGTGGGTGTTTGGTTAGTGCATGCTGGAATCTGTGGTTTCCTAATACGGTCAAAAAGAAAAACCCTCCAGTCGGCTGTGCCAAAGTATTTTTTGCTGTCTCACCGGAACGATTTAGTTTCCAGTTCAGTGTTGCTCCATCCGCAGTCCTATTTTCGAGGCTGCCTGGATCCATGCCATATTCAGTATATGGCAGCGTCCGTTACCCACAATCGTTTTCACGAGGCTTCCAAATCGGTCCAAGGTTGGGTAATGATGGCGCACTTGCTGGTGGTGCGTTTGCTCTGCGGCGGGACCAAGCCGCTGAATATTCAAACACTTTCTCCCCTTTTCCGGAAAAGACATGAGCTGCACTCGCAACACTGCCAATTAAAGCATTTATTGAGCAGCTACGGGCAGTCCTGACGCGTTTCGTTCATCCTTGAACTTTATCAAAGGTAAGCCCTGGCAGCAGGAACCGATTACAAACCACAAACGACGATTGCATTTTAAACAATTTCGGCCCTCTAGTGGACACCCTTGTGGGTGTTTGGTTAGTGCATGCTGGAATCTGTGGTTTCCTAATACGGTCAAAAAGAAAAAACCCTCCAGTCGGCTGTGCCAAAGTATTTTTTGCTGTCTCACCGGAACGATTTAGTTTCCAGTTCAGTGTTGCTCCATCCGCAGTCCTATTTTCGAGGCTGCCTGGATCCATGCCATATTCAGTATATGGCAGCGTCCGTTACCCACAATCGTTTTCACGAGGCTTCCAAATCGGTCCAAGGTTGGGTAATGATGGCGCACTTGCTGGTGGTGCGTTTGCTCTGCGGCGGGACCAAGCCGCTGAATATTCAAACACTTTCTCCCCCTTTCCGGAAAAGACATGAGCTGCACTCGCAACACTGGCAATTAAAGCATTTATTGAGCAGCTACGGGCAGTCCTGACGCGTTTCGTTCATCCTTGAACTTTATCAAAGGTAAGCCCTGGCAGCAGGAACCGATTACAAACCACAAACGACGATTGCATTTTAAACAATTTCGGCCCTCTAGTGGACACCCTTGTGGGTGTTTGGTTAGTGCATGCTGGAATCTGTGGTTTCCTAATACGGTCAAAAAGAAAAAACCCTCCAGTGGGCTGTGCCAAAGTATTTTTTGCTGTCTCACCGGAACGATTTAGTTTCCAGTTCAGTGTTGCTCCATCCGCAGTCCTATTTTCGAGGCTGCCTGGATCCATGCCATATTCAGCAGGGCGGGTTCCAGGAGCTTCGTCAATATATATATATATATATATATATTCACTGAAAAAACCATAGGTTTTAGGGACGTTATAGTTACAAATTAGCATTTAAAAAACCTTTGAAATTCACTGAAAAAACCATAGGTTTTAGGGACAGTTATAGTTAGTTGGACATTGCACTCGTACAAAACCCGTGAAATTCCCCCGTTATAGTTAGTTCAGCTAACTATAACTCGCGCCCCCGCAATGCACTGCTGATGACGTCACATATTACATCACTCATGACATGGTCAGTGACATCACTGATGACATCTCAAATGACATCACTGATGACATCATCCAGTGACTGTGTGTTTCTGTAAAGTTTAAATATTTTTTATATATATAGGGAAAGGCGTATTGAAGAATGAGTGGGTGTATAAGTGTCTGTATGGATGATTTAGTAGGTGCGTGACTAATTCTATAAGTGAGTGATTAAACGTATCTTACTGAATGCATGGGTTAGTGACTAAACTGGGTGAATGTCTGTATCTGTCTGTTGCTGTGTAAGTGGCTGCATGTGTTTGTGAATAGCTACATGAGTGTCTATAAGAGTTATTGATTTGTTGTCTGAGTATCTGTATGGGTGCCTGAGTGTTTGTGTGGATGGGGTGTGTGCGACTGTGCATAGATGTGTGAGTGGGTGATTCACTGGGTGGATGGTTTCAAGAGTGCATCTGTGATAGACTGTATGGGTGGGTAAGTGTGTGTAAGAGTGTGTTAGTGAGTGAATGTATGTCCCAGTGGTACATGTGTGAGTAACTACATATGTGAAAGGCAGTATATATGTGTGTTGGAGTATATAAATAGCTATAAGCGAGAGTGAGTGATTGTGATAGTGGCTTATGGATGAGTGTGTGCTTGTATCAGTGATTGTATAAGAGCGTAACAATGTGCTAGTATTTGTATGATTAAGTGAGCTGGTGTGTGTATAACTGTATAGGTGAGTAAATGGCAGTGTGTTTAATTATTTGCATGACTGACTAGGTGTGTGAGTACCTCTATGGTTGAGTGGCGGTGTTTGAGTGTCTATATAGGAGTAAGAGTGCATATGATAGTCCTGTATTGAGTGACCATAAGTATGAGTGACTGTACGGGTGAGTGAGTGGATGTGTGTGTGTAGACCTAAGAATCAGTGAGTGGGTATGTAGTTATTGGTGTTGGAGTGTCTATGGTTTTGCGAATGGCAGTCTGTAATTTAGATTGGGTGTATCAAAGGTTATATTAGGGTGTGAAGAGCTGCATCAGATTATCACGTGGGTGATGTCATCAGTGATGTCATTTGAGATGACATCAGTGATGTCATCAGTGATGTCACTGACCATGTCATGAGTGATGTAATATGTGACGTCATCAGCAGTGCATTGCGGGGGCGCAAGTTATAGTTAGCTGAACTAACTATAACGGGGGAATTTCACGGGTTTTGTACGAGTGCAATGTCCAACTAACTATAACTGTCCCTAAAACCTATGGTTTTTTCTGTGAATTTCAAAGGTTTTTTAAATGCTAATTTGTAACTATAACGTCCCTAAAACCTATGGTTTTTTCAGTGAATTTCAAAGGTTTTTTAAATGCTAATTTGTAACTATAACATGTCTGAAACCTACGGTTTTTTCAGTGAATTTCAAAGGTTTTGTAAATGACAATTTTTAAATGTATTAATTGTTATATACATTTTTTTCATACTGATTTCGAAATTTTTTAGAAAACATTTTTTTTACATATTTTATTTTTTAAATTACATTGTAATTATATTATACATTACAAAAAATACTTTCTCAGAATGAATTACTTTAGTTTAAATACTTTGCACATAGGCAATAGACTTTTAAGTACAGTAGTTACAGTTGTTGCAATGGGCAACACATTTTCAAACACAATGCAACATTCAGCTCAATGTGAATTTCTAGTTAAATGCAATTAGTTACTTTATGGATTACTTTTCTAACCACAGGACTGGATCCTAGATTCAGTCCTGGGACATCTCCTGTAAACAGTTGAGTAAAAGCGTTTTGGTTACAGTCGTGATTTTTAAGGAATATTATTGTACTTTAAAAGTTGACACTTAGAAACTTTTTCTCATAGAATGACCAATGTTATCCTATGGAAGGAAATTCACTTAGGAGGTAAAAACTGTTATCGTTACTTTTTGTTACTCACTGTTGGATCCTGGATCCAGCACTGGTGCATCTCCTGTAAACAGTTGAAAGAATGCGTTTAAGTCATACAGGCGATTTTTAAGGAATATTTGTAGTTTGTGAAAATCGACACTTTGAAACTTTTCTGCTGAAAACCAGACAAAGGATTCCTATGGAAGAAAATATAAGTTACTGGTAAGTACGGTTAAAATTACTTTTCAGGGTCAGTGCTGGGCTAAAAGATGCAGCACTGGGTTCTCTCCTGATAACAGGTGAGTAAATTGGAATTCGTACTTTGGTTGATTTTAGAGGAATATTATAAAGTTCCAAAACTCCACACTTAGAAGAATTTCCAAGTGAAACCAGTCAATGTTAGCCTATGAAGGAAATTCAAGTTACCGGTAAGTACGGTTAAAATTAATTTTGAGGATCAGTACTGGGCTGAAAGATGCAGCACTGAGGTCTCTCCTGATAACAGGTGAGTAAATCAGAATTCGGATTTCGGCTGATTTTAGAGGAATATTTTAAAGTTCCAAAAATCAACACTTAGAATCTTTTTCAGCAAAAAGCAGGCAATGATATCCTATGGAAGGAAATTCAAGTTACCGGTAAGTACGGTTAAAATTACTTTTGAGGATCAGTACTGGGCTGAAACATGCAGCACTGAGGTCTCTCCTGATAACAGGTGAGTAAATCGGAATTCGTATTTCGGCTGATTTTAGAGGAATATTTTAAAGTTCCAAAACTCCACACTTAGAAGAATTTCCAAGTGAAACCAGTCAATGTTAGCCTATGGAAGGAAATTCAAGTTACTGGTAAGTACGGTTAAAATTACTTTTCAGGACCAGTACTGGGCTGAAAGATGCAGCACTGAGGTCTCTCCTGATAACAGGTGAGTAAATCAGAATTCGGATTTCGGCTGATTTTAGAGGAATATTTGTATGTTTCAAAAATCAAAACTTAGAAGAATTTCCAAGTGAAACCAGTCAATGTTAGCCTATGAAGGAAATTCAAGTTACCGGTAAGTACGGTTAAAATTACTTTTCAGGATCAGTACTGGGCTGAAAGATGCAGCACTGAGGTCTCTCCTGATAACAGGTGAGTAAATCGGAATTCGTATTTCGGCTGATTTTAGAGGAATATTTTAAAGTTCCAAAACTCCACACTTAGAAGAATTTCCAAGTGAAACCAGTCAATGTTAGCCTATGAAGGAAATTCAAGTTACGGGTAAGTACGGTTAAAATTACTTTTCAGGATCAGTACTAGGCTGAAAGATGCAGCACTGAGGTCTCTCCTGATAACAGGTGAGTAAATCAAAATTCGTATTTCGGCTGATTTTAGAGGAATATTTTAAAGTTCCAAAACTCCACACTTAGAAGAATTTCCAAGTGAAACCAGTCAATGTTAGCCTATGAAGGAAATTCAAGTTACTGGTAAGTACGGTTAAAATTACTTTTCAGGACCAGTACTGGGCTGAAAGATGCAGCACTGAGGTCTCTCCTGATAACAGGTGAGTAAATCAGAATTCGGATTTCGGCTGATTTTAGAGGAATATTTGTATGTTTCAAAAATCAACACTTAGAAACTTTTTCAGCAAAAAGCAGTCAATGATATCCTATGGAAGGAAATTCAAGTTACTGGTAAGTACGGTTAAAATTACTTTTGAGGATCAGTACTGGGCTGAAAGATGCAGCACTGAGGTCTCTCCTGATAACAGGTGAGTAAATCGGAATTCGTATTTTGGCTGATTTTAGAGGAATATTTTAAAGTTCCAAAACTCCACACTTAGAAGAATTTCCAAGTGATACCAGTCAATGTTAGCCTATGAAGGAAATTCAAGTTACTGGTAAGTACGGTTAAAATTACTTTTCAGGATCATTACTGGGCTGAAAGATGCAGCACTGAGGTCTCTCCTGATAACAGGTGAGTAAATCGGAATTCGGATTTCGGCTGATTTTAGAGGAATATTTGCACAATGGTGAAGGGAGGGGGCGGGGCCTGAGGTGACATCTGTGCAAACGCGCCCCGTGGTGCGTTTTAAGTTGGGGGATTAAGTCCCCTTGAATCCTGAGGGTCCCTAGGGGCCAACTAGCCCACCAGGAACCTCCAATATGCGCTAGGGGCTGCGTTGCAGAGACGTGTAGAGAGGCCACACCCCTTTTACACCTCTCTGCAACGCAGCTCTGTGGCGCTTTCTGGATGTACCTGTTGGGCTAGTTGGCCCCCAGGGACCCTCAGGATTGAAGGGATTTAATTCCCCATCTTAAAACGCGCCACGGGGCCTGTTTGCACACATGTCACCTGAAGCCCCGCCCCTCCCTTCACCACTGTGCAAACGCGCCCCGTGGCGCGTTTTAAGTTGGGGGATTAAGTCCCCTTGAATCCTGAGGGTCCCCGGAGTCCAACTAGCCCACCATATACCTCCAAAAAGCGCCACAGAGCTGCGTTGCAGAGAGGTGTAAAAGGGGTGTGGCCTCTCTACACGTCTCTGCAAGGCAGCTCCCTGGGCATACTGGAGGTTCCTGGTGGGCTAGTTGGCCCCCAGGGACCCCAGTATTCAAGGGGAATTTGTTCCCCTCTGCAAACGCGCCAGGGGCGCGTTTGCAGAGTGGTGAAGGAAGGGGGCGGGGCCTGCGGGCCCGATCCTTTTTTCTATTTTTGGGCCCTGGGGACCCCATCCCCCAGGGCCTTACCCCTTTTATTAATTTTTCCCCAAAAAATAAAAAACAGGAAGGGGGCCGCGTGGCCCCCCTTCCCTGGGCCTGTATTGGCCCCGGGGACCCCATCCCCCGGGGCATGGCCTCTATATTTATTATTTTGAGGGGGGCAGCGTGGCCCCCCTCCTCTGGCCATTTTAAGGCCCCGGGGACCCCATCCCCGGGGCCGGCCTTTCCATTTAAAAAAAAATAAAATGTTTTCTCTTTTTTGGGGAGGGGGCTGCCCCGGGGACCCCATCCCCCGGGGCTGGCCCTCTCCGTTGGGGACTGTGGGGGTCCCCAATCCCCCACAGTCCCGCCGGCTCCCCACGTCCCTTGGGAGCCGGCATTAGCTAGTCCCACATGGGGAGCAGCTGACATGCTGCTCCCCATGTGGAAAGCAATCGCTTTGGATATTGGAAGAGAGAGCAGGTTTCCCTGCTCTCTCTTCCAATATCCAAGCAGTTTGCTATGGTAGGACGGGAGCCGCGAGGCTCCCGTCCTGCCATAGCAAACTACAGTGTCCCGGGGAAGGCACCCGGGACACTGCAGGAGCCGGCCCTGGGGGTGGTGGTCCCCAGGGCCATCAAGGGCTCCAGGAGGGGGCCGCGCGGCCCCCCTCCCATTCAGTACACAGCCCCGGGAGGTGGTGGTCCCCGGGGCTCTGGGGTCCGTGAACGGACCCCCATATTAAAATGTTTAGTGCCCCGGGGAGGTGGCGGTCCTCGGGCGTGTGGGGGCTGGAGCCCCCCCACACTGGTTTTATTTCTAATTAAAAAAGCCCCGGGAGGTGGTGGTCCCCGGGGCTGCGGGAGGGCTCAGAGCCCTCCCGCACCATTTTTCAAAAAGCCCCGGGGGGTGGCGGTCCCCGGGCTTGGGGGCCCTTTGAGGCCCCCCACACATTAAATTATTCCCCCCACCATGCCCCCGGGACTTGGGCCACCCGGGGGCCAGTGACATCGAAGCGCGGGAGACCGCGCTCGTTTTTTTTCGGCAGGATTCGCGCACCCTGAGCGCATCCTGCCGATTTTTTTTTTTAATTTTTTATTTTTTTTTGCCCAGGGGGTCCTTGTGGGACCCCCTGAGCAAACCTAGGGGTCAGGGTGTTTCTACCCTGCCCCCTTTGTGCGCTTTGCGCACTTGTTTCTGTCCCTCGGTTCTACCGAGGGATAAAATGGCTGCCAACATTTCCTGAATCGGAATGTTGACAGCCAGCTGACAGCCAATTAACATGCAGCTCGTGATCGGGACGGTGCGCGCAGGGTGCGCTGAGGGTACGCGGACCCTACTCGGCCATAGATATCACTAACTTTTTACTTTTCATTTTCTCAGCAACTACTGAACGGATTTACACCATTTAACAAAAGGGTTCTTTCTGAACCAAGAACTACCTCTTTGCCAAATTTGGTGTAATTCCGTTCAGCAGTTCGGGCTGTAGCCGTGTCTAAAGTTTCCTATGGAAAAGTGCATGGGGAAAACGCGTTTTGGGACCCCCTTTTTTCTCGGCCCCCGCTTGACGAATCCCCAGAGACTTTCAGGGTAGGAGCGGACCGGAGCGGGCCACAAAGTTTGAAAATTTCGCGAAGATACGTCAACCGGCAAGAGAGTTATTTCAAATAGAATGTCGCGGATTTCCTATGGATAATAGGTTGTAACTATAACTATCTACTGGCGACCGCCAGTAGATAATATAAATATATATATATATATTCACTGAAAAAACCATAGGTTTCGGGGACGTTATAGTTAGTTGGACATTTCACTCATACAAAACCATAGAAATTCCACCGTTATAGTTAGTTCAGCTAACTATAACTCGCGCCCCGCAATGCACTGCTGATGACGTCACATATTACATCATTCATGACATGGTCAGTGACATCACTGATGACATCGCTGATGACATCATCCAGTGAATGTGGTTTTCTTTAAAATTTAAATATGTATTACATATATATACCAAGATGTATTGAAGAATGAATGGATGTATAAGTGTCTAGATGGAGGATTTAGTAGGTGTGTGACTGACTGTTTAAGTGAATGATTAAATGTATCTTACTGAATACATGGGTTAGTGTCTAAGGTGTGTGAATGTCTGTATCACTCTGTCTGTTGTTGTGTAAGCTGCTGCATCGGTTGGTCAGTAGCTACATGAATGTCTATATGGGTTATTGATTCGTTGCCTGCGTATTTGTATAGGAGACTGAGTGTGTTTGTGCTTGGGTGGGGGGTGTGTGACTCTGTGCATAGATGTGTGAGTGGTTGATTGACAGGGTGTATGAGTTTAAGAGTGCATGTAGAAACAGTTGTATGGGTGGGTAAGTGTGTGTATGGGCGTCTTGGTGAGGGAATCGATGTCTCAGTGCACATGTCCAGCTAAGTACATATATAAAAGGCAGTGTATGTGAGAGTTGGTGTATAGAAATGACTATACGTGAGAGTCAGTGATTGTGAGAGTGGCTGTATGTATGAGTGTATACTTGTATTAGTGATTATATAGAGACTAAGTATGCGTTACTATCTGTATGAATAAATGAGGTGGTGTGTGTATAACTGTGTAGGTGTGTAAATGGAACTGTGATTGATTCTTTGCATGAGCGACTAGGATGAGTACATAACTGACTAGGATGAGTGCTGGTGTGTCAATGTCTAAATAAGAGTGCATTTGATAGTGTTCTATTGATCAGTGACTGCATGTATGAGTGATTGTATGGGTGAATGGGTAGATGTGTGTGTAGACCTAGGAATCACTGAGTGGGTATGTAGCAACTGGTATTAGTGTGTCAATGGTATCGAAAATGGTAGTCTGTATTTTACAGTGAGTGTATCAAAGGTTATATTAGTGTGTGAGGAGGTGCATCAGATTGTCACATGGATGATGTCATCAGTGATGTCATCATTGATGTCATTTGAGATGTCATCAGTGATGTCATCAGTGATGTCACTGACCATGTCATGAATGATGTAATATGTGACGTCATCAGCAGTGCATTGCGGGGGCACGAGTTATAGTTAGCTGAACTAACTATAACAGTGGAATTTCTATGGTTTTGTATGAGTGAAATGTCCAACTAACTATAACGTCCCTGAAACCTATGGTTTTTTCAGTGAATTTCAAAGGTTTTTTGTAAATGCCAATTTCTAACTATAACGTGCCTGAAACCTATGGTTTTTTCAGTGAATTTCAAAGGTTTTTAAATACTAATTTCTATCTATAACGTCCCTGAAACCTATGGTTTTTTCAGTGAATTTCAATGTTTTTTTTAATGCTAACTTCAAATTATAATGTTCATTTAACCTATAGTTTTTTCCGACACCCAAGAAGGACACAACACCCACTGCCACAACCCTCAGGACCTCCCCCCCGTACCACCCCTCTCCCTACTGTAATTTTTTTTATTTGTTATTTAAACTATAAAACTATATAATGTCTTCTTGTTTTTTAAATATTAAACAACTACATACAGTATGAAAGGGAGCCCAGCCCAGAGCCACATCTGAAGACCAACACATGTCATAGACCTACTGATCAAGCAGCTCCGACACCCAAGAACGCCACAACACCCACCACCACACCCAGGACCCCCCCTACCACCGAGGCAGCGCAGAACAAGACAGCGAACTTTCCAAAAACGACATGGCCCCTCAGCCACATAATAGCTGAATATTGGGACAGGTGTGAACAAACTATATATGTGAAGGAAGCAATTCACCCATGTTTAACAATGCACACAATGCAAAGTGTAGCGGTGATGTGCTGGACACATCTCAGTATGCAGAACACACACCTCTCCATGTGTACAAATACTACTGGTGCTTGTAGTGTTGTGGAGAGTGGACCCAACCATGTTACGTCAAACACTAGGGAAGATCTCAGTCATGTAGCTGTGTCGTCCCCCCCTGTAAGCATAAGCGTAACCGGAGTGGGCTGGTCCGACGTACACCACTTCAGCGTAGGAGTGTGAATAAATAGGCCGGAGCTCTGGGCGTGGTTCACTTGTGGGAAGGCCAAAGTGTCTGCCAGGGCGGCGCCCCTCACCCTGCCACGAGGCCGCCAACATGACCGCCAGCCTCCTCAGCCGATCGCTAGCTTCCGCCACACAGGCCCCCAGCGGCACAGCACCGTGGACTTATGTCTGTACAAACTACTGCCTTCGATATACACTGCGGACAGCAAGGCTCACAATTCAGATCGAGTCGCTATTGCAGATGACGCAGTCCAGTAGGCAAGAGACATTGCTGAAGTCAACAACACATGGCTGTGGGCCCTTCCTGACCGCTGCCTCCGGCCTACACTGCGGTCAGTAGGGCTCACAATTCAGATGGAGTCGAGATTGTAGATGACGCAGTCCAGTAGGCAAGAGACATTGCTCAAGTCAACAACATGTGCATGTGGGCCCTTCCTCACCGCTGCCTACTGCCTCCACTGCGGTGAGTAGGGCTCACAATTCAGAGCGACTCGCGATTGCAGATGACGCAGTCCAGTAGTCAACAGACATTGCTACCAGTGTGGCCAGCCCGGACCACGCATCATCGCTGACTGCGCACACGCTAAATCCTTCAAGTACCACTAACTCTGTGCAGCTCAAGTCAACGCCACGTGGCTGTGGGCCGTTGATGACCGCTGCCTCCGGCCTAAAATGCGGTTAGCAGGGCTAACAATTCAAGATTAGTGCCGATGCAAATTGTGTAAGAGAGTATAATCGGTTAAGAAGACTGTATGCTCCCAATCTGTGCAGCTCAAGTCAACGTCACATGGCTGTGGACCCTTGCTGACCACTACCTCTGGCCTACACTGTGGTTATCAGGGCTCACAATTAAAATTTTGTCTTGATTCATTAATTACAGAGTCCAGTAGGCAAGTAACTATCACAGGCCTAAAATCTACATAATATCCTTTTAGTATCCTTGCTTCAAGAACTTTTTTTATATCAGTTATAGCTTTAGTACAATCACCAAATTCATCTTCAAGTGCAAACGAACACTCATTAGCAGTCTACACTGCGGGCAGCAGAGCTCGCAATTCGAATTTTGGACACGTGGTGCTACTAACCCTGTTCAACACAAGCCGCGACACGTGGTGCCACTAACCCTGTTCAACACAAGCCGGCGACACGTGGTGCCACTAACCCTGTTCAACACAAGCCGATCCCACATGTGGAACTGTGTCCTGAGTCCTGAATGGCAGTGACCCCAAGTCCGTGGCAGCGACCACAGCACCAGACTCCCTTCGATCAGTGAGGCATATTTCCATATGCAAGGCCGGCGACACGTGGTGCCACTAACCCTGTACAACACAAGGCGCGACACGTGGTGCCACTAACCCTGTTCAACACAAGCCGATCCCACATGTGGAACTGTGTCCTGACTCCTGAATGGCAGTGACCCCAACTTCGTGGCAGCGACCACAGCACCAGACTCCCTTCGATTAGTGAGGCGTATTTGCATATGGAAGGCCGGCGACACGTGGTGCCACTGAACCTAAACTACGCAGGCCGGTGGGGCCACCAACCTATGCACGTTGCTGTGGGCCCTTGCTCACCGCTACCTCTGGCCTACACTGCGGTCAGCAGGGCTCACAATTCAGATACAGTCGTGATTGCAGATGACGCAGTCCAATAGGCAAGAGACGTTGCCCCCAGTGCGGTCCGTCTGTACCAAGCAGCATCACAGGCTCATACATTCTCAATGCTTCTGGTGCCACTAACTGTGCACCTCAACTCAATGCCACATGGCTATGGGCCCTTGCTGACCGCTACCTCTGACCTACACTGCGGTCATCAGGGCTCACAATTAAAACTAAGTCTTGATTCATTAATTACAGAGTCCAGTAGGCAAGTAACTATCACAGGCCTAAAACATACATAATATCCTTTTAGTATCCTTACTTCAAGAACTTTTTTTATATCAGTTATAGCTTTAGTACAATCACCAAATTCATCTTCAAGTGCAAACTCATTAGCAGTCTACACTGCGGGCAGCAGAGCTCGCAATTCTAATTTTGGACACGTGGTGCCACTAACCCTGTTCAACACAAGCCATGACACTTGGTGCCACTAACCCTGTTCAACACAAGCCGGCGACACGTGGTGCCACTAACCCTGTTCAACACAAGCCGATCCCACATGTGGAACTGTGTCCTGATTCCTGAATGGCAGTGACCCCAAGTCCGTGGCAGCGACCACAGCACCAGACTCCCTTTGATCAGTGAGGCATATTTCCATATGCAAGGCTGGTGACACGTGGTGCCACTAACCCTGTACAACACAAGGCGCGACACGTGGTGCCACTAACCCTGTTCAATACAAGCCGATCCCACATGTGGAACGACCACAGCACCAGACTCCCTTCGATCAGTGAGGCATATTTCCATATGCAAGGCTGGCGACACGTGGTGCCACTAACCCTGTACAACACAAGGCGCGACACGTGGTGCCACTAACCCTGTTCAATACAAACCGATCACACATGTGGAACTGTGTCCTGAGCCCTGAATTGCAGTGACCCCAACTTCGTGGCAGCGACCACAGCACCAGACTCCCTTCAGTTTTATTTGTAGTTGTTTTGTTTAAATAAAATGTTTTATATGTAAATCTATACATGACTAAGATTCTTGTTTGTCCAACCGCACACGGACAATTCCGGGCCCAAGAAGGTTGTTGGGGGTATGTTGCTAATGTGGGAAGAGGGTGTGTTACCTGCTGATGTGGGGACAGGCAGCGTAAAAGGGGTAGCTCTCACAGAAAGAACTCCGGTATGTTTTCAGAAATGCCTCGTACAGATGCAGCTGACGGACTGAATCACAAAATGGCTTTTCAATGCTTATGTAGTGTGACTTATGAACAGTTCGCACCCAGGCTCGCAGAGGGAAAACTGCGGCCCGTCCGCTCGACTCACAGACGCAGTACTACGAGCTGTCCGCTCCCAAAGGAACAGCAGCGTAGTAGCTCGCAGAGGTAGAGGCACAGCAGCGTACTAGCTCGCAAAGGTAGACAGCTGCGAGCCGACGGACTGGCTTCTAATGGCATAGCTGTGAAGTGGTGATGTTGGGCAGAGGGAGCGTGAAAGGGTTATCTCGCACAGACAGAGCTCCGGTATATTAAATTGCCCCCGGGACCTTTCTTTAATAATTTCACTCGATGCGAGAAAGCGCGCTTTCTGGACCAAGACCTTTTTCCCTACCAAATTTGGCGTAATTCCATTCAGCAGTTTGATCTGTAGCCTTGTCTAAAGTTTCCTATGGAAAATCCATTGAGAAAACACGTTTTCACCCCCCCACATAGCTACCTGTCGCAGGCGTACTCGCTGTTGGTGTGCAGGTCAGTGGTCTAGTTGTCAACATGTCACGGCCACTCCCTGAGGGCAGGTTTGCACACACACCACACCCATCCGGCACATGCGTCACAGCCATGTGACCACACAAATATAATGGATCGACAACGTCACATCCTTTATTGCCGGTGGTGACTGGATGGCGGACGCTCCACGGGTCTCAATAATAAAGAGTCCATGAAAACTTGCGCAAAGGGTTAGTCGCACCCTGAGCTGTATGGCCGTCAGGGGCCTACTACCACGTGGCGCAGACTTGAGTTGCACAGGGTTACTGCCACCCGAAGCTGATGTGGCCGTCAGGGGCCTACCACCACGTGGCGCGGACTTGAGTTACACAGGGTTAGTGCCACCCGAAGATGATGTGGCCATCAGGGGCCTACCACCACGTGGCGCGGACTTGAGTTGCACAGGGTTAGTGCCACCCGAAGCTGATGTGGCCGTCAGGGGCCTACCACCACGTGGCGCGGACTTGAGTTGCAGAGGGTTAGTGCCACCCGAAGCTGATGTGGCTGTCAGGGGCCTACCACCACGTGGCGCAGACTTGAGTTGCACAGGCTTAGTCGCACCCTAAGTTGTATGGCCGTCAGCGGCCTACCACCATGTGGCGCTGACTTGCATTGCACAGGGTTAGTGGCACCAAAACCTGATGTGGTCTCCGCCATTGATGACTCAGGACTCAGCGACATGTGTGGGATCTGCTGGGCCGCGGAGCGGGTCCACATAATGTCCACCAAGCCATGGTGGTGGGACCGGGCCCTGGAGATTTCACGGGCACGTGGAGTGCCCACTGGTAGACACTCCGTGGCAGCAGGTAATTATTTGGTCATGGATGCGCAGGGGTGTCTCTCTCTCTCTCTCTCTCTCTCACTTCCCTCTCTTCACTCTCTCTCTCTCTCTCTCACTCTCTTCCTTCCTTTCCTTCTATCTCTCTCACTCTCTCTCCCTTCTCCCTTTCTCACTCCCTTTCTTTCCTTCCCTCTCTTTTTCTCTCTGGCTTTTTTTTCCTTCTCTCTTTCTCTGTGTCTCACTCCTTTGATATGCCCATTACACACGTCCTTATTTTGTGCTTTATTTTCCAGGCTGTGTCGTCGACATTAATGGACCCGACAGGAGTCTTCCGCCTTGTTGTTTTGTGTTCAGTTTGTTAAATTTAGTTTATACTCTATATGTACGGAAAAATAAAGTTTTGAAGAAAAAAAATAACTTCAATAAAGTTTTTGGTTGTTACTTAAGTGCTGTGTGACTCTTTCTCGTTCTTATTACTGTTATTTAGTGGTGTCCACCATGGTGTTAAATTTTGGGGCAGTTATCGCGGGAATACTGGTGATGTCTGCAGTTTGCACCAGCTTCTGAATAGTGTGTTAGATTTATCTCAACTTTAGTTGCATTAAAGTGCTGATAATGAGATGCAGAGTAGGCGTTCCCGTGCAAAAACACACGAGCTGCACCTTTGCGATTTATTCTAAATACTAAAATCCTGTATTGAATTGCACTGTGGTAGTGAGTGCATTTACAGTGTACACACAAAATAAATGAAGAAATCTCATTGTATTTATATTGATTGGGAATAGTGGGTCAGGTGCTGAATCTTGACGGGATACACTGCCCAGTTCGTTTATTTTTCTGTACAAGAAAAACCACATCACAACTTTCACAACGAAAGGCAAAAACTGCGATGCGAAACAAATTCCGGCGATAAGCCGCGTTAGCACCAGGGATTTTACACCTGCTTTCTGCTGGTGTTAAGCAGGACGACTACCTGCAGCATGAAAGGGAACACAGCCAAGAGCCACACCGGAACATCCACAGGTGCCATAGAGTCAATGAGCATGATACACGGATACCCGTGAGGACCACAACACTCATCGCAACAACCCCAGGACCGCCAACGCCCCTGAACCCGCATCTGAGCAAGTGTCTCCGTGTGGTCATTGTGTTAGCATGATGGGCACGGGCCCTGCAACATCACAGTGTGCTGTCTTCAGCGGACGTTACCATGTCACCTCAGCGTTGGCAGTGAGCCTGGACATGTAGCTACGCACGCATCCTCCTGCATGCACAAGCGGCATGTGCTGGTCCGGCGTACACAGGTCAGCGCAGGGGTGTGCCTATCTGGCAAGGGGAACGGGGTGTCTCGGACATGTCCATGTGCAAGAAGTGCGGTAAGTGTGTCCCTGTGTTCTGGTGTGGCTGCCACAAGGGCCGCAGCAGTCGATGTTGTAAAGTGTCATGCACCACCTCCAAACGGCAGTGTCACGGTGTGATTGGAATGCCGCAGGACATGCGCGAATAGGCATTACAATGGTGTGCCGTAGGAGTGCACGGGATACAACAGCGCAGCGCACAAAAGTGTGGGGGCTCGTGGAAGGGAGGAGCAGCTGTTTGGCAATGTAACACACAGTGAACCCGCCCATGTGCCACGTGCTGGGCATCTCATCCATGATGACCAGGGACGTATACATCCCACAACACCCACGACCGGCCTTTGTACACATCCTGTATGAATGCAGCTGGAGAAGTTACTGTAGGGATGAAAGGTTCTTTGTCTGAGCTATCTTGCGCTAACACATCTGCTGCTCCGAGAAGGAACTTGCAAGTGGCCAGCCCCCCCTGACAGATACGATAATATTTGCATCCATCTTGCACACTACGCACTGCCCGATTTGAGAACAACGAGTACACATCCCATACTCAAAAGTCCTTCATCGTAGTTAGCGTGCGTGAAATGGCCTTCACACGTACTCCCACCACACCCCTGCCCTGCACCCATTGCACACAGACCCAGCTCATTGCACCAAGCTGTGCCATTTCATCCACAAGACTGGCACACGGCAAGCCAGTGCAGCTACAAGCAGAGCCACTGACGCAATGGCAGGGCATCCCGAACACATGGTCGACTCCATTCATGTCCACCTATACCTTGCACGTCTTCTGCATGTCCTGTGTGCACTGCCTTTGGCAGTGCTGTGGATCACTCACCGGCTGAGCTTCCACATTGGGGACGTCACCTGCGTTCAACCTGTATTGCAATGTCGCACGTGCCTATCCGAGTGGTGCATGGACGTGTGCCTCTCCAACGTGTGCGTAGCTGACATGGATTACGACAGGTGTGTGCGCCCCCTGTTGGCCCACGACCAGGAGTGTCATGGTGATCAAGTTTATGGCATGCATGGATGTTTGGCATGCATGTTGGGAACTGGGCCTGGGACATTGCACGTGTCGTAGTATGAAGTGAGCAAATTGACCCACTTCCCGATTCTGCTTTGGTGCACATTGGGTACAGTGGTTGGAGTCAGCACATCTGTCCCGGTCAGCTGATGGATTACGTCGATGACATGCCAAATATTGTGGCAACCATCACTCATTAGAGATAGTGGCTTACGCAGCTGCACTCGCGTTCATGGCCTAGTGACAAGGTACCTGCAACCACGACTCGATGTGCCACATTGCACGTGTCCCGCCGCATCATTGCACGTTGTGCATCTGGTCACATGTCCCAAGACGACAGTGGACATGGCTGCATTGGTGTCGACTCATGTCCGAGGCGCGGACAACCATCGCTGCTTGACACTGACGTGTGTTGGTGATGGACTACCCCGAGGTGAACATGGACGTTTTCCTACGTTCCTTATTCAGGCACGCTGCTGCATTTGTCTGCATATCGTGGCACTACTCTTGGCCGTACTGACACGTACTTTTTTTTATAAAGTTTCCACATTTTCACTTGTCTCCAAATGTGTTGCGTCTTCATTTGTATGCCAATGTGTGTGTGTCACGGACTCTCTGGCTGCCTGCCATATGTGAATTGCTACCCCATCCGGACTGTGTGTTTGTACTTATGCGTTCTCATGTGCCTGTTTCGTACTGACGCTTTTGGACGTTTATCCGCCACAGGCGAGTGCATTTGTGTCCTGTGTTCGATTGTGCGAATGTTTGTGTTTGGACAACATTGTTTTGGATGTTGGTGTGCTCTGCTTCCTATGTGTGTGTGCTGCATTCTGTGTGAGATGTCCCTTCATGTGAGGTATTGTTCACCCTTCTCCCTTTCAGGCAGTGTGGTTTTCACTTCTGTGCTTGTTCAGTGGTGTGATGTTGGCGGGTTGTGTGACTTGTGCTCCTTGTTGGTGTGTTTCTTTTTAGCCATGGTTTGTCTGTAGTTGTGCTGTACTTAATTGTGCATGTGTGCCATTGTGCCCATCTCCCCCTGTCCCCCCACTCCCTGCTTGTTCCTCTTCCTGGTGCTGTTGTGTCTGTAACTTTGTTACTCCACACATAAATACATGTAAAGAACAAATTAGAATAGTTCCTTGATTATTTTAGATTGCAAAACTTCTCTCTATTGGTTATTTTTGAATTTTCCATATAAATAGTTTTTTTAATATTCAAGGACACCTAGAAGTCAGAAGTGCAACGTATTCTATCAACACACTTTCTAGAACATTCTACAACACGTGCAGGTTAAAAGTTCATCAATTTTTTTAAACCTAAGGATATTTTTTTGCAACATTTTCTCGAACATTTAACGGCACGTGCAGGTTAAAAGTTCGCGATTGTTTTAAGTTCGAACAGTGCCTTCCAAATGCGAGTAGCATGTGTGGTTGAGTTGACCAAATTTTATCCTATCATATGTACTCCACGTTTAAACTGCTTTTTCTTAACCAATCACAAAGATGCTTTCCCAAAAAACGAATGTGCACCCTACCTTTAAAAAACAATGCTTTTCATCTCCCAATAAGTTATCGTTTTGAATGAGAAAAAAAAGTAGTTCCCCACCTTTAAACATATCTCTTATTCTACGAACGGACTGCATGAGCTACAGACATCTATCCATACTTCCCAGCCATACCTTCAAAATGCTAGTGTGGATCATAGGACATAGCTATGTTTTCTGGTGCAAGAGGTATGCAGAACAGAGACGTATTGACTTAGACCTAGGTTTACAAAATGTGGACATTAAATGGTTTGGACAGAGAGGATTGAAGTGGCACCAATTGTTGCCTTTGGTTAAAACCTGTTTGCATCTCCAACACCCTGACCTCATGATTGTGCACTGTGGTGGAAACGACCTAGGCACATTGACTGGTGTAGGTTTGGAAATGCTAATGAAAGACACCTTTCGACAATTGATGTTGCTTTTGCCTCAAACTGTCTTTGTATATTCCAATATATGCCAAAGACAGAAGTGGAAATGGTCAAACCAATTTTGTCCTCAGATTGAAAAATCTAGGAAGAATGTCAACAAAGCTGTGTCTGCATACCTCAGAGACCATAGAATGGGGTCGATCTACAACAACAACATACATTTTGATATGGCTGATATCTACAGAAGTGATGGAGTACACTTAACAGGTCAGGGAAATCGAGTTTTTCTGAATAACCTGAAGCTGTGCATCCGCACTTATATGTAGCTCCAACTAATAAACACAAGGGCTCTTTTTAGAGCCGCCTTATATTCCCAATATTGGTTCGCAGAGTGACAGCTGCAATCCGGCTAGCACAGGGAGACCTGCGGGCCGTCCGGCAGGCTCGCAGAGGAACAGCTGCGGCCCGTCGGCTCGGCTCGCACAGGGAGAGCTACGGGCCGTCGGCTCGCAAATGCACACCAGCGTGCTAGCTCGCAGAGGGAGAGCTCGGGTCTAACTCGCAAGGGGACACCAACGGGCCAACGGCCCTGCTAGCAGAGACACACCTATCACCTAACGGACTGGCTCGCACATGTACAGATAGGGACACGACAGCTCGCAGACACAGAGCTGCGAACCGACGGACTGGTACTGTTTTATGCTTTAGGGTAGTACAGTGGTGTTTGTGTACTGTAGGGTGTTCGTGCTGGAGGTAGCGTTTTAGGGTTTAAGGTAGTGCACTGCTGTTTGGGTAGTGTAAGAATCGTGCTGGAGGTAGTGTTTTAGAGTTTACGACAATGCAGTAATGTTTGGGTAGTGTAAGGGGTCATGCTGGGAGTACTGTTTTGGGGTTTATGGTAGTGCAGTGGTGTTTGTGTAGTGTAGGGGGTCATGCTGGGAGTAGTGTTTTAGGCTTTACAGCAGTGCAGTGGTGTTTGGGTAGTGTAGGGTGTCATGCTGGGAGGAGTGTTTTAGGGTTTACGGCAGTGCAGTGGTGTTTGTGTAGTGTAGGGGGTCGTGCTGAGAGTAGTGTTTTAGGATTTAGGGTAGCACAGTGGTGTTTCTGTAGTGTGGGAAGTCATGCAGCGAGTACTGTTCTAGGATTTAGAGTAGTGCAGTGGTGTTTGTGTACTGTAGGGGGTCGTGCTGGGGTAGTCTTTTAGGGTTTAGGGTAGTGCAGTGGTGTTTGTGTAGTGTAGGGAGTCATGTTGGGAGTAGTGTTTAGGGTAGTCTAGTGGTGTTTGGGTAGTGTAGGGGGTCGTGCTGAGGATAGTGTTTTAGGATTTAGGGTACTGCAGTGGTGTTTGCGTAGTGTAGGGGGTCCTGCTAGGGGTAGTGTTTTCGGGTTTATGACAATGCAGTGGTGTTTGGGTAGTGTAGGGGGTTGTGCTGGGGGTAGTATTTTAGAGTTTACGACAGTGCAGTGGTGTTTGGGTAGTCTTTGGGTAGTGTAGGGGATCGTACCGACAGACTGACTCACAGAGCTCCGAGCCGACGGACGGGCTTCTAAAGGCATAGCCGGGACCTGGTGATATGAAGAGAGGCAGCGTGAAAGGCATATCTCACACAGACACAGATGCCAGTGTTGCCTCGCAGAGGTAAAACTACGAACCCGATGGCTTCTACACGGAGAGATGCGAGCTGACAGAATAAATTACAAAATGGCTGCCAACACTTCCTGGTTTCAACCATTCACAGCCAATAAGCCGCAAGCTGGTGCTTGTAACCCCTCAGCCAATCACATGTCAGAATTCTTAAATATCGATATCTGTAAAATTTGATATTTCTCAAAAACTACTGAACGGATTTACACCATTTAAACAAAAGCGTGCTTTCTGGACCATCACCTTTCTCCCTGCCAAATATGGCGTAATTCCGTTCAGCAGTTTCACCTGTAGTCTTCTGTAAAGTTTCGTATGGAAATTGCATGGGGAAAACACGTTTTAGGACCCTCTTTTTCTCAGCCCCTCCTACACCATTCACCCCCAATCTTTCAATATAAGAGCTAATCAAAAAAAGAGAAACTTTTTGGATAATTTCATAAAGATTCGTCAAACGACGCCAAAGTTACAAGCACATAGAAGGCTCCAGAAGGGGGGCCGCACAACCCCCTCCCAACATGAGTGAAGCCCCGGGGCTGCGCAGACCCCAGCACTCCCCCGCAACCCCTGCGAGCCCCTGCTATTATTTTTTAAGAAATACCCCCGGAACCTAGCCCACCCAAGGGCCTCATTAAAATGAAACGCGAGAACCCGCGACCCCAGCGCAAATTTTTGCCGATTTTTTTTTTTAAATGATTTTTTGGGCCGTGGGGGCCTTCTGGGATCCCCTGATTAGGCCTAGGGGGTCAGGGGTTTTCTACCCTGCCCCCTTCTCTTGTTTTATACCTTTGTTTCTCCGTTTTTGGGTGACTCGCTTCTACCGAGCCACAAGATGGCTGCCAACACTTCCTGGTTTGGACTACTAGCAGCCAATCACAGGGAAGCTCGAGCACGCGACTTAGGCTCCGCCCAGATATCAAAACTTTTATTTTTCTAATTTCTCAGCAACTACTGAACGGATTTACACCATTTGTAAAAAGGTCGCTTTCTGACCCAAGCACTACCTTTCTGCCAAATTTGGAGAAATTCCGTTCAGTAGTTTCGGCTGTAGCCTTGCACAAAGTTTCCTATGGGAAATTGATTTTTTGACTCTTATTTTTTTAATTTCTCAAAAACTACTGAATGGATTTACACCATTTAAAAAAAAGGTCGCTTTCTGAACCAAGCTCTACCTTTTTGCCAAATTTGGGGTAATTCCGTTCAGCAGTTCGGGCTGTAGCTCGTCGCAAAATTTCCAATGGAAATTAACATGGAGAAAATGAGTTTTGGGACCCCCCTTTTTCTCAGCCCCCGCTTGACGAATCACCCCCAAACTTTCAGGATAGGAGCTGACCTGGATAGACTTTTTTTTGGAGAATTTCAGGAAGATTCGTCAAACGACGCCAATGTTATTAGCAAATCAAAAAATGCTTTTCCTATGGAAACTAGGTTCTAACTATAACTACCTACTAGCTCCGTGGTGCATTCTGGGCACAGAAGGACCTCAAGACCTCAAAACTACAGAGGTCGACATGCAACAGCTGTGGTCACTTTAAAATTGCCGGTCTATGATTAAGATTCATTGGGAATCGAAACGCGTCAGAGAAACTGCCTTTTGAAATGTGAATTAAAGCACCTGTGTTTCCCAAGTTGTGGTTCAGCATTTTCTTTTGGATATATATATATATATGTATTATCCATCAAAAAGAAAAGCACCGCACTCCTCGAGTCTTTGTTCCTTAACTGGAATTTATTTAAGGCACAATTATCACCACTACCACCACCTACGCGTTTCGACCAAGAAATGGTCCTGTTCACGGTCTCATGAGTCCATCCTCTGTTTCCTTTCTTTATAGTTCAGACGGGGATGAAGAGCTGTACATTCACCTATAATACGATCATTAGGAGTGCAACAAATACAAGGACACCAACTGTTTGGGAGTGGAATATTCTTTCTTCATGCGGCTACTGCGGTAGGCTTTGCAGTGGCCGCAGGGGAAGAAACCTTGCAGATTGTGTCCTCTGGTTTGTTCTATAGTTGTAATGTCACCACGTACTAGTATGTCTCTTAGGCTGCGTCCCTTCCTGTAAGTGATTCTTGGTCTGTTGGGTATAGAATTGCCAATGATGGTCAGCATATCCCAGATTTTTATCAAGATTTTCTGTATGTCACTGGAGCTGGCATTGTAGGTTAGTATAACCCTAGTCACATCGTCCCCTTCTGTGGTGGCATCAGTCTGTTTGTCAATTAAGGTGGCGGTCCTGCTTACTTGGCCGACTTTCTCTAATGCCTTTTTTATGACCCATGTGGGGTAACCTTGTTCAATAAATCTAGAGATCATAATGGATTGTTCAGCTAGGAAGGATTCTTCAGTACTGCAATTACGTATCGCCCCGAGGAGTTCCCCATACGGGATGCTCAATTTAAGTTTGTCAGGATGACTGCTCATGGCATGTAGCAAACTATTGCCAGCAGTGGCTTTTCTAAATGGGCGAGTATGTATTTCATTGTCGATGATCTTGACCTTGATGTCTAGAACATCAACTGACTACCTACTGTTGCTGGTGAGCATAAGATTGCAATTGTTGTCATTCAGCTTAGTGATGAAGTGAGCAGCCTCATCCTCAGTGCCTCTCCAAATTAAGAACAGATCGTCTATGAAAAGGAGCCATAGAACCACCCGCTCACAATCCGGAAAGTTGTTGCTGTCACTGAGGATTTCCTCCTCCCATGCCCCCAGGAACAGGTTTGCAAAACTGGGGGGGAAGCAAGTTCCCATGGCAGTCCCGAGAATCTGTCCGTATATGTCGCCATTAAAATGAATTTTTTGTTGTTTAAACAGTGCCTTATCATATCTAAAATCATGTTAGTTTGTTCTAGGTGTCGTGCAGGTCTCCTAGAAAGATACTTGGAGCAGGTAGCTATGCCTTGCTAATGTTCAATGATAGTGTATAGTGAGTTAACATCCAGGGTAATCATTAAGTAATCACTGCACCACTAGATGTCACTGATTTTGGCTAAAAAGTCCTTGGTATCCCTCACATACGATGATAATGTGATAACCTGGTCATGGAGAAAATGATCTACATACCTTGCTGGGCGTATGATGATGCTTGTGTCCTCCGCTTGTTAGGTTTTAAAACCCAATTCTTGCTATACACTCGTTTCATGTTATATTAGGTTAGCAGTGTGTGGCTAAATAGACACCATTTGTATTGACGTTATGCAACCCACTGAGTTATCCCTGCAACGTGCAAGCTTTAGTTAGCGAGTGTGACTCCATTTTGCATTTCGTAATCCCTATTAGGCTGTGCCTGAACTAGGCCTCATTATTTGTATTGCTTGCCTCAGCAGAACACTGTATTTAGTTATTATTTTCTTCTCTGTTCAAGGCTGCTTCCCGGCTTACTAATGAATGGACCATTCTGCCCTCACATACCTATCCGAGTGTGTAGTTCTGCTCCCACGTTAGGAGACACTGAGACCCAGCACGGTAACCTTGAATTTGTGATAAGCCTGTACCCATCTGGCAGGTGGTAGCCATCCTTCTGTGCCTCCTTTGTTCATGCCTGGCCTAAGCTGGTAACTTTCCACTGTGGGCGTGGTTGGAGGTTCTTGGAGGAATGATTAGGTGTTGCAGACTGTTGGGGAGCCAGTCCCTCGGCAGACATCTTAGGGTGCAGGTCAGATTGGACTCCTCTGCAGAGTATTGCTAATAAAAGCCTGTTTGTATGCTCTACTGTCTGACCGACTCTTCATTACTTGGGAAGGCATAGCAGGTGGTTGTAAATAAACCGGGTGGCCCCTAAGGGCCACTTGCTTCAGATGGTGCCTGAACAGGGACCCCGCAAGGTGATCCAGCTCGCCCGTAATCGGGTTGCAGGGTCAGGGTTGCGTCCGGTCGGTCGGGTGGATCGGGGTACCCCACACGATCGAGCTTGGTTCTCGCAGCTGCCCCGCCCATCTGATCGGGCGACTCCTCGTCTAGTGGTCACCGGCTGGGGTCCTGAGAAGGCGAAACCTTGGCGTTGACCGTTTGGTCCGAAGAGTCGGCAGTGGAGAATAACTTGACTCGACCTGTGTGCACCAGGTGAGTGATTTGATTCTTGAAAAAATGCGCCATTCTTGAACGGCACGAGCCTATGGGCTGTGTCTTGGTATAGTCTCCGGACTGTCTTGGTGCAGTTTTCGGACTGCCTTGCTTGAACGGCATGAGCCGATGGGCTGTGTCTTGGTACGGTCTTCGGGCTGTCTTGGTTTGAACTTGGTGGGTTTGCGGACCCTTTTTAAAAGACACAGAGTGTTTGTGAACAGCCTGCTAGGCCAACTGGAAATTTGGCCCACTTTTGAAAAGGTCTGGGACTGTTTGCGAACAATCTGCCAGGCCAACTGGAAATTTGGTCTACTCTTGAAAAGGTCTGGGGCTAGAGCCTGTTTCTTGTCTTGGTACAGTCTTTGGACTGTCTTGTCTTGGTGCAGTCTGAGAACTGACTTGTTTTGGTTCAGGCTAGAGCCTGACTTGTTTTGGTTCAGTCTGATGACTGACTTGCCATGGCGCAGTCTGAGGACTGCTCTTGAGAGCTTTCTTTTTTGTCTGTGAGTGTGTTTTGTGAATATGGTGCACCATCAGTTTGTTTTGGTACGGTCTCGCGGACTGTCTTTTGAAGAAAAGTACTTGTAATTCCTTTGCCAGGCAAAATAATGCATTTGGACCCTTTCTTGAAAATAGTTGGAATGAGCTTAATTTGTCCTCAGCCGGTGCCTCATTTTGAACAATTAAAAGAAAGAAATATGGTGATAGTGTGTATACATGTATATATATATATGTATGTATATATAGTGATAATGTGTGTGTATGTATATATATATCTGTCTGTTTTCTTTTTTTCCTTTACATAGGATGAGTGGTGTCGGAAAGGACGAAGGAATGTGCAATGGGAGAGAATGTGAAGTGAGACAGTTAGAGAGCATGACGTAATAAATAAAACAAAAAAAAAGAGAGAAACAAAGGGGTGCGTTGATGGCGCCAGATCTCATATTTAGCTTTGGACATTGCGAAATGGCGAAAGTTGTTCTGAGCTATAGACATGAAAGTTGTATTTTTAAAGTTTGGTACATGAAAGTAAAGGCTGAATGAATGGGCCTTGCGCAGATGCCAATGTGTTTAGTGTGGAACTGACATCGCAATATAACGTGTATTTAATTTGGAAAAGGTGTTTGAAGCACTCCAGGCAGCGTGTATTTTTGTCTGAATGAAAAACATAGCTCGTGAATTCAGTTTGTTCTGGCAGGCTGGCTGCGGCCTTTTCAGATAGGAGAGAAATTCCCAAGGAGGGGTCTCAGTGTGCAGGGAACTGCAGAGAAGCAGACAGAGACGTAGAAAAATGGGAGAGGCAGTCTATGTTAGATTTCTTTTTTTTTAACGTGGCTGAAGGAGGTTCCCAAAGGTGAAATAGGATGGAAAGGAATGTGGGCTTGTTGGGATGTTTCAGTCTGATGCTACTCAATTAATTAATTAATTCTTGATTGATTTGTGTATGTTGGAGGTGGATTGAACAGACACGCATTTTCAAAGTGCAGTAGAAGGAATGAAATACACGCTCATGACTCATTAATAAGGGTGGGCGGAATTTGCTTAGTCGCGTTACGCAAATCTCTGCGAAATTGCTAAAAAATTCCGCGAACACGCGGAAATTCCGTGAAATCGCGGAATTGCTGGTCCCGTCCGTTCGCAATGTGTTTTTGCGTGCTCGCGGGGAAATATATCGCTAACTTGCCCATGCGGTCGCTAACGGGCGCGGCCATCTTGTTTTCACTTGTCCCGCCCGCTCGCGATGGTATTTCCTGTTCCGGGTCGCGTATTGCATGCTCCCGCCCGCTCGCGATGCTTATTTCCAGTTCCGGGTCGCGTATTGCATGCTCCCGCCCGTTCGCGATAAGGGTTTCCTGTTCGGGAACGCGCATTACGTGTTCGCGACGCTTTTTGCGTGCTCGGGGGGAAATATCGCGCGAACTTGCCCATGCGGTCGCAATGGGCGCGGCCATCTTGTTTTTCAGTCTATTGCTATGGTTCTGGGCCTGCTTTTCAATCCTCCCTCTATCTTTTCAATCCTTTGTTTCTGTAAACTTTTTTTGGGTCTTTTTTATTTATTATCTATCTCTCTATTTTCCTGATTCTATATTTTGAGTTTTTTTCTACTTTTTGTGTGTTTTTAACTACTTTTTCACACTTTTTCTATTACCTGCTTTTTCATTTCTTTTACTTACTTTTTTGTAATTCCTACCTTTTCTTTTCCGTCCCCCGCCTACCCAGAACCATGGCAAAGGGCCACAGCCACAGGGCTCGAAGTCGGAGCCAGAGCCGCGACCGCCTTCCTTGCGGAAGGCGGCGCCAAAGAGGGGTGCAGGCACGGGCCTTATTCAATGAGTCGGAGGTGGCCGCTCTGGTTTTTTTTGTTCAGCGCCACCTCCCCTTAACCCTGGCAGCAGGCGGCAGGCCTGGGTCCGGGTACGGGCTCCGGGAGCGTCGGCAGCGGTGGGGCAAGGTGCGTCGGGCAGTGTTTCGCTGCTCTGGTGTCCGGCGCACCAATAATCAGCTGACGCACCGGTGGTCCGATATTCTGGACCGGGAGCAGGACCTGCTGGACCTGCTAGGAGTGGAGGTCCCGGGGCTTGGTGAGTAGCTATTTAATATTACTACTTTGTGTTCTGCTCTGTGTTATATATTGCGAATATATATTTTTTTCCGACCAGCAAGAATGCTGCTGCTTACATTGCAGGTAAATTACGTTTACAAATCTGTGATTGTTATGACACAGGCGCTCGGCGCTACTAATCTTACTTGTTTGCAACTTTGCGCTCGCTTGGCCTGATGATTATGTAAGAGTTTACTTTAGAGAACTTAAGTGATGTAATGCTAGAGAGAGTAGTCCTTCCTTTGTCCTCCTGCCACTAAGAAGGGATAGTGGTGGATTGATAGGTTTAGTTACTTATTAGTTGGTAATTTGTAAGTGGTGTGCGTGACGCATCCTCTGTCATGTCACGTGCTGCTGAGTGCTGCTTACCCCAGTCCTTCGCAGAACCTTTTGTAGTTTGTTTTCTGAGTGTTAATAGGCTTATATCATCACTAGCAGAACATCAGCAGCAACCAGCCAACAATTTGGTGTATGCAAAAATGTATGCATGTGTCCTCCATCTATGCATTTTTGAGGACTAAAATAAATGGAAATGCAGACTTACTGAACAATTGGCCCGTCTGGATTGGAATAGGTGGGCTAGGTCAGGTGGTAGTTAGGCTTGCTAGACGGTCCGTGAATCTCGCAATACTACCAGTCGATCAGATAGGTCAATTTTATTGCAATTGTTGTTACCAAAAAAGTTTTTGGTGCGTATTTTAAAATATTTTATTTATTTCACACCAAACTTTAATTTTTGTCTCTTTCTTTATGAAATCTTACATGATCAGCAGCACCCAGGGGCAAGAAGACGGGGTCGCAGGCGGTGGGCCACGAAGATCAACAAGATGCCTCCCAGGGACAGGACCGCTCCTCTATCGAGGGCTCTGCTGCTGGCCCCAGTAAGTCCTCCAGTGGTTAATATTATTAATTATATTTCCCAAACTTTTCCTGCACCTTATTTTTTCCGAACTATTATTTCGGTATCCTCCTAATTCGAATTTTGACAAAATCTTCTTTGCTCTATACTATCTGTTTCTAAATTCTTGTTATCCCTGCCTCTAACTGCGTCTGCTATGACTCTCTGTACTACTACTATTAGTCTGTCTGTAGCTAAGCTTGCCCAGTTGCCCACTCTTTATTTAAAATATTTTAAATAAAACTCATATTCACCAATAGCTATAGCCATTGAGTCCAGTCCTTTGGGTTGTCCTCTTCTACTACTTCTAGTCTTCTTATTCTTGAGGCTTTTCGACAATTCCCACCAAGAAAATGCCCAACCACATTTTAGAATTTTAGATAGGATAGGACATACTACTACTGTTGTAGGGATTCTGCACATACAGAACTTTGCACAAGAAAATAGGACGTTGGTGATGGGAGGTTGGACCTTCCTCACACCTCAATCAGAAGCCACCACAATCCCCTGACCAACTAGTTATAGTGTCTCATTACTCCGAAACGCCCCCCCCCAAAATACCCAATGAGTAGACAACCCAGACAACATAACACTCCCAACCTCTGTCGCGGAAGCAATGCACACCCTTTTGCTCACTCTCTCGTGTAAGTCCACACCAAATACCACCGAGTCTATGTAAGTTCAAAAGGTTTATTTTTATTTCCAACTGACAAGCTCTGTACGTTGTATAATGCAGCAGCAACAGCAAAATGCATAAGATTAAAACAATAAACATTGTTACACTTAGTTAGACTTACAAGTTACTTACAACTACAAGTCCATAGAAGCCAAAAGGCGAGATCATGATAACTGAACAGTGGTGGAAGAACCACCCTCCCCTTGGTAGGAATCTAGTTTATATAAAATTATAAATGGAGATGTGAGAATTCTGGGGAGCCCTCACCTTAGAAGAACCTAGTACTGGTTACATCATAAGGTCTGCAAAGCTCTGGTTCTTCGTATAAGGGAATCTTCCGTCTGTAATGAGAAAAATGGTGCGCGTTAGTATAGTGCAAGCATTTCTCAGTCGTGCCAAAAAGTGCAGTTTTTTTATGGATAAGCAATATGGACTAACACCAGAACTCCATAACAAAGTCGGTTGTTTTTCGACCTTGTACGCAGCGCTCAGACAGTAGCAGTATGAGCTCATGTGGGCTCAAAGGCGTCTTTCACAACAAGCTGCGAGGTAACTTGCGCAAAAATAAAAGACAGAGCTAAAATGGTTGCATGGCTCGGGGTAACTTAGCAAAGACTAGAATGACCCTAGGGACCATATAACACTACCAGTGTCTACTCTACTACCTGATTTATACTAGTGATGTATGTTGTATATGTATTATGTATGTATTAACTTTTTTTTCATTCTTGCTAGTCAAAAATAGGGGGAGGTGTATATGGCATCTGAAAAATGTGTAATGTTTTTTCTAGGCGTACTACCGACCACCAGTACCGGGGCCAGCGGCGAAGGTGACGCGGCCGCTGAGGGTGCAGGCGATGCGGCAGTTGGAGGAGCTGCAGGGGGTGAGCCAGCAGCAGTGGCGGGCGGTGGTAAGTTATATTCCTAATCCTTACTTATTGACATTACACTCGCTGCAAGGGTGTAATGTATACTGTACTGTTGAGACTTAAGTAAGAAGTTGTTGTGAACGGTTGAAGAAGACACCCTTTACTTAGCATTAGCAATAGCATTAGCGACGGGAGTGTACTGAGAGTAACCAATGGCCTCTTCTATCGGACTTCAACTCAGCTGTGAAATTTTTATGGAGAAGACAAAGTCTGATCAGATGACCTTGATGGATGGGTTGAACGAAAAGGGAAAGAAGGGTGGAAGGAGGAAGGACGGGCGAGATTTTATATTTATGACTGGCAGAGAAGGATACGTGGGATGCATGCATAGGTGTGTGATATGAATCAGATGCATGGGTGGTGGAATGCCTGAAACTCCCACAAATGTTCGAGGCCGAGGTAGTGGGAGGATAGATACATACCACAAATGTTACGTACTGTGCTTGCTAGTGCTACTGTGCCACTATGTGTAGAATGAATTTGTCTGACTGCTTTGCTAAGAGTATATTTTACAATAGTCTTGTTTTTTCTTCTTGATATAGCGACTCCTTCCAAAGGTAAAGTCGACAGGAAGGAGTTGGCAGCCAAGGCCCGGCGCCGGAAGCTGGAGGCCATACAGGCCGAATACCAGCGGCTGGTTCTTCTAGAGGAGGAGGAGGAGGAGGCGGCAGCAGCTGCAGCCTCCTCCAATGCCCCGGGCCCCAGACACCCCCTACAGTGTTACGGCGCCACCGCCTGTCAGCCGCCCGCCGCCACACAGCAAGAAGCACTGCTGCCCCCCCTGTGGATGCAACTGCCGCGCGCTGAAGCACCGCGTGGCCCGCCTAGAGGAGCGCATCCGTGTCCTGGAGAGGCGAGCCCGCTGAGACCCCGTTTATTTATTGCCCCTTTTTTATAGCTTCTTTTGGTGGGTGGGAATCGGGCGTTGGGTTTTGGACTTTTGGACATTTGTTGGACTTTTTCGTTCCGGGACATGAACATTGGTTGGGGTTAGGGAGAGGGGTGGGTCAGGTGTTGTGGGATTTTTTTTACATAGTTTATTTTTGTTAGGGTATTAAATTACATATTTAGACTTTATATACGATGTGGTTAATGTTTTGTGGGTGGGGTTACTGTTTTACGTCACACGGTTTCCTTGCTGGTGCAGTGCCACAGCCAGTGTTTGATTTAAATAATTGGCTGAGTTACTAAGACACAAACAGACAGATGCGGTACCCCTCACTGAGGGACTTGTCCTACTAGTACTGTCAGTCTCTCCTCCTAATCTATGCATTCTGCAACTGGACTCAAAGGGGTGTGTGAAATAGAATTAATGAAAAAAATTCCGTTATTAATTATGCCTCCCCCAAACTTCTTCTCTTACCTGTGCTTGATGTTTAACTTGGGCACGGCGATGGCTGCATGGTGATGATGGTTTTCTTTCCCAACATGCCATGGTTGTGGTGGTAGTAGTAGTAGACCCTGGCAGTTTCACTTGCAAATAAAAGAAAATGAGACAGTCAGTCGCCTGAGAGAGACTGTGGGAGGAGTAGTAGAACGAAGTACAGTACGGAACTTACTGCCAAACAATAATATGCCAAAATACAAGGAAACATAATGGTTGCGGGGATAGCCTAGTACATAGAGTTACAAACTCTAGCTGTGTCGAGTCACTCGACTAGGCCTACAGTACACCGTGACTCGACACAAGCGTAACCGTTAGTGCTGTTTCGGAGGATGACAACAAATCCAATCTATGCCGGCAATTAATGTTGATGGATTAGGTTCCTTTGGTAAAAAAAAAATCGCAAATATACTGCTCATAGGAGGGTGGGCAAGCAGAAGAAGATCCGCGCCCTGCCTTGAAAATGCATTTTTGTTGCTTTAGCCACATCCGCCCCAGCAAGCGTGTGATAAATTATTGGTGTACATTTAATTTAGTCACACCTCAATAAGTCACACAGCCCGGGGGAAGAGGGTTAGGGTTTGATGAATGGTTGGGAAGGGGGGTTTTGGGAAAGGTTTGACAAAGAAAAACAGTACGCATGGACAACAACAAAACACAATCTTGGCAGACAACCATATCCATAAATCAGTTAAGGGAGAAAAAGGAAATGCATGCATGATGATGATAACTTGATGGTTAATGATAGTACTTACTAACTACTACTACTAGACAATTAGACAGTACAGGGCAGCAGTATATTATGCAATTTGCCTTGCCTGTCTGCCCTCAGAGAGACCCGAATTACATTCAGTTTCTGTTCTGTTGTACCGGCCCGGGCTTAAAGATAGCAAAGAAAAGCCAAAAATTGCTGTAGGGATGAATTGAATTATAAGCAGAGAGCAAACATAACAACAACAACACACAGTAGTAATGATTGAAGACAAAAAATGAATCAAATTTAAAAGATGATGAAAGTTGATACTGTTACTGTATGTTATCCTGGTCAAAATGTGGAGTTGCATCTCGGCATTCGTCTTGGTCCTCCCTTCCATGGACGCTCCGGCCATCAATCTTGGGTGACGCCACTGCCTGCCTGGCAGATGTAGATTCATTGGTAAGGTAAGTGAGAGTTGTTTTTCCCAGTGTAGCACAGGGTAAGGGCCGGCCTGTAATTGCAGATGGGAAAACAAAAGGGATATTGAAAAATCAAGTAGAAAAAAAATGCCTAAATTACGGTGGAGTGCAACAAGAACACTTTCAGAGGCGGCATGGATTTGGATACATCATGTCTACTCTAGTCTGTTTCCAGCATTAACCTCCAACAACAACAGGACAGAGCAGGCCCACGGCACCCGTGACACATCCTCCATTTAGCGTACATTTTTTGACAGAGGCAGACAAAGCAGATATACAGCAACATAGCATTTTACAAATTAAGTGACTAAATCAATGCCCCGCTGTCAGTCATACCACCACACTCGACTCCACCACTACACAGACATGTAGGTCTGCAGTGGTTGTTGTTGACTTGGTTACCTTTTAATGCACTCATGAAAAGCACTGAGTTATTCCATCAATCATCTCTGATCGTACTGAGTGACTGCGAAGAGATAATGTCACTGTGGTCATCATCATGGTGTGTTGTCCAACTCAGTGTGCAGTAGTGTACAGATTGAGTCCCCTTTCCATATTCAAAATGCAATGGATCGGCCTGCAGTAGAAGTAGAAAATTGTTATTGAAAAACAAGAATGGAAACAAACATTGCATTGAGTTACTTTTAGTGTGTAGGATTAGATAATAGTACACAATGAATTACCTTCATGCACTACAAACAACAACAACACAAATCACTCAGTCAGCGTCCAATGCATGTCATCATTCATTACCTGTTCCTTCTCATCTTCAGTTAATGGGCAGTCTGTATCGGCTCGGAAAGGAGGATAGCTATAGTAGTCATCATCATGTTCCACTTCTTTTGGAGAGACTCAACGAGGCAAGATTTTAGTTTTTCTTCGATTATGCTACATCCAATTATCATCTGGCTTGAGGGCAATAGATTTAGGTCGATTCAGGAGGAGCAGGACTCGGAGGAGTGGACTGAAATGCAGAGAGCTGAAACTCATATAAGGCAATAAAATACGAAGACGGTGGTGATGGATTTGTTGTGATTTGAAGTTTCCAAACAGAAAGACAGACACACAAATAGAAGTAAATAAGGGAGAACCACAGTAAGAAGTGGAAGCCTAGTTGTCAGGGAAGTATAGCTCGTCCTCAAACTCTGGAGGTTCAACCAGAAGTAGGTAATCAGCATCCAACACGCTACTTCCGTCACCTGAGCCGCTGTCCTCATCTTCCTGCGTTGATTCATGTATTGTGTAATTCGGTGGTATAAATTGCTGATTCATTTTGATCATGGTTAACCTCTCAACGTTTTTGGGTGAGAGACTGGTCCTTTTCACTGTTACAATGGAACCAGCAGCACTGAAAACACGTTCAGAAGAGACACTTGCGACAGGGCAAGCCAGATAGTTTATCGCCAGCCTGCTGAGCACTGGCCATTGGCCCCTTTTGCCATACCAATACCGCAATGGGTTTTGATCAATGTAGACCTCTGTTGGGTCATCCAGGTAGGCCTGGACCATTCGGTCAATGTTCAGGGGTGCTAAACTTAGTGCGGCCTCTTTTGTCTTTGCATCAGCACTGGACCTAGCAAGTCCTTGCTGTAAATACCAATCCTGTGCCGTTTGTACTGGGGCTGATGATCCGGTTATTGCTGTTGTCGATAGTGTTGGTGACAGCTGTGAACCAAATGCACTGCCCACAGGCTCTGAAGTTGAACTTGACACCGGATGCTCTGCTGCAGTACTTGACGTGGGTTTGAGGCCTTTAATTACCAGCTGTTCATTTTCCAATGTACTGGCTGCCTCAGCTATCCAAGTTTTGTACCGGGCAACATCCACTTCTGAAAAAGGGAGTAATGTCTTACTGTGCAGTGCCGATTTGTACCGTGGATCCAGAATTGTGGCACAAATGTAATGTTGTTGTGACAGAATCTTATTTTGCACCCTTGCATTTTCACTTAAGCGACATGATAAGCTCTCCACCAACTCATATGCTTCTTTTTTCCCTCCACACCTTTGTACGCTTCACACACCCCCTTCAGCTGTTGCTCTAGCATGTGCAACAATGGGATAGCTTGGCCCATAGTACAGTCCTCCTAGCTGACTTCACGTGTGAAGACCTCGAAAGGAAGAAGCATCTCTGTAAGAGATTTAACTAGGCACCATTGGTCCATCTGAAGGGTCATGCCTTTCACAGTAGCATCCGCCCTTCGCATGACATATTCATTGATTGGTCTGTACTGCTCAAACAGACGGTCAAGCATGTAATACGTTGAGTTCCAACGTGTTGCCACCTCCTGGATGAGTGCTTTGACTGTCATTCTATAGTCACGTTGAATGATCCTCAGCTGCTTCCGGGCTTTAAAAGAATGGCTGAAATGCGTGCATATTCTGCGGCAGGTGGTCAGTAAGTTGCTGACTATGGGTTCTTTTTTCAGAAAGTCTTGAACTATAATGTTAATGCAGTGCGCCAAACACGGGACCCTGAAATACTCACCAAGCATCATGGCCTTAAGTATATTACTGCCATTATCCGTGGCAACAAAATCAATGTGAAGCCCTCTGGGGCGCAGCCATTCAAAGACCTTGCTGTTAAACTCTTCCAAAATGTTTTCAGCAGTATGAGATTTCTCCATGGCGAACATGGCTACAGTTGCATGTTTCCGAGAAGCATTACAAATTGCAGCTATGTCAACAGCACCTACTTCAGATAGCTTGTCTCTAACCCCCACAAAAGAGACCCAGTGTGCAGTGATGCACATGTAATCAGTGGCTTGGCAACTGGTCCACATGTCTGTTGTCAGGTGGATTTTGTGAACAGCACTCTGCTGCAAAGCTTGTCCAACCAATTCCAGCACATCGTGATGTAGTGCTGGAACAGCAACTCGGGCGAAATAGGACCGGCTGGGAACCTTCCATTTAGGGCAGATGGCTGACACAAATTCAAGGAAACCCACCCCTTCCACAAATGAAAAAGGGAGAAGGTCCAGCGCTAACATTTTAGCCAGCTTCGCATTGTACAACCGTGCCGTTGGGTGGTTGCGTTGGTACTGCCCCTCCGACCTAAGCGTGCTGTCAATGGTAGGCTGGAATATTTTCCTTTGTGGTGCACCTTTCTTCTTGAACCCAACTAGGCTCAACGACGCTGCACTTTTGCTCATTGCAGTGCCCGGTTGCCTTTGTGTCTCATGTTGACTCTTACTACGGTGCCACTCAGATGTTGCTGAGGATGTGGGCGTTACCAGTACACTGCTGGGGGTAGGGCTAGAAATGTCTCCCTCTTGTTGACCTTCCACCTCCATCATATCTTCCCCTACTTCTTCATCCCCAACAACAGCAATGGGTCCAGTTTTCCTTTTTTCTAAGTGAAGTAGGTGAGCCTCCCACTTGATAGTGTGGTGTTTTTTAAGATGACTTGTTTGTCCTCCGGTACCATAGTTTGTACCAAGCTTACCCTGCCTAACAGCCTGCCGACAAATTGAGCATATAGCAATGTTCTCCTCCTTACTGCTAACCGAAAAGAAGTCCCAAACTGGGGAGGAGAACTTTCTGGCGCTGCTGGAGGTGCCACTTTCAATACCAGATTAAATGGAGGGTGTGCATGGAATTTGACTCTGTGCACTTACATTACCACCACCTACTGAGGTGGTGGTTGAGCTGGATGTAGGTCCCTGCCGGGCCTTTGCAAAGGCAAATATGGAAGCTGGAGGTCGTGTTGGCGTTACCTGTGTTGGTGGTATCCGTGCTACATCCCTCGCAGCGATTTGGGATAGTCTAATAATGTTGGTCTCCATCTCCGCAGGCCCAGGAGTGATGTTCGTGATGACTGGCTCTTCATCATCATCACCCCCCTCGTCTACATCTACCTCCATAACTGTAAGGCTTTCTGGAACCTTCCTATTCACTAGCCTTGTCTTGTGGCGTGCATCACTCTCAGGCTGAGCTGGTGGCTTCCAAGTGGCATCTAGATCATCAGAAGCGGGGCTTGAAGAAGAAGTTGATGGACTAACCCTCCTTTTCCTTGCTGGGGGTATGGAAGACAATGGATCTTCTGGAACAGTGGCTTGCTCCTCTTCGTCTGCAAAAGCTCGATTTCCTGAACTGCCCCTACTTCAGGTGGAACAACTACTATTGTGGGCTGTGGTTCCGGCTGTGGTTCCGGCTGCGGCTGTGGTTGCGGCTGTGGTTCCGGCTGTGGTTGCGGTTCCGGCTGCGGCTCTGGCTGCGGCTGGGGTTGCGGCTGGGGTTGTGGCTGGGGTTGCCCACTTATCTGCTGAGTTTCCGCCTGCGAGTGCGTGGATTGGGTACTACTTTGCGATAATGACATTTCAACATCACTGGTCGTTAGTAGACTGGCTACCTCTGCCACAGTCATGGGCTTGGGCCTAGGTTGCTGGGGTGGGCCCACTGATGCAGAGGTGCTGCTCCCAGCTTGGTCCCCGCTGGACACCGCTGCTGCAGGCGTAAGTTTTTTTTACCAAAAAACACATCGTCCGGCACACCAGTCTTGGCAAGTGCCACTTCCTTCTTCTGTCCCTTCTTCTCACTGGCAACTTTCTTGGTACTGGAGGACCTGGTACCTTTCTTTGGGGCCATCTTCTTCAGATGTCAGCAGGACGCAGGTGCACAAGTTGCAGAGATGTCTGTTGTAGGAGAGTAGGATCTGCTTCACATGGGTACCCCCACTTTTTGCTGATGCTTCACTGTTTTTCGACATTAGTCTGGCTGGGGCCCTGCTAATCAGAACCCCAGCCTAGCTGCTTCCTCTCTAAAATGGTTTCCATGTGCCTTAGGCACATCACTGATTGGAATCTGGAGTGCCCTTATAAGTCCCTAGTATATGGTATACTATGTACCAAGGGCATAGGTACCTCAGAGGCCTACATGGGGCTGCAGCATGTATTATGCCACCCCTGGAAGGTCACCCAAACTGACACCACAGGTCTGCTACTGCAGCCTGGGTAAGGTGGTGCATGCACCCCTTACTGTGATATAGGTTATCTATATCACTAAATACATACACACATATAAACCTATAAGTCACTCCTATGGCAGGCCTTATCAATCCTGAAGGCAGAGTGCATGGTTCCTATGTGAGAGGGTGCCCCTGCATGAGCAGGGCCCCTCTGCAGCATTCGGAGACCCTTCTCTGATGCTGTTTGTAGTGCAGCCTGACCATATACTCTTAAGCGCATTATAACCTCGCGTTAAATGCTAACTTTGGAATGGCTGCACCTAAACATGTCGTGTTTGGTGTCAAACATCTTTGAATACTACCCCCCGCCAATTCTGGCGGCGGGGTAGCATTCCACCTTTCTAGAGGGAAAGACATGTTAACTCTGGCTAGCCCTGTAACTTCTTTCTAAAGCCCTGGCATCACAAAATGGATGCTGCTGCCACAGACACGAGTCTGGCCTCCTGCTGCTGGATGAAACTCTGGCAGGGGAGGCCTGGACACAGGTTTCCTGTCCCAGGGAGGTGTGACCACCTCCCCAGACAGGATAATGTGTATTGGGGCTGGGCGGGAGCACTTTCGGGTGCTTTGAAGTCCTGCACTGGGGGCACATTTGGTGTCCCTGTGCATACCCCAGTTCAAACCGGATCAGGGCTTGCAGCCCCTGCTTTGGCGCGAACTGGACAAAGGCAAAGGGTGTAGCCACCCCTCTGCCCTGACCCACCCATAGGTGGGGCCACAGAGTAGTCCAACCCCTAAACTTGGTATAAGCATAGGAACCCAGTCCTTAGGACTTTAGATTATCCCTGGACGAAACTCTGAAACAGAATCCTGGACCTTCGACACTCTACTCAAGATTAGAGGACAGAAGAATCTCCCTTGGGGTCAAGGAGTGACTCCCCTGCTTGGCAGGCACCAAAGACGCATCTGTCTGGTCTGCATTTCTGAAGCTCCCGTCGGACGCCGAAGTCTTCGCATCACCAGAGGTGGATTCTCAGACTTCCCCGAGGCTACCCTGAGTCCCCAGCAAAGCTGAGGCCCGTAGCTATCGTGGGTAACGTGAGACTGTGACCCCTGGACACCGAGCACATTTGCAAGTGCATCCTCTTCTGGGTCTCCCACGAAGTCGTGGTTTGGGCTCCAAGTAGCCCTAGCCTCCAGCACCAACTGCACCGAAGATCACTGGCCTCCACTCCATGAGTGTCCTGTGAGCCAGATCCACGTGCGACGTCTCGAGGCTCCTTCGCGGTCGCTAGCCCGTTGGCTAGTAGCCCTTCACGAAGGCCAATCTTTTTCTTCTTGGGCATCCTGGTTGCTCCGGGCCTGCCCTCACTTACCCTCGCTGGGTGAGTTCCCCAGACCTTGCTGGTCTGCACCATCGACGATCTTCATCTTCATCAAGACTTGCCGTTGCCAAGGCTTGTTGGGTCCAATCCGGTCGCCGACACCTCAGCACTCGACAGACATCGTGTACCAGCCCGAATCCTGCTCCTGGTTGCCGACAACGCCTCCTGGACCTCGTGGCTGAAGAGTCAAGACAACCGTCAATGCACCTGAAGCACTCGACATCGGTGGGCATCTGTCCATCGCCTTCCTGGTCACTGGCTAGTGACCCAGACTCTGTCCCCTCTGCTTTCAGGTTCTTCAGATCTCCGATCCACTCTTGGATCCACCCGGACACTTTCCACTTGTTCGCCAGCAGCACTTTGCAGCAGATCGCCATTCAAATCGACGACGAAACCCGACCCCGAAAGGCACCTATGCACCCGGCTTCCCTGGGTGAGGTAACACGAGTACTCCAGTGCTCCCATGGGTAGAGACTCTAGAACGACCTAGTTCTCAAAGGGTTTGCTCCAAGTCCTCCTTTAAGTGTCCCTTTTCTTTAATTTCCTGATCGCAACTTTCTCCATAGAAGTTAACGGCGTATCGCGGTTGTGTATTTACACTGCACGCTGCCCCCGTGGGTCCCCTGTGTCACTACCTTGGGTGGTTCCTTGTGGTCCAAGCACTTCTAGAGGCTCTAGGCCTAGTGTCTAGTTCAGTCGTGGTTCTTATACCACTTTATTGGTATATGGTTTGTACGCTCCTAGGGCCCAAACGTGTATTTGTGCTATTACTGTGTTTAAATAACTTATAACTTGTGTATTTCGAACTCTAGCCTCATAAAGAGACTAGAGGGGTGTGTTTAGCAATAAATACATATATTTTGAATACATACCTGGTGTGGTGCTCTTTCATTTGGTCACTCAAGAGATTATAGACTGGTAAAACAAGCTGCTTTACATTCCTTCAAGACTTAGCCTGAAGGCTGCTCTCCATAGCTACCACTAGGATAGCTTTCAATAAGGTTGTCTTTAACCTATCTCCAATAAGGGGTTGTTTGGACTGGTGCAAGGTGCCCACTATAATTAGTGGACAGCATATGCCAGGCCAACTTCTCACATCTGTGGTCACACGTGGACGTGACGCGCAGCAGGACTTCTGCCTGGCAGTACAACGGGTGATGATGACACCTCCTCCTCTGTCTTTTTGTGCACCTAAAAGCAAAGAAGCCAGGAGAAGAACATCAGTGAAATGTTGCATTTGTTGTTGTGGTTCAATTACTAGCAGTACAAACAAACAAATAAAAGATATAAATTAGTGTAGCCATTTGTGAGACTGTCAACAAGGGCTTTCATGGTATACTGTGTACACTGTCAGGAAGGATAGGAAAGAAGAGGAACAACAACCAAAATACAAATGTAATAGAAGTGGACCCTGTTTGGCATTAAATTATTTGCTCAGTCATCACATCATTCAGGGAGCTGCAGCTGGCAAAGGGGATGGATGCAAGCAGTAAGCCAAATGGAAAACCATGCAGGCCTAAATGGCAAAAGCAGCACACTTAGTTAACTCCCACCAGAAATGGCCACCAGCCACATGGACACTCACAAATAACAAGCAACAAGCATGAGGCCTGGAAAACAATGTACTGAAAACAGGCCTACGATAGCCAGGCAAAGGCTGCATGGTAAACCACACTGCTTTGCCTGTAATGCAATAAAATGCAAAAACGAAAATACACAGGGCTAAACAAGGCCTGCAACACACCACACACAACTAAGGCATGTATTTAACACACCCCAAAAAACTGAAATACACCCAAAAATCCACATTTTGCAATTCAATCCAATGCCATCCATGTGCCCTAAATGATGTTTAAATTCAACAGAACACACAGAAACAGTTGTTTCATGCACCCCTGACTACCTCTGGGCCCACTGGATGAAAGGCCTGTTGGCAGACTAGGCTACAAGCTTGCAGGCCTATGGATAAAAGCACACTACTGGCCTTCAAAATGGCCGCCAGCCTCATGGCCAGGCCCACAACAACAAGAAACTGAAGACAGACAATGCAGGCCTATGGCAAAAAGCACACTGCCTGGCTTCAAAATGGCCACCAGCCTCATGGCCAGGCCCACAACAACAAGAAACTGAAGACAGACAATGCAGGCCTATGGCAAAAAGCACACTGCCTGGCTTCAAAATGGCCGCCAGCCTCATGGCCAGGCCCACAACAACAAGAAACTGAAGACAGACAATGCAGGCCTATGGCAAAAAGCACACTGCCTGGCTTCAAAATGGCCGCCAGCCTCATGGCCAGGCCCACAACAACAAGAAACTGAAGACAGACAATGCAGGCCTATGGCAAAAAGCACACTGCCTGGCTTCAAAATGGCCACCAGCCTCATGGCCAGGCCCACAACAACAAGAAACTGAAGACAGACAATGCAGGCCCATGGCAAAAAGCACACTGCCTGGCTTCAAAATGGCCACCAGCCTCATGGCCAGGCCCACAACAAGAAGCCTAGGCCACAAAGGGAAACACATGCAGGCCTTAGTATATGGCTAAAGCAGCACACTTGTAACTCCCACCAGAAATGGCTACCAGCCACATGGACACTCACAAATCACAAGCAACAAGCAGGAGGCCTGGAAAACAATGTACTGAAAACAGGCCTATAATAGCCAGGCAAAGGCTGCATGGTAAACCACCCTGCCTTTGCTTTGCCTGTAATGCAATAAAATGCAAAAACGAAAATACACAGGGCTAAACAAGGCCTGCAGCACACCACACACAACTAAGGCATGTATTTAACACACAGCCCAAAAAACTGAAATACACCCCAAAAAACACATTTTCCAATTCAATCCAATGCCATCCATGCCCCCTAAATGATGTTTGAAATTAATAAATACATCACACAGCAATCCATGACACATGACTAGCTCTGGACCTACTGGCTACCCACAACGATTTATTTTTAAAAATGATGAAAAGTACCAAAAATGAAGTTGCAGCAACTGCAATGCCCCAATCAAACAACACCAACTTACTTGTAAAATCTCAAATCCCAAAATCCTCAAATCCAATGATAATGATGCAGCAGACACAAAGAGTGATCCTTCCAGCTCAAATCAAAGTGAAAAATGAACAGGAGATGGACAAAGCACTGGGAGGAGCCTGCTGGACAGGAACAGGAAGTAGGAGACTCTGTGGCACTTTCTCCCTCTCCCCCCCAAAAAATTTGACCAAAAAGGACAGCCAAATATCAATCTGAGGTTTTTTTTTCAGCCAAATCATCAATTTATAGAAGGTTTGATGCTGCTTGCGATGTTATTGTTCTCCAGATTGAACATTTTGCGTGTTCGGGATCGCGAGCTGTACAAAAATATCGCCGGATGTCCGATGGCGCGCCCGAATGACGTGTTCGCGGTCGCAATCTCTCTCGCGGTGCACCATGGCTCGGCGAATGACGTGTTCGCGATCGCACACTCTCGCGTTGTCCGATGGCGCGGTGAATGACGTGTTCGCGATCGCAAACTCTCGCGGGATAACGCGGCCGGCTACCGAAATCTCGTGGCGCACGCGAACGGATAGGAAAACCCGTCGATCCCGGTAAGTCGCGCACGCTAGAACGCATTTTTAAAGCGCAACAAGAAAATAATTCCGCTACGCCGCGGATCGCGGAATTGTTGGCAATTCCGCGTTCTCCGCGGAACGCGAAATTGCCTAAATTCCGCAAATTCCGCGAGCGGAGCGGATTTGGATGCTCAGGGTTACTCATTAATGTAAGGTTTGCTGTTTGGCCTTGAAGATAAGAATGGAATTTCTCTAGCTGGCAGGAATATACAGCCTCATCTGGTTTGGGCTGTTTTCAGTGGGACATGCAGAGCAACAGACAGAGCCATGAGTCACGAAGGGAAAAAAAGTTTGAAAGGCAGACGGATTTAGAAAGGTTTGCTTGGAAAAGGTGTTTGCAGGGAGTGAAAGAGAGTTACAATGTGTTGTTTCAGGAGCAGAAATACAAGGTGCAATATCAAAGTTGTTGGGGTTTTAAAAGGAGCAATTCAGAATAAGTTTTAGAGAGGGTTGCAGGTTCATTTGAGAAAGGTTGCCAATTTGTTGTTTGTGACTCAGGCCTGACAGGAAAAGATTTGTTTTGCGAATTAAAAGAAATAGATTGCCTCTTTCTGTTACGTATTTAACATAGCACAGTGCTATGAGTGTTTTGGTGGGTGCTTCAGACACATTGGTTGTAGCACATGTTTTGCGCTTTCTTGCTCTGATTATTGGTCCTTTTTACAGTGGATTTCTGTTTTAGTTAATGTCTAATTGTGGTGAGCATGTGATGGGTTTGGCATCCTACTATTACTGCTCTCAAGCAGGTGAATGTGTGATGACGGGCCTCAATGTAAGTAGTGAAAGGTGTTTGCCCCCCCCCCGAGTTTTGCGAATGTGCCATCCACTTTGTGGGCAACAGGCGATGTAGAGCTGGGATTCCTACAGATTTCACGAGCCTTGTTGTGTATGGTACAGGATTTGGTTGAGAAAGGTGTTGGTGAAGAGACGGCTGGTAGATAGTAATAGTCCCATTCTTTTGATAGTGTTTACAATTCTGTGATTGGTTGGTGTGAAGTTCATGAAAAAGTGGTTTTTCTACATCCTGCTGTTATAGCCATTGCTATGCCTTTGCTAATGGTTCCTTCTGCTGCTCAATGTTTTTCTATCACCGATCTAAAATACATTATTTGGCGGTACTATTTATTTCAATAATAGGTCTTTCTCCGGATTTCACATAGACTGGTAGGAGTCATAGGTTCTGCTGCGCTTCTTAGGACTATGAAGAAGGACAGAGCATCCATAAACAGGTTTAAAAGGGGTAGTTACTTGCTCATCGTTTCAGACACACAGCAAAGTTGTAGGGACAGTACAGTTACATAGTGTTAGACATGGCATCCTTGGCGTGGTTTTCCCTGACTTTTTGCCTCTACCTCCTATGTTTTTGACGCTGTGCTAGATTTTGTTTTTGCTGGTTCAGATGCTTTGGGTATTTTGCCACTGCTGATCAGTGTCACAGTGCGAGTGCTTTCTGTGTAAATTGATATTGTGCTTGGTTCTCCCTGATTGGCATATTGGTTTTACTAGTAGATCCCTAGTCAAGTGCACTGATTGTGCCAGGACTGGTAAATAAATAGCTACTAGTAGGCTTGCAGCGCTGATTGTGCCATCCACATGAGTGTCCCGGAAAAGACGTCTCGGGCCGGCCACCTTGGTGCCTGCGTGCAGTTTGTCCATAGGGAACCCCTATGGTGGACCCAGGGCCCACTCCCCTGGGTGGGGCGCGGTGTATGTGAGGAGTGGGATATGTGCTGGTGTGTGTGGCGTGTCCTGGTGGTGAAAAGATACCATTTTCCTTTTTCACTATTGAAGGGCTTTCCTGCTGATAGGACGGAGTATATCCTTCATAGGGATAAGATAGAAAATAGGAATGAGCTCAGAATTTGATAATACATCTTTTAGTAAGTATGGTTTTTAAAGTCTGTGTTTGACAACAGCACTTTTAGGAAGCAAATATTTTCTTGTCCAACTTTTCCGTGTGTTTCTGTCTTTTTGTGGATTGATTGTCTTGTTTCAGTGTGACAGAAGAAGATGATGTGCATTTGGTGCAGTGCACTTTTGTGGTGTCTTCACTGTGTTACTGTGAGTGTTGGTACAAATGCTTTGTACATTGCCTTTAGGATGAGCTTGTCTGCTTGTGCCAAGCTACTAAGGGGGGTGAGTAGGGGTTATCTAAAGTGTGTATTCCCCGTACCCTGACTGGAGGGAAGGGTCCCTGTTTGGACAGAGGTACCTACCTCTGCCAACTAGAGACCACCATTTCTAACAAATTGTTCTTGTGTTTAGCTCTGAATGGCTAGGAAGTGTGCTTTTTAAAAGGGGTAAGTATTGTCGACAGGAGGTCACCTGTTTAGGTCACCTACTGTCGAAGGGGGGTAGGAGATTAGCTCCTTGGCGACTAGGGGACTAACATATTAAATTAGGTGCATGGGGTGCATGAGCCTTAACTCTGAATGCCTAACACTTGAAACTGTGTTTTTCTTCTTTGGCTTCTGTGCGTGGTACATATATTGTTGTATGCTGTTTTGTCTCGTAAGTACGCAAGACGGCTTGTTGTGCGCTTTCTGTCTTTTGATCCCGCCCGAGCTGTCTAGGAACGGGCATGACGGTGGCCATTTCCATAAGACAATCGGTTGGGCTCGCTTTAGCCACTCATTTCACAGGATGCTGTGAACATGCCCTTGAATAAACAGAGACACAGCACCTCACCAGTGCACGTCTAATTGGCTATAAAATAACACTGTTTGAAAAAATTGTCATGATTAGGAAAATGTGTCACCTTGAAGTCCGCCATGTTACTGCCCCTCCTTTCTGTAAATTGATGGAATTGGAATTGAGATGGAGATGAAAGGATGGGTAGACTAGACGGATGTTCCCTTATCTGATCCTTAAGGGGAACTATATGTCGGTGGCTTTCGTTTGAATACCCAGGTGGCACCACCATTATTGCTCATGGTACCGCAACACTACATACAGTTGTAGAGACATCACAAATCCTTTATTAGTTAGCCTGAGTAACTGGCTTGCAACAGATGATGTGGGAAGGAATTATGCGTTTGCAGAAAATGATTAACATGAAATAAGGGAATGTTTGTAGCAGGCCCTGCTGGGTGGGTACTGAAGTCAAGATGTCTAAGTTGAAAATATTCAAAATAAATTTTCACTTAAAACCAAGGAACACACACAAAGACCATGAGGGGTATTTGAGTTATTTTATATAAATTAAGGCATTTATAAATACCCAAACTGATTTTGTAAGACTGTCAAGACACGGAGTGAAATACACTGTGATATGTGACAAGGTGACATTTAGTGCTCAGTGATACAAAGGTGGTTGAGTACGCCTGAGTACACCAAAGATGACTGGAGGCATTCTATAGTAATCATAGAAGAATCTGCCTACCACAAGGAAGCTCCAAGCGAGAGCATCCCCGCGAAAGAATACTCTACTGGTTAGAAACGTCCACACGTTTAGGAAGACAAACGCGCCCCACTTGTGCATGAACTGTCACAACGTGAAAAGGTGGCGCAAGTGCCTGCGCGCCCGTTCTGCCTAAACTGGGCATTTTTAGGCTGTCATCCCCGCCTATGTCCTGATGAAGACCCGCACTGACTAGATAGTAGTGCAGTTCCTGGGTTGAAATGTTGACAATATCCCTTGGACCAGTCCAAAGGCTCTGCGGAAAAGACTTATTCATTTAATTCGCAGAATCATTGATTTTTAATATCTGATCTCTGGCCATTCAATTTTCTTGTACATATTTTTAGTCACCTTGTACATATTACGCACCACCTTTGTATCACTGAGCACTAAATGTCACTTTGTCACATATCACAGTGTATTTCACTCCGTGTCTTGACAGTCTTACAAAATCAGTTGGGGTATTTATAAATGACTTAATTTATATAAAATAACTCAAATACCCCTCATGGTCTTTGTGTGTGTTCCTTGGTTTTAAGTGAAAATTTCTTTTGAATAACATAATGATTTGTTCGGTTGTTTAAGGAATATGTGATACCCGACAGAACCATTGTTTTTCTTTACATACGATTGCCCAGGTCCTGAGGGATACTGGGTTACCCCATTGCTACTAAACTTAAGTTGAAAATATGGCACATTGTCAGGATGAGACATTGCTCAGTCCGTGTACTGTATGGTGCACATGATGCACATTACTAGGAAGGGTACCTGTATGCCCCCCAATAATTTCGCACCACACATTTTTTTTTTTTAGGTTTTTCAGACGAATTATATAGGAATGGACAGATGCAACGATCCAAATTATGTCCGACTTGTTCTTTCAGAGCTTAGTAAATGAATTAAGGCTTACCCCATTACTTGGTGTTGGGACAGAAAAATAAATTGTATAAAGTTTTATCCTTGCCAGTTAATTAAAACTCTGCATTCTACCCACTAATAGGTCCGGGACACCCTGCAGTCATAGAAATAGGGGCCCCGGACGTGATGCACAGCCTGGCTGCTTGTTATGGAACATCCATGAATATGATTGAGGCGGAGGTGCAGAGCAAAGAAGTGCTGGACCAGGCAATACCACCAAAAAACAACAAAGAGAGAGGGGCTATCCAGGAGCCCTGGCCTGTTGGTCCAACTGTGCTTGAGTCCTAGCCCATTGAGCCCAGCCTGTGGGCACGCCTGTGTTTGAGTCTCTGCCCCCTGGTCCTCTTGAATCTGACCCCATTTTTCCTTGACCCCCCCTGTGCCCGGAGTATTGAGGCACAATTTGCGCCCCGACGGAAGGACAGTGACCCAGAGGGAAAGTTGCATGAGTAGGGATGAACTTCATGGATGAAGAATAGGGTGCAGGTACCCTGTCTAAGGTACCAGCGATAGAGTAGGGAAAAAGAGATTGGTGCACTGGCCTGGACACTGGACAGGATTAGTTGAGGATGTCCTCCCAGGAGGGAGGGTGCCCTATCCTGAGTGAAGAGGATTTTTCCAGAAAGAGCTAGACGAGTAGCTCCATCGCCGGTGCTCAACAGCACCTACGCCAGATAAACAATAGGAGCCTGCCAGTGATGGCTCTCTGAAAGACACTGGAAAGAAGAGTTTTGTCCATCCTCCTGTTCCCTGGTCACCAATTCCATTGTGTTACATTTCTCTCCCAATCACCATGAATCCATTTGGTCACCCAATTGATGAGGAAAATAACCCTTTTTGAACCTCTCTGTTCAGAGCGGGGTCAGTACATAGAAAGTACAAGTTGCATCCATAGTTGTTATTGTGCTAATAATAGTGTTAGGAACATCCTACTCCCTGAATGAGAAGCATCCTGTGCACTCCCAAGTTCATACAGCACCAGTTTCTCTTGTGAACATGTTTATTACTTTGGCTCCTCACACAGGGGAGCACTGGAGGACATAAAGTGATAATACAAGTGCTCAGATTGGTGTACCTTCAATTCCATTCTCCAGTCCTAGATAATGCATTTAGTGATTTGTGCACTCCAAAAGAATGTGTACATTAGGCAGATGCCTGTCATGACCGTTAATATGACAGTTCGTTTTCGTATCCAGGGGCGGGGGAGATTAAGATGGGTGAGAACATATGACTTCATTTACAGACTGAACATGACAATAGACCCGTCCTAGATCCCACCTCATAATGTACGCTTCGCCTGTGGATCACAAGTTCATACTTAGCATCCGAGGTGATGGTTTGCAAATGCTGTTTTTCTTTTCTATTTTTCCCACTGTATTTGTTGCCCCATCTACGTATTGCACCTACCCACAGGTACAATGTGAAAATATGTGACACGACAAATAGGCCCTTGTATGCACTGTCTACCAGTTCGTTGCATCTACTGCGTAAGTACATTAACTGTTAAGGAAAGGACATCCATGCAATACAAATGCTAAGATCATGTTTCAGAAGGAGATAGAAGGGTTGATGAGCATTGATGTAGATATCTTTTAGGTCAACACGTCTCTTATAGTTTCCCTGCTTAATAATGAACATTTGAATAGTTCTGATACAGTCTGATTATGATGCAGTGTTGGAGTATATAGTAGTACACCAGGGGTATACACCTGGATCAGATGGAAAGGAGGGTACCTTACATCCAGAAGATTGTATGAGTGTTTACAAGGTTAATCAGAATGCCACCTAGCTACAAAATAAAAAGTTGGATTTTCAGAGATTCAATGTGACCGAATACTTAAAATATTTACTTGATAATAAAGTCTCTACTATGATGATGCAAAAGATACAGGATATGTTGTTGATACATGTAGGTATTTTTGAATACTAAAGGGATTTTGATATACCTGTGCTGCCTTGTTTCCCTTTGCAATTTGAGTGACTTTGCATTTTCTTTATCCCCACTTAGCATTGTAAAGACCCTACCGGATAGCCTCAATAAAGCATTTAGCCACCCATGCTAAAAGGAGGGTCTGTTAGGTTTTAACACCCCATTCTTGCTATACACTCGTTTCATGTTATATTAGGTTAGCAGTGTGTGGCTAAATAGACACCATGTGTATTCACGTTATGCAACCCACTGAGTTATCCCTGCAACGTGCAAGCTTTAGTTAGCGAGTGTGACTCCATTTTGTATTTCGTAATCCCTATTAGGCTGTGCCTGAACTAGGCCTCATTATTTGTATTGCTTGCCTCAGCAGAACACTGTATTTAGTTATTATTTTCTTCTCTGTTCAAGGCTGCTTCCCAGCTTACTAATGAATAGACCATTCTGCCCTCATATACCTATCCGAGTGTGTAGTTCTGCTCCTATGTTAGGAGTCGCTGAGACCCAGCACGGTATCCTTTAATTTGTGATAAGCCTGTACCCATCTGGCAGGTGGTAGCCATCCTTCTGTGCCTCCTTTGTTCATGTCTGGCCTAAGCTGGTAACTTTCCACTGTGGGCATGGTTGGAGGTCTTGGAGGAATGATTAGGTGTTGCAGACTGTTGGGGAGCCAGTCCCTCGGCAGACATCTTAGGGTGCAGGTCAGATTGGACTCCTCTGCAGAGTATTGCTAATAAAAGCCTGTTTGTATTTTCTACTGTCTGACCGACTCTTCATTACTTGGGAAGGCATAGCAGGTGTTTGTAAATAACCCGGGTGGCCCCTAAGGGCCACTTCCTTCACGCTAGGGATTTAATGGCCTTTTTCTGAGCAAGTGATAAATTGTGTAGTGTACTGTTGGGTTTTTTTAACCAAGTTTTCTGCTTAAATCTGGTAAGTTGTTTTGTCACAGTGTCCTGGAAAATATCAATGTTGTCATGTAGCATATTGAGAAGGAAGTTAGAGCGAAGTTTAAAATCAGTGGAGGCTGCTTTGTCATATGTTATATCTATGTTATCTATTACCGTATACAGGTCAGTAACATTCCAAGTCTCATCACGTTCAAGTTCGTGCAGTTTGGGAAGCGTGTCAATATCACCAATGTTTAATTTATTGCTGAGACCAGACTTGATGGTATTGCTTTCCGTGGTAATGTTAGGCTTGAGCGTGTGCCATTTTTTAAGTTTAAGTTTCCAAAAGAATTTAAATTGATCTATCCGGGTATCAACATAGTTAAACGGTTTGGAGGGGCACAAAGACAGACTAAGGCACAAGGTTCTTTTCTCAAGATCACTCAGTGGTCTGTCATTAAGGTTTATTATGGTTTAGTTTACCATATTGAAGGAAGTGACCCTTATAGGGTCACTCAGGTTACTACACCACCTCTCGGCCTTACCTATATCAATGAAGAGTCGGTCAACCAGTAGAGAATGCAAACAAGCAGTTTATTATCTATACTCTGCAGAGGAGCCCAAATACAACATGCACCATGCAATGCTTGCTAATGGACTGACTCAATAATGATGCGCAGCATAGTATGATACATCAAACACGTCATAAACATCTAAAGCACGCCTACAAGGGAAAGTTACAGGTTTAGGGATGCATACTTTAGGGAGGCAGAGGGGCGTACATCACCAGCCCGAGGCAGGCACACGGTATCTCTTAGCCAAGGTCAGCCAGCTGCATCCCTGCTCCTCCCAACGTAGGAGAGGTGCTGCAAAAAGAATATTACTTACGCACACAGAAAGGCTTATTCATAAGCAAGGCAGCGCCCCTTATTGGATAAAGAAACGAAACTGGGCGTATACTTATCAGGTGAACAACAAGTGTCATGGCGCAGCTGTCTGGTCCTACCTCGTTCGCAGTTTAGAGCTCACTGCGTGCTTAAACATAGCCATAATGTAAGATGGCGGCCAGTATACCAAATGGCTGCCACCTGTCCAAGACTAACCTATTCTGTAAAACATCATCTTGCTTAATATAGCTCAGTGGGTTGTCAATATAGATGACTACCACTGTTATATTTAGCTATATAAGGCTAATCTAATAGCGTAACATAAGGGGCATAGCCCTATGATTATTTTGAAACCTACAGACCCTCCTTTTAGCGTTATAAGCTAAATATAGAAGTACAGAGGCCATCAGGCAGGGTCTTTATCAGTCGTCAGCATGAGGAAACCGGGGGGGTTATGCAACTGTGCAGAACTAAGGCGAGATTCTGTTGAATTCGAATTTTTAGTCCTCGAAAATGCCTTTGTCGATATCCATCAGTTCTTGAAGTTCTTTCAGCATCATAATCGCATCCCTGGCTTTAGACTCACTTATTGGAACAGAGGGGGTGAGTTTAGCAATGCAATAAGTGCAACAGGATGGAAGACAGTTCACACAAAGGCAACAAGTGAAGATGATCCCTGCAACTACTACTAAACCCATGAGAATCTTCCATCCCCATGCGGACATTAGGCCCCAGAACCACTGTGTCAGAGACCCTGTACCGTTATCTTCATGTATTTCAGAGGCTAACCTATGGAGTTTCTGAATGGCTGAATAAACGGTAGGGGCATGGTCTGGTATGTAAACGCAGCAGCTGCTACCAATCCCACGACAGGCTCCACCCCTGTCTGCAAGAATGACGTCAAGGGCAATACGGTTTTGAAGAGCAACGAGCCTGGTCGCCTGAAGCTCAGCTGTAATATTCGTGAGTATACCAGCAGTAGTGTTAATGACCGCTTCCACTACTCTAGTAAGATGGCGAATTCGCCTACTATTATACATAGGTCCCCATAGAGGCAACAATCCCTTCATAGCATCAGCAAATTGCTGCATCGTGGTATCTGTCTGATCAACATCTTCAGTGTTGATAATCCTCTTTACTCGTGACAATGAGGTACCCCTTTGCTGCAACTTATGATCCTTATGATAATTGGATGGGGCTAAGTAAACTGGGGGTAGAAGGAAAGAAACATAACAGCGTCCTGCCCACCCCCTAGGGAGCCATACATGAGCATGTGTCCCACAGACAAAATATACATTTGGGGGTGTAAGCAAGGGTGGACTACTTGTCATGGTCAATGTAAACGTATAATTACAATGACTCTTCCCCACAGGAACACTCCCAAACCCTTCTACACAAAATGGGGCTGGTGTATCAATTATTGGAATGGGCAGGACCTCACTATCTGGGATATTTCTCTCATGAAAGGATCTAAAATACCCTGTTATATTAAACCCTTGGAATTCCATCATCTCATCTTTTACCCAAGAAATGTTTGCACTTTGCTCATAAACATTCATACAGGCATCTGGATGCAAAGTACCTGCCTTCCCTCCTTTTCCGGGAGTGTATCCCTGGTGCATCACTATGTATTCCAACACTGCTTCATAATCTTCTTTAGTCAGTTGGGCAGTATCTGCATGTGAGTGGGTATACACTACAGTAAGGAGCTGGAACCATGCTTCACAACTCCCTAGATATGACAGAGGCAAGGATATAAGAAGATCATTCTTATGAGTCATAGAAGGAAATAAACCACAGATCCAACACTTTGTCGCATTAGTCGTTTGGTGTACTTCATGGAGCATTTGAAGAAAAGCATTTCCAAAATACGTCTGCCTATGTCTTTCTTTATGTGGAGCTAGGGAAGCAAACGAATGCTCAGCCGGATCAGGAGTAGTCCCTATCAGAACATGCATTGGATGCTTAATTTCTAAATAAAATATCACACCAAACAATATAATCATAACAACAAAAATGCAGAATAAAACCACAACTTTGGTTTTAGTGGTCCAACTAGGCCATCCAGGATCATTTTGACCTAAGGGCGGGGCCGCCAGAGGCTGCTCCTCTTGCGCGACAACTTGCCCAAACGGGAACATATCTAACACCTACTTTCTTCAATAATGATGGAGTCACTTGCGACCTTCTTCAATCAATGATCAACTATGCCAAAGTCCGTTCTAAGCCTCTTTGGTAGGCTTCTGTTGTCCATCATACTGTAACAGGTGACTTCCTCCGTGTGGGGCCTCACAGTCTAGGCCTACTCAGTAATCCAATCCTTCTTTGTGTCGGCTGGGGTGCCCTCCTGGCAAACACCCACAGCTCACTCGAAAGTCTAAATGTTTCAAAGCAGTGTACCAGTGTCTCTCTTTTGTGGCAGGCACTACAGATATTGTGCTCTTACCATAACTCAAATCCATAACTCTCTATTTCCCTCTGGTGCTCTTCTTTTGTCGTGGGCGTAGATCATATCTTACAGACCCAGGCACTGTTTGATCAGAAAAAAGCAACGAAGGCTCAGGCTCAGGCTCAACAAAGCTCCCAGACTCCAACACTCGTTGTTCAGTGTCAGAGGACTCTCGTGCTGCCCTTATTTCGGGAGGGACAGCTTCCAATAACACATCTTCGTTCTCCTTTTCTGTTCCGTCCAAGTTAGCCGAGCATCCGAAAATGGGATGAACCTTGGCACGTGCTCACATTCATGATCTCCGATTCCTTCTTGGACCCATCGGTCATAAGGGAGTGGCAGCGGTATTCTTTTGGTATGGTGGGCATGTATCCAATTCTTTCTCCCATCCACCTTCACCGCAGTCCTCGTTGCAAGGAGGACTTGCTTCGGTTCATGCCAACGGGGCTCCAGAGCCTTTGTCCTCGCAAAGTTTCGGATCAGAACACAGTCACCGGGCTGCAACTTATGTCCGGGACTCTCTGGAAGTGGTCGCAGTGACTCTCCAATCTGCTGATGAATAGAACGAAGATTTTTGTTAACTCATACAGGTAATCTATCATCATCGGATACTCGATCTCACTAAATCGTTTTGGCCTAGGGACACCCCATATATTGGCAGGGCGCCCAAAAACTACCTCATAGGGAGATAGACCAGTCCTCGTGTGTGCGGTCATTCTTGTGGACAAAAGGGCTAATGGTAACGCATCCGGCCACTTCAGGCCTGTGCTCTCCTGGATCTTAGCTAGCTTCAACTTGAGCGTTCCATTATATTTCTCCACAAGACCTGCAGATTGGGGTGATTTGCTGCATGAAACTTCTGATTTATGTGCAACCCTTCACACACCAATTGCGTGACTCGGGCATTAAAATGGCTGCCGTTGTCACTCCAGATCACCCGAGGCAAACCGAAACGAGGAAAGAACTCTTTTATGAGTGCTTTCGCCGTTGCGTTAGCAGTATTTTCCTTCACAGGGTACGCCTCCACCCACTTACTGAAAGCACACACGACCACTAGAACGTACTTCAAATTATTCACTCGTTCTAGCTCAATGAAGTCCATTTGGAGAACCTCAAAGGGAAATGAGGGTGGTGCGAAATTCCCAGAAGGCACAGGAGTACCTTTCCCAGGATTATGCTTTAAGCAAATCATACAATGTTTCACTAAATGGGCAGCTACCTTGGGAATGAGATCATTTCGCCACACTGGGTCTAACAATTTACAGATCCCTTTGCGTTAATATGAGCGGGACCATGAGCCATAGTGACAACTGGGAAAACATATGCATTGGGCAACAGCCATCTCCGGCTGTCAGACAAATCAGTCCAGCACCCATCCTCATCTAGAGTACCTGTCCTTTCCTGCCATACAGCCACTTCATCTGTTGTGGCCTCATTCTGTATGTCCTTAACACTACTTACAGTGTTCTCATACATCGCATTATCAGGTACCCACCTAGCAGGTCCTGCCACAAACATCTTACTCATCTTCGATCTAGCAGTTTCTCTAGCTGTTTGATCCGCAAATGCATTGCCCCTACCCACGTCATCTGTAACTACCTTGTGGGCACTGCATTTTATTATTGCCAGCTTTTGGGTAACATCAAAGCCGACAGCAATCTATGGATCAACGGGCCATACTGTATCTTCAACCCATGGGATGTCAGGAACCCCCTTTCCGCCCAGAGCCGCCCAAAATTATGTGCGACTTCAAACGCGTACTGGCTGTTGGTGTAAATATTAACAGCCATCTTCTCACTTAACTCACAAGCTCTCAACAGGGCTACTAACTCAGCAGCCTGGGCAGATTGATATGGGACGCGGGAAGTCTCTACGACTGTGCGCAATGTGGTGATCGCATATGCGGCAGAAGTAGTGCCATCTGGTAACTTAAGACAGGAGCCATCAACATATAGTTCCCCTTGGGGGTCAGATAAGGGAACATCAAGCAGGTCTACACATCCCTTCATTTCTTCCTCTGTTCTGTACATACAGTCATGCGCATCTGCATAATGACTCATCGAAGGGAGGGGTAGTAATGTGGCTGGATTCAGAGTGAAACATCGTTTAATGGTGACATGTGGAGCGAACAAAGTTAGCTCATATCCAGTCAGACGCGCACTAGTAAGGTGCTGCGTCTGCGTTCTATTCAATAGAGTGTCTACAGAATGGGGTACCATGACCGTTAGGTCAGTGTCAAGAACGAGCCCTGCCGATTGTCTGATTGCAATTGGCACTGCAGCAGCGGCTCTCAGACAGCTCGGGAGCGCTCTAGCCACATTGTCAAGGACTGCAGAAAAATAAGCACAGGGCCGATACTTACCACCGAAAACCTGTGTCAAGACAACGCGCAACCATCCACTTCATGTACATACAATACAAAGGGCTTCCTATAGTCAGGAGTACCAAGGACAGGAGCAGAACAAAGTGCATGCTTCAGTTGCTCGAAGGCATGCTGACACTCAAGCGTCCACGGCAAGGGTTCACACACATCTTTCGTGGTTAAATAAAGGAGGGGTTTCACAATCAGAGAATAGTTGGGGATCCAATGTCGACAGTATGAGGTAATTCCAATGAAACCTCGCACTTCTCTCTGTGTCTTTGGCACGCCCATATTATTGATTACAGAAATACGTTCAGGTGTCAATCGTCTACCCTCCTTCTATAGGAGGTGACCTAAATAGGTAACCTCCTGTCGACAATACTGAAACTTACAAAGGGACGCTTTATGTCCATTTTGTGCCAGATGTATTAACAATTTGACGGTGGCTTCCTTACATCCTTCTTCAGTATCAGAAGCCACGAGGAGATCGTCAACATATTGCAACAATACATTACCAACCGGAAGCACTAGCGAGTCCAATTGCGCTTTCAAGGCTTGACTATATATACTAGGACTTTCAGTATACACTTGAGGAGCGCGACAGAACACAAAGCTTCTGCCAGATAAATTGAACCCGAAAAGATACCTGGAATCTGGATGAATCGGAATACTAAAGAACGCATTCTTCAAATCAATCACAGAGAAATACTGAGCTGTAGGAGGGATCATAGTCAAAATCGAAGTGATATCAGGAACAACAGGAAATTGTGGTACCACTATTTTATTAATTTCTCTAAGATCAATAATAAATCGGTACACATCAGAATGGGCATCAGGTGAATCTGTCGGGGCCTTTTTAAGAATCGGAAGAATAGGACTGTTGCACACATTAGAAACTGTTTCCTCAACCACACCAGACGCAATTAAATCATTTATGATTTTCAACAAAGCAGTCTCTCCTGTCTGCGATATTTTATACTGTGGAATGCGAGGCAGAGAAACATTGTCCTTAACCTGAATAGACACTGGTGGTACCTGCAACAGTCCTACGTCCGTGTCACCTGTAGCCCACAGCATACTAGGCACGTCCTTGAACTCATCGGGGAGAGGGGCGTCTTTGGCAAAGTGTTGCTTTGCCCGTGCCACATCAGGTCCAATCATCATGTAAACACCGTCTGGGGAACAGAAAATGGTTGCATGCAGCCATTTCAACAGATCAAGCCCCATTAAATTTCCCCCACAATTTGAAGTCAAAAGGAACGAGGATTTCACTGAAAACGGACCAATTGTCAAAGCAAGGGGCTTAGAGATGGGACTAACAACCGGCGTACCTGAAAATCCCACTGAAACATTATTCTTGCCAGACAGAGCTGCCCCAGGGACCAGCGAACGGGAAACGGAGCTGTTCATAGCACCCGTGTCAATCAAAAACTTTTGAAAGGTACCAAGCAAACCCGCAGCGACATAGGTTCCGCGTTGATCTACATTCACCGAAACTGGTCCCCCACCCTGTCCGTCGCTGTCCTAGCTGTGGATGGACATCCCTGGTCCTTCATCTACATCCTAATCCTCGCGACAATACTGTCGTCCTCTAGGATCATCAAAGTAATTCTGATCCTTTTCAACATTCTCAGTTCGTTCTGGTCTTCTCTCACCCTGACTTCCTGTTCCTCTACCACGTTCCTGAAAACCCCTTCTTCCAGGGATCCCACCAGCCTGTAGCAATTCAGGCCACTCATTCCGCCAATGCCCCTCCTTCCGAAAATATGCACATTGATTAGGTCCCACAGGTACATATGGAGCACTCGTTCCACCACCTCGCGGTACGGACCATCGCTGCTGCACTTGCGGCTGACCCCTTCCTCTTCCACTACTTCCCTGCACCTGCTGCAACAACACCTTTGTCTTCAATTCCTTCCCTTTCTTCTCTACAACCTGCCTCTGTTTGTTCTCTCGATGTTCATAATATTGCGCCATACTCAATATTCCCGAGGGAGTGGACGTGGACCAGGTACTTTCCGCTGCCTTCATCCGGGCTGCAATCTCAGGAAGCAAATTATTAACAAACCTGTAGACAAACAGCCGGACTCCACCATCCACTGACAAATCCTGACCACTGAAATCCAAAAACACCCCCTTGTACCTAGTAAAGAAATCTGACACACTCTCCTCTTTCTTTTTACAACATGCTGTAAGTTTATCCCAATCCACTTTCTTGGGAGCAATAAACGAATGCATGTACGTAATAATTCGGCCAGGTAAAGCTAACACTTCCGCTCTTGGCTTCTCACCTGGCTTCCGTTCTTGATCCCACAGCTTTATCTGATCCCATGTTGCTCCTAACTCTACCACGTGATCCACCAAGTGCACCTGCCTCCATATATCAATCGGCACCAGGAACCCAAAAAACAATATAATGTCAGCTAACGTCATAACTGTCGAATCGGCCGCTTCTGTCAGTTCTTTATAATAAGCAGTCGGATTCTTTCTGGGATCTGGCAACTGATTTTTAAGAGAAAGTACTTCGCTTCTCTTCCAGGGGGTATAAACCAATTGTTCTTGAAACCGTGCCCCCTCCCGGGGCCGAACAATGTCACCCGCTACATTTATTTCTGCTGGTGTCTCGGGATGATATATGGGGTGAACTTCTCTCATAGGGAACTGCGCTAATGCTGTGGAACCCTCTTTAAGCATCCTACCTCGATATTTTAACAAAGTAGTAACTTTATTCAACACAGCAGCAGGATCCATACCGGAACCACACACTTCATCTCGTATCTCAGAAACCTCCCTTGGGACCTCAGCATTAAAGCTCTGCTCCCACAAACTCATCAGCATTGTACACATATGCTTAAGCGCAAGTTGTTGCATAAGCGATTTCATACTGTCTCATCACACTCCATACATCCTCAACCATATAGATCGGATTTCGAATCCACTGCGCAGCCTGATTCGCCACCATCTCCTTTTCTCGATTACTTACTGCAGAACGCACCACCACCCTACTCACGCGTTCTTGCACTTTCAGTCGACTTCCCGGAGACATTCCACTCACAGGCGTTCTGTCGAATTGCATCATGGGAAGTGAAACGTCCGCCGGTGAAAGAGTGGATGAAGAGACAGGTACCATCAATGAACGATCTTGACTAGAGGGAGTAAAGAAAGTCGAACCAGAAAATGCAGACACAGGTGCCACAGACAGAGAGCTATTACCCTCCAACCCGGACATCGATAAAGCAGTATAATACACAGAAGGCGTCAAATGTAGACCCGGAATGTTAGGAGGAGGAGGAGGACTGGTGGGGCCAAGAACCGGAGCCAGAGCCCTTGAAGCCGGGGCCTGGGAAGCTGGAACAATAGGATATATCCGTGGAGGAGCATAAGGTGGCGGGGGTTGGGTGTCTAACAAATCTTCAACAAAACCATCACCTTCATTTTGAATGACATAACTCTTCTCAGCTTGCAGCCGAAACGCCCTATCTGCGCACTCAACACCTTTGTTTACTGTCGCTTTATCATAAGCCATGGCATTCTGCGCGATCGTCAGCGTCTGTCTTTTCCTCGTATTTTTTTCCTCTCTAATTCGCCGCTGCTTTGCCTCCTTCTGCCAAACCCTCAACATATCAAACATTGACTGCCTACTCTTCTTAGCAAACAGCTTTCCTTCTAGAAAATTCAACTTTTGTTCATCGAACGTGCCAACAAGTGGCCACTGCAAATCAGCATTGTCCTTCGTATATTTATGCCATAAGGTGCTAAACACAATATGGCCAATACCGTGCTTTATGTACATATCAAAATTCAGGGTACCCTGTGGAGGAGCAGGTTGTCTTTCCTCCAGTCGATCACTTGAACAGCAACATCGACATACAAAACATCCAAATTTACTAAAACACGGCATCTTAATATAAGATACTTACACAATTCCCACTGCGCAAGCGCAAAGCAAATCCACTTCTCTGTCCGAAAATCGTACACAAAATACACTCAAAAATCAGCACGAACAGACCTCTTAAGGTATGCGATACAACACGGCCCAAACAGCCTTTCACTAAGCACCACCTAAGAATCTCTGTTACGTGTATGGATAGCCCAGCTGGACCCTGTTGTGATTAGACATGATCTAAAGCCTATCCCGCATCTTGTAGCTCGTAGAGCCAGTTAACGACTCTCAAACTACCACGAGATTCAGCCCCAGCACTCGTTCACACAACACAGTTCAAACTCGCTATTAAAGCACAGCCCAAGTAGCTTGTCCACAATACTTAAGGGTACAACTCAAAGTTCTGCCTTGTCAAACGCGGTCCGGCACTTCCCGTGAGGTTTGCCACTAAGGCTCATCTCATCTGTGGCTCAAGACCACTGAGATACATCTCGATGGGCGACCTCACCCTCACAGTCCGGTACCACTTATGGAGCACAGACCGATCGGTTCTGTCTCCCTCAAGTCGGTAGTGTGGCTCCGTCCACGAAACACGCCCCGAAGGCCCTGCCCCTCCCGGTGCTACCCGAGAACCACTATGAGACGGGTCTCAAAACCCGAATCACCCGGAGCAGTTCAAGTTCACACCGAAAGGCGGTCAACGGTCTGCCTCGCACGGTTCAGTCCAACACCACCTCAAGACTGGCGCCAGTACAATTTCAAGTACTAAAACGTACACAAAGTCACTCACCTGTCAAACGCAGGTTTCACACGTGATTCTCTACCGCCGACTCTCCAGACCAATCTGGTCAGCTCCAAGGTCTCGCCGTCTCTGGACCCCGGCGTATCACCACTAGGCAGGGCACCCTTGATCAGACGGGCGGGGCAAGCCACAGAAACAGAGCTCTATCTTGTGGGGGCCCCCGATCCGCCCGCTAGACCAGCCTGCACCCCGACCTCACGACCCGTTTACGGGTGTGATGGGTGATTAATCGCGGGGTCCCTGTTCGGGCGCCAACTGAAGGAAGTGACCCGTATAGGGTCACTCGGGTTACTACACCACCTCTCGGCCTTACCTATATCAATGAAGAGTCGGTCAACCAGTAGAGAATGCAAACAAGCAGTTTATTATCTATACTCTGCAGAGGAGCCCAAATACAACATGCACCATGCAATGCTTGCTAATGGACTGACTCAATAATCATGCGCAGCATAGTATGATACATCAAACACGTCATAAACATCTAAAGCACGCCTACAAGAGAAAGTTACAGGTTTAGGGATGCATACTTTAGGGAGGCAGAGGGGCGTACATCACCAGCCCGAGGCAGGCACACGGTATCTCTTAGCCAAGGTCAGCCAGCTGCATCCCTGCTCCTCCCAACGTAGGAGAGGTGCTGCAAAAAGAATATTACTTACGCACACAGAAAGGCTTATTCATAAGCAAGGCAGCGCCCCTTATTGGATAAAGAAATGAAACTGGGCGTATACTTATCAGGTGAACAACAAGTGTCATGGCGCAGCTGTCTGGGCCTACCTCGTTCGCAGTTTAGAGCTCACTGCGTGCTTAAACATAGCCATAATGTAAGATGGCGGCCAGTATACCAAATGGCTGCCACCTGTCCAAGACTAACCTATTCTGTAAAACATAATCTTGCTTAATATAGCTCAGTGGGTTGTCAATATAGATGACTACCACTGTTATATTTAGCTATATAAGGCTAATCTAATAGCGTAACATAAGGGGCATTGCCCTATGATTATTTTGAAACCTACAGACCCTCCTTTTAGCGTTATAAGCTAAATATAGAAGTACAGAGGCCATCAGGCAGGGTCTTTATCAGTCGTCAGCTTGAGGAAACCGGGGGGGTTATGCAACTGTGCAGAACTAAGGCGAGATTCTGTTGAATTCTAATTTTTAGTCCTCGAAAATGCCTTCGTCGATATCCATCAGTTCTTGAAGTTCTTTCAGCATCATAATCGCATCCCTGGCTTTAGACTCACTTATTGGAACAGAGGGGGTGAGTTTAGCAATGCAATAAGTGCAACAGGATGGAAGACAGTTCACACAAAGGCAACAAGTGAAGATGATCCCTGCAACTACTACTAAACCCATGAGAATCTTCCATCCCCATGCGGACATTAGGCCCCAGAACCACTGTGTCAGAGACCCTGTACCGTTATCTTCATGTATTTCAGAGGCTAACCTATGGAGTTTCTGAATGGCTGAATAAACGGTAGGGGCATGGTCTGGTATGTAAACGCAGCAGCTGCTACCAATCTCACGACAGGCTCCACCCCTGTCTGCAAGAATGACGTCAAGGGCAATACGGTTTTGAAGAGCAACGAGCCTGGTTGCCTGAAGCTCAGCTGTAATATTCGTGAGTATACCAGCAGTAGTGTTAATGACCGCTTCCACTACTCTAGTAAGATGGCAAATTTGCCTACTATTATACATAGGTCCCCATAGAGGCAACAATCCCTTCATAGCATCAGCAAATTGCTGCATCGTGGTATCTGTCTGATCAACATCTTCAGTGTTGATAATCCTCTTTACTCGTGACAATGAGGTACCCCTTTGCTGCAACTTATGATCCTTATGATAATTGGATGGGGCTAAGTAAACTGGGGGTAGAAGGAAAGAAACATAACAGCGTCCTGCCCACCCCCTAGGGAGCCATACATGAGCATGTGTCCCACAGACAAAATATACATTTGGGGGTGTAAGCAAGGGTGGACTACTTGTCGTGGTCAATGTAAACGTATAATTACAATGACTATCAATCAATCAATCAATCATGTCACTTATAAAGCGCACTACATACCCGCGAGGGTCTCAAGGCGCTGGGGGAAGAGGGGGGTGGTGCTGCTACTGATCGAAGAGCCAGGTCTTGAGGAGTCTTCTGAAGGCCAGTAGGTCTTGGGTCTGTCGGAGGTTGGTGGGGAGGGTGTTCCAGGTCTTGGCGGCGAGGTGGGAGAAGGATCTGCTGCCGGCGGTCGTTTTCCGGATGCGGGGGACTGTGGCGAGGGCGAGGCTGGTCGAGCGGAGCTGGCGGATGGGGGTGTAGAAGCTGAGTCGTCTGTTGAGGTAGGCTGGTCCGGAGTTGTGGAGTGCTTTGTGTGCGTGGGTGAGGAGCTTGAAGGTTATCCTCTTGTTGACAGGGAGCCAGTGCAGGTCTCTCAGGTGGGGTGTGATGTGGCTGCGTCGGGGGATGTCGAGGATAAGTCGTGCAGAGGCGTTCTGGATGCGTTGCAGCCGTCTCAGGAGCTTAGCCGTCGTTCCTGCGTAGAGGGCGTTTCCGTAGTCCAGCCTGCTGGTGACGAGGGCCTGGGTGACTGTTTTTCTTGTTTCGGTGGGGATCCACTTGAAGATCCTGCGGAGCATTCGGAGGATGTTGAAGCAGGATGAGGAAACGGCGTTGACCTGCTTAGTCATGGAGAGGGTGGGGTCGAGGATGACCCCTAGGTTGCGTACGTGGTCGGTGGGTGGCGGGCTGTTCCCAGTGATGTTGGCCACCAGGAGTCGTCCCAGGCTGAAGGGTTGGAACCAAGGATGAGGACCTCCGTCTTGTCCGAGTTCAGCTTCAGGCGGCTGGTCCTCATCCATTCGGCGACGGCCTTCATTCCTTCGTGGAGGTGGGCTTTGGCGGTGTGAGGGTCTTTGGTGAGGGAGAGGATCAGCTGGGTGTCGACGGCGTAGGAGATGATGTTGAGGTTGTGCTGTCGGGCGACGTGGGCGAGGGGTGCCATGTAGATGTTTAACAGCGTTGGGTTGAGGGAGGAGCCTTGGGGTACGCCGCAGATGATCTTGGTGGCCTTGGATCGGAAGGGGGCGAGGCGGACGCTTTGTGTTCTGCCGGAAAGGAAGGATGTGGTCCAGTCCAGGGCCTTCTCTTGGATCCCGGCATCGTGAAGGCGTGTTCGTAGTGTGTGGTGGCAGACCGTGTCGAAGGCGGCTGATAGGTCCAGGAGGATGAGGGCTGCTGTTTCTCCGTTGTCTAGCAGGGTCCTGATGTCATCGGTGGCGGCGATGAGGGCGGTTTCGGTGCTGTGGTTGCTGCGGAAGCCGGACTGGGAAGGGTCCAGGATGTTGTTCTCCTCGAGGTAGCGGGTCAGTTGTTTGTTGACGATTTTCTCGGTGACCTTCATGGGGAACGGGAGCAGAGAGATGGGTCGGAAGTTCTTGAGGTCCTTGGGGTCTGCCTTGGGTTTCTTGAGTAAGGCGGTGATCTCGGCGTGCTTCCAGCTTTCCGGGAAGGTTGCTGTCTCGAAGGAGATGTTGATTATTTTCCGGAGATGGGGCGCGATGGCTGTACTGGCTTTGTTGAAGATGTGGTGAGGGCACGGGTCTAGCGGTGAACCAGAGTGGATGGTGTTCATGATCTCGCTGGTGTCCTCGTCGTTGATGTTGGTCCAGGAGAGCAGGTGGTTGGTGGTTGTGGGGGCAGTGGTCTCGGTGTTTGCCGGGGCGGTCGTGGTGTTGAAGCTGTCGTGGATGTCGGCGATTTTGCGGTGGAAGAAGGTGGCCAGTGAGTCGCACAGGTCTCGCGACGGCTGGATGTCGTTGGTGTTGGAGCTGGGGTTGGAGAGTTCCTTCACGATGTTGAAGAGCTCTTTGCTGTTGTGTGCGTTGTTGTCTAGGCGGTCTTTGAGTGAGGCCCTTTTGGCGGATCTGATGAGGTGATGGTGACTGCGGGTGGCGCTCTTGTGGGCGGCGTAGCTGTCCGCTGTCCGTTCGTGGAGCCAGATCTTCTCCAGTTTTCGGCATGTTCGTTTGGAGGCCTGGAGGTCTTCGGTGAACCAGGTGGCTTTCTTGCTGGTGTGGCTGTTGGGCGGATTCTTGAGCGGGGCGAGGGTGTTGGGCGCAGTCGTCGATCCACTGTCTGAGGTTGCGGGCGGCGGTGTCGGGGGTCGGAGGGTTCGGCGGGTGGGCTCAGGGCGAGGGTTGTGGTTAGCTGGTCTTCCGTGACTCTGCTCCAGCAGCGGCGAGGCATTTGTTCGGTGCAGTGGTGCGTGGTGGGCTTCCTGTAGGTGAAGTGGATGCAGTGGTGGTCAGTCCAGTGGGGTTCGGAGGTGTGGTTGAAGGAGACGTGTAGGCTTGCGGAAAAGATGGAGTCTAGCGTGTGGCCGGCGGCGTGGGTGGGTGTAGTCACGAGCTGTCTGAGTCCGAGGGTGGCGAGGTTGTCGATCAGGGTGGTGGAGTTGGTGTCCTTGTTGTTCTCGAGGTGGAAGTTCAGGTCCCCGAGGAGGATGTAGTCCGTGGAGGCGATGGCGTGTGTGCTGACGAAGTCAGCGATGGAATCGCTGAACTGTGGTCGGGGTCCGGGGGGTCTGTAGATGAGGGTTCCTCTGAGGGTGGTGTTGGGATCGGTGTGGATCTGGAAGTGCATGTGTTCGGCGGTGCTGAGGGTGTCGTCGGTGTTGGTTGAGACTCTGAGGGTGTTCCTGTGGACGATGGCGATGCCTCCTCCGACTCCGTTGGTGCGGTCCCTGCGGGTGATCTTGTATCCGTCCGGGATGGCAATGGCGATGTTGGGGGCTGAAGCGGGATTCAGCCAGGTCTCCGTCAGGAATGCGACGTCTGGGGAGGTTGAGTCGAGAAGGTCCCAGAGTTCGATGGCGTGTTTGCGGGCGGAGCGGGTGTTGAGGAGGATGCATCTGAGGTAGTTGGGTTCTTTCCTGGGCGGTGGTTTGGCGGGGCGGGTGCTGGCGAAGCTGCAGTTCCGGCAGGTGAAGGGCCCTTGGGTGCGCTTTCGGGGTGGCCTGGTAGCAGGCGTGATCTTTCCGGGGTTGAGTGCGTGGAGGGTGCTGGCGTCGTATCGGGCGTCTGTTGATGTGGCGGGCGCGGGGGATGCCCGGACCAGGGGGTCTGGCGCTGGGCGCGGTCACGGCGCGGATGGGCGTAGACGGGCTTGCCTTAGGCGCGCTCGGCGCGCCAGCGCGCGGCCGCACAGCGGCCGCCATAAATGGGGAGGTGGGAGGGAGGAGCAGGGAATGGGGCAGCGAATGGGCAGTGAGGGGGCAGGGCCGCAGGGGCGCAGCGGCGGGAAACAGGCACAGAAGGGAAAACGAGCACAATCAGGGCATCAAGGGGGCACAGAAAGGAAAAAAAAATGAGCACAATCAGGGGCAGCAAGGGGGCACAGAAAGGAAAAACAAGCACTATCAGGGGCAGCAAGGGGGCACAGAAAGGAAAAAAAATGAGCACAATCAGGGGCAGCAAGGGGGCACAGAAAGGAAAAACGAGCACAATCAGGGCCAGCAAGGGGGCACAGAAAGGAAAAACGAGCACAATCAGGGGCAGCAAGGGGGCACAGAAAGGAAAAACGAGCACAATCAGGGCCAGCAAGGGGGCACAGAAAGGAAAAAACGAGCACAATCAGGGGCAGCAGCAGGGCACACAGACGGAGCTGTGTGGTAGGGGAGCGACCTACCAGTCAAGGTCAGGGGTCGCTCTGTCAGGAACAGGAACACTCCCAAACCCTTCTACACAAAATGGGGCTGGTGTATCAATTATTGGAATGGGCAGGACCTCACAATCTGGGATATTTCTCTCATGAAAGGATCTAAAATACTCTGTTATATTAAACCCTTGGAATTCCATCATCTCATCTTTTACCCAAGAAATGTTTGCACTTTGCTCATAAACATTCATACAGGCATCTGGATGCAAAGTACCTGCCTTCCCTCCTTTTCCGGGAGTGTATCCCTGGTGCATCACTATGTATTCCAACACTGCTTCATAATCTTCTTTAGTCAGTTGGGCAGTATCTGCATGTGAGTGGGTATACTCTACAGTAAGGAGCTGGAACCATGCTTCACAACTCCCTAGATATGACAGAGGCAAGGATATAAGAAGATCATTCTTATGAGTCATAGAAGGAAATAAACCACAGATCCAACACTTTGTCGCATTAGTCGTTTGGTGTACTTCATGGAGCATTTGAAGAAAAGCATTTCCAAAATACGTCTGCCTATGTCTTTCTTTATGTGGAGCTAGGGAAGCAAACAAATGCTCAGCCGGATCAGGAGTAGTCCCTATCAGAACATGCATTGGATGCTTAATTTCTAAATAAAATATCACACCAAACAATATAATCATAACAACAAAAATGCAGAATAAAACCACAACTTTGGTTTTAGTGGTCCAACTAGGCCATCCAGGATCATTTTGACCTAAGGGCGGGGCCGCCAGAGGCTGCTCCTCTTGCGCGACAACTTGCCCAAACGGGAACATATCTAACACCTACTTTCTTCAATAATGATGGAGTCACTTGCGACCTTCTTCCATCAATGATCAACTATGCCAAAGTCCGTTCTAAGCCTCTTTGGTAGGCTTCTGTTGTCCATCATACTGTAACAGGTGACTTCCTCCGTGTGGGGCCTCACAGTCTAGGCCTACTCAGTAATCCAATCCTTCTTTGTGTCGGCTGGGGTGCCCTCCTGGCAAACACCCACAGCTCACTCGAAAGTCTAAATGTTTCAAAGCAGTGTACCAGTGTCTCTCTTTTGTGGCAGGCACTACAGATATTGTGCTCTTACCATAACTCAAATCCATAACTCTCTATTTCCCTCTGGTGCTCTTCTTTTGTCGTGGGCGTAGATCATATCTTACAGACCCAGGCACTGTTTGATCAGAAAAAAGCAACGAAGGCTCAGGCTCAGGCTCAACAAAGCTCCCAGACTCCAACACTCGTTGTTCAGTGTCAGAGGACTCTCGTGCTGCCCTTATTTCGGGAGGGACAGCTTCCAATAACACATCTTCGTTCTCCTTTTCTGTTCCGTCCAAGTTAGCCGAGCATCCGAAAATGGGATGAACCTTGGCACGTGCTCACATTCATGATCTCCGATTCCTTCTTGGACCCATCGGTCATAAGGGAGTGGCAGCGGTATTCTTTTGGTATGGTGGGCATGTATCCAATTCTTTCTCCCATCCACCTTCACCGCGGTCCTCGTTGCAAGGAGGACTTGCTTCGGTTCATGCCAACGGGGCTCCAGAGCCTTTGTCCTCGCAAAGTTTCGGATCAGAACACAGTCACCGGGCTGCAACTTATGTCCGGGACTCTCTGGAAGTGGTCGCAGTGACTCTCCAATCTGCTGATGAATAGAACGAAGATTTTTTGTTAACTCATACAGGTAATCTATCATCATCGGATACTCGATCTCACTAAATCGTTTTGGCCTAGGGACACCCCATATATTGGCAGGGTGCCCAAAAACTACCTCATAGGGAGATAGACCAGTCCTCGTGTGTGCGGTCATTCTTGTGGACAAAAGGGCTAATGGTAACGCATCCGGCCACTTCAGGCCTGTGCTCTCCTGGATCTTAGCTAGCTTCAACTTGAGCGTTCCATTATATTTCTCCACAAGACCTGCAGATTGGGGGTGATTTGCTGCATGAAACTTCTGATTTATGTGCAACCCTTCACACACCAATTGCGTGACTCGGGCATTAAAATGGCTGCCGTTGTCACTCCAGATCACCCGAGGCAAACCGAAACGAGGAAAGAACTCTTTTATGAGTGCTTTCGCCGTTGCGTTAGCAGTATTTTCCTTCACAGGGTACGCCTCCACCCACTTACTGAAAGCACACACGACCACTAGAACGTACTTCAAATTATTCACTCGTTCTAGCTCAATGAAGTCCATTTGGAGAACCTCAAAGGGAAATGAGGGTGGTGCGAAATTCCCAGAAGGCACAGGAGTACCTTTCCCAGGATTATGCTTTAAGCAAATCATACAATGTTTCACTAAATGGGCAGCTACCTTGGGAATGAGATCATTTCGCCACACTGGGTCTAACAATTTACAGATCCCTTTGCGCTAATATGAGCGGGACCATGAGCCATAGTGACAACTGGGAAAACATATGCATTGGGCAACAGCCATCTCCGGCTGTCAGACAAATCAGTCCAGCACCCATCCTCATCTAGAGTACCTGTCCTTTCCTGCCATACAGCCACTTCATCTGTTGTGGCCTCATTCTGTATGTCCTTAACACTACTTACAGTGTTCTCATACATCGCATTATCAGGTACCCACCTAGCAGGTCCTGCCACAAACATCTTACTCATCTTCGATCTAGCAGTTTCTCTAGCTGTTTGATCCGCAAATGCATTGCCCCTACCCACGTCATCTGTAACTACCTTGTGGGCACTGCATTTTATTATTGCCAGCTTTTTGGGTAACATCAAAGCCGACAGCAATCTATGGATTAACGGGCCATACTGTAACTTCAACCCATGGGATGTCAGGAACCCCCTTTCCGCCCAGAGCCGCCCAAAATTATGAGTGACTTCAATCGCGTACTGGCTGTCGGTGTAAATATTAACAGCCATCTTCTCACTTAACTCACAAGCTCTCAATAGGGCTACTAACTCAGCAGCCTGGGCAGATTGATATGGGACGCGGGAAGTCTCTACGACTGTGCGCAATGTGGTGATCGCATATGCGGCAGAAGTAGTGCCATCTGGTAACTTAAGACAGGAGCCATCAACATATAGTTCCCCTTGGGGGTCAGATAAGGGAACATCAAGCAGGTCTACACATCCCTTCATTTCTTCCTCTGTTCTGTACATACAGTCATGCGCATCTGCATAATGACTCATCGAAGGGAGGGGTAGTAATGTGGCTGGATTCAGAGTGAAACATCGTTTAATGGTGACATGTGGAGCGAACAAAGTTAGCTCATATCCAGTCAGACGCGCACTAGTAAGGTGCTGCGTCTGCGTTCTATTCAATAGAGTGTCTACAGAATGGGGTACCATGACCGTTAGGTCAGTGTCAAGAACGAGCCCTGCCGATTGTCTGATTGCAATTGCCACTGCAGCAGCGGCTCTCAGACAGCTCGGGAGCGCTCTAGCCACATTGTCAAGGACTGCAGAAAAATAAGCACAGGGCCGATACTTACCACCGAAAACCTGTGTCAAGACACTCAACGCGCAACCATCCACTTCATGTACATACAATACAAAGGGCTTCCTATAGTCAGGAGTACCAAGGACAGGAGCAGAACAAAGTGCATGCTTCAGTTGCTCGAAGGCATGCTGACACTCAAGCGTCCACGGCAAGGGTTCACACACGTCTTTCGTGGTTAAATAAAGGAGGGGTTTCACAATCAGAGAATAGTTGGGGATCCAATGTCGACAGTATGAGGTAATTCCAATGAAACCTCGCACTTCTCTCTGTGTCTTTGGCACGCCCATATTATTGATTACAGAAATACGTTCAGGTGTCAATCGTCTACCCTACTTCTATAGGAGGTGACCTAAATAGGTAACCTCCTGTCGACAATACTGAAACTTACAAAGGGACGCTTTATGTCCATTTTGTACCAGATGTATTAACAATTTGACGGTGGCTTCCTTACATCCTTCTTCAGTATCAGAAGCCACGAGGAGATCGTCAACATATTGCAACAATACATTACCAACCGGAAGCACTAGCGAGTCCAATTGCGCTTTCAAGGCTTGACTATATATACTAGGACTTTCAGTATACCCTTGAGGAGCGCGACAGAACACAAAGCTTCTGCCAGATAAATTGAACCCGAAAAGATACCTGGAATCTGGATGAATCGGAATACTAAAGAACGCATTCTTCAAATCAATCACAGAGAAATACTGAGCTGTAGGAGGGATCATAGTCAAAATCGAAGTGATATCAGGAACAACAGGAAATTGTGGTACCACTATTTTATTAATTTCCCTAAGATCAATAATAAATCGGTACACATCAGAATGGGCATCAGGTGAATCTGTCGGGGCCTTTTTAAGAATCGGAAGAATAGGACTGTTGCACACATTAGAAACTGTTTCCTCAACCACACCAGACGCAATTAAATCATTTATGATTTTCAACAAAGCAGTCTCTCCTGTCTGCGATATTTTATACTGTGGAATACGAGGCAGAGAAACATTGTCCTTAACCTGAATAGACACTGGTGGTACCTGCAACAGTCCTACGTCCGTGTCACCTATAGCCCACAGCATACTAGGCACGTCCTTGAACTCATCGGGGAGAGGGGCGTCTTTGGCAAAGTGTTGCTTTGCCCGTGCCACATCAGGTCCAATCGTCATGTAAACACCGTCTGGGGAACAGAAAATGGTTGCATGCAGCCATTTCAACAGATCAAGCCCCATTAAATTTCCCCCACAATTTGAAGTCAAAAGGAATGAGGATTTCACTGAAAACGGACCAATTGTCAAAGCAAGGGGCTTAGAGATGGGACTAACAACCGGCGTACCTGAAAATCCCACCGAAACTTTATTCTTGCCAGACAGAGCTGCCCCAGGGACCAGCGAACGGGAAACGGAGCTGTTCATAGCACCCGTGTCAATCAAAAACTTTTGAAAGGTACCAAGCAAACCCGCAGCGACATAGGGTCCGCGTTGATCTACATTCACCGAAACTGGTCCCCCACCCTGTCCGTCGCTGTCCTAGCTGTGGATGGACATCCCTGTTCCTTCATCTACATCCTAATCCTCGCGACAATACTGTCGTCCTCTAGGATCATCAAAGTAATTCTGATCCTTTTCAACATTCTCAGTTCGTTCTGGTCTTCTCTCACCCTGACTTCCTGTTCCTCTACCACGTCCCTGAAAACCCCCTCTGCCAGGGATCCCACCAGCCTGTAGCAATTCAGGCCACTCATTCCGCCAATGCCCCTCCTTCCGAAAATATGCACATTGATTAGGTCCCACAGGTACATATGGAGCACTCGTTCCACCACCTCGCGGTACGGACCATCGCTGCTGCACTTGCGGCTGACCCCTTCCTCTTCCACTACTTCCCTGCACCTGCTGCAACAACACCTTTGTCTTCAATTCCTTCCCTTTCTTCTCTACAACCTGCCTCTGTTCATTCTCTCGATGTTCATAATATTGCGCCATACTCAATATTCCCGAGGGAGTGGACGTGGACCAGGTACTTTCCGCTGCCTTCATCCGGGCTGCAATCTCAGGAAGCAAATTATTAACAAACCTGTAGACAAACAGCCGGACTCCACCATCCACTGACAAATCCTGACCACTGAAATCCCAAAACACCCCCTTGTACCTAGTAAAGAAATCTGACACACTCTCCTCTTTCTTTTTACAACATGCTGTAAGTTTATCCCAATCCACTTTCTTGGGAGCAATAAACGAATGCATGTACGTAATAATTCGGCCAGGTAAAGCTAACACTTCCGCTCTTGGCCTCTCACCTGGCTTCCGTTCTTGATCCCACAGCTTTATCTGATCCCATGTTGCTCCTAACTCTACCACGTGATCCACCAAGTGCACCTGCCTCCATATATCAATCGGCACCAGGAACCCAAAAAACAATATAATGTCAGCTAACGTCATAACTGTCGAATCGGCCGCTTCTGTCAGTTCTTTATAATAAGCAGTCGGATTCTTTCTGGGATCTGGCAACTGATTTTTAAGAGAAAGTACTTCGCTTCTCTTCCAGGGGGTATAAACCAATTGTTCTTGAAACCGTGCCCCCTCCCGGGGCCGAACAATGTCACCCGCTACATTTATTTCTGCTGGTGTCTCGGGATGATATATGGGGTGAACTTCTCTCATAGGGAACTGCGCTAATGCTGTGGAACCCTCTTTAAGCATCCTACCTCAATATTTTAACAAAGTAGTAACTTTATTCAACACAGCAGCAGGATCCATACCGGAACCACACACTTCATCTCGTATCTCAGAAACCTCCCTTGGGACCTCAGCATTAAAGCTCTGCTCCCACAAACTCATCAGCATTGTACACATATGCTTAAGCGCAAGTTGTTGCATAAGCGGTTCATACTGTCTCATCACACTCCATACATCCTCAACCATATAGATCAGATTTCGAATCCACTGCGCAGCCTGATTCGCCACCATCTCCTTTTCTCGATTACTTACTGCAGAACGCACCAACACCCTACTCACGCGTTCTTGCACTTTCAGTCGACTTCCCGGAGACATTCCACTCACAGGCGTTCTGTCGAATTGCATCATGGGAAGTGAAACGTCCGCCGGTGAAAGAGTGGATGAAGAGACAGGTACCATCAATGAACGATCTTGACTAGAGGGAGTAAAGAAAGTCGAACCAGAAAATGCAGACACAGGTGCCACAGACGGAGAGCTATTACCCTCCAACCCGGACATCGATAAAGCAGTATAATACACAGAAGGCGTCAAATGTAGACCCGGAATGTTAGGAGGAGGAGGAGGACTGGTGGGGCCAAGAACCGGAGCCAGAGCCCTTGAAGCCGGGGCCTGGGAAGCTGGAACAATAGGATATATCCGTGGAGGAGCATAAGGTGGCGGGGGTTGGGTGTCTAACAAATCTTCAACAAAACCATCACCTTCATTTTGAACGACATAACTCTTCTCAGCTTGCAGCCGAAACGCCCTATCTGCGCACTCAACACCTTTGTTTACTGTCGCTTTATCATAAGCCATGGCTTTCTGCGCGATCGTCAGCGTCTGTCTTTTCCTCGTATTTTTTTCCTCTCTAATTCGCCGCTGCTTTGCCTCCTTCTGCCAAACCCTCAACATATCAAACATTGACTGCCTACTCTTCTTAGCAAACAGCTTTCCTTCTAGAAAATTCAACTTTTGTTAATCGAACGTGCCAACAAGTGGCCACTGCAAATCAGCATTGTCCTTCGTATATTTATGCCATAAGGTGCTAAACACAATATGGCCAATACCGTGCTTTATGTACATATCAAAATTCAGGGTACCCTGTGGAGGAGCAGGTTGTCTTTCCTCCAGTCGATCACTTGAACAGCAACATCGACATACAAAACATCCAAATTTACTAAAACACGGCATCTTAATATAAGATACTTACACAATTCCCACTGCGCAAGCGCAAAGCAAATCCACTTCTCTGTCCGAAAATCGTACACAAAATATACTAAAAAATCAGCACGAACAGACCTCTTAAGGTATGCGATACAACACGGCCCAAACAGCCTTTCACTAAGCACCACCTAAGAATCTCTGTTACGTGTATGGATAGCCCAGCTGGACCCTGTTGTGATTAGACATGATCTAAAGCCTATCCCGCATCTTGTAGCTCGTAGAGCCGTTAACGACTCTCAAACTACCACGAGATTCAGCCCCAGCACTCGTTCACACAACACAGTTCAAACTCGCTATTAAAGCACAGCCCAAGTAGCTTGTCCACAATACTTAAGGGTACAACTCAAGGTTCTGCCTTGTCAAACGCGGTCCGGCATTGCCCGTGAGGTTTGCCACTAAGGCTCATCTCATCTGTGGCTCAAGACCACTGAGATACATCTCGATGGGCGACCTCACCCTCACAGTCCGGTACCACTTATGGAGCACAGACCGATCGGTTCTGTCTCCCTCAAGTCGGTAGTGTGGCTCCGTCCACGAAACACGCCCCGAAGGCCCTGCCCCTCCCGGTGCTACCCGAGAACCACTATGAGGCGGGTCTCAAAAACCCGAATCACCCGGAGCAGTTCAAGTTCACACCGAAAGGCGGTCAACGGTCTGCCTCGCACGGTTCAGTCCAACACCACCTCAAGACTGGCGCCAGTACAATTTCAAGTACTAAAACGTACACAAAGTCACTCACCTGTCAAACGCAGGTTTCACACGTGATTCTCTACCGCCGACTCTCCAGACCAATCTGGTCAGCTCCAAGGTCTCGCCGTCTCTGGACCCCGGCGTATCACCACTAGGCAGGGCACCCTTGATCAGACGGGCGGGGCAAGCCACAGAAACAGAGCTCTATCTTGTGGGGGCCCCCGATCCGCCCGCTAGACCAGCCTGCACCCCGACCTCACGACCCGTTTACGGGTGTGATGGGTGATTAATCGCGGGGTCCCTGTTCGGGCGCCAACTGAAGGAAGTGACCCGTATAGGGTCACTCGGGTTACTACACCACCTCTCGGCCTTACCTATATCAATGAAGAGTCGGTCAACCAGTAGAGAATGCAAACAAGCAGTTTATTATCTATACTCTGCAGAGGAGCGCAAATACAACATGTACCATGCAATGCTTTCTAATGGACTGACTCAATAATCAGGCGCAGCATAGTATGATACATCAAACATGTCATAAACATCTAAAGCACGCCTACAAGGGAAAGTTACAGGTTTAGGGATGCGTACCTTAGGGAGGCAGAGGGGCGTACATCACCAGCCCGAGGCAGGCACACGGTATCTCTTAGCCAAGGTCAGCCAGCTGCATCCCTGCTCCTCCCAATGTAGGAGAGGTGCTGCAAATAGAATATTACTTACGCACACAGAAAGGCTTATTCATAAGCGAGGCAGCGCCCCTTATTGGATAAAGAAACGAAACTGGGCGTATACTTATCAGGTGAACAACAAGTGTCATGGCGCAGCTGTCTGGGCCTACCTCGTTCGCAGTTTAGAGCTCACCGCGTGCTTAAACATAGCCATAATGTAAGATGGCGGCCAGTATACAAAATGGCTGCCACCTGTCCAAGACTAACCTATTCTGTAAAACATCATCTTGCTTAATATAGCTCAGTGGGTTGTCAATATAGATGACTACCACTGTTATATTTAGCTATATAAGGCTAATCTAATAGCGTAACATAAGGGACATAGCCCTATGATTATTTTGAAACCTACAATATCGTCATCCATCATAGCGCTGTTTTGGAGCTGGTTGATTTATTTCCCATGCGCCCCTTGTCTCTCCCTCTTCTCTCATCTCTGTTTGAGTTTCTTTCTCCTTTTTCAATGTCTTCCTGGCCTCTTTCCCTGCCGCTTCCCTGATGACCAGTTCCTCTTGTCTTGATCTTCGGTTTTGGGGTGGTTCTTTTCATTTGCCAGCCCCTGTGAAGGAGCCGGTATTCGTCTAAAAAAGTATTAGGCTTCGTATTGCAGCTACTGCCAGAAGCAGAGCTCCCCGATGTGACAGATGTGTCAGTGTCAACATCACTGGAGGTGGCCGGTTCATTGTCTGGTGTCTCTGGTGGTCACCCACATGTAGTTGGGCTCATGTCCTGCGGACAGTTCCCACACAGCATGGTCCTTGGTCATGCGCAGCAGGAATTTGGCTGCCTGCATAGGGTTGGGTGCAGTTTGCACTTCCAAAGGTCACGTACAATGGGGGTTGGCCACCCATGGCTGAGTTAGGTACATTCAGCAATGATTTGGCCACCTGAATGGGGCTGGGCAGAGGGCCTCACCTCACCTCCAGCCAGACCCTGTGGCCATGCCAAAGCAAACACTGCTTCGCTTCATGGATGCGAGAGCAGAAAACCTGCTCTCGCTTCAATGAAGAGAAGCTGATTGCTTTTGGGCAAAAGCAATGCCGGCTCCAGTAGGAGGCGGTGAGCCGGCAGGGACCGTGGGGGCATTGGGGCTCCCCCCATGGTCCCCATCAAAGAGGCCAGGCCACGGGGGATGGGGTCCCCGGGGCCAAAAGTGGCCTGGGAGGGGGGGCCACTCGGCCCCTCTCCCCTTGATTTTATTTATTTACAAAAAAAACGGAAGGCGGGCCCCGGGGGATGGGGTCCCTGGGGCCATAATTGGCCTCAGGAGGGGGGCCACGAGGCCCCCCTCCCAAAAAAAACGAGGTGGCCAGGCTCTGGGGGATGGGGTCCCCGGGGCCATAAGTGGCCCAGGGAAGGGGGGCCGCGCGGCCCCCTTCCTGTATTTTATTTAATTAAAAAAACGAAATATGGTTCAAGCCCTGGTGGATGGGGTCCCCAGGGCCCAAAAAATATTAACAGAAGGGGTGCCACACAGCCCCCCTTCTAAAAAATAAAACAGAAACCGGCATCTCGCCGGAGGCCCCGCCCCCTCCCTGCACCACTCTGCAGATGCACCTCCTGGTGCGTTTTGGGTTGGGGGATGAAGTCCCCTAGAGTCTAATGGGTCCTTAGGGGCTAACTAGCCCACCAGGTACGTCCAGTAAGCCCCACACAGTGGGATTGCTGAGAGGTAATCTGAGACCACACCCCTTTTTACACTACTCTGCAAACGTGCCTCTTGGCGCATTGCTGGTGGGGCGATGAGGTCCTCTTGTGTCCTGAGGACCTCAGGACTAAAGTGGACTTCATCCCCCGAGCAGCAGTGCGCCAGGATCCACGTTTGCAGAGTGGTGTAAAAAGGGGGCGTGGCTTTTGAGCACTCTCAGCAAACCAGCTGTATGGGGCTTACTGGAGGTAACAGGAGGGCTAGTTGGCCCCCAGGGACCCTCAGGAGGAAAGGGGACTTCTTCCCCAACCAAGAGTGCCCCAGGATGTGAGTTTGCAGAGTGGTGGAGAAAGAGGGCGTGGCCTGTGTCCACCTCTCAGCAATCCCACTGTGTGGGGCTTACTGGAGGTACGAGGTAGGCTAGTTGGCCCCTAACCACCCCCATCAGTGAAGGGGACTTCAATCCCCATCCAAGAGCATGCCAGGGAGCGCGTTTGCAAAGTGGTGGGCAAAGGGGGCGTGGCCTGCTATGAGAACTTAGCAATCCTGCTGTGTGGAACTTACTGGAGGTAATAGGAGGGGTAGTTGGCCCCCAGGAATGTCCTTGGGGGCCAACTACCCCTCTTGTTACCTCCAGTAAGTCCCACACAGTGGGATTGCTAAAACGTCTTCGGAGGCCACGCCCCCTTTCTCCACCACTCTGCAAACGCGCCTTCTGGCAGACTACTGGATTGGGGATGAAGTTCACTTTACTCCTGAGGGACTTTGGGGGCTAAGAAGCCCTCCTGGTACCTCCTGTAAGTCCTACGCAGCAGAATTCCTGAGCACTGGTCGGAGGCCCAGCACCCTTTCTCCACCACTCTGCAAACGCGACTTCTAGTTAAAGAAGCATTTGCAATGTAATAGGTTTCGCATTTGCGGGAGTAAGAGCTATTGGCGTTGTAAATGTAAAAGTGTTTCTTGGATAAAGGAAGTGACCCGAAATGGGCCCCCCGGGTCACTCGCGACCACCTCTCGGCCTTTCCAGAAAATGAAGAGTCGAGACGACAGTGGAGAATACAAATTAACTTAGTTTATTAGTGAGTACACTGCAGCAGAGTCCAGTCTGACAAGCCTCATGGGATAGCTGTCGATGGACTGACTTCAGAACACTTGGTAACACAGAATAAGCTTCCCAACACCTCCCAAGGCCCGCCCCTGGTGGAAAAATACAGCTTGGGCAAAGGCTGAACAAAGAAAGGCACAGAAGGATGAGCTACCACCTGCAGAATGGGTACACGTTGTTTGGTCTCAGCTCTCTCTAGTGTGGGAGCATAGCTACGACCATGGATAGGCATGCAAAAGCAAAATAAGCTATTCATTAGTACATCTAGGTTTCAACCTTGAATACGATAAGGAGAAACAACTGAACAGCGGCTTCCTGCTGCGGCAAGCAGAGAGGGGTACAGAGGCTTGGTTTCGATCACAGTGCAATATGGCGGCTACATGGCAGAAAATGGTGTCGCAGATGCTAACTTTAACCCGCACAATGTTGGAAGGGACTGGTCACACGCATGTGCAATAGTGGTTAATACAAAAAAGCTACATGAATGCTAACACAACACAGTATAAAGCATAAGTGATGGGGCAATAGCACATTCAATTCTAACATGGAGTGGAGTGGAGGTAGGTTGTGTGTAGTGGAATTATGTGGTATGTTGTGCAGTGAAATTATGTGGATAGAAAGTATGTGGTATTTAGTGTGTAGGAATTATGTAGAGTGGGATTATGTGTTATGGAGAGTAATTGTGTGGTATGATAGTCTGTGTTGTGGAGTTGCAACCTCAGGTCTAGTCTTCCTCGTTTCCATAGAAGCTAAACTATGAACTCAATGAGACAAAAAAAAGAAGGAACCACTGAGGAGCACTTCTCGACCTAGCCAGAGGTATGAGCAGGGCCACTGGAATTATGTGACTGTTTGGCTGCACCGACTTTTGCACAGTTATACATTTACCACTTTTGCCACATAATCCATCATCTGCTGCAGAATCTGCAGATTTAAACAAAAAAAACATTGTTTCTAGCTCAAACGGCTCAAACGTTACCAAAAAAGCAGCGACAAGTGTTACAGCATGGTGGAAGGCCCTGTGCAAACCTAGAATGGTCACCTGTTACTTATTGGTAAATGTGGGTATTAAATTGGTGCTAATGGTGTGTAAACCACTCTTGCTTCTTTCTGCGCCTCTCTTGCCTCTTTCTGCATTTCTGTTGCTTCTTTCTGCAATCCTCATGCCTCTTTCACACCACTCTTCCCTCTTTCTGCACCCCTCTTCCCTCTTTCTGCACCTCTCTTGTTTCTTTCTGTATCCCTCTTGCCTCCTTCCCCACCCCACTTCCCCCTTACTATATCTCTGTTGCTTCTTTATGCACTTCTCTTACTTGTTTCTGGCCTCTCTCTTGTGTCTTTCTGCACCTCTGTTGTGTCTTTTGGTACCTCTGTTGGTTCTTTCTGCACTTCTCTTGCTCTTTCTGCACCCTTCACGCCTCTTTCAGCACCTCTGTTGCTTCTTACAGCACTTCTCTTCCTTCTTTCTGCACACCTCCTGCCTATTTCTGTAGCTCTCTTGCCTCTTTGTGCACCTCTTCTACCTTTTTCTGTACCGCTCTTGCTTCTTTTTGCACCTCTGTTGCTTCTTTCAGCAATTCTCTTGCCTCTTTCTGCACTTCTCTTGCTTGTTTCTGCACCTCTCTTCTGTCTTTCTGCACCCCTCTTGCCTCTTTCTGCACCGCTTTCCCCTCTTTCTGCACCTCTCTTGCCTCTCTCTGCACCCCTGTTCCCTCTTTCTGCACCCCTGTTTGCTCTTTCTGCACCTTTCCTGCCTGTTTCTGCACCTCTCTTGCCTCTTTCTGTACCTCTGTTGGTTCTTTCTGCACTGCTCTTGCTCTTTCTGCACCCTTCGCGCCTCTTTCAGCACCTCTGTTGCTTCTTTCTGCATTTCTCTTCCTTCTTTCTGCACCCCTCCTGCCTCTTTCTATATCTCTGTTGCCTCTTTGTGCACCTCTCCTACCTTTTTCTGCACCCCTCTTGCCTCTTTTTGCACCTCTGTTGGTTCTTTCTGCACTGCTCTTGCTTCTTTCTGCACCTCACTTGCCTCTTTCTGTACTTCTATTGCTTCTTTGTACACCTCTGTTGCTTCTTTCAACAATTCTGTTGCCTCTTTCTGCCCTTCTCTTCTTTCTTTCTGCAGCCCTCCTGCCTCTTTCTGTACCTCTCTTGCCTCTTTTTGCACCTCTCCTACCTTTTTCTGCACCCCTCTTGCCACTTTTTGCATCTCTGTTGGTTCTTTCTGCACTGCTCTTGCTTCTTTCTGCACCTCACTTGCCTCTTTCTGTACTTCTATTGCTTCTTTGTACACCTCTGTTGCTTCTTTCAGCATTTCTCTTGCCTCTTTCTGCACTTCTCTTCCTTCTTTCTGCACCCCTCATGCCTCTTTCTTTACCTCTCTTGCCTCTTTGTGTACCTCTCCTACCTCTTTGTGCACCCCTCTTGCCTCTTTTTGCACCTCTGTTGGTTCTTTCTGCACTGATCTTGCTTCTTTCTGCACCTCACTTGCCGCTTTCTGCACTTCTTTTGGTTCTTTCTACACTTCTGTTGCTTCTTTCAGCAATTCTCTTGCCTTTTTCTGCACTTCTCTTGCTTGTCTCTGCACCTCTCTTGCGTCTTTCTGCACCTCTGTTGCCTCTTTCTGCACCTCAATAGCTTTTTTCTGCACCCCTCCTGGATCTTTCTGCACTTCTCTTGCTTCTTTCTACACCTCTCTTGCCTCCATCTGCTCCTCTCTTGCTTCTTTTTGTGCATTTCTCTTGCCCGTTTCTGCACTTCCCTTGCCTTGTTCTGAACCTCTCTTGCCTCTTTCTGCACCTCTCTTGCCTCTTTCTGCACCCTTCTTCCCTTTTTTGCATCCCTCTTGCCTCTTTCTGCACTTCTCTTGTTTCTTTCCACACCTCTGTTGCTTCTTTCAGCAATTCTCTTGCCTCTTTCTGCACTTCTTTTGCTTGTTTCTGCACTTCTCTTGCGTCTTTATGCAGTGCACCTTTGTTGCCTCTTTCTACACCTCACTTGCTTCTTTCTGCACCCCTCTTGCCTCTTTCTGCACCCCCTTTTCTCTTTCTGCACCTCTCTTGCCTCTTTCTGCACCCCTGTTCCCTCTTTCTGCACCTTTCCTGTCTGTTTCTGCACCTCTCTTGCCTCTTTCTGTACCTCTGTTGGTTCTATCTGCACTTCTCTTGCTCTTTCTGCACCCTTTGCGCCTCTCTCAGCACCTCTGTTGCTTCTTTCTGCACTTTTCTTCCTTCTTTCTGCACCCCTCCTGCCTCTTTATTTACCTCTCTTGCCTCTTTGTGCACCTCTTCTACCTTTTTCTGTACCGCTCTTGCTTCTTTTTGCCCCTCTGTTAGTTCTTTCTGCACTGCTCTTGCTTATTTCTATACCTCACTTTCCTCTTTCTGCACTTCTCTTGCTTCTTTCTACACCTCCGTTGCTTCTTTCAGCAATACTTTTGCCTCTTTCTGCACTTCTCTTCCTTATTTCTGCACCCCTCCTGCCTCTTTCTGAACTTCTCTTGCCTCTTTGTGCACCTCTCCTACCTCTTTCTGCACTCCTCTTGCCTCTTTCAATACCTCTGTTGCTTCTTTCTACACTTTGCTTCCTTCTTTCTGCACCCCTCCTGCCTCTTTCTGTACCTCTCTTGCCACTTTGTGCACCTCTTCTACCTTTTTCTGTACCGATCTTGCTTCTTTTTGCACCTCTGTTGGTAATTTCTGCACTGCTCTTGCTTCTTTCTGCACCACCCTTGCCTCTTTCTGCACTTCTCTTGCTTTTTTCTACACCTCTGCTGCTTCTTTCAGCAATTCTTTTGCCTCTTTCTGCAATTCTCTTCCTTCTTTCTGCACCCCTCCTGCCTCTTTCTGACCTCTCTTGCATCTTTGTGCACCTTTCCTACCTCTTTCTGCACTCCTCTTGCCTCTTTTTGCACCTCTGTTGGGTCATTCTGCACTGTTCTTGCTTCTTTCTGCACCCCTCTTGCCTCTTTTTGCACCCCTCTTTCCTCTTTCTGCACCTCTCTTGCCTCTTTCTGCACCCCTGTTCCCTCTTTCTGCACCTTTCCTGCCTGCTTCTGCACCTCTCTTGCCTCTTTCTGTACCTCTGTTGGTTCTTTCTGCACTTCTCTTCCTTCTTTCTGTACCCCTCCTGCCTCTTTCTGTACTTCTCTTGCCTCTTTGTGCACCTCTCCTACCTCTTTCTGCACTCCTCTTGCCTCTTTCAATACCTCTGTTGCTTCTTTCTACACTTCGCTTCCTTCTTTCTTGCACCCCTCCTGCCTCTTTCTGTACCTCTCTTGCCACTTTGTGCACCTCTCCTACCTCTTTCTGCACTCCTCTTGCCTCTTTTTGCACCTCTGTTGGGTCATTCTGCACTGTTCTTGCTTCTTTCTGCACCCCTCTTGCCTCTTTCTGCACCCCTCTTTCCTCTTTCTGCACCTCTCTTGCCTCTTTCTGCACCCCTGTGCCATCGCTCTGCACCTTTCCTGCCTGCTTCTGCACCCCTCATGCCTCTTTTTGCACCTCTGTTGGTTCTTTCTGCACTGCTTTTGCTTCTTTCGGCACCTCACTTGCCTCTTTCTGTACTTCTCTTGCTTCTTTCTACACCTCTGTTGCTTCTTTCAGCAATTCTCTTGCCTCTTTCTGCACTTCTCTTCCTTCTTTCTGCACCCCTCCTGCCTCTTTCTGCACCTCTGTTGCCTCTTTGTGCACCTCTCTTGCCTCTTTCTGCACTTCACTTGCTTCTTTCTGCACCTCTCTTTCCTGTTTTGTTACCTATGTTGCTTCTTTCTGCACTTCTCTTGCCTCTTTCTGCACCTCTGACTTAGAGGTATTTTTAATCCCCCTGCCCTATTATGTACTAGGGCCTTACAGGGGAGGTCATGCAAATCACAGGGGTACCCCAACCCATAGTATACCCTAGTGTATGTCGATGTTTTTACTGTATTCGAAGTGTCTTTCAGCATAGCATTGGCTCCGGGCCTGGTTAGTCAGAGTCAGTTACCACCAGTACCAGTCAGCAAAAGTTGGGGGCACAGGATGACTTTGCAACAAGGCATCTTTCTGCACCTCTGTTGGTTCTTTCTGCAAATATCTTGCTTCTTTCTGCACCTTTCTTTGTCTTTCTGGACTTCTGTTGCCTCTTTCTGCATTTCTCTTCCTTCTTTCTGCGCTTTTCTTCCTCTTTCTTTACATGTCCTACCTCTGTAGGAATAGCTAGAAATTAGCAATTAAAAAACCTTTGAAATTCACTGAAAAAACCATAGGTTTGAGGGACGTTATAGTTAGAAATTAACGGCCGAATTTCTCTGGTTTTGTACGAGTAAAATGTCCAACTAACTATAACGTCCCTGAAACCTGTGGTTTTTTCAGTGAATTTCAAAGGTTTTTTTAAATGCTAATTTCAAACTATAACGTCCCTGAAACCTATGATTTTTTCAGTGAATATATATATATATGTATGTATATAGATATGTATGTATATATCGCTCATGCGATCACTCCTGGCAATTGCACCCCAGCAGATCAAAGCAGACACCGGAGCAGTTTTTTCTCTTATCCCTTTTTAATCGCTTTTCACCATAACGTGTTTCGGCCGTACGTGCAGCCTTCGTCACCTTTTCTGTGAACACGTATATGTGTGCTTTGTTTTCATTACAAGCAGGAAAAATGGGTTTGTCTAACATCGTGGATTACTCTGCATCCCGCCTACCACTATGGTTCAACAAGTACCCCACGTACCACCTACCTGGAATTAAAACAGTGCATTCTGGGTTGTGCAGTCCACAAGAACTCCGTGAACTGGAACAGGTGAACGGTTATTTTTGGGGGCGGAGCAGGCTTGCTTCAATAAAAAGACAGAAGAACTTACATACCACGATGTGGAAGCCTCCTGAATACTTGGGCGCTGATGAAGGCAGATTTGTGCCGAAATGCATTTGCGATATTCTGAAAATAAAATACTTCCATGGTTCTCCCCGGTGTGGCCTCTGCTCTTTCGTGAGGAGGAGGTTCTTGGTGATATTTCGGTGTCAGCCAGAGACACGGTACAGAGGCCCCCGCTTCGAAAGTTGGCCCGGACTTTACTGGCTCTGTTTCGGCAGTTTCGTTGTGTTCCAAGGGATTGGATTGTCCGGGGCCCGCCTCGGTGTTTGGGAAGAGAAAGGGCGGTTGTGAGGTTATCAACCTCATGCTGGGTGTGATGCACTGTCATTACTGCCCCCGCCGCATGGATTCCTGAACTTTGAGGCTGAAGCGGTTTGGGGACCCGTGGAGGCGCGTTGTTTTCGTTACAAGCAGGAAAAATGGGTTTGTCTAACATCGTGGATTACTCTGCATCCCGCCTACCACTATGGTTCAACAAGTACCCCACATACCACCTACCTGGAATCAAAACAGTGCATTCTGGGTTGTGCAGTCCACAAGAACTCCGTGAACTGGAACAGGTAAACAGTTATTTTCGGGGGCGGAGCGGGCTTGCTTCAATAAAAAGACAGCAGAACTTACATACTACGATGTGGAAGCCTCCTGAATACTTAGGCGCTGATGAAGGCAGATTTGTGCCGAAATGCATTCGCCATATTCTGAAAATAAAATACTTCCATGGTTCTCCCCGGTGTGGCCTCTGCTCTTTCGTGAGGAGGAGGTACTTGGTGATATTTCGGTGTCAGCCAGAGACACGGTACAGAGGCCCCCGCTTCGAAAGTTGGCCCGGACTTTACTGGCTCTGTTTCGGCAGTTTCATTGTGTTCCAAGGGATTGGATTGTCCGGGGCCCGGCTCGGTGTTTGGGAAGAGAAAGGGCAGTTGTGAGGTTATCAACCTCATGCTGGGTGTGATGCACTGTCATTACTGCCCCCGCCGCATGGATTCCTGAACTTTGAGGCTGAAGCGGTTTGGGGACCCGAGGAGGCACTTTATTTTCATTACAAGCAGGAAAAATGGGTTTGTCTAACATCGTGGATTACTCTGCATCCCGCCTACCACTATGGTTCAACAAGTACCCCACGTACCACCTACCTGGAATCAAAACAGTGCATTCTGGGTTGTGCAGTCCACAAGAACTCCGTGAACTGGAACAGGTGAATGGTTATTTTCGGGGGCGGAGCAGGCTTGCTTCAATAAAAAGACAGCAGATCTTACATACCACGATGTGGAAGCCTCCTGAATACTTGGGCGCTGATGAAGGCAGATTTGTGCCGAAATGCATTCGCCATATTCTGAAAATAAAATACTTCCATGGTTCTCCCGGTGTGGCCTCTGCTCTTTCGTGAGGAGGAGGTTCTTGGTGATATTTCGGTGTCAGCCAGAGACACGGTACAGAGGCCCCGCTTCGAAAGTTGGCCCGGACTTTACTGGCTCTGTTTCGGCAGTTTCGTTGTGTTCCAAGGGATTGGATTGTCCGGGGCCCGCCTCGGTGTTTGGGAAGAGAAAGGGCGGTTGTGAGGTTATCAACCTCATGCTGGGTGTGATGCACTGTCATTACTGCCCCCGCCGCATGGATTCCTGAACTTTGAGGCTGAAGAGGTTTGGGGACCGAGGAGGCGCTTTGTTTTCGTTACAAGCAGGAAAAATGGGTTTGTCTAACATCGTGGATTACTCTGCATCCCGCCTACCACTATGGTTCAACAAGTACCCCATGTACCACCTACCTGGAATCAAAACAGTGCATTCTGGGTTGTCAAGTCCACAAGAACTCCGTGAACTGGAACAGGTGAACGGTTATTTTCGGGGGCGGAGCGGGCTTGCTTCAATAAAAAGACAGCAGAACTTACATACCATGATGTGGAAGCCTCCTGAATACTTAGGCGCTGATGAAGGCAGATTTGTGCCGAAATGCATTCGCCATATTCTGAAAATAAAATACTTCCATGGTTCTCCCCGGTGTGGCCTCTGCTCTTTCGTGAGGAGGAGGTTCTTGGTGGTATTTCGGTGTCAGCCAGAGACACGGTACAGAGGCCCCCGCTTCGAAAGTTGGCCCAGACTTTACTGGCTCTGTTTCGGCAGTTTTGTTCTGTTCCTGTCAGGGTCTAAATACTTATTGCTGTCTGAACCACACAGGAGCAGAATGATGCTAGGTCCCAATACCCTTCTAGGTCTTTTAGTATTCCATTGCAGGTAAGTTCTAAGGGGGGAAAAGGGGTTGGGGACAGAGAAGAGACTGCTCCAATATTCTGCCTGTTCAGCTACGTCTTCTTCTTCTTCTTACTGGACTGCAACATTAACATGTAAAAACCTTTATTTACTGTGCCTTTTAACTTACTGTTTTTTCTATGGTGTATAAATAACGTATCTTATCAGAATGTTTACTGAAGCTTACTTCTCTTCTACTTCTCATGTATTGTTTGCTAGGTTGTATGAGAAGTCTTCACTCAGATCTCTTTCCTTTTCGTTATCAGGTACAATCTGCACTTGATCCTGCTATTCCTTAATGTAAGAAAGATAAGGTAAGTATTTATTTCTGTATTCCTAATTTTATTATTTGGGTTTCTCTTTCTTTCTATTAACTCACTGTTAAGAGACTGGAGTGGGCCTTGAACTGGGGTTTCTGGAGTAGGATGACTGGTTTTCTGTGTTTAATTAGTTTTTAAACAATGCTTCAGAACTTAGGTTAAATGTTAAAAGGAAGCGTTCGTTTTATTCAGGCCTTAGGTTTTATGTTTGCTGGAAGCACAATTTATTCTGCCATACGTGAGGAGAACATTACTGGAGTTCTTTAACTAGCCTTCACATTATTTATCTTCAAACCTAACACATGGCATGAGAAATAAATATGCCGGGCTTTTGACCCTGACTTCACCTTTTAATTAATTCTCAGAAGAGTGAACAAGTTTCAGTCTAAGAAGACACTGCGTGTTGAAAGGTCAAAGTATTTCCAGTTTTCAAAGGAAGGAAAATATATTCTGACTTAGTTTCCTTTTTCTCTTTAAATAGAAATTTACCTCTGACACGATAACCTTTTCTCACAGAATGTTTTATATTAGCTACATAGTTTAACACTAACCTGATTAGTGAGGGAATGTAGTTCCGACGAAGCTAACCCCGATTTTATCGCAACTACCCTAACTGACTTCCACGACGCTGGGAAAACAGGTGCTCTTCAAATTATTTCTTCAGTGAAGTGCACAGTGGAATGTTGAAGCACACTTCACCAGATGTCATGAAACCTAAAAGACTAGACTGCTATCAGTGGTGTGCTGTCGCAGTATGTGCATGTTGGCAGCCATCTTGGAGTTCCATCGGTGCCAACAAGCACTCCAGCTTGAGGGATTATCTGACTTTTGGTAAGTTTGTAGGGGGAAAATGGTAGCCAGCATAGAGTTAGAAGGTGGAAACCTCCTGTGAGTCCTGACAGTACCCCCTCCCAACGGGGTTTCCTCCGGTCGTGGTTTGGCAGGGAATTTGGCATGAAAGGCTCTAATTAAACAGGGGGCATGGACATTAGTACTCTTTTCCCAGGAACGTTCATCAGGTCCATAACCTTGCCAATCAATGAGGTAGAAAATTTCATTGCGGATGAGTTTTGAGTCCAAAATTCGTTTAACTTCGTACTCCGCCTCACCATTAACCATCAGAGGATCAGGAGGGGAAACCCTACGCAACCCCGGTTGAATTGGTTTAAGGAGAGAAACATGAAATACTGGATGGATTTTGGTAGAACCAGGAAGAGATAGTTGATAAGTGACTGGATTTATGACCTTCTCAATTGGATAAGGACCCATAAAACGAGGCTGAAATTTACGGGGACCTTTGAGTCTGAGATTTTTGTACTCAACCAGACTAAGTCTCCTACATGAAGCTCAGGTTCTTTTTTACGTTTTCGATCAGCGAAGTGTTTGTAACGATCCTTCGCGATCGACAAATTCTGGGTTACTGAGTGATGAATTTTAGTTAACTGTCGGGCGATATCTTGAACAGCAGGAACATTAATATCATCAAAATTAGCATGAGAATTGGGATGTCTGCCTGAGTTTATAAAGAAAGGGGAGTGGCCAGTGGATACATTTAGAGCATTATTGTGAGCATACTCCGCAGTCCATAAGTGGTCAGGCCAGTCACCCTCCTCATCTAACAAATAAAGTCTGAGGTGTTGTTCTAGGTCTTGGTTAATGCGTTCAGTCTGACCATCAGTTTCTGGGTGAAAACTGGTGGAATAACGATGGTCAATATTAAGGCCTTTGATGTAAGCCTTCCAAAATCGTGATAGGAACTGAGAGCCCCTGTCTGAAACGAGGACCCTAGGAATCCCATGAAGGCGAATAACATGTTGATTGAAAAGTTGGGACAATTGTTTAGCAGTGGGTGTACCTTTGAAGGGTATATAATGTGCCATCTTACTAAAAGTGTCGACAACTACAAGAATGATATCATACCCATGGGAAGAAGGTAGATCAACAATCAAATCTAAGGAGACTGTGTGCCAAGGATATGGGGGGGTTGGCATGGGTTGTAGGCGACCTTTAGGAGCTTGCCTGTCCGATTTTCCCCGTGCACAAATTTCACAGCCTAACACATATTGACGAACGTCTCGGCACATGTATGGCCACCAGAAACGACGTTTGAGTAATTCTTCGGTTTTCACAACACCTTTGTGGCCAGCCAGAGGGTTGTCGTGACATTCCTGCATTGCCTTCAGCTGAAGCTCCTTGGTGGGTAAATACAGGGTGGTACCTAAATAGGGAAGGCCATTGCAAATGAAACGTTGTGGATCTTCTGTGGCCCAGTTCTCCATTTCAAGGTCGGTCATCAAATTTCGAACGTGATGTTCAAAGGGTTCTAAGGAGATAGTTCCAATGAATTTTCCATCAGGTATGATTTGCTGGTTTTCAATGACTGAAGTTTGATTTTCTGTGTCGAGTCTAGAGAGGACATCAGCCTTTCCATTCATGGATCCGGGACGAAATGTGATAACAAAATCAAAGTCCGCGAAGTAAAGAGACAAACGCAGCTGACGTGGTGTGAGAGTTCGAGCAGATCGCAAAAATGTTAGGTTGCGGTGGTCTGTAAACACCGTTACGGTGTGTTTTGCCCCCATTAAGTAATGCCTCCAATCTTTGAAGGCATCTTTGATTGCCAGGAGTTCTTTTTCTGTAATCGTATAGTTGCATTCCGCAGTGTTGAGTTTGCGGGACCGATATGCCACCGGGTGTAACTGTCCCGTGTCCTTGTGCCTCTGAGAAAGTATCCCTCCGATGGCTAGGTCCGATGCGTCTGTCTCCAAATAAAAAGGCTCAGAGGGATCTGCATGAAGCAACACCGGTGCCGTGGTGAAACTGTCCTTCATCAACTGAAAAGCTTCTTCTGCTTCTTCTGACCATTGGAACGGAACTCCCTTCTTCAGAAGACGAGTCAGCGGAAGTATCTTATTGGAGAATCCATTAATGAATCGTCTGTAAAAATTAGAGAATCCGATAAAGCTCTGAACCTCTTTGATACTGGTAGGAGATTTCCAGTCTGTTATCGCCTTCACTTTTTGCTCATCCATTCGAACTCCTGCAGGTGATAACACAAAACCTAGGAATTCTACTGTATCTGTGTTGAAGAGGCATTTCTCCAATTTAACGTATAGAGAGTTCTCTCGTAGACGTTGTAAAACTGCTCTGACCTGGTCGTGATGTTCTTCAACCGTGTTGGAATAAATCAGGATGTCATCTATGTAGACTATAGCGCATCGGTCAATGAATTCACTTAAAACATCATTGATAAAGTACTGGAAGGCCGCTGGTGCGTTACAGAGACCATATGGCATCACAAGATACTCATAAAGGCCAAATTTGGTCCTGTACGCAGTCTTCCACTCGTCGCCTTCCCGGAGTCTAATCAAGTGGTACGCTCCTCGTAGGTCTAGGCGAGTGTATATCTTTGCTTCCTTCACTTGATCAATTAGTACTGAAATGAGAGGCAATGGATAACGATTCTTCACAGTTATCCTGTTAATCGCTCTAAAGTCAATACAAGTCCTGAGATCTCCCCCTCTTTTCGGCACGAAAAAAAGTGGGGAAGAGACAGGGGACTGCGACGGTCGGATAAATCCGTTCTCCAGATTCTTAGCTAGGTATTCCTTCAAATGGATGTTTTCCTTCTCCGTTAATGCGTAAACTCTGCTGCATGGTAGATTAGCCCCTGGTTCTAGATCAATTTTGCAGTCATAGGGCCTGTGGGGGGGTAACGTCTCTGCCTTAATCTCATCAAAGACGTCTGCAAAGTCTTGGTATTCATCTGGTATCATGGTAGTTTGGATCACAAATACCGAACCTCCACCTTCAAACAATTGGGTGGCAGCGCAGATTACAGAAGAATGTGTCTGGTCGTCGAAACAATTTTTGGTACAGTAGTCTGAATTTAATTGAATAGTTCGGGCTCCCCAATCAATTAACGGGTTGTGTTCCGTTAGCCATGGTAGACCTAGAATCAGTTGAAATTGGGGGGCGTCTATTAAATTAAATTGCAAGGTCTCTTGGTGTTCTTCGACAGTAGTCATGTGTACCAATTCAGTATGACTGGTTATGGGCCCTGAAGTTAAATCCGTACCATCCACCGCTCTGACCTTCTCACTTTTCTCCTTCTTGATAGCTTGTAAACCGATCAGGCTAGCGAATTTGTGGTCGCAGAAACTACCTGTTGCCCCTGAATCTACCATGACGATGATTCCTGTCAAAACCACATCTCTAAACCTTAAAGTCACAGTCATAACCAAATGGGGAGAGGAGACTTGTAGTGTGTTTGCCAATTGGTGATTTGTTGGAGTCGTTTTTTCATTCGCATCCACAGGTCCAACTCCCCTTACCTGTGGTGCCTCTAGTTTTCCTTCTCCTTAGCAGGCAACTTTGGTCTTTTTAAGCAATTCTTGACAAAATGTCCACTTCCTCCACAATATAGGCACAGTTTGTTCAGCCTTCTCTTTTCTTTTTCTTCTTTAGAGAGTGGACCTCTGACTACACCGATTTGCATGGGTTCAATTCCCGAAGAACTCTCTACTGTCCGTGTGGATTCTGTTTTAACACGGTCAAAACGAGGAACACTTGGTCTAAGCTCCTTCCGCCGTTCTCCTTTCCGCTCACTTTGCCGATGATCGATCTCTAAGGTTAAATCCACTAAGGCAGAGATATCGGTGGGTCGATTAGGGATTTGAGATAGAGCGTCCTTCAGTTCTTCTCGCAATCCTCTATAGAATACTGCTGCTCTTTTATCCTCGGGCCAGTTGGTCTCGACCACTAGTTTATTAAATTGGGCTAGGTAAGACATGAGTTCTCGGTTTCCTTGCTTTAACTCCTACAATTCGTTGTCTGAAGCTTGAGATGCTGTTCTTCTATCAAAAATTTGGAGAAATTCCTTCTTGAAGTCATCTAAACTGTACAAAATTGGGTCATCCTTGGTTACTAGTGGCATGGACCAAGAGGCGGCGTCCCCACTAAGGTAGGACAAGATAAATGCCACTCGGGATTGAGCATTGGGGAAGATCGTTGGACGGCACATAAAATGCAGAGAGCATTGGGTCAAAAAAAATTGCGCTTTCTGCGGGTCTCCATTGAATCGCTCTGGAGGGGCAAGAGGAATTATGGGGATAATGAGTGGATTACTTGTGTGGGGGCAAAGGATGAAGTGCTGATGTTAGGACTCTGGGTTTCAAAGGATGTGGTGCTTGGCCTAGATCCCAAAGCTGGTGTTCCCGTTTTAAAGGTTATTATCTCCTGTCTTAGTATTTTATTTTCCTCTCTGACTGCCTCTAAGTCCCTTTGTATATTACTCAAAATCTCGCCCAAATTTTTTAAATCAAGTCCTTCTGCCATTCTGCTCAGGTGCTTGTACCAACGTGGGCACTTCACTCTGTCAGGGTCTAAATACTTATTGCTGTCTGAACCACACAGGAGCAGAATGACGCTAGGTCCCAATACCCTTCTCAGAACCAACCCTGCTAGGTCTTTTAGTATTCCATTGCAGGTAAGTTCTAAGGGGGAAAAGGGGTTGGGGACAGAGAAGAGACTGCTCCAATATTCTGCCTGTTCAGCTACGTCTTCTTCTTCTTCTTACTGGACTGCAACATTAACATGTAAAAACCTTTATTTACTGTGCCTTTTAACTTACTGTTTTTTCTATGGTGTATAAATAACTTATCTTACCAGAATGTTTACTGAAGCTTACTTCTCTTCTACTTCTCATGTATTGTTTGCTAGGTTGTATGAGAAGTCTTCACTCAGATCTCTTTCCTTTTCGTTATCAGGTACAATCTGCACTTGATCCTGCTATTCCTTAATGTAAGAAAGATAAGGTAAGTATTTATTTCTGTATTCCTAATTTACGTATTATTTGGGTTTCTCTTTCTTTCTATTAACTCACTGTTAAGAGACTGTAGTGGGCCTTGAACTGGGGTTTCTGGAGTAGGATGACTGGTTTTCTGTCTTTAATTAGTTTTTAAACAATGCTTCAGAACTTAGGTTAAATGTTAAAAGGAAGCGTTCGTTTTATTCAGGCCTTTGGTTTTATGTTTGCTGGAAGCACAATTTATTCTGCCATACGTGAGGAGAACATTACTGGAGTTCTTTAACTAGCCTTCACATTATTTATCTTCAAACCTAACACATGGCATGAGAAATAAATATGCCGGGCTTTTGACCCTGACTTCACCTTTTAATTAATTCTCTGAAGAGTGAACAAGTTTCAGTCTAAGAAGACACTGCGTGTTGAAAGGTCACGCCTGTATCTGACAGATTCAGGAACAGCTGAAAAAGACAGCTGATTCAAAAAGCTTTTTATTTAATCTTCTCAGCTAAGGAAAGCAATTACTGAAAAGTATTTCCAGTTTTCAAAGGAAGGAAAATATATTCTGACTTCGTTTCCTTTTTCTCTTTAAATAGAAATTTACCTCTGACACGATAACCTTTTCTCACAGAATGTTTTATATTAGCTACATAGTTTAACACTAACCTTATTAGTGAGGGAATGTAGTTCCGACGAAGCTAACCCCGATTTTATCGCAACTACCCTAACTGACTTCCACGACGCTGGGAAAACAGGTGCTCTTCAAATTATTTCTTCAGTGAAGTGCACAGTGGAATGTTGAAGCACACTTCACCAGATGTCATGAAACCTAAAAGACTAGACTGCTAACAGTGGTGTGCTGTCGCAGTATGTGCATGTTGGCAGCCATCTTGGAGTTCCATCGGTGACAACAAGCACTCCAGCTTGAGGGATTATCTGACTTTTGGTAAGTTTGTAGGGGGAAAATGGTAGCCAGCATAGAGTTAGAAGGAGGAAACCTCCCGTGAGTCCTGACAGTACCCCCTCCCAACGGGGTTTCCTCCGGTCGTGGTTTGGCAGGGAATTTGGCATGAAAGGCTCTAATTAAACAGGGGGCATGGACATTAGTACTCTTTTCCCAGGAACGTTCATCAGGTCCATAACCTTGCCAATCAATGAGGTAGAACATTTCATTGCAGATGAGTTTTGAGTCCAAAATTCGTTTAACTTCGTACTCCGCCTCACCATTAACCATCAGAGGATCAGGAGGGGAAACCCTACGCAACCCCGGTTGAATTGGTTTAAGGAGAGAAACATGAAATACTGGATGGATTTTGGTAGAACCAGGAAGAGATAGTTGATAAGTGACTGGATTTATGACCTTCTCAATTGGATAAGGACTCATAAAACGAGGCTGAAATTTACGGGGACCTTTGAGTCTGAGATTTTTTGTACTCAACCAGACTAAGTCTCCTACATGAAGCTCAGGTTCTTTTTTACGTTTTCGGTCAGCGAAGTGTTTGTAACGATCCTTCGCGATCGACAAATTCTGGGTTACTGAGTGATGAATTTTAGTTAACTGTCGGGCGATATCTTGAACAGCAGGAACATTAATATCATCAAAATTAGAATGAGAATTGGGATGTCTGCCTGAGTTTATAAAGAAAGGGGAGTGGCCAGTGGATACATTTAGAGCATTATTGTGAGCATACTCCGCAGTCCATAAGTGGTCAGGCCAGTCACCCTCCTCATCTAACAAATAAAGTCTGAGGTGTTGTTCTAGGTCTTGGTTAATGCGTTCAGTCTGACCATCAGTTTCTGGGTGAAAACTGGTGGAATAACGATGGTCAATATTAAGGCCTTTGATGTAAGCCTTCCAAAATCGTGATAGGAACTGAGAGCCCCTGTCTGAAACGAGGACCCTAGGAATCCCATGAAGGCAAATAACATGTTGATTGAAAAGTTGGGACAATTGTTTAGCAGTGGGTGTACCTTTGAAGGGTATATAATGTGCCATCTTACTAAAAGTGTCGACAACTACAAGAATGGTATCATACCCATGGGAAGAAGGTAGATCAACAATCAAATCTAAGGAGACTGTGTGCCAAGGATATGGGGGGTTGGCATGGGTTGTAGGAGACCTTTAGGAGCTTGCCTGTCCGATTTTCCCCGTGCACAAATTTCACAGCCTAACACATATTGACGAACGTCTCGGCACATGTATGGCCACCAGAAACGACGTTTGAGTAATTCTTCGGTTTTCACAACACCTTTGTGGCCAGCCAGAGGGTTGTCGTGACATTCCTGCATTGCCTTCAGCTGAAGCTCCTTGGTGGGTAAATACAGGGTGGTACCTAAATAGGGGAGGCCATTGCGAATGAAACGTTGTGGATCTTCTGTGGCCCAGTTCTCCATTTCAAGGTCGGTCATCAAATTTCGAACGTGATGTTCAAAGGGTTCTAAGGAGATAGTTCCAATGAATTTTCCATCAGGTATGATTTGCTGGTTTTCAATGACTGAAGTTTGATTTTCTGTTTCGAGTCTAGAGAGGACATCAGCCTTTCCATTCATGGATCCAGGACGAAATGTGATAACAAAATCAAAGTCCGCGAAGTAAAGAGACCAACGCAGCTGACGTGGTGTGAGAGTTCGAGCAGATCGCAAAAATGTTAGTTTGCGGTGGTCCGTAAACACCGTTACGGTGTGTTTTGCCCCCATTAAGTAATGCCTCCAATCTTTGAAGGAATCTTTGATTGCCAGGAGTTCTTTTTCTGTAATCGTATAGTTGCATTCCGCAGGGTTAAGTTTGCGGGACCGATATGCCACCGGGTGTAACTGTCCCGTGTCCTTGTGCCTCTGAGAAAGTATCCCTCCAATGGCTAGGTCCGATGCGTCTGTCTCCAAATAAAAAGGCTCAGAGGGATCTGCATGAAGCAACACCGGTGCTGTGGTGAAACTGTCCTTCATCAACTGAAAAGCTTCTTCTGCTTCTTCTGACCATTGGAACGGAACTCCCTTCTTCAGAAGACGAGTCAGCGGAAGTATCTTATTGGAGAATCCATTAATGAATCGTCTGTAAAAATTAGAGAATCCGATAAAGCTCTGAACCTCTTTGATACTGGTAGGAGATTTCCAGTCTGTTATCGCCTTCACTTTTTGCTCATCCATTCGAACTCCTGCAGGTGATAACACAAAACCTAGGAATTCTACTGTATCTGTGTTGAAGAGGCATTTCTCCAATTTAACGTATAGAGAGTTCTCTCGTAGACGTTGTAAAACTGCTCTGACCTGGTCGTGATGTTCTTCAACCGTGTTGGAATAAATCAGGATGTCATCTATGTAGACTACAGCGCATCGGTCAATGAATTCACTTAAAACATCATTGATAAAGTACTGGAAGGCCGCTGGTGCGTTACAGAGACCATATGACATCACAAGATACTCATAAAGGCCAAATTTGGTCCTGAACGCAGTCTTCCACTCGTCGCCTTCCCGGAATCTAATCAAGTGGTACGCTCCTCGTAGGTCTAGGCGAGTGTATATCTTTGCTTCCTTCACTTGATCAATTAGTACTGAAATGAGAGGCAATGGATAACGATTCTTCACAGTTATCCTGTTAATCGCTCTAAAGTCAATACAAGTCCTGAGATCTCCCCCTCTTTTCGGCACGAAAAAAAGTGGGGAAGAGACAGGGGACTGTGACGGTCGGATAAATCCGTTCTCCAGATTCTTAGCTAGGTATTCCTTCAAATGGATGTTTTCCTTCTCTGTTAATGCGTAAACTCTGCTGCATGGTAGATTAGCCCATGGTTCTAGATCAATTTTGCAGTCATAGGGCCTGTGGGGGTGTAACGTCTCTGCCTTAATCTCATCAAAGATGTCTGCAAAGTCTTGGTATTCATCTGGTATCATGGTAGTTTGGATCACAAATACCGAACCTCCACCTTCACACAATTGGGTGGCAGCGCAGATTACAGAAGAATGTGTCTGGTCGTCGAAACAATTTTTGGTACAGTAGTCTGAATTTAATTGACTAGTTCGGGCTCCCCAATCAATTAACGGGTTGTATTCCGTTAGCCATGGTAGCCCTAGAATCAGTTGAAATTGGGGGGCGTCTATTAAATTAAATTGCAAGGTCTCTTGGTGTCCTTCGACAGTAGTCATGTGTACCAATTCAGTATGACTGGTTATGGGCCCTGAAGTTAAATCCGTACCATCCACCGCTCTGACCTTCTCACTTTTCTCCTTCTTGATAGCTTGTAAACCGATCAGCCTAGCAAATTTGTGGTCGCAGAAATTACCTGTTGCCTCAGAATCTACCATGACGATGATTCCTGTCAAAACCACATCTCTAAACCTTAAAGTCACAGTCATAACCAAATGGGGAGAGGAGACTTGTAGTGTGTTTGCCAATTGGTGATTTGTTGGAGTCGTTTTTTCATTCGCATCCACAGGTCCAACTCCCCTTACCTGTGGTGCCTCTAGTTTTCCTTCTCCTTAGCAGGCAACTTTGGTCTTTTTAAGCAATTCTTGACAAAATGTCCACTTCCTCCACAATATAGGCACAGTTTGTTCAGCCTTCTCTTTTCTTTTTCTTCTTTAGAGAGTGGACCTTTGACTACACCGATTTGCATGGGTTCAATTCCCGAAGAACTCTCTACTGTCCGTGTGGATTCTGTTTTGACACGGTCAAAACGAGGAACACTTGGTCTAAGCTCCTTCCGCCGTTCTCCTTTCCGCTCACTTTGCCGATAATCGATCTCTAAGGTTAAATCCACTAAGGCAGAGATATCGGTGGGTCGATTAGGGATTTGAGATAGAGCGTCCTTCAGTTCCTCTCGCAATCCTCTATAGAATACTGCTGCTCTTTTATCCTCGGGCCAGTTGGTCTCGACCACTAGTTTATTAAATTGGGCTAGGTAAGACATGAGTTCTCAGTTTCCTTGCTTTAACTCCAACAGTTCGTTGTCTGAAGCTTGAGATGCTGTTCTTCTATCAAAAATTCGGAGAAATTCCTTCTTGAAGACATCTAAACTGTACAAAATTTGGTCATCCTTGGTTACTAGTGGCATGGACCAAGAGGCGGCGTCCCCACTAAGGTAGGACAAAATAAACGCCACTCGGGATTGAGCATCGGGGAAGATCGTTGGACGGCACATAAAATGCAGAGAGCATTGGGTCAAAAAAATTTGCGCTTTCTGCGGGTCTCCATTGAATCGCTCTGGAGGGGCAAGAGGAATTACTGGGGATAATGAGTGGATTACTTGTGTGGGGGCAAAGGATGAAGTGCTGATGTTAAGACTCTGGGTTTCAAAGGATGTGGTGCTTGGCCTAGATCCCAAAGCTGGTGTTCCCGTTTTAAAGGTTATTATCTCCTGTCTTAGTATTTTATTTTCCTCTCTGACTGCCTCTAAGTCCCTTTGTATATTACTCAAAATCTCGCCCAAATTTTTTAAATCAAGTCCTTCTGCCATTCTGCTCAGGTGCTTGTACCAACATGGGCACTTCACTCTGTCAGGGTCTAAATACTTATTGCTGTCTGAACCACACAGGAGCAGAATGACGCTAGGTCCCAATACCCTTCTCAGAACCAACCCTGCTAGGTCTTTTAGTATTCCATTGCAGGTAAGTTCTAAGGGGGGAAAAGGGGTTGGGGACAGAGAAGAGACTGCTCCAATATTCTGCCTGTTCAGCTATGTCTTCTTCTTCTTCTTACTGGACTGCAACATTAACATGTAAAAACCTTTATTTACTGTGCCTTTTAACTTACTGTTTTTCTATGGTGTATAAATAACTTATCTTACCAGAATGTTTACTGAAGCTTACTTCTCTTCTACTTCTCATGTATTGTTTGCTAGGTTGTATGAGAAGTCTTCACTCAGATCTCTTTCCTTTTCGTTATCAGGTACAATCTGCACTTGATCCTGCTATTCCTTAATGTAAGAAAGATAAGGTAAGTATTTATTTCTGTATTCCTAATTTATGTATTATTTGGGTTTCTCTTTCTTTCTATTAACTCACTGTTAAGAGACTGGAGTGGGCCTTGAACTGGGGTTTCTGGAGTAGGATGTCTGGTTTTCTGTCTTTAATTAGTTTTTAAACAATGCTTCAGAACTTAGGTTAAATGTTAAAAGGAAGCGTTCCTTTTATTCAGGCCTTTGGTTTTATGTTTGCTGGAAGCACAATTTATTCTGCCATACGTGAGGAGAACATTACTGGAGTTCTTTAACTAGCCTTCACATCACATTATTTATCTTCAAACCTAACACATGGCATGAGAAATAAATATGCCGGGCTTTTGACCCTGACTTCACCTTTTAATTAATTCTCAGAAGAGTGAACAAGTTTCAGTCTAAGAAGACACTGCGTGTTGAAAGGTCACGCCTGCGTCTGACAGATTCAGGAACAGCTGAAAAAGACAGCTGATTCAAAAAGCTTTTTATTTAATCTTCTCAGCTAAGGAAAGCAATTACTGAAAAGTATTTCCAGTTTTCAAAGGAAGGAAAATATATTCTGACTTCGTTTCCTTTTTCTCTTTAAATAGAAATTTACCTCTGACACGATAACCTTTTCTCACAGAATGTTTTATATTAGCTACATAGTTTAACACGAACCTGATTAGTGAGGGAATGTAGTTCCGACAAAGCTAACCCCGATTTTATCGCAACTACCCTAACTGACTTCCACGACGCTGGGAAAACAGGTGCTCTTCAAATTATTTCTTCAGTGAAGTGCACAGTGGAATGTTGAAGCACACTTCACCAGATGTCATGAAACCTAAAAGACTAGACTGCTAACAGTGGTGTGCTGTCGCAGTATGTGCATGTTGGCAGCCATCTTGGAGTTCCATCGGTGCCAACAAGCACTCCAGCTTGAGGGATTATCTGACTTTTGGTAAGTTTGTAGGGGGGAAAATGGTAGCCAGCATAGAGTTAGAAGGAGGAAACCTCCCGTGAGTCCTGACAGTTCCAAGGGATTGGATTGTCCAGGGCCCGCCTCGGTGTTTGGGAAGAGAAAGGGCGGTTGTGAGGTTATCAACCTCATGCTGGGTGTGATGCACTGTCATTACTGCCCCCGCCGCATGGATTCCTGAACTTTGAACCTGAAGCGGTTTGGGGACCCGAGGAGGCGCTTTATTTTCATTACAAGCAGGAAAAATGGGTTTGTCTAACATCGTGGATTACTCTGCATCCCGCCTACCACTTTGGTTCAACAAGTACCCCACGTACCACCTACCTGGAATCAAAACAGTGCATTCTGGGTTGTGCAGTCCACAAGAACTCCGTGAACTGGAACAGGTGAACGGTTATTTTCGGGGGCGGAGCGGGCTTGCTTCAATAAAAAGACAGCAGAACTTACATACCACGATGTGGAAGCCTCCTGAATACTTGGGCGCTGATGAAGGCAGATTTGTGCCGAAATGCATTCGCCATATTCTGAAAATAAAATACTTCCATGGTTCTCCCCGGTGTGGCTGCTGCTCTTTCGTGAGGAGGAGGTTCTTGGGGATATATATATACGTGTTCACAAAAAAGGTTGCCCCAGAGAGAAGACACACTCATACTAAGTTTACCTGTTTAATGAAGACTGAAGCAAGGCCAACAACTGACATCAGATCATTTCAAAAGAGGCATAACACATTTAGGGCTACACAGCCCTTGCTCACAGGCCAGCACAGAGCAATCAGCAAACATATTGCAGCCACATGATTAGCTTAAGTAGTAGTTCTGCCCACAGTGGGCTTTCCTGTGAGCTGCAATGCATTTTGGTAATAGTGGTACTGCACAACATCATTAACCTAGTGGGTTTGCCATTGCTCCCAAATTTAATAACAGTTCGACACTCTCCATTGGGTAGATTCAAATGTCACGTTCCCGAGCTGGTCCAAATCATCGGTCATTCATTCAGAGCCTGCCGTTCAGTTAATGACTCCAAATTAAAGTCACCACAGATCCGCTTTCCCATGCGGCGGGGCATCTCCACAGCTGTACCGCTGTTTTATTTCACAGAAAAGGTTGCCCTTGAGAGAAGACGCACTCAGAGGTAAGTTTACCTCTTCAAAGAAGACTTAAGCAAGGCCAGCAACATACATCAGATCATTTCAAAAGAGGACTAATGTGTTTAGGGCTACACAGCCCTTGCTCACAGGCCGGTACCGAACAATCAGCAAACATATTGCAGCCACATGATTAGCTTAAGTAGTAGTTCCCCCCACAGTGGGCCTCCCTGTGAGTTGCAATGCATTTTGGAAATGGTGGAACTACCACTTAAGCTGATAAAACAATTGTACCTGCATAGAGGGAGCTGCCTTACCAGCAGCACCCTCCATGCAGCAGAAATTCCGACTCCCTCAGGAGTCGGAGAGATGGCCGGGACCGCAGGGGCCTTGTAGCTCCCTCTGCGGTCCTGGGGAAAGCAACGAGCACAAAGAATAAAGCAGAGTAAAGGTCAGCAACGAGCAGTAAGAGGCAAAATAAAGGTGAGAAAAGAGCAGAAACAGGCAGAATAGAGGTCAGCAATGAGCAGAAAGAGGCAAAATTTAGATCACAAATGAGTAGAAAGAGTTAAACTAGAGGTCAGAAAATAGCAGAAAAAGGCAAATTAGTGGTCAGTAATAAGCAGAAAGAGGCAAAATAAAGGCCAGCAACGAGACGAAAAAGCCAAAATAGCGATCAGAAATGAGCAGAAATAAAGGTCAGAAACGGGGAGAAAGAGGCAAAATAGAGGTAAGAGGCGAGCAGAAAGAGGCAGACTAAAGCTCAGCAACGAGCAGAAAGGCAAAATAGAGGTCAGAAACGAGCAGCAAGAGGCAAAATAGAGATCAGCAAGGAGAAGAAAAAGGCATTATAAAAGACAGAAACAAGCAGAAAGAGGCAAAATAAATGCCAGCAATGAGCAGAAAGAGGCAAAATAGAGATCAGAAGAAAGCAGAAAGAGGCAAAATAAAGGTCAGAAAAGACACCGCCATCCTCTTGTTAGAATAGAAAAAATCATGTTTGTGCATTGTTCTACGTATTTTAGCATTTGCGGCGCCATTTTCTATGTAGGCGCTATTTTGAATCATGATCGAAACTAATCTTTTGCTATTTCTGAGAAACGGCCTCTGCTAGGTTTCGTTTCTCCAAGGTTGGGTTTTGCTTCACTAATGAATAGACTGTTCTTATTAGCGCATACCTTTCTCACTAGATATAGGCCTTCTCCCACTTGTCTGAAGATGTGCCCGCCTGCAGTGGCCTTGGACTCTGCATCTTTGTAAGATATGAGTACTGAGATTGTTTTTTTTCTCTCGTTTGTATTGCTTTACAGCATCTGCCTGGAAAATTCCACTATGGGCGTGTTCTAGCCCAGTTACAAAATGTACTAAATGTATCTCTATCCTTGTGGACTTTAGTCCCTCTGCAGAACTCCTCAGAGACTGGACAGACCGGGCTCCGCTCTGAGTGTACTCTGAATAAACAGATATTGGTTTGTATTCTCTACTGTCTGACCGACTCTTCATTTGGTGTGGAAGGCTGAGAGGTGGTCGTGAGTGACCCGGGTGACCCTAATCGGGTCACTTCCTTCAGTTGGCGCCCGAACAGTTACTCCTTCGGGTGAGTGACCCATCCCCTTCCGCGGACGGGGGGGTGGTCGAGGCTATCGTCGGGTTGGACTTACAGTTCAGGGATCACTGTAAGAGGAGCATTGATTGCTCGCAGCTGCTCCTTCCGTCCTGCCGGACGGTGCCTCGCCCAGTGGTCATCCCGACTGGAGTCCTGAATGGCGAAACCCTTGGATCTGACCGTTTGGTCTGAAGAGTCGGCAGTGGAGAGTTAGTTCACTTGGCTCGCATATCAGGTGAGTTTGTTTTGGTTCTTTGTGGATATGGTACCATTTTGGTTTGCATTTGGTACGGTCTGAGGCCAGTCTTTGGGATAAAAGCGTTTGCATTTGCCAGGCATAAATAGTGAATTTGTTTTCTTTTGAGAATGCCTGGGATTAGTACATTGTTTTCTTTGTGCTGTCGCTGTTGTTCTGCAGATGCTCGATTGGAAGAAGCTCAGCCAGCGCCTCCAGAAGGCACTCCAAATTTTGATATGTATGTGAAGCATGGTCTTGGCCCTATTTTGTTTAGTACACTATGGCACAAATATACTAGGGACAATGCTGAGTTGCAGTGGCCGTTGCCGGGCACTTTTGATGAACAAAAGATTGGGTATTTACAGGAACAGTTGTTCAAGAGACGAAGTAGACTATCTATGTTTGATTCTCTCAGAATGTGGCAGAAGGTAGCTAGACAGAGATGATTGAAAATGGAAAAAGATGTACGAAAAGGAAAGATGCAGACACTGACTCAGAAAGCTGTAGCATATGATAGAGAAAAACAGGAGAAGGGAGTTGAATGTGAAGATAGGAGATTTCGATTGCATGTTGATAAATCGTATATGGCTCAGGAGAAAAATGACACTTTTGTGGAGGAATTGTTAGACACCAGACCCGCGCCCCCATATGCCCCGCAAAGGATATATCCCACTGTCCCTGTGCCATCACAGCCGCCTGTTACTGCTGTTTGCACTGTCTCTGTATCTACTGCTGTCGTCTTGACGGCTGTGGCTTCGGCTCCTCCTCCCCCTTCATTGCCTTCGCCGTCTGTGACAACTGTGATTGCTAGCACCCCTGCTACACCTATTGTTTCGGCATCCCTTTCTTCAGCTCTATCTCCCCCGGCGCACCCACCTGCGACGATTGTATCTGGGACTTCTGCTGCTTCTCCTTTTATGGTTTTTCGTCCTCCGATTTTGTTGAGTACTGAGACACCAGTATGCGGATTTGAGGATAGAGTTTGGAAAAATTTAATGAGCGTATGGGCCTTTTTGTACGGTCTGCGGTGGGGGATGAAGAGAAGAAGGTAGTAGCTAATCAAGCTGCACAGTGGGGTCCCAATCCCATTTACAGTGTGGAGGATGTTTGGAGTGTGATGAAAGAGTATGAGCCTTTTATACAGCAGTATGCTCTTAAACATATGTCCTCTACGTTGATTGGCCTTTGGCAGCAACATTTTGGGGATGATGCGCCGCAATTTTATTCAATATTAGTGATCCCGTGTATGCTAGCGATTTGAACTCAGGTCAAGTTTTTGGGAACATTGCCATGTTGGTTGCTTATAGAGTTAGGTTACATGACAAGAGCCCTACTACGGAATCTCAGTTTCCGATGCCGGAGGTTCATCCCATATATCACCCAGAGATACCAGAGTTAACGGATCAGCGAGGGAATGTCACTCGAGTGGGTGTAGCGGCCCGGTTCCAAGAACAGTGGGTTTACACTCCGTGGAAAAGAAGTGAGGTATTGTCCCTTAAGACTCAGTTGCCTGATCCTAGGAAAAATCCTACTGCATATTATAAAGAATTGACTAAAGCTGCCTCTTCGACGGTAATGACTCTTGCTGATATTGAAATGTTTTTTGGTCTTCTTGTCCCGATTGATATTTGGAGGCAGGTTCATACTCAGGATCATGTTGCGGAGTTGGGTGGTACATGGGATCAAATTAAAGCATGGGATCAGGAAAGAAATCCAGGTGATAAGCCTCGAGCAGAGATACTTGCTTTGCCAGGCCGCATTATTACATATATGCATTCTCTTATTCCGCCGAGGAAAGTAGATTGGGATAAGTTGACGGATTGTCGACAAACGAAAATGAGAGTGTGTCTGATTTCTTCACTCGGTTTGAGGATACATTTTTAGATTACAGTGGGCAGGACCTGTCTGTTGAGGGGGGTGTTCGGTTGTTTGTCAACAGGTTTGTTTCTAATCTACTTCCCGAAATTGCGGCTCGTTTACAGGCTTCTGAAAGTACTTGGTCCACCTCTTCCCCTTCTGTTATTTTGAGTATGGCTCAATATTATGAACATCGGGACAATGAGGAGAAAGAGAGGGCGGAGAAAAAGCATAAGGATTTAAAGACTAAGGTATTGGTGCAACAAGCATTTAGAGGGAATGGTAGAGGACATGGTGGTCCTGCCCGACAGCTTCCACGCACCAATCAGCAGCCTAATACAACACATTTGGGGCCGAATCAGTGTGCATATTGTAAGGAGGAGGGTCACTGGCGTAGCGAGTGTTCCGTGCTTTTGCAGAAGGTGGCGGTCCCTAGAGGACGAGGGTCTCGTGGACGGGGTTGTGGAACAGGTGAGGCTGATAGGGCTCAGAATGCTACAGCCTCTCAGGGTCGTTCTGATAAAAATTATTCTGATGACCCTCATGATGGACAGTATTATCATGATGATTATAATATGGATGAGGTGACAGGAATGTCGTACAGTTAGGATAGCCAAGGACGGAGTGAGGGACCAGTTCCGATACCTGTAGATCAGCGTGGTCCTTATGTCATCGCACATTTGCATGGCTTGACTAAGGAATTTTTGGGAGATACAGGTGCGACGAAGAGTTCTGTTTCTCGATCTTTGGTCCCTGGGGCGGCTCTGTCTAGCCATAATAATGTTTCTGTAGGTTTTTCAGGAGTACCGGTTGTAAGCCCCATTTCGCAACCCCTTGTATTGACTATTGGTCCTTTTACTGTGGACTCTCCATTTTTGCTGACATCCAATTGTGGCAAAAATTTGATGGGTTTGGATTTGTTGAAGAAATTGCATGCTACTATTTATTGTTCTCCGGAAAGTGTTTATATGACGATGGGCCCCAATGTAAGTACTAGACAGTGTCTGTCTCTCCCTCTTCCTGTTGAATTTTCTGCCCCCCCATCCACTTTATGGGCGACGGGTGATGCAGATGTAGGACTGTTGCATATACCACCTGTTACGATTCAGTTTAAAGATAATGTTGTTTTGCCTCTTATTCCTCAGTTTAAAATACCTCAGGCGGGAGAACGGCCCCTTTTGCAAATCATTCAGGATTTAATAAAGGTGTAGTTGAGGAGACATCTGCAAATATTTGTAATAGTCCCATTCTCCCGATTCTTAAACGGACACCCTCAGGATCTCCTGATGATCATGAAGATGTCTATCGCTTTGTGATTGATTTTCGCGATGTTAATAAAATAGTGGTTCCTCAGTTTCCAGTAGTTCCGTATATTACCACAGTTCTAACAATGATACATTCAACTGCTAAATTCTTTTCTGTTATTGATTTAAAAAAATGCCTTCTTCAGTATTCCTATCCATCCAGATAGTAGATATCTGTTTGGGTTCACCCTTGCTGGTAGGAGCTTTAGATTCTGTCGAGCTCCTCAGGGCTATACAGAGAGTCCGAGCATTTATAGTCAGGCGTTGAAAGGTCAGTTGCATTCCTTGTTACTTCCTACAGGTAATGTATTGGTGCAGTATGTTCACGATCTCCTTATAGCTTCTGATATGGAACAAGGTTGCAAAGGCAGCACTGTTAAATTATTGTTACATTTGGCACATCATGGGCATAAAGTTTACCTTTCTAAATTTCAGTATTGTCGACAGGAGGTCACCAATTTAGGTCACCTACTGTTGAAGCAGGGTAGGAGGTTGACCCCTGAGCGTATCAGTACTATTGTTAAAATGCCCCTACCACAGACTCAAAAAGATGTGCATGCTTTTATAGGTATCACTTCCTACTGTTGACAGTGGATACCTAACTACTCCCTACTAATTAAACCTTTGCTTGAACTAACAATGAAAGAAGTGCATGAGCCTTTGCCGTGGGCACCTGAATGTCAGCAGTCTTTTGAGAAATTGAAAGGTGTAGTACCAGTGGCATGGAAGCATACCATAATTAGTCCTCTGCTCAAAAAACCCAATGCAGATCCAGTGCAATTAGGGAACTACCGCCCCATCTCAATGCTGCCATTCATCTGTAAGCTGCCGGAAAAACACGTAAATAGAGTGCTGTCAGAGTTCTTGGAAACAAACCATTGCCTCCACCCCACGCAGATGGTATTTCGTGCACAGCACAGAGTCAGCTCTTTCAACAGTGGTAGAGGAACTCAAAATGTCGCTGGACAGGGGAGGCTCAGCAGCTTTACTACTCCTGGACCTGAGTGCTTCCTTCGACACGGTGGACCACCACATATTGCGAAACAGACTTTCCGCCATCAGTGTCCAAGGTACTACTCTACAGTGGCTGGCTTCGTTCCTGGAAGGGAGAACTTTCCAAGTTATGGAAAACAATCTCCTCTCCAACTCGATGCCCCTGCCCTGCGGGGTGCCGCAGGGCTCCTCGCTGAGTCCCACACTGTTTAACGTTTACATGGAGCCATTATCACGGATTGCCCAAGAGTTTGGCGTTTCTATGACATCCTACGCCGATGATACGCAGTTGGTGATTTCCTTAGACCCTAGAACCAACGGGGACTCCGACAGGAGACAGTTATGGAATGGATGACAAACAGCTGCTTAAAACTAAACGGGGACAAAACGGAGCTTATGGTCCTCGCGAATAAGGCAATTCCTAGGCCGTCAATAAGCTGCCCCAACTGCCTGGGCAGCTCACCCGCTTCTGGCTCAAAAAGGATCCGTCAATGGGGACCCAAGCCAAGAAAGTAGTAAGCATTTGTTTTGGACTACTTAGACCTCTCCAGAAAATACTGGATCATATTCCCATACAGCTTAGAAAGACTGTAGTCCACTCCCTGGTCATGTCACGTCTGGACTACGGAAACTCACTTTTTCTAGGGGTGCCAAAATACGTAATCAACAGACTTCCGGTGGTCCAGAATGCAGCAGCAAGGCTGCTGTGTAAGGCCCCAATCCGGGAGTCAGCCAGAAAGCACCTCAAAGCACTTCACTGGCTCCTGGTGGAGGCTAGAATCAAATTCAAGGTACTGGTTATGATGCACAGAGCGTTACACAACCTGGGTCCAAGTAAAGTCAGACACCTGGTGACCTCATATGTCCCAAATAGGAGCCTGAGATCCAGCTCTGAACGACTGTTAAAAACAACAGGAATCAGGAAAGCTAGGTGGGGAGGTAGATCCTTCTCCCACCTAGCACCCAAATTGTGGAATTCACTACCACGTGAATCGAGAATCTTGAATAAGGAAACAGAATTTCAGAAGTCGATTAAAACGTGGTTGTTCAAACAGTACCACTAACTTCCCTCCAGCCTCACTCAGCATACAGTCTCTTAGCGCTGGGAAGCCCTCGGGCAGCCATGCGCTCCACAAATCACAAAAATAAATAAAAAAATAAAGCTGCGCTTTGTTCGGCCCCAGTACTCGGCACACCTAATTACAATAAACCGTTTGTGTTGTATGTCCATGAGATGGCTGGTTGTGCGCTTTCTGTCCTAACACAAAAATTTGGAGAGAAGCAACTGCATTGTGCTTATTTTTCTGCTGTGCTTGATCCTGTCGCGAGAGCACTCCCGAGTTGTCTGACAGCGGTCACAGCTGTGGCCACTTCGATCAGGCAATCGGCTGGACTCGTACTTGATACTGACCTCACAGTCATGGTACCCCATGCTGTGGATACGCTTTTGAATAAGACAAAGACACAGCACCTCACCAGTGCGCGTCTTACTGGCTATGAACTGACATTGTTTGCGAAACATATTACGATAAAAAGATGTGCCACTCTGAATCCAGCCACGTGACTACCCCTCCCTTACAAGAGTGATGAAATTGACAAACATGATTGTATCTTCCGGATGGAAGAAGAGACGAAATGTCGGGTACCCTTGACTAATGTTCCCTTATCTGACCCACAAGGGGAACTATATGTCGATGGCTCTTGTTTTAAATTACCAGATGGGACCTCCACTGCAGCGTATGCTATTACCACACTGCGTACAGTGGTAGAGACATCACAAGTCCCTTATCAGTCAGCCCAAGCTGCTGAGTTAGCTGCCCTTATTCGAGCTTGTGAATTGATCGAAGGAGTGGTTGTCAATATTTATACTGACAGCCAGTATGCCTTCGGGGTCGCCCATAATTTTGGGGGACTCTGGCCAGAGAGGGGGTTCCTTACTTCACACGGGACTATGATTCATGATGGGCACCTCATCTTGAGGCTTTTGTCTGCTTTGACACTCCCTAAGAAATTGGCAATAGTGAAGTGTAGTGCCCATAAGAAAGTTACTGATGACATAGGTAGGGGAAATGCTTTTGCTGATCAGACAGCTAAGGAAACGGCCCGGACAAAAATGAAAAGAATGTTTGTAGCAGGTCCCGCTAGGTGGATCCCTGAAGTTGTTATGTTTGAAGACACTCTTGAGAATGTGAAAGAGATAGAAAGTGAGGCCATGATAGAAGAATTAGCAGTGTGGCAGGAAAGTACAGCACAATTGAATGATGAAGGATGTTGGATTGATAAGTCGGGAAGCAGAGATGTATGTTGCCTGATGCATATGTTCTCCCTGTGGTTATAATGGCCCATGGTCCAGCCCATAATAGTGCTAAGGGTATTTGCAAGTTGTTGGATCCTGTATGGCAGAATGACAATATCCCTAAGACAGCTGCACACTTAGTGAAGTACTGTATGGTGTGCATGATGCACAATCCTGGAAAGGGTACCCCTACACTGCCTGGAAATTTTGCACTGCCCACTTTTCCCTTTGAGATCCTTCAAATGGACTATATAGAACTGGAGAGATGCAATAATTCGAAGTATGTTTTGGTGGTTGTATGTGCATTTAGTAAATGGGTTGAGGCTTATCCCGCTAAGGACAATACAGCCATTACGACTGCAAAGGTACTCCTGAAGGAGTTCTTTCCTCGTTTCGGCTTGCCCCATTTGATTTGGAGTGATAACGGAAGTAATTTTAATGCGAAAGTGATCCAATTGATTTGTGATGGTTTGCACATAAAGCAGAAGTTTCATGCTGCCAACCATCCACAGTCAGCAGGTCTGGTTGAAAGTACAATGGTACTCACAAACTCAAATTGGCAAAAATACAGAAGACGACAGGGTTAAAATGGCCAGATGCTTTACCGCTAGCTCTTTTGTCAACAAGAACTACCGTATGAGGTCGTGTTTGGACGCCCAGCAAATGTCTGGGGCATCCCGCGCCCTCAACGGTTTTCCTATATTGAGTACCCATTGTTAATCGATTATCTTGGCCAGCTATCTGAAAGTTTGCATTCTATTTACCAACAGGTGCGGGATACCCTGCCAGCTGCACCAGAGAGGCCCGGACACAACATCCAGCCTCGCGACTTTATATTGGTGAGAAACTTTCAGAGGAAGAAAAGTTTGGAGCCGTGGTGGAGGGGGCCGGAGCAGGTCCTGCTAGCAACGCGCACAGCAGTGAAGGTCACTGGCCGGAAGAACTGGATACATGAGACACATTGTCACAGAGTCCCTTTGCCTTTGCCCTATGATCAGTGGGTGAAGGACAGCATTGGGGTCTCCAAGACTGAACAGGTGCCTCGGTTTGTCCCGTTTAGTGATGCCCAGCTAATTTGGACTCAAACGGATCAGTAGAATGAAAATGTGCTGAATGCTGCTGTTCCTCCAGAAATACAAGCCATTAAGGAACTGTTGTTTGTTGATCCGACAGTGCCTGGGGCTGCCAGGTACAATTTGCGCCCTCGGCTGAGGGACAGTGCAATCAAGGAGAAAAAAGATTAGGGATGGACTGCGTAAGATAGGTTGTACTGACACTACAGTACCAACGAAGATTCATTGAGCTTGATGAAAAATTGCTTGTTTTAGTTTAGTTGTTTAAACATTAGATAGGCATAGTATACCCTGAAGGTATACCAACGTGACTGATGTGGGATACGAGCTTAGGACAGAGCAAGCTCCACCGCCGGTGCTCAAGAGCGCCAACGTATTGGTGGACATTAGGAGCCTGTACCAGTGAGGCAATGACGGACACTGGGAACTTACATATTTCCTTTTATATTTTTGCCCCCATTTATCACTCGTTATGCATCCCTCTGGTAGGTTGGTTGCGGAGGAAGATGGTTCTTATTGCTCAACGTAATGTGGTGTGGACCCGTAAAAGAAAATTGATTTATGTGATTTCTGCAGCTTTGTTGATGACAATCCTCTGTGGGGTGTTGTGGGTCTTGGAAAATGCTTACAGTGTACCTTCACGCAGTGGAGGTAAAGGTCTTTCTCCAAAAAGAAATATGAGAGTAGCTTCGAGTAATATATTCTTGGAGACGCATAAGAGATTTTTCGGTAATGGTACAGCATGCTACCCCACTGACTCTGTTATTAGTTTATGGACTGCATATCCCTTATCTTTAGTGAATTATACATATACAGAGCCCCCTGATTTTGTAGAGATAAAAGGAGTGTTTGGATCTGGTTACTCAAGACCATGCCTGTACCATCGCAAACCATTGGGGGAGGGTTATCCGGGCTGTGATATAAACACCAATTGTGATAATTTCTATATGAAAGATCAGAATATAACATTAGTAGATTGGCATTACAAACAATTGACGGTCCCCCGACAGGCAGGTTATTATCCTGCTTGTTGTCCTATTATTAATAGTACTGACACCTCATTGTACATCAATTGTTCAGGGTTAGTGATGCATAGAGAGACACTCACTTTAGTAAGAGCAGATGATCCAAGTGCAGTCGGAATGAATACTCGGTATTCCGCAGTGGATTATGATGGGCCAATTTATGCACATCCAGGGTTTTTCTTTTTGTCTAATGGGACTTACTCAAATGTTCATAACTGAACAAATGATGTGGCTCTTGGGATGGTGTTACCTCTGGGTGTACCTTGTATGCGTGGGAGACCTAAGGTGAAATGGGTGAAAAGAATAGTGATGAAGGAGTTTTGTGAGGGAGTAACAGATATCGAGATCAACAATTATAGTAATGGTATTACCTTCGGAGTTATTATGTCTTCTATTTTTACACTGTGTGGAAATGCCATGGCAAGAGGTGAAATGGCTCGAGAGTAATTGGGTGAAAGTTGCAAATATTAATCAATACGACTGTGGCAGCTCTGCGTGGCATCACCACTCAGATAGAAAGCATGCAGATTTATTCCGAGCAGACTAGATATGCTGTGGATTTTATTTTGGTTAAGAATCATGGTGTGTGCGCAGTAGTTGGTGACCTGTGCGTAGTCGGGATAACAAATATAGAAAATAATATTACCAAGCATATTTTAGATATTCTCAGATAGATGACCTCATGCAGATAGATGAGGGCATATTTGAGACTTTTTCCCTTCTTACAGTCTCTCTTCCTGATGCTGAAAGTATGGAGTGTTCCTAAAAAGGTTACTTATGATCGTATTGATTTATATGTTCTTTGATATTTTAGTAGAAAATGTTTAGCTCATGCTAAAAGGAGGGTCTGTTAGAAAAGAAAAAATTATGTTTGCGCATTGTTCTATGTATGTTAGCATTCGCGGCGCCATTTTCTATGTAGGCGCCATTTTGAATCATGATCGAAACTAATTATTTGCTATTTCTGAGAAACGGCCTCTGCCTGGTTTCGTTTCTCCAAGGTTGGGTTTTGCTTCACTAATGAATAGACTGTTCTTATTAGCGCATACCTTTCTCACTAGATATAGGCCTTGTCCCACTTGTCTGAAGACAGGCCCGCCTGCAGTGGCCTTGGAGTCTGCAACTTTGTAAGATATGAGTACTGAGATTGTTTTTTTCCTCTTGTTTGCATTGCTTTACAGCACCTGCCTGGACCCGGGTGACCCTAATCGGGCCACTTCCTTCACTCTCGGGGCTAATTAAACATTGATGGGGGGCTGTGTGGACCCCCCAAGGCCCGGGGACCACCACCTCCTCAGGGCTAAGAAACACCTAATGGGGAGCCCGCAGACCACCCTGGGACGACCACCTCCCCAGGGACAAATATTTATTTAAAAAAACGGAAGAGGGGCAGTGCTGCCATCCTTCCCAGGCCACATAGGGCCCCAGGGACCACCACCTCCCCAGGGCTGTCCCTGAAAAGTAAAGGAGGGGGGCTGCATGAACCCCCTCCTATAGCAGTACATTGCCCTGGAGACCACCACCCCCCCAGGGCCGGTTCCTGCTATGTCCCGGGGTGCCCACTGTGACAGCTCCACCAAGCCGAAGCAAATACTCCAGTTTGAGCGGGCGGAAGTAGTCAAAGTGCTTCTGCCCACTGGAAGAAGAGGATTCATCTCTTTCCATTCCCACAGACATGCGGGTAGGAAAAGAGAAGAAATGAATGGCAGCTCCCTCAGTGCAGCAGTAAGGCTGGCTCTCGCAGGAGGCGGGGAGCTGGTTGGGACTGCTGGGGCCTTAAGGCTCCTCCCGTTGTCCCAGGGAGAGCAACGAGCAGAAACAGGCAGAATAAAGGCCAGCAAGGAGCAGTAAGAGGGAAGATAAAGGTGAGAAATAAGCAGAAAGGGGAAGAATAAAGGTCAGAAACAAGCGAAAGAGGCAGAATATAGTCAGCAACGAGCAGAAAGAGGTAAAATAAAGATGAGAAACGAGCAGAAATAGGCAGAATAAAGGTCATAAATGAGCAGAAAGAGGCAAGATAAAGGTGAGAAATGAGCAAAAAGATTTAAATTAGAGGTCAGAAACGAGCAGAAAGAGGTAAATTAAAGGTCAGAAATGAGCAGAAAGAGGCAGAATAAAGGACAGCAATGAGCAGAAAAAGGCAAAATAAAGGTTAGAAACAAGCATGAAGAGGCAAAATAAAGGTTAGAAACGAGCAGAAAGAGGCGAAATAGAGGTCAGCAACAAGCAAAAAGAGGCAAAATGAATGTGAGAAACAAGCAGTAAGAGGCAGAATAAAGGTTAGGAACGAGCAGCAAGAGGCAAACTAAAGGTGAGCAATGAGGAGAAAGATGCAAAAAAGGTTAGAAACGAGCAGAGAGAGACAGAATAAAGGTCAGCAACAAGCAAAAAGAGGCAAGGTAAATGTGAGAAATGAGCAGAAAGAGGCAGAATGAAGGTGAGAAATGGGGAGATAGAGGCAAAATAGAGGTTAGAAACAGGGAGCAGGAGGCAGAATAAAGGTCAGACATGAACAGAAAGAGGCAAAATAAAGGTCAGAAACGAGTAGAAAGATACAGAATAAAGGTCAGGAACGAGCATAAGAAGGCAGAATAAAGGTCAGGAATGTGCATAAAAAGGCAGAGTAAAGGTCAGGAATGTACAGCAAGAGGCAAAATAAAGGTCAGACAAGAGCAGAAAGAGACAGAATAAAGGTCAGAAACAAGCAGAAAGAGACAGAATAAATATCAGAAGGCATAAAGCATAAAGCATAAAGTGGCAGATTAAAGGTCAAAAACTAGCCGAAAGAGGCAAACTAGAGATTAGGAACCAGTAGCAAGAGGCAAAATAAAGATAAGAAAGAGCAGAAAGAAGCAATATAAAGGTCAGAAACAAGCAGAAAAAGGCAGAATAGAGGTCAGAAATTAGCAGAAAGAGGGAAAATGGATGTCAGAAATTAGCAGCAAGAGCCAGAATAGAGGTCAGAAACAAACAGAAAGAGGAAGAATAAAGGTCAGGTGCGAGCAGAAAGAGGTAAAATAATGAGTAGAACCAGTGAGAGACTCACTCACAGATTCACAGGCTCAATGAGACTCACTCACTCACTCATGCACCCATTTACAAACCCATCAGAATCTCACACACCCACTCACAGACCCACTCAGACACTCACGCACCCACTCACTCATACACTCAGAGATTCACACACCCACTAACCTACCTATACAGCCACTCACACACCCACTCTCACAGGTTACAGGTTACAGATAGGAAATAAAATTTAAAACAATGTTGAATTTCACTTAAAAAAACAAAGTTTACAGGAACGTAATGGTTAGGAAATAGAATTTAAAAAACACAGAAATTCACTGGAGAAAATCAAAGGTTAAAGCGACGTTATAGTTAGGAAATAGAATTTAAAAAACCTTAGAAATTCACTGAAAAAACCTAGGTTTACAGGAACATTATAGTTAGGCTCATATTTCACTTGTACAAAACAAGAAAAATTCAGCAGCTATAGTTACCTGAGCTAACTATTACTTACGCCCTCGCAATGCACTGCTTAAGACCTCACATATTACATCATTCATGACATGGTCAGTGACATCACTGATGACATCTCAAATAACATCACTGATAGCAACATCCAGTGAGTGTGCATATTTTCTAAAACGTTATGTGTGTTAAACATATATACCAAGGTACTACAACACTTTAAATAGTATACTTTCTGTACTACTAATGAGTGATGCTATTTCTAATATATATTATGTGAGTGGCTGTGTGGGTGAGTGTATCCGTGTTTGAGTGGGTGTCTGAATGCCAGTATAGGTGTCTGAGTGGGTGTGTGAGTGGCTGTATTGGTGTACAAGTAGGAATGTGAGTAGCTGTGTGGGTGAGTGAGTGGCTGCATGAGTGACTATGTTGGTGAGTGAGTGGGTGTGTCAGTGGCTGTATGGGTAACTGAGTGGCTATGTGGGTGGCTGTATGGGTGAGTGAGTGGGTGTATAAGTGACTGTATGGATGAGTGAGAGGGTACCTGAATGGCTGTATGAGTGAGTGACTGGCTGTGTGCACGGCTGCATGGGTGAGTGAATGATTGTTTGAGTGGCCATTTCGTTAAATGAGTTGGTGTGTAAGTGGCTGTATTGTAAAGTAAGTGTCTGTTAGAATGGATGTATGGGTGAGTGAGCAGATGTGTGAGTGCTTGTATGGATGTCTGAATGGGTATGTAAGTGTTTGTGTGGGTGTGTGAGTGAGTGTGTGAGTACTTGTATGGGTGAGTGAGTGGCTGTGTTGAGAGGCTGTATGGGTGAGTGAGGGGTGTGCAAGTGGATGTATAGGTGAATAAGTGGCTGTTTGAGTAAGTCACTTGTTGTATGAGTAGATCTATGGGAGAATGGTTGTGTGATTGAGTGGGTGGGTGTCTGAGTGGTTCTATAGATGAGTGAGTGGTTGTGTGAGTACTTGCATGAGTTTATGAATGGGTATGTAAGTGGTTGTGTGAGTGTGTGAGTAGGTATATGAGAGGTTGTATAGAGGTATGAGTGGATGTGTACCTTTTTCTGTGCATGATGTCATCAGTAATGTCATTTGAGATCTCATCAGTGATGTCACTGACCATGTCATGAGTGACATAATATATAAGGTCATAACTAGTTCAATGCGGGGTGTCGTTTATAGTTATCTCAGGTAACTACGACTGCTGAACTTCACTTGTTTTGTACAAGTGAAATGTGAGCCTAACTATAACGTTTCTGTAACCTTTTTTTCAAAGAATTTCCAAGGTTTTTAAATTTTATTTCCTAACTATAACGTCCCTGTTACTTTTGGTTTGTCAGTGAATTTGTAAGGGTTTTTAAATTCTATTTCCTAACTATAACGTCCCTGTAACGTTTTGTTTTTTCAGTGAATTTCAATGTTTTTTTAACTTTCATTTCCTAACTGTAACCTGTTGAGGTTTGATTTCTGTGAACTAGCATTGTGCCAGAATGAATCCTGCTCTGCGTATTTATCCAAGAAGAGGCTACCATTTTGTGCATCACCTCTACCTAACTGGAGAATTTTCTACTGGCTAATTAGTAAGTGCTACCTTGTTGGAAAAATGTATAGTGCATCTTTTACACTATAGCTGTGTAAAGAACGCCAAGAAAATGTCACCAGTGACCTTGAATGTCTATAACTTTGCCAATGTGATTGTTGCTCGAGTGTCTTCGACAGATAATTTTACAAGGTGGAACTGCAGAGAAAACACACATTTAAAGAAGTAAGTGTTTCTTTGTTTGGTGGAGTTGCAATTGTATTCCTAGGCCTCAAAGCCCTGTCTTCAAAATTGGTAGGAGACGTGCTTGGGGGCCTTTTAGTAAACTGTCCATCACCATGAAAAAAGGGCAGGAAGACTTTGCACACCTCTAATGTGTATAGGGTGGGACCAAACGGGAGGGCTTCTAGGCAAGTGTATATACTTCCAGTTGTTACAGGTTTAAAGCACAATCTCTGGTCTCAGCAGCAGATAACAAGAAAGAACCATCTCATCACAGACACTACGTGAGATATTGCGCTTTAAAAAATCAAGGATGCAAACACCTCCATCACAGATTACCGATAACATTTCACAGTGGGAATGCAGAGAAAGCACACTTGGATGAATTTGTACTTTACAAAAGTAAGTGTTTCTTTGTTTTACTATGTGGCCCCCTTCTCCGGGCCAATTTTGGCCTTGGGGACCCCATCCCCCCTGGGCTTAGCCATATAACCTGATTGCCCCAGGGCACCCAGTGTGAAATTGGGCTGCGGGGGCAGCCTCAAGACGCCCACTTTCCCAGATGGCTCCCCACCTCCTGCAGGAGCTGTCATTGCTCTGACATACAGAGGGCTACTGAAAGGCGGCTCCCTGTCAGTCAGAGCAAATTTTTCATCTGTTTCTCTGCATGCTTATTTGCGGGTAGGGAAACAGATGAAAACTCTGCTTTCTGCAAGCCGAAGATGTTTGACAGCTCTGGATTGCAGAAAGCGGAGTTATGCTTGCTTTTGCTTAGTGGAAGAAAGCAAAAGTAAACAGGGTGGGCACCTCGGGAGGTAGCAGCAGCTGGCCCCAATTCCATATTCAATCAAACTCAATATTATCTATTGGGGAAAAATGTTGTTAATAATACTACCACTGTCCGTCAGTTCACTTATCTGTAACTCTAAATGTTACTTTCATTTCACAAATTCTGTTAATATCAAAAATCATTGATTTCTAAATTCATTCTGAATTGGACCTAATGCTCTGAATGGGCCTTATCAAAATCTTCTCCACATTTACAAAAAAGATGCTAATTGGAGACCTGATTAGTATTCTGACCCACTGAATACAGTTCTAATGATACAATTCTAATGTGGCTCACTATACTATGTGTGCCACCTAACTAAACCTACTGTCAAAGCTATGTGTCAATTTCCTACATACCAAAGTGATAAGTTTAATACAAACAACATAAACTGCTACACCCCAAATGTACATGTGTCCTAAATACCATGTGCGATGGCGGCAATATCTTACAGCGTGTGATGGCTTACTCTTCTCTTCAACCTAATTCTTGCATATATGCAACGAAAAAGCCTTTCTTAATATTGTCATCATTGCAGGAAATTTGGCTAATGGAGTTCCATTTATATTATCATTCCCCTACATGTGTCCATATCTCTACCTCATTGTTCAAGATCCCTGGGACTCGTGTCTTTAACTCTACAATATACTTTGATTCCAAGCACCTTAAAGACCTCACCATGTCCCCTCCTCTTTCATTATGAGATACTTGATCAATGCAGAAGAAGCTTAGCAAATCACTTCTGCTTTGATGTATTTCAGCAAAGTGTCTCACTACTGAATAGGTTGTATCTTATTTGGCAATTGCTTGCATGTGTTCGAGCACCCGTTTTTTAGCTGGGTGGACAGTGCTACCAATGTATTTTTTCCCACCCGGGCATTCATTGCAGGTGGCCAGGGTATGCCCAGATGTTGGTCCCTTGCTCACTTTGCCACTGGATTTAAGATAGCCTGGCTGATGAAGAGTGAAACCCTGAAACTGGTCCCAGGATGCTTGTTTCTGGTCCAGGGAGGTCCTTGGCTGGCACTTCATGGTAGACTGTTTCCATGACGAACAGGGTCAAGACTGATTAGCATAGGGCTAGGTCCAAACTGGGGTGGCTTAGTGAGCAGAAGAACAATGATGGATTAAACCCAGATCTTTGACTGGTGGTGAGTGTCTGAAAAGTTTCAGCACTCTGTCCATCATCTTATTGTGTTTTCTATTATTTGCATTTCACAATTCCTTTTACCACTTAATGTGGCCTCTCTCACCGACCTGACATTGAAATATAATACTTACTGTAAGAAAATGTGTGTCACTGAACCTTTCTGCCCCTAGTGCCATTTGTACCCTGTGCAAGAGTCTTTAAGGGGCAACTGCACCCCACAGAATACTTGTTTGTGTGAGGGCTTTATAAATAGAGCCCCGGGGAGGTGGTAGTCTCCGGGGCTCCAAGAGCCTTAGGAAGGGGACCTCATTCCCCCCTCCTTTTTAAAAAAAATGCCCCTGGGATCTGGCCCACCCAGGGGCTACTTTCAAAACAAGCACGGGAGCCCACGCTTGTATTTTATTTTATTTTTCATGGGATTCGTGGATCTGGCTGCTATTCCTGCCGAAAAAGTTTAAAAAATGTTTTCTGCCTGGCAGGGTCTCAGAGGGACCCCAGGACCAGGAATACAAGGTCTGGGTATTCCTAACCTGCTCCATTTTCTTTTTTTTTTAAACATTTTTACTGGGACTTAACTGAAGCCAAGTCCCAAGATGGCTGCCAACACTTCCTGGTTTAAGTGTTGGCAGTCAATCCGATCTCATCACGAGATCGGGATGGGGTTTGCGGAGCCTTTGTGTCCCTAGACATACAAATAGGTTGCTTTCTGGAACAAGAGCAACCTTTCTGCCAAATTTTGTGTAATTCTGTTCAGCGGTTTGGGCTGTAGTCGCATCTAAAATCCCTATGGGAAATTGCATGGAGAAAATGCGTTTAGGGGCCTCCGCTTGACGAATCACCCCAAAATGTTCAACACAGCAGCTGAAACAACTGTCATACTAATTTGGAAAATTTCATGAAGATTCATCAAATGGCGCCAGAGTTATAGGCAAATCAAAAAAGACGCTTTACATATGGAAACTAGGTCCTAACTATAACTACCTATCGGCGACTGCCATCAGGTCTTGCCCACGAGGGCTTGTAATTACATTTGTATTTTCTCTTTCTTTTATTGAAAAAATCTTTATTTGTCTCACGCGCGTGCGAAAGTATTTTTGCAACGCGCTGTCAGTGGTTGCCCAATAGGAGTGGTTCCCGGTTTGGGTGAGAACAGAGTATTATGAAGGAGTCTTTCTTCTTGCAGGCACCTCGCACTTGCTGAAACCTAGGTCAAGCGATTGATTTCATTATTGTATTTATTTTATTTGAAATATGGATTAATGCATTGTACATTATTATGACAGATTGTCAATACCGTTTCAATTCTGTATCCACTATGATTACGATATATGAAATGAGTCTGTTTTCACTGTTTAATGCCGAGGTATCACATGATGATTCAAATACACTGTTTGTTACATTCGCTTTTACTCGTGAGCAAGGAGCAGGATGCTCCGAAACGCGTAGAGTGACTTGGTTTATGGAATAAACCACGCTGAAGGACTGTCTGTGGCCATGGCGTATTGTTTTCTAAAAAATTCTGAACACGATACTGTTTTGGATATATATATATTTTGGGATTAATTATGACGATACTTGGTCACAGCGGCTCACTCGAGCAATAACATTTGGCACTACATGATCCAGCAGGCCACAGTTGTGGCCACGCCTATCTAGGCGGGGACTAAGTTACAATATGGTGCCTATTTCAACTGCCATGACCAAAGACTCGTGTTCACCTGCGAGCCCCTGAGGAAATGCTTCAACAGCATGAAACGCGTCGGGCAAGACCACAGGACTTACTTTCTGCGAGGCACTTTTGCGGTGCTCCCAAGCTGTTTTTCCATTAAAAAAGTGGTTATCTACTACCCACCTGTGTTGGGCTTCCTCATTCCTGGCAACTGTGTTTGTGGATTTGTTGCGGCGCAGCCTGAGCAGCGAGGAAGCCCCGCTGTGTTTCACAGTCCTGTTGCGACGCCAACCGATGCTGCAACTTGAGGGCAGGTGTGCCCCAATGGATTAACACTTCGAGCATGAGAAGCGGCACAAGGTAGTCATCGCCACCCACTTGGGGATTAATTATGATAATACTTTGTCACAGCGGCTCACTCGAGCAATAACATTTGGCACTACATGATCCATCAGGCCACAGTTGTGGCCACGCCTATCTAGGCGGGGACTAAGTTACGATATGGTGCCTATTTCAACTGCCGTGACCAAAGACTCGTGTTCACCTGCGAGCCCCTGAGGAAATGCTTCAACAGCATGAAACGCATCGGGCAAGACCACAGGACTTACTTTCTGCGAGGCACTTTTGCGGTGTTCCCAAGCTGTTTTTCCATTAAAAAAGTGGTTATCTACTACCCACCTGTGTTGGGCTTCCTCATTCCAGGCAACTGTGTTTGTGGATATATATATAGGGAGTTTCACAACAGCAACAATGAGGGGCTCAAATACTATGTGGTAGATGCGATTTCACCTAGTAGAAGAGGCAGTGACAGGGAATCTAAACTGCGGAAACTAGAGACAAGTGATATTCTCCAGTTTGATTCCAAAAACCCCAGTGGGGCTGAATGCCACGGAGGACTTACACACATGTTTGGGATAAAGGACAACATCAGTGGGTTTTAATTGTGTATCTATGGGTGTATATACATTGAATGATTATGTGATTTAAACCCCTTTTAACCTTCCATTTTAACACGGATGAGGGGTTATTAACTTGTTTTTTGGGCATTTTTATACTTATATATCTATTTGTATTTTTATATCTATTTATATATTTATATTTAAACCAGTGGGGGGATTGTCACAAACCTGTAAACAAGTATACATTGAAGTGGCTAGGACTCTCATTTTTGGAGGCAGAATCAGAGTAACAGAAATTAAGTGGGGGGGTTCAGGTATCTTTTCACATGACACATTACATTCAAATATATTAGTGATTTATACCCAACACACAGTTAGGACTCGATATGCAAGATACCATATCCCTGGAGGCTATTTAGAAACAAGGCCACATATCCTATTTCAGTTCCAGGTAGCTCTTACACTGCAACAGAGTCAAAAACAAAATAGTAACGGTCGATGATGAATCACTTAAGGTTTTTTTAACAGTCACAGGTTACAGGTTCAATCCATCACAAGAATAATGTTCTTACACGCACAGGTAGTTGCTACATAGACTTAAATTGTAAAATTTCTACATGCAGGGTACTCTGGATAAGGGGATTTAACCCAGAATAATACAATTTATTGTTTCAGGCAGTATTGTATAAAAAACATATATAATCCATGGTGGGCGATTATGATAATTGCCCTAAGAAAGAGGATGGTATATCAAACATCAAGCATTCATGCCGATATTTACGTTATCAAAGTTTAACAGCAGGCCAACATTGTATTTGCACATTGATTATCAGCTGCTATGAACATATTATTTTAAACAGTTAATTTTAACCTCTTATCTCAAACTGTTATCAACAAGGATTTTATTGTTTTTTAACCTGCAATTGGTTTTAATATTGTAAGAGAATGAACGGCGAATAACTTTTTTATGTCTATGAGCACTCCGCTCACGTGATTGTCAGCAATTTGCACTGTCACTTTAAATATGGGAGCTCAACATGAGTACAATGTCACGTGAACAAGGCTCGGACGAGCCGAAACGTTATGGCGACATCAGAGGAATAAAGAATTGATTTGCACTACCTTTTGGTCCGTGTCCGTGGTTCGGGGTTTAAGGAGGATTCCTGTAAACTTGACACGGAAATGAGTTATATATATATATATATTCACTGAAAAAACCATAGGTTTTATGGACAGTTATAGTTAGTTGGACATTGCACTCGTACAAAACCAGAGAAATTCCCCCGTTATAGTTAGTTCAGCTAACTATAACTCGCGCCCCCGCAATGCACTGCTGATGACGTCACATATTACATCACTCATGACATGGTCAGTGACATCACTGATGACAACACTGATGACATCTCAAATGACATCACTGATGACATCATCCAGTGACTGTGTGTTTCTGTAAAGTTTAAATATGTTTAATATATATAGGGAAAGGCATATTGCAGAATGAGTGGGTGTATAAGTGTCTAAATGGATGATTTAGTACGTGCGTGACTGACTCTACAAGTGAGTGATTAAACGTATCTTACTGAATGCATGGGTTAGTGACTAAACTGTGTGAATGTCCGTATCCGTCTGTTTGTTGGTGTGTAAGTGGATGCATGGATTTGCGAATAGCTACATGAGTGTCTATATGGGTTATTGATTGGTTCACAGAGTATCTGTATGGCTGCCTGAGTGTTTGTGTGGGTGGGGTGTGTGTAACTCTGTACATAGATGTGTGAGTTGGTGATTCACTGGATGCATGATTTCAAGAGTGCATCTGTGATGGACTGCTTGGGTGGGTGAGTGTGTGTATGGGTGTGTTAGTGAGTGAATGTATATCTCAGTGGTACATGTGCGAGTAACTACATATGTAAAAGGCAGTATATATGTGTGTTAGAGTATTTAACCCGTTAAGTGCTTCTGTCGGCCAACGGCCGTCGCGAGCACTACCTCGGTAGTGCTGCGCACGTCCGTTGGCCGACGCGGCCCCGCCCGCTTAATAGAACGTTCCGCACTTGCGCGGAACGTTCGAAGCAGTTAACCGGTTAAATGGCTATAAGTGAGAGTGTGTGATTGTGAGAGTGGCTGTATGGATGCATGTGTGCTTGTATCAGTTATTGTATAAGAGCGTAAGAATGTGCAAGTATTTGTATGAGTAAGTGAGCTGGTGTGTGTATAACTGTATAGGTGAGTACATGGGTGTGTGATTAATTTTTTGCATGACTGACTAGGTGTGTGAGTACCTCTATGGATGAGTGGCAGTGTGTGAGTGTTTATATAGGTGTATGAGTGCATATGATAATCCTGTACTGAGTGACTGTAAGTATGAGTTACTGTACGGGTGAGTGAGTGGATGTGTGTGTAGACCTAAGAATCAGTGAGTGGGTATGTAGTTATTGGTGTTGGAGTGTCTATGGTTTTGCGAATAGCAGTCTGTAATTTAGAGTGGGTGTATGAAAGGTTATATTAAGGTGTGAGGAGGTGCATCAGATTATCACGTAGATGATGTCATCAGTGATGTCATTTGAGATGTCATCAGTGATGTCACTGACCATGTCATGAGTGATGTAATATGTGACGTCATCAGCAGTGCATTGCGGGGCGCGAGTTATAGTTAGCTGAACTAACTATTACGGGGGAATTTCACGGGTTTTGTACGAGTGCAATGTCCAACTAACTATAACTGTCCATAAAACCTATGGTTTTTTCAGTGAATTTCAAAGGTTTTTTAAATGCTAATTTCTAACTATAACGTGCGTGAAACTTATGGTTTTGTCAGTGAATTTCAAAGGTTTTTTAAATGCTAATTTCTAACTATAACGTGCGTAAAACCTATGGTTTTTTCAGTGAATTTCAAAGGTTTTTTAAATGCTAATTTCTAACTATAACGTGTCTGAAACCTATGGTTTTTTCACTGAATTTCTAAGGTTTTTTAAATGCAAATTTCTAACTATAACGTGCGTGAAACCTATGGTTTTTTCAGTGAATTTCAAAGGTTTTTTAAATGCTAATTCCTAACTATAACATGTCTGAAACCTATGGTTTTTGTCAGTGAATTTCAAAGGTTTTGTAAATGACAATTTTTAAATGTATAAATTGTTATATTTATTTTTTTGATACTGATTTACTACATTTTTTAAACTATTTATTTTTAGATATTTTATTTTTTAAATTACATTGTAATTACATTATACATTACATTACAAAAATATACTTTCTCAGAATGAATTACTTTAGTTTAAATACTTTGCAAATAGGCAATAGACTTTTAAGTACAGTAGTTACAGTTGTTGCAATGGGCAACACAATTTCAAACACAATGCAACATTGAGCTCAATGGGAATTTCTAGTTAAATGCAATTAGTTACTTTATGGATTACTTTTCTAACCACAGGACTGGATCCTAGTCTCAGTCCTGGGACATCTCCTGTAAACAGTTGAGTAAAAGTGTTTTGGTTACAGTAGTGATTTTTAAGGAACATTATTGTATTTTAAAAGTTGACACTTAGAAACTTTTTCACATAGAATCACCAATGTTATCCTATGGGAGGAAATTCACTTAGCAGGTAAGTAGTGTTATCGTTACTTTTTCTTACTCAGTGGTGGATCCTGGATCCAGCACTGGTGCATATCCTGTAAATAATGCGTTTAAGTCATACAGGCGATTTTTAAGGAATATTTGTAGTTTGTGAAAATCGACACTTTGAAACTTTTCTGCTGAAAAAAAAAATGCTTTTTTCTGCCTATGGGGTCCTTGTGGGACCCCCTGAGCAGACCTAGGGGGTCAGGGTGTTTCTACCCTGCCCCCTTTTTGCGTTTTGCGCACTTGTTTTACTGCTTTCTTGTTCCTCGGTTCTACCGAGGAACAAGATGGCTGCCAACACTTCCTGGTTTGGAGTGTTGACAGCCAATTAGCATGCAGCTCGTGGTTGGGAGGGTGCGCGGATCCACCGCGGCCATAGATATTGAAAGTTTTATTTTGGATTTTCTCAGCAACTACTGAACGGATTTACACCATTTTTAAAAAGGGTGCTTTCTGAACCAAGAACTACCTTTTTGCCAAATTTGGTGTAATTCCGTTCAGCAGTTTTTGCTGTAGCCTTGCATAAAATTTCTTATGGGAAATTGATTTTTTCACCCTTATTTTTTTAATTTCTCCGCAACTACTGAACGGATTTACACCATTTAAAAAAAGGTCGCTTTCTGAACCAAGCGCTACCTTTTTGCCAAATTTGGTGTAATTCCGTTCAGCAGTTCGGGCTGTAGCCGTGGCAAAAATTTCCTATGGGAATTAACATGGAGAAAACACGTTTTGGGACCCCCCTTTTTTCTCGGCCCCCGCTTGATGAATCACCCCGAAACTTTCAAGACGGGAGCGGACCGGAGCGCCCCACTAGTTTTGAACATTTCGCGATGATTCGTCAAACGACGCCAAAGTTATTGGGAATAGAATGTTACGGATTTCCTATGGATAATAGGTCCTAACTATAACTATCTACTGGCGACTGCCAGTAGATAATATATATACATATATATATATATATATATATATATATATATATATATATATATATTCACTGAAAAACCATAGGTTTTAGGGTCAGTTATAGTTAGTTGGACATTGCACTCGTACAAAACCCGTGAAATTCCCCCGTTATAGTTAGTCCAGCTAACTATAACTCGCGCCCACGCAATGCACTGCTGATGACATCACATATTACATCACTCATGACATGGTCAGTGACATCACTGATGACATCACTGATGACATCTCAAATGACATCACTGATGACATCACTGATGACATAATCCAGTGACTGTGTGTTTCTGTAAAGTTTAAATATTTTTAATATATATAGGAAAAGACGTATTGAAGAATGAGTGGGTGTGTAAGTGTGTGTATGGATGATTTAGTAGGTGCGTGACTGACTCTATAAGTGAGTGATTTAACGTATCTTACTGAATGCATGGGTTAGTGACTAAACTGGGTGAATGTCTGTATCCGTCTGTCTGTTGCTGTGTAAGTGGCTGCATGTGTTTGTGAATAGCTACATGAGTGTCTATTTGAGTTATTGAATGCTTGTGTGAGTATCTGTATGGGTGCCTGAGTGTTTGTGTGGGAGGGGTGTGTGCGACTCTGTGCATAGATGTGTGAGTGGCGTGATTCACTGGGTGGATGGTTTCAAGAGTGCATCTGTGATAGACTGTATGGGTGGGTAAGTGTGTGTAAGAGTGTGTTAGTGAGTGAATGTATGTCCCAGTGGTACATGTGTGAGTAACTACATATGTGAAAGGCAGTATATATGTGTGTTGGAGTATATAAATAGCTATAAGCGAGAGTGACTGATTGTGATACTGGCTGTATGGATGAGTGTGTGCTTGTATCAGTGATTGTATAAGAGCGTAAGAATGTGCTAGTATTTGTATGAGTAAGTGAGCTTGTGTTTGTATAACTGTGTAGGTGAGTAAATGGTAGTGTGTTTAATTATTTGCATGACTGACTAGGTGTGTGAGTACCTCTATGGAGGAGTGGCGGTGTTTGAGTGTCTATATAGGAGTATGAGTGCATATGATAGTCCTGTACTGAGTGACCGTAATTATGAGTGACTGTACGGGTGAGTGAGTGGATGTGTGCGTAGATATAAGAATCAGTGTGTGGGTATGTAGTTATTGGTTTTGGAGTGTCTATGGTTTTGCGAATGGCAGTCTGTAATTTAGAGTAGGTGTATCAAAGGTTATATTAGGGTGTGAGAAGATGCATGAAATTATCACACGGATGATGTCATCAGTGATGTCATCAGTGATGTCATTTGAGATGTCATCAGTGATGTCATCAGTGATGTCACTGACCATGTCATGAGTGATGTAATATGTGACGTCATCAGCAGTGCATTGCGGGCGCGAGTTATAGTTAGCTGGACTAACTATAACGGGGAATTTCACGGGTTTTGTACGAGTGCAATGTCCAACTAACTATAACTGACCCTAAAACCTATGGTTTTTTCAGTGAATTTCAAAGGTTTTTTAAATGCTAATTTGTAACTATAACGTCCCTGAAACCTATGGTTTTTTCAGTGAATTTCAAAGGTTTTTTAAATGCTAATTTGTAACTATAACATGTCTGAAACCTACGGTTTTTTCAGTGAATTTCAAAGGTTTTGTAAATGACAATTTTTAAATGTATTAATTGTTATATACTTTTTTTTAATACTGATTTACTACATTTTTAGAAACAATTTTTTATAACATATTTTATTTTTAAAATTACATTGTAATTACATTATACATTACATTACAAAAAATACTTTCTCAGAATGAATTACTTTAGTTTAAATACTTTGCACATAGGCAATAGACTTTTAAGTACAGTAGTTACAGTTGTTGCAATGGGCAACACATTTTCAAACACAATGCAACATTCAGCTCAATGTGAATTTCTAGTTAAATGCAATTAGTTACTTTATGGATTACTTTTTCTAACCACAGGACTGGATCCTAGATTCAGTCCTGGCACATCTCCTGTAAACAGTTGAGTAAAAGCGTTTTGGTTACAGTCGTGATTTTTAAGGAATATTATTGTATTTTAAAAGTTGAAACTTAGAAACTTTTTCAAAAAAGAATGACCAATGTTATCCTATGGAAGGAAATTCACTTAGCAGGTAAGTAGTGTTATCGTTACTTTTTGTTACTCAGTGTTGGATCCTGGATCCCGCACTGGTGCATCTCCTGTAAACAGTTGAAAGAATGCGTTTAAGTCATACAGGCGATTTTTAAGGAATATTTGTAGTTTGTGAAAATCGACACTTTGAAACTTTTCTGCTAAAAACCAGACAATGGATTCCTATGGAAGAAAATATAAGTTACTGGTAAGTACGGTTAAAATTACTTTTCAGGGTCTGTGCTGGGCTAAAAGATGCAGCACTGGGTTCTCTCCTGATAACAGGTGAGTAAATTTGAATTCGTACTTTGGTTGATTTTAGAGGAATATTATAAAGTTCCAAAACTCCACACTTAGAAGAATTTCCAAGTGAAACCAGTCAATGTTAGCCTATGAAGGAAATTCAAGTTACCGGTAAGTACGGTTAAAATTACTTTTCAGGACCACTATTGGGCTGAAAGATGCAGCACTGAGGTCTCTCCTGATAACAGGTGAGTAAATCGGAATTCGTATTTCGGATAATTTTAGTGGAATATTTTAAAGTTCCAAAACTCCACACTTAGAAGAATTTCCAAGTGAAACCAGTCAATGTTAGCCTATGGAAGGAAATTCAAGTTACTGGTAAGTACGGTTAAAATTACTTTTCAGGACCAGTACTGGGCTGAAAGATGCAGCACTGAGGTCTCTCCTTATAACAGGTGAGTAAATCGGAATTCGTATTTCGGATGATTTTAGAAGAATATTTGCACAATGTTGAATGGAGGGGGCGGGGCCTGTGGTGACATCTGTGCAAACGCGCCCCGTTGCGTGTTTTAAGTTGGGGATTAAGTCCCCTTGAATCCTGAGGGTCCCTAGGGGCCAACTAGCCCACCAGGAACCTCCAATATGCGCTCAGGGGCTGCGTTGCAGAGACGTGTAGAGAGGCCACACCCCTTTTACACCTCTCTGCAACGCAGCTCTGTGGCGCTTTCTGATGTACCTGTTGGGCTAGTTGGCCCCCAGGGACCCTCAGGATTCAAGGGGATGTAATTCCCCATCTTAAAACGCGCCACGGCGCCTGTTTGCACACATGTCACCTGAAGCCCCGCCCCCTCCCTTCACCACTGTGCAAACGCGCCCCGTGGCGCGTTTTACGTTGGGGGATTAAGTCCCCTTGAATCCTGAGGGTCCCCGGAGTCCAACTAGCCCACCATATACCTCCAAAAAGCGCCACAGAGCTGCGTTGCAGAGAGGTGTAAAGGGGCGTGGCCTCTGTACACCTCTCTGCAAGGCAGCCCCCTGGCGCATACTGGAGGTTCCTGGTGGGCTAGTTGGCCCCAGGGACCCCCAGTATTCAAGGTGAATTGTTCCCTCTCTGCAAACGCGCCAAGGGGCGCGTTTGCAGAGTGGTGAAGGAAGGGGCGGGGCCTGCGGGCCCGATCGTTTTTTTTTTTTTTTTGTGTCCCCTGAAGGGGGGCTGTGTGGCCCCCTTCCTTTTTTTCTGTTTTTGGGCCCTGGGGACCCCATCCCCCAGGGCCTTACCCCTTTTTAAAATTACAAAAAAAAAAAAAACGGGAAGGGGGCCGCGTGGCCCCCTTCCCTGGGCCTGTATTGGCCCCGGGGACCCCATCCCCGGGGCATGGCCTCTATATTTATTATTTTGAGGGGGCAGCGTGGCCCCCTCCTCTGGCCATTTTAAGGCCCCGTGGACCCCATCCCCGGGGCCGGCCTTTCCTTTTTTTAAATTATTTTTTTTTCATTTTTGGGGAGGGGGCCTCGTGGCCCCCTCCCGGGCCACTACTTGCCCCGGGACCCCATCCCCCGGGGCTGGCCCTCTCCGTTGGGGACTGTGGGGGTCCCCAATCCCCCACAGTCCCGCCGGCTCCCCGTGTCCTACGGGAGCCGGCATTGCTTACACATGGGGAGCAGCTAACATGCTGCTCCCCATGTGGAAAGCTGTCGGCTTTGGATATTGGAAGAGAGAGCAGGTTTCCTGCTCTCTCTTCCAATATCCAAAGCAGTTTGCAATGACAGGACGGGAGCCGCGAGGCTCCCGTCCTGTCATTGCAAACAGCAGTGTCCCGGGGTAGGCACCCGGGACACTGCAGGAGCCGGCCCTGGGGGTGGTGGTCCCCAGGGTCATCAAGGGCTCCAGGAGGGGGCCGCGCGGCCCCCTCCCATTCAGTACACAGCCCCGGGGAGGTGGTGGTCCCCGGGGCTCTGGGGTCCGTAACGGACCCCCATATTAATTTGTTTAGTTCCCCGGGGAGGTGGCGGTCCCCGGGCGTGTGGGGGCTGGAGCCCCCCACACAGGTTTTACAATTTAATTTAAAAAGCCCCGTGGAGGTGGTGGTCCCCGGGGCTGCGGGAGGGCTCAGAGCCCTCCCGCACCATTTTTCAAAAAAGCCCCGGGGGTGGCGGTCCCCGGGGCTTGGGGGCTCTTTGAGGCCCCCACACATTAAATTATCCCCCCACCATGCCCCCGGGACTTGGGCCACCCGGGGCCACTAACATCGAAGCGCGGAGACCGCGCTTCGATTTCTTTCGGCAGGATTTGCGCACCCTGAGCGCATCCTGCCGATTTTTAAAAAACATTTTTTATTTTTTTTGCCCAGGGGGTCCTTGTGGGACCCCTGAGCAAACCTAGAGGGTCAGGGTGTTTCTACCCTGCCCCCTTTGTGCGCTTGCGCACTTGTTTCTGTCCCTCGGTTCTACCGAGGGACAAAATGGCTGCCAACATTTCCTGAATCGGAATGTTGACAGCCAGCTGACAGCCAATTAACATGCAGCTCGTGATCGGGACGGTGCGCGCAGGGTGCGCTGAGGGTACGCGGACCCTACTCGGCCATAGATATCACTAACTTTTTACTTTTCATTTTCTCAGCAACTACTGAACGGATTTACACCATTTAACAAAAAGGGTTCTTTCTGAACCAAGAACTACCTCTTTGCCAAATTTGGTGTAATTCCGTTCAGCAGTTCGGGCTGTAGCCGTGTCTAAAGTTTCCTATGGAAAAGTGCATGGGGAAAACACGTTTTGGGACCCCCTTTTTTCTCGGCCCCCACTTGACGAATCCCCCGAGACTTTCAGGGTAGGAGCGGACCGGAGCGGGCCACAAAGTTTGAAAATTTCGCGAAGATACGTCAACCGGCAAGAGAGTTATTTCAAATAGAATGTCGCGGATTTCCTATGGATAATAGGTTGTAACTATAACTATCTACTGGCGACCGCCAGTAGATAATATATATATATATATATATATATATATATATATATATATATATATATATATATATATATATATATATATATGTATATATATTATCTACTTATAGTAACCTGAGCTAACTGCAAATTCAGCAGTTATAGTAACCTGAGCTAACTGCAAATCACGCCCCCGCAATGCATTGCTTATGACCTCACATATTACATCACTCATGACATGGTCATTGACATCATTGATGAAATTACTGATGACATCTCAAATGACATCTTCAATGACTTCCTGATGACATCTTACAGTAATTGTGAGTGTTTTCTAAAGGTTACTGAGTGTTAAAAATATATACAAAGGTAACTTGCTGTGGAAGTGCTTGTATGAGTAAGTGAGGGGATGTGTAAGTGGTGTATAGAAGAGTGACTGTGTATATAAGACACTATATATGAGATAGTGGGTGTGTGAGTTTGTGTATAGGTAAGCAAGTGGGTGTGTTAGTGCGTGTATGAGTAAGTGAGTGGCTGTGTGAGTATCTGTATAGTTGACTGAGCTGGTGTATCAGTGGTTGTAAATGGTGAATCAGAGGGTGCATGAATGGCTGAATGGGTGTTTGAGCAGACACATAAGTGTTTGTGTGGTCAAGTGACAGGGTACATGATTAGCTGTTTCGGTGCATCAATGGGTATGTAAGTAGGTGTATGAGTGAGTGAGTGGGTGTATGAGTGGCTGTACGTGTGAGCAAATGGGTGTTTGAGTGGCTGTATGGGTGAGTAAGTGAGTGTGAGAGGTTGTTTGGGGAAGTATGTGGTTCTCTCAGTGACTGTATAAGTTGAGTGAGTAAATTAATTAGTATATGTATAAGTAACTGAGTGGCTGTGTGATTAAATGTGTGGGTGAGTTAGTGGCTGTGAGAGTGACTGTATGGGTGAGTGAATAGGTATGTGAGTACATATATGGTTAACTCATTTACAGTGTCAGTAGCTGTATTGGTGTATGAGTGGGTATGTAAGTGTGTCTATGTCTCTATAACTGAATCTGTGATTGGCTGTATTGATAAGTGAGAAGGTGTATGAGTGGCTGTATATATGAGTTAGTGGTTCCATTAGTGATGAGATATGGCTGTTTGTAAGGGTTATGTGAATGAGTTTGTTAGTGATTGTGTGGAGGTGGGTGTATGACATGTTTTATAGGGGTGTAAGTGGGTGTGCCAGTGTTTCTCTGGATGATGTCATCAGTGATGTCATTTCATATGTCAATAGTGATGTAATCTGTGGTGTCATTTAACCCCTTCCATGCTCATGACGAGCTGGACTCGTCATGGCACACAGTGGTCGTGTGCTCATGACGAGTCCAGCTCGTCATGAAACATCGCCTGGGAAATCCCTCTGGTGCGGGCACCAGAGGGATTCCCTTTATGCCAAAACAGCCTCGGGAGCTGGGGAAGAGCTTCCCCAACTCCCGAGGCCCCCCCCCCTGGTTTCCCTGAAATGACGATCGTCGCGCACGTCGCGCTGATGTCATTTCAGTGAAACTGAAACTGAAATGAGCCAAGAGGCTCATTTCAGTTTCCCTTTCTACGTGCTCAGGGGACTATCTCAGCCCCCTGAGCACGTAGAAAGACGGGAGAGGTATCGTTGGAAAGGGGAGAATCTCTCCTTTCCAATGGTACCCCTCCCCAGTGGATCCCTGCTTGGGGATCGCCACAGGAGGGTGATCCCCAAGCAGGGATCCACCCACTAGACACCAGGGAGGGGGGAGAGGCCCCTTGGGCAAGGGCCTTTGCTCCCCCCAATTTAATTTGGCAACATTTAGTCTTTTTGCCCCCCCTGGGGGACAGATGAGGGCAGTAGTCCAGGATATGATACATCAATACTGCCTAGCCGGGATATATGTTGGAAAACTTCTTTGGTCGCAGCATTTGTCCAAAAAGGATATGAAACTCAGGGCACAATAGCATTTTAACATTGCCGCCCCCTTCTACTTTTTTAATATGAAAAAATCTGGACGCTTAATCAGAAGAGATTTAAAAGAAAGATACCCTTCATTTATAGTCTATAACATCGACTATACAGACTGTGACTCGTTGAGACGGAACCCTGATGAAGGCAATGCCGAAACGCGCGTAGTTCAAGTACACACCGTCAGTTCCTGATCATTGCGTTTATTTGTAAGCAATGTGTTTTATAATTGAGAATGTATATTTCATTTATGTATTGTTTATGAAATTGTCCTATATGTTTATTCACTGAATGTCTTTTTTTCCCCCAAAAATAATTTTTGTCAAAATTATTAAGTTTCATAACAAATGAACACTTAAAAGTGAAATAATAACAAAAAAACATATATCTGTATGGTGAAAAAAAGTTTTTTATATGTCTATTTATTAAATAATTATATATTTTTGAATATAATATGTGAAGAGTGACAGTTAATGGCTTAGTCACATTGAAATTGTGTTGCCCGTAACTATTGTAATCAACCTTGCCCAGGTTTTCTTTTTTCATGTGCATCACAGAATACTATTCACTTTTCTAGTGTACTATGTGTTTGGGGGCGTGCTGCTGCTGGTTAGAGCTTATGGGGTCGAGGGTGCTGCTGTGTTGAGCTTGTGGCCTCAGGGAAACAAAAGCTGTCTGTCTGTGGGATAATGAAAAGTGTCTTACCGTCAGTGGTCTCTCCTGCTCTCCGCTGCCTGGCTCCCCTGGCTCGCAAAAGCCCTCTTTTCTATTTAAATGTCTCAATTTCTGTAGAAAAGTGCTCACAAACCTTCCCGTGGGCGGACAGTCTTCCAAAGCTGCCCATCTGATGAAAAGAGAGTGGGGAGCCCGGAGGGACAGTGTCAGCCCCCCACCCGCGGCTCAAGGGTGGGGGCATTTGGGACAACAGCCCATTGGCTCTTGGCTGGGGGGCGGAGCGTTGCCCTTGAGACAACCATGGCACAGGCTTCTTAAACTTTATAGAAGATTCCGATAATTTCCTCCCTTCCTTTCTTCGCCCCTCTATATGTCCTTTTATTCCCCTCCACACTCGTTTCCACTCCCTCTTGTCCTTTCTGCCCCTCTACCCAATTCTTCTCTTTTCTGAGTGTCTGTGCCCGCCTCCCCTCTCCCACCCCAGACCATATTTCATAGGCCAAAGTGGAGCCTGCTTTCAATCCGTCTGTTTTCCCTACACTTCAAAGACCTTTTTTCCTCGCGTTTCTCAGGATATGAGGAAATGTTTAGAAAATTCTCAGTTTTAAAAAAAAAGCCCCAGGGAGGTGGCATCCCCGGGGCTGCGGGAGGGGGGTGCGTGCCGCCCTGCACATTGTCAGCAAAGCCCCGGGGAGGTGGCGGTCCCCGGGGCTGCGGGGGCCCCCGTGGCCCCGCTACATAAATTATGATTGCCCCCGGGACCTGGTCCACCCGGGGGCTTAAGGAAAACGAAGCGCTACTCCGGCCAAAAAATTTTGGGCCTGGGGGTCCCTGTGGAACCCCCTGAGCAGGCCTAGGGGGTCAGGGTGTTTCTACCCTGCCCCCTTTTCTTTTTTTCTTCTTTTTTTTACTGTTTTCTTGTGACTCGGTTTTACTGAGTCACAATATGGCTGCCAACACTTCCTGGTTTGGAGTGTTGACAGCCCATCAGAATGAAGCTCATGATCGGGAGGGTTTGCGAATCCTCCTCGGTCACCAGAGATCGATATTTTTTATTTTTACATTTCTCAGGAACTACTGAACGGATTTACACCATTTAAATTAAGGAGTGCACTCTGCACCAAGAGCTACCGCTCTGCCAAATTTGGTGTAATTCTGTTAAGCAGTTCAGGCTGTAGCCACAACAAAAGTTGCTATGGAAATTAACATGGAGAAAATGTGTTTTGGGACCCCTCTTTTTTCTCGGCCCCCGCTTGACGAACCTCCCCGAAACTTTCAAGACAGGAGCTGACCGGAGCGCCCCATTAGTTTTGAAAATTTCGCGGATTCGTCAACCTGCGCCAAAGATATTGGCAAATCAAAAAACGCTTTTCCTATGGAAACTAGGTCCTAACTATAACTACCTACTGGCGACTGCCAGTAGGTAATATATATATATATATATATAAATATATATATTCCATAAAGACAAATGCATTCCACCTCCTGGCATGCGCAATCAATCCCAACCACTGTGCTTAGTTTAAAACTCCTTTATTCTGGCAGAAAAGGCAGCATAACGCGTTTCAACTCTGCTGAGTCTTAGTCAGATGCAAATACCATAGATTCACCAATTGGTCTGATTTATAGCTGATAATCATGAGCAGTGACGAGGGACAAGGTACACATCTGCAAAACGGTAATTGAAGAGGCGCAAGAGGTAACTGCAGTTCACACGTAAGTTTACATTGCATGTTTATAAATGAAAACAGTGGCTGTTTTTCTTCAAATTCGATGCAAGTATAAAGCCATAACAATTTGTTATTTGGCATCCTCATTTACTTGCCTTCTGCTTACAGTTCCTCTTGAAGGTTAGTTATCGGACCACAGTCCCCACAATGCCTTATTTTTTTCAATACAAATACCAGTGTCCCAAACGTCAACAAAGTTCAAAATACCTCAAATCCTTTGTTTATGGAACATAATTACATAGCCTCTTTCACGCCTTAAGAGGATTAATTCCATGTGTGGCAGAGATTACTGCACCATGCTTCAATTCAAAGTTGTGACTCTTTTTATGGAAAAAACATCGATGGAAAAGCTTCTCTGCCTTCTTTCCATTAACATAGGCACAGAGTGCAGATATCCAGTACCTTGCAAATCCTAGCTGAGTTTGAAAAGTTTTTCGAAATTCATGTGCGGGCCAACTTCAGAGCAGTGGCCCTGCCTCAATCATTCTGTCAATTTTCTTTTTCAGCCAGCAGGCATCCCATCCACAATAAATCCAAACGAACTGCTAACCATTGGGACGCCAAGCCTCACGAATTGGGGCTTGTTGGGTAGAGTCAATGCTCCATATATTCCATAAAGAAAAATGCATTCCACCTCCTGGGATGGGTAATCAAGCCCAACCACTGTGCTTAGTTTAAAACTCCTTTATCCTGGCAGAAAAGGCAGCATAACGCATCTCTACTCTGCTGAGTCTAAGTCATATGCAAATACCAGAGATATATATATATATATATATATATATATATATATATATATATATATATATATATATATATATATATATTACCTATTGGCGGTCGCCAGTAGGTAGTTATAGGGGCAAAAAAAAGGATGCATTTGTAATGATAATTCCTATAGGAACGCACTGTCGAACCTACTGCCCGAACTCCTGGACAGAATTACACCAAATTCGGCAGAAAGGTAGATGTTGTTATGCAGATTGTGCTTTTTGTTATTTGGTGCATATCCGTCCAGCAGTATTTGAGAAATTTAAGCTGAAAATAATAGATAGATCACTGGCCTCGAATATTTTGCAGTGGTTTCACGATGAATTGCAAATGTGCGCACCAACGGGAATACTCTGATTGGCTGGACGCAACCTTAACAGAAAATTGCGGCCACCATTTTATCATCCAGGAACAGTTCCTGGGGCTGAAAATTTGTGGGAAATGTAACATAGGGGTCAGGGTGGCGGTACTCTGACCCCATGTTTGAGAAATGGGTGTTTATTGTAACACAAGTTTTTTGTCCAAAGTTAATTTTTTTGATTGTGCACAATATTCGCAATGACGACGCGACCTCCAGCACGGCCCCCATGTACCCTTGTGGGGTCATTTCGAATATCACGATTTCCTCGCGAATATTGGCAGGAATATATCACTGAATCATTAATACGCATTGTTATAGAGATATTGAGATTGTGATAAATGTTTTTATGGAGTTATTTAGATAGTGAGTTATCTAGTGTGATGGTTAGAATAAATTATATATTTATAATTTTTAAATGTGATTGTGTCTATTGAATTCCTGCTTTTGCTTTCCACTTTTGCAACGTAACCGCGGGGATCACGATGACCAACGTTATCATGATCTCCGGCCTCACCACAAAAATGGAAAATAGTTTTTAGAGATGGTTGTTTTAGAAATACACTAGAAAAACATGAGTTTGAAGTGTACAGTAATAAACCCCTAGTGTGTAAAACACTGTAATATGTGTGCATAAATATGTTTTTCACTTTATGGAAAAGGCGCAATCGTCGCGGTTCACGGTGATGTAGCGACTCCCCGAATAACCGCGAAAACAGAAAATAAGTCTTAAAGATGGATTTTAAAGAAACTTAGGGGCAAATGCATCAACATCTGAATTTGCGATTACCAAATAGCGTTTTTTAAGAAATCGCTATTTGGTAATTGCAAAATGCAATGCATCAAAACAGGCTGCAAATAACGATTCTCTAAGTGCTATTCCTTAAGAATCACAAACGCAATTAGGGAATCGCTATTTGCTATTGCGACTCCATTCTTTCCTATGGGCCTCAAGGCCCATAGGTGGGAAGGGTCTTGCATTACCTAAATTGCAATTACCTAATTGGTAATCGCAAATTAGGTAATGCAAAGCCAAGTGTGCCCGGGGGCCTAAGGCCACCCTGAGGCACTCCTAACAAAAAAAAGGTGCACATGTAAGGCACACACATGCCCTAGGGGCATGTGTGCGCCACATGGCACTTTGAAAAATTCAGTTTTGTGCATTTTTCAAAGGATGCACATATTACCATCAACTTGAAGTTGATGCTAATTAGTGCTTCCTAAATGCACAGTTCGCATATAGGAAAGGCTTCTTGCATATGTATTAGGGAATTGCAAATTGCGATTCCCTATTTGCATTCACAATTTAGGTCATCGCAAGAAATTGCGATGACCTAAATTGCAAATCCCAAAATCATTCATTCATTGAAAAAGGCCATTTTGTAATTGCAAACGGCCGATTTTTGCAAATCGCAAAATACCTTGATGCATGTGCCCCAAAGTACCAAAACATGAGTTTAAACATGTGTTTAAAGAAGCTTGTATATAGTAATATGGGTAGCGCAATGTTTAGAATCGATTTATTTACATAATATTTTTGGATGTGCTGGTGGCTGTTTTTTCCGTTCTCTTGACGTATCCGCGACAATCGTGATGTCGTCAAGAAGATCCCCAAAAACAAAAAAAGGATCTTTTTAAAGAAAATTAACAATATCTTGGGAACAAGGGTGGCTCTGACAAGAGCCTTTGTGTTGATTGCTTTCTATGAGAGTGGTGTAGCATTCTTGTGCTTTGTTTTTAGAAATCTTAACAGTGTCAAATCTATCCAGAAAGAGCACAAACAACAATATAATCTACAAACTCAATTCTCTGGTATGTATATAACTTTTTAGTTATTTGAAAAATGTACACTAGAAATGAAGATGTATATGGGAGTTTGATTAAACGGAGTATCACAGTGATGTGAAAAAAATATATCAGATAAACTGTATCTGGCAGAGGGTATGTGTTTGAGTTGTTAATATCATATAGTTACCATGAGTAATGCCTTAAAAAATGACAATGTTTTAAATGTTCAAGCATCATGTGCAGAACAGACTGATCTATGTTATGCATTCTGGGAACTGTAGTATTTTTAGTCACATTATTAAATAGGAGTAGTATAGTCATGAATAAAACATGAGAAAATGTGCTGTGCCTGTATATAAATTAAAGTCGTAATACTTGTTACGTATGTATTAGGAAGTGTTTGCCAATTTGGTTTTTAACTTACATGACAGGTTTGCATATGTTTAAATGGTAAGATATGTTTTTTCTGGTTGCATTTAAGTAAACTCAACAGTCTCATTGTAAATATGTAGGGTGAGATTGTTGAGTTTACTTAAAAGTGCAGAGAACATTATATTTTTGGAAAGATGGCCTGAAGGTGTATATCTATTATGAAATCACCTATATGTTTACATGGTGATCTATGTTCTTCAAGGCTGTTGAAAATGTCATGTATATAGTTAGGGTGGTGTATTTTTTCAATATGCTCTGTTTAAAATTGGCAAGGGTTAATAGTGCAGACTGTCATTAGAGAGTTTGTGTGCTAGCTTTACTTGGCATGTAACTTTTCTTTGAGAAATGCTGAATATATGTTTTAAAGACACAATAAATATTTGCAAAATGATGTACATATGCCATAAAAAAAGGTTTTGTGCTTTCAAAAGGTGAGGAATGTTGTTTTCAGTTTTGGAAACTTACTGATGCATGTGCGTGCTGAGTAACAGAGCAATGTATACTCTTAGAGAGGCATGCATGCAATTATATATCAAGTGTGATATATAGACATATTCAATCACCCAGGTCCTACACATGCACTCTTCTGATCACACAGACACTAATTATGTACTCAATGAACTACACATGAGTTCATCCAATCACCCAGATAGTAGCAATATAGGTATGTGAATACACAGGCACTAACCATGCAGATATGGAACCACTGATGTAGTTTCTACATACTCAGGGAATCATGCAGGCACTACCTATATTCTGAGGGAATCACCTAGGCACTATCCGTACACTCATTCAATCATCCAGGGAGTATTGTTGTACTCAACCAGAAACACATGTAAGTTTTAGTGAGGAATATGCACTCTTTTAGAATCATGTGGTGAAATATGTATGTAACCTGTCACACACTGTTTGCATGTACTCAGAAGAATTAGTGAGCTATATGCTGTGATACTGATTAATGTGCAGATTTCATTATACAGTGTTTCTCAAAATGTAAATGTGACACATCTTAGTAGAAAAGTATTGAAACACTAAATCTACCAGTGACACTGTGGTGGAGAGGCACATAAATAGCTCTTATGTTGTGCTTTCGGATTTACAGTATTGAGACACTGTATGTACTTTTACACTTAGGTTGATGTTTATTTTAACATTTACTAAAAAGGGATAAAGAGGACTTTTAGCGTGTAGAAGTTAGAACTGAGATATGTTGCAGCTGTGTTGTAGGAGAGGGTGCTCATTATTAAAAAGGAAATAATAAATTAAGTGTTGTGTTTTGGTTTGGGATTGGTACATTGAAGTAAGTGCTTGCAGTTTTGTAGGTAGGATAATTTGTAGATTTAAAACTGCAACATAACATAAAAACTCTTTTTCTATTATTCAGACAGAATGCCTACAAAAGCTTGGAGGAAAAAGGAACAGAAGCAACTACAGTATCTATGCAGAACTGACACATAAAAGGGGCAAAATGAAGAAAAAGTGGTGAAATAAAAAAGAGCTACTGAAAAGAAAATAAAGACATTTCTTAAAAATGCATGTGGACTTTTCCAAAGATTACAAAATTATGAAAATAAAATTTGAACTATGAGAAAGAATAACATTGGACACAATCTATATAACAAGAACATGAAAGAATGTAACAAAGACGGACACACCTTAACCAGAAGACAGAAGCAGTTTAAGGAAATCAGAGCCAGGATGATTCGAAGGAGTGTAGTTATAAATATAGTGAGAAATATGAAGAAGTATAGAAGAAGTAGAGAGGCACTGAGTTGTTGATAAGGCCTTTGCTTTGAAGAGGAAGCTTTTCATTTTGATTATTAATAGAATGAGACTCTTGACAAAACGGTGTTGTGCATGAGGAGATAAAACCAGAAAAAAAGATTAGTGAATAGAAGTAACCTTTGTACAGTTTTTAGTGGAGAATGCATACATAGTTCTAGTACAGAGTATTTCTTTAATGAAGAAAGCTATCTCAAGGATAATAGATTAGTTCATGCTATTGATTGCGGAGGATGATGTTATGAAAATAATAATGGCACTCCTATAGTGAAAGAGGTGATGGCATCTACAAATGTAGAACAACTTATTGGAGAACAGGTACAAGGAAGGCGGAGTCAGGCGCCTGTGTAGAAATGGAATTGTAGTAGTGTTTTTAGTATTCAACAGCAATCCATTGATATATTAAGGACATTTCTACAAATCTTTCCAAGGTGAAGTTTAAAACACAAAATAAGTACTTTACAAGGATTGGATCCTTGCACGATTAGAAAGCATACAAATTTGCAGGGACACTCACTAGTTTGTTTATCAAACAAAGTGTACCAAAGTACCTTTCATCATTTCAGGATGTCAGTTGTACACCCCTCTACAATGTGAACTTTAGCAAGGAGGCTGTACTATGTGAAAACTCCTGCTTTATGTTTAGGAGAAATGAATAGAGCACTTTTGTATGGAACTGTGGCAGATGTAGGAAAGGTTTGTGATGATGTGCAGTTTCGTTTCTTTGGTCCTCAGCAGGATTCTAGGGAAAATTAAGTTGTAGAACAGGACACAGATATTACAGTTGATAGCTTGGAAGAAGAAATTACATAATTTAACACAGTGTGGCTTAAAAAAAACAGAGTATGTTTGTATATGTTGTCGACACACTCACTAGTATATTTACACACAGACTGTTGACTTGTGTTTAAAAAGTGAAAAAGTAAATAATGATAACTAGGAAAAGTTAGCTGTGTATTTATTTGTAGAGGAATGCTTTGACATGTGCATACAGCAAACTATACCTAAGTAGTGTTACAATAAACTAGAAGATAATAAAATGAAAACACATAGATATTTTGTAAGATAATAAAATGCCTGCTAATGTAGAAAAAGTATGAAGGGCCAAAAATAAAAAATAAATCAATATTTATGACTCTTTGCATCATTGTGAAGGGCTCTTATGGACTGCTCTCCAGCACTCACTACTACTCCACAATCCATGCAGCATGATGCCATCCGGGACAACTGTGGAGCCAAATCTGGAAGCTGAGATTGGACCTCTGAAGGGACTCTCTGCCCCAGTGTTGTTGTGGTTGGTATTGACGTTCCATGTCCTTCAGCCTTGTGTTGCCTTCTTGCTGCTTTTACACTATTGCTTTGGTATGATTTTAGATGGTATAGCATGGAAGTATTACCGGAAAAATATTTTTTATTTGTACCCTTTGACAATGTCTTGTGACATATTGTGCATTGAACAACTCTGTTCACTATTAACTCCTCTTAAAGAATGTTCAAGATAGATAGATAAATGGGCATGTTCTTCTTACTGTTTTAGTTGAAAAGTGTATTATCAAATGACATTCCTTTATTTCCCAGTGACATGATTTTCTGTTTTCTTTTTCAATTTTTTTGTGGTTGAGTGGATCTTTTCACAGAGTGTGCATTGCACTACTTTTGGAGCAGTTTTTCATTCCTGTTGAGTTTGGGTAAGAATGGGTAGGTTGATCGGTGTTTTGTAGTTATGTTCTATTTGTGAATTCAGATATTGAAAGTTATTTTTGGAAATTGTTTTTGTTGAATGTGCTGTTAAAATAAAGTTAAACAATTATGTTACTAAATAGCAGGACTCAAACTTTGTAAAATATGTCTGCATATCTGTTTTGCATTTTGCCATTTGTATTTGTGACTACTGATGTCATTGTGACCTTTTTGCATTTTTGATGTAGTTATCTGACAAATGAATACAAAGGGGAAAGATAACTTAGTATCTTACTAAATAGCTACACTGAATCTTTATGCAAAATATGTCTATGTATTAGAGGTGGGCGGAATTTGCGTAGTCGCGTTACGCAAAGTTCTGCGAAACGGTAAAAAATCTCCGCGAGCTCCATGAGCACGCGGAATTGCTTGTTCCGCCCGTTCGCGATGCGTTTTTCCTGTTCGGGGACGCTGTTTGCGTGCTCGGGGGGAAATATCTCGCGGACTTGCCCATGCGGTCGCCAATTGGCACGGCCATCTTGTTTCACTTGTCCCGCCCGCTCGCGATGCGTGTTTCCTGTTCGCGAACGCGGATGTCCGATGGCGCGTCCGAATGAACTGTTCGCAATTGCACAATCTCGCTGGATCGCGCGGCCGGATAGGAAAACTCGTCGACGGTAAGTCGCTCCCACGCACCCGAACACGCATTTTGAAAGCGCAAACAAAGAAGAAATTCCACTACACCGCGGATCGCGGAATTTTCGGCAATACCGCATTCTCCGCGGAACGCGTAATTGCCAAAATTCCGCAAATTCCGCGAGCTGAGCGGAATTTACCGCCCAGGCCTACTATATATATGTTTTACACTTTGTCAAAAACTCCCGGTATTCTCAGTGTGTCCTTGGCAATGGCACTCATAGAATCACACAGGCACTACCTGTGCAATCATAAAGGACGTGTTTTCTCCACCACTCTGCAAATGCGCCTCCTGGCATACTACTAGTTAGGGGATGAAGTCCCCTTGGCTAATGGGGGTAGTTGGGGGCCAACTACCCCTCCTGTTACCTCAAGCAAATCCCACACAGTGAGTTTCCTAAGAGGTCTTTCGAGGTCATGCTCCCTTTCTCCACCACTCTGCAAACGTGTCTCCTGGCACACTACTTTTTGGGGAATGAAATTCTCTTGGATGCTAAGGGACCTTGGGACCAAGAAGCACTCCTGGTACTTTCCGTAAGTCTTCCACAGCGGGATTCCTGAGAGCTGGTCAGAGGCCCGCCCCCTTTCCCCACCATTCTACAAGCACCATTGCAACTTAAAAAATCATAGAAATTCACTGAAAAAAACAAAGGTTACAGGGACGTTATAGTTAGGAGTTACCATTTAAAAAACCTTAGAAATTCTCTGAAAAGAACAAAGGTTACTGGGACATTATAGTTAGGAATTAGCATTTAAAAAACCTTAGCAATTCACTGGAAAAAACAAAGGTTACAGGGACGTTATAGTTAGGCTGACATTTCACTCATGCAAAACCAGAGAAATTCAGCAGTTACTCGTGCCCTCGCAATGCACTGCTTACGACCTCACATATTATATCACTCATGACATAGTCAGTGACATCACTGATGACACCTCAAATGTTTGTATATATATACAATTCAGCGCAGCCCACCATAAAGAAAACATTACAGAAGCATTGGCATATCTTAAGAAAGGAAGACTCAATAAAAGATGTAGTAGGTCAAAGTCCGAGGATAGCTTCAAACAAAACCAAATCCCTGGGGGTCATATTGACAAAAAGCCACTTAGAACCAGTTGAAAAGAGGGATTGGCTAACTAATAATATGATGGGTTTTAGAAAATGTGGCTCTTGCAGGGCATGCCAATTTGGAAGTAATCGGAAAATGTACACCACATTGGATGGAAAAAGAACCATACATGGGAGATTCACATGCGAGACTGAGTTTGTAGTATATGCCCTGAACTGTGGTTGTAACAAATATTCTGTGGGCAATACGATTATTAAACTGAAATTATGGATACTACAACACATAAAAGCCATTAGAAATGGTGACACAAATTACCCTATGGCCAACCACTTTGAGAAAGAACACAGTCACTCCTTGAAGAGATTTGAATACTTTGGAAAGAGAATTGAGAAGGGAGGAGTCAAAATGATCATCTCAATGGGCACGGAGGTCCCGAATGGTCCTAATATGGATGCTGAATCACATGTACATCGTTGATAACTAAAGACTCTCGGACATACAGCATCTATTCCACTTAACAGATCATGCGCTCCTTACAAAAGAAAGGTCGACATATATAGATTGGAAATTACGATTTATCTGGGTCTATGGGCTAGAAGTAGAGAAAATGGAAAATCAAATGTACTTTCTTGAAGTCGTGATCATATGCAATATTGTACGAAAACATATATTTTAAAAATTTGTATGAGCTATGGGATGATGAGATTACATGACCTTGATATCCCTATTAGAAAAAGGAAAAAATAAAACTTTTATGAAAGGAGGGATCTCCCATGGGGATCTTTGGAATCAAGTTGGTAGATTTTCTAGAACAGTATTAGCACTAGCACTTTGTTGTAATCGATGATTTGGCACATGCACGAGCACTTTCATGAGACAAATTGGATTGGATGATGGGAAATGGGTCTAAAACTTTGGAGTGCCTATATGTTTAGAAGAGCATATGACCTAAGCATATATATGGGTGCTCCCTCTGAAGCCCTTAGAATATGAGTAAGCACCAGTACTTTAGACTGGAATAATGAAGTATGTGTAATGAAGTATGTGCAATGAATGGATTATTGTTGAAAAAGTCATAGGACAAAATTAAATAAATATTGCAGCACAGGACACCATATGGAGACCAGAATGAGATTATATTTTTATGAAAAATAAGAATATTTTTTTCTGCCTCCCCATAACAAATATAAGTAATGTATTTAGTACTGAGAGTGCAGCGATAACAGGAGAATTGATTAAGACACCCTGTACACTATTGAATTAACTTTGAGGCACTTCAGTACACAGTATATTACATACAATTTATTAAAAAATTGCACTTTAAAGTGAGGAGAATGTGTCCCCACACTTATCATTATCATCATTATTGGAATTACCTTTAAATCTATCTATGATGGTTTGTAGCCTCATGGTTAGAAAATCAAGAGCACAAGTCACTTTAAGGAAGTTTTAAGTAGGCTTGGTGAGTGACCAAACACAAGGGCATTTGTATAAAATAATACGAGCCAGATTTATGACCATTGATGTTTGCAACTCGCAAATTGCATTAAATTGCGAGTCACAATTTGCGAGTCGCAAACATCAATTTACAACAGTGTCAGAGACACTGTTTGCGATTCCCAATGGGGTCGCAAGTTGCATGCTTCATGTATATTAATGAGGCTTTTGCAATTTGCGAGCCCATTTGGAATGGCTAGCACTCCCAGGGATGGTGGCCTGCTGGGGTCAGCAGACCACCATGTCTGGGACTGCTTTGTCAATAAAGCAGTTTTTAAAAAAAAAAATGCAGCCCGTTTTCCTTAAAGAAATGAAACAGTTTTGTTTCATTTTTTAAGGGCAGGTAGTGGTCCCTGGGACCACTGCCTGCTCTTAAAAAATGTTTACGAATGGTTTACCACCCTCTTGAAGAGGGTGGTAAACTGCAAGTGTTTTGCGACCGCAAATGCGGTCGCGAAACATTCTTACATAGGGTTCAGAGTCGCTATTAGGAAGGGACGCCCTTGGAACGCCCCTTCCTAATAGTGAGTCGCTAACCCAATTTTGCGAGTTGCTATTTAATTAGCGACTCACAAAATAGGGTTAGTACATGGGCCACAGGTTTTTTGCATGCGCAAATGGGTCTAAATCCCATTTGCGCATGCAAAAAAACGTCGTACATCTGGCCCTACATGCTTTATTAACATAGTATGTAAAAATACGTATTTGATGAAGATGCTCATTTGTATCATGTGGCCAAATCAGGGTATGGATTATAGAAGAAAATGGTGCAAGTGCAATAAAGATATTGGATGTAGTCCCACATAACATGGAAGGAGAATTGGGTCATGGGAGTAAGAGAGCTGATGCTCCAGTATTCAACTGGGCAGGAAAACAGTTGACAGACAATTTAAAAATGACTGTTCAACCTCACTGTGGTGTAATTGGAGGCCCAGTAGCAGGCGGAAGCCAAAACGCGTCGGCCCGAGGGGAAATTTATTTTGCTGATTTTTTGCACTTTGAATGTTCTTGCATTTGGAATGAAGTGAAGTTACTTGTGAAATTCGTGGAAAGAAAAAAAGTAAAAAAGAATAAAATGGAACTTTACCAATGAGTCGGCGTTTGAGGTTTCTTGAGCCACCATGCAGTAAGTTGCAAAGGGCGGCAACGTTGTTTACGGATATATATATATATATAACAAATGCTGGCCGCTGTATGGGTGAGCTTGGTGAGCTGCCCATGGGGGTGTCGCATGTAGATCATGAGCGAACCCAATATCAATATCCTAGCTTAATCGTAGCCATAAAACGTAAGCATGCAAGCTCAGAGATGGGTTTCAAGAGTGTTTAATCCACCAAAAGCAGCATAGATGCAATACGTTTTGGCCTTACTGTTCTTGGTCACATACGATCAACACCAGGAGGCCAGAATGCATTGCATCTTTGCTGGTTTCGGTGGATTAAAGGCACTCTTGAAACCCATCCCTGAGTGTGCATGCTTTTGTTTCATGTGTATGATTGAGTTTGGTATATATATATATATATATATATATATATATATATATATATATATATATATATATGTATAAATACATATATATATATGTGTGTGTGTGTGTGTATTTATACATATATATATCTGTATATACACACAGATAGATAGATAGATAGATAGACAGACAGACAGACAGACAGACAGACAGACAGACAGACAGACAGACAGACAGACAGACAGACAGACAGATAGATAGATAGATAGATAGATAGATAGATAGATAGATAGATAGATAGATAGATAGATAGATAGATAGATAGATAGATAGATAGATAGATAGATAGATAGATAGATAGATAGATATTACACTGGCTGGGATAGCTCCAGTGAGATTATGGTTCATTCTGCTGTCCTATGATCCATAGCAAAGCCGTTTTTTGTTTTCTTAATAACATTGGGGCTGCTTGTGGAGTGTACATGACACTTTACAAAAAAAGTTCATTCACTGTGGGCCCTTTATGCTGACAGAGAAAAACACCATACATTTTGTAGTTATCTGAGACACTTTAATAGCATTACACTGTCATGTATGTGCCCCTGAAGAGTAAGTTCAGGCAACTGGACAAACACTCAAAATGAACACAGCTGTGTGAATGGCAAGCACCTTTTTGTGGAAGCAACCAAACTTTTATCCAATCAAAACATATACTCCTGCCTCCCAAAATGTGGGCGGAGCCAAAGCCCCTCTCCCGGTGATTCTCACATAATGTCTGGTGAAAGTTACGCTGTCAAGCAAGGCCATAAAAATTGCAAACTAATGAAAGAATAGTGCCACAGCATGTACTGCATTACACTACATAATACGTCTTTCCTTGCCACATAATTTAGTCAGCCTTACTGTTAGAAATGGGGGTCTCTAGTTGGCAGAGGTAGGTACCTTTGTCCAAATAGGGATCCTTCTTCCTAGTCAGGGTAAGGGAGTTACACTCCTAAAATAACCCTTGCTCACCCCGTTGGTAGCTTGGCACGAGCAATCTGGCTTTTCTAAGAAGCAGTGTGTAAAGCATTTGCACATAACCAAGAGTAATATAGTGAAAACACTACAAAAGGACACCACACCAGTTTAGAAAAATATCCAACATTTTTATATATCCAAAACAAGACCAAAACGATAAGAATCCAACATACAGTACTTAAAAATATATACTTTTCAAGATATCCTTAAAATTGCAGAAATACCTCAAAAACACAGTTTGTACGAGTCGGTAGCTCCGTCCGGGGCTACCTCAACGTTGAAAACAACAGAGTCTAACAGTTCCAGCCGACCGCGTTGGTATGGGCCACGAAACATGGACAAACTCGGTAACAGTAACTTTCTCGGTGCAGCTGGCATGTCGGTGCCAGCCGGTCATGGCAAACGTCGCGGTTGCGTTGCAAAATGGAAGCGGTGCAGGGTACGGTGCCCTCTCGATGTGGCGCAGGCAGCGGCTTGGTGACAATCATGCAGACGGCGTTGGTGGGACCAAGGCCTATGGTGCAGAGTGAGGCAGTGCTCGATGCGGTGCTGGCTGGTTACGGTGCAAGTGACAGAGCCGGTTAGCCGGAGCTGGCATCGGTCGGCCCAGACTGCTGTGTGGGAAGAGGCAGTGCATCGTGAGACTTATGAGCGGTGCCCCCAGCCACGATGTGGTCAGGGGTGTTGAAGTCAGCAGCAGCGTTGGCGTCTGTGAGACCAGGATGGCGAAGTGAAGCAAGGCGGTGCGGAGTAAGGTGCCCACAGGTTACGGTGCAAGCAGTGGCTCAGTGGCGGCGGCATCAGTCGTCGTCATCGGTGAGACCAGGGTTGTGGTGTGAGATGCGGACGGTGCCTTCTGTGGTGCCATCAGGACACAGAGCCAGAAACGCAGTCGGTGACGGAGTTGGTTGCATTTCCCTTCTCTGTGGCAAGTGAAACAGCGGTTCCAGAAGTGGTACCCTGAGGTTGGTGAAGTCTTTGCAGTCCCTGAGACTTCAGAACAGGAGGCAAGCTCTACTTAAATCCCTTGGAGATACTCAGCACAAGTAAAGAAAGTTCAGTCCAGTCCTTTCACTGCCCAAGGCAGAAGCAGCAACTGCAGGCCAACCCACCAAAGCAACAACACAGCAAAGGGGAAGTACTCCTCCTGGAAGCTCTTCCAGCTCTTCTTTTTGGCAGGTTCCTTGATTACAGCGAGTTCTAAATGTTGGGGACTGGGCCCCAATATTTATACTCAAAATCCCTTTGTTCTCTCGGGCAGAGAGTGTCTGTGCCTAGTCCAAACCAGTTCTCTCCTCTCTGGCCCAGCTTCCTAGCAGGAGGTGGAGACAACATTGTGGAAGGCAGACCATGCCCATTCAGGTGAAAGGAAATCTCCTCCCCCTACTCTAAATGCAGCCCAGGTCTATTCAGCCCAGCTCTGACTCATCCAGACTCTCTGGAGCCACTGCACATCCCCAGCCCCTGTCACTCCAAAGCCAGACAGCCAATACACATCCTAGCAGAGGCACAATGGATGGCTAAGCAAGAAAATACCTACTTTCTAAAAGTTGTATTTTCAAATACAGAATGTAAAAATCACCCTCACTAAAAGATGCATTTTAAAATTATGAGGTCAGGCATACTAAACTTGATTGTCCTACCTTGTTCCCAGGTGTAGGTATGTTTATAAGATGTTATAAGCAAACTCCCCATTCTATCACATGGGAACAGGTAGCCTTGCAATAGTGAAAAACAAAATTGGCAGTATTTCACTATCAGGACATGCCACACACATCAGGGCATGTCCCACCTTTCACATACACAGCACCCTGCCCACAGGGGTACCTTAGGCCTAACTTAGGGGTGACTCACATGTAAGAAAAGAGAAGGTTAGGGCCTGTCAAGTGGGTGCACTTGCCAAGTCGACATGGCAGTACCAGACTGCACACAGGCTTGGCAATGGCAGGCCTGAGTTACATTTACAGGCTGCTTATGAGGGTGGCACAATTAGTGCTGCAGGCCCACATAGTAGCATTTGATTTACAGGCCCTGGGCACACACAGTGCACTGTTCCAGGGACTGACTAGTAAATCAAATATGCCAATCATGGAATCACCAATTCATAACAACAATTTACAACAGGAGCACTTGCACTTTAACACTGAACAGCAATGAGAAAGTGCGCTGAGACACTAAACCAGCAAAAACAGAGTCAAAACCGGGAGGTCAGGAAGCAAAAAGACAGGGGAAACACACCAAAAGATGCCAAGTCTAACACTTACTCCATTATTTGGTCATCCTCAGCTGCATGCTTCCAGTAACCCTAGTTATGCAAAAAAAAAAATCTTACCTGGCATACTCAAATAAGTGTTGGCATGCAAAGGGTTTTGCAGATCCACTCAGAGCCAGGCCTGAGTTACATTTACAGGCTGCTTATGAGGGTGGCACAATTAGTGCTGCAGGCCCACATAGTAGCATTTGATTTACAGGCCCTGGGCACACACAGTGCACTGTTCCAGGGACTGACTAGTAAATCAAATATGCCAATCATGGAATCACCAATTCATAACAACAATTTACAACAGGAGCACTTGCACTTTAACACTGAACAGCAATGAGAAAGTGCGCTGAGACACTAAACCAGCAAAAACAGAGTCAAAACCGGGAGGTCAGGAAGCAAAAAGACAGGGGAAACACACCAAAAGATGCCAAGTCTAACACTTACTCCATTATTTGGTCATCCTCAGCTGCATGCTTCCAGTAACCCTAGTTATGCAAAAAAAAAAATCTTACCTGGCATACTCAAATAAGTGTTGGCATGCAAAGGGTTTTGCAGATCCACTCAGAGCCAGAAAACTAAGGACAGCCATAACAAAACCATTTCCTTTTAGCTCTCCTTGAAAGGTTTGCTCTCTGATATTGCGCAGTTGACATACACAACCCCTGACAGGAAAGTTGAACTAGGAAGTATGCTTTTGTGATGTGGTGTAAATCTGTTAAGTAGTTTTTGAGACATTTGCATTTGAAAAAAGTGTAAGATGGGTTTTAACTGTTGTTGTGTTCATGAGTGCAAAATTTCCTTTCCTTATCATTTGTGTTTGTCATTTAATCACAGGATTTCTGCACAATTATCATTCTACTTTGCTCAGGTATTATGTCAACCTATTCCATGCACACTATAACTTCATAGCCCGCCGTAGCAGGCTATATTGTCCATTAAAGGCCTGCTCCAGCCGAAGGCCTTTAACGGGGGAGCAGGCCTTCAATGGCTGGCATAGCCCAGCTACGAAGGGCTATAACGCAATTAGAACATTCCACCCCATGAGGTTAGAATGCTCTAATTAAATAACACAAAGTTCTCTCGGAGCACAGTGGGTTAAAATCCCCCTGGGCTCTGGAGCCATTGTTCCACAGCTCTTCTGTGAATGTTCTACAGCTAACAGTGCACTCATGGCCACTGCTGTTAGCTGTTGAACAGTCACAGCAAGAGCTGTGAAAGGGGGCTGAAATCAGCCCCAGCTTCTCCTCGGCTTGGCTGAACTGCTTTTTGTAGTTCACCCAAGCCAGGGAGACCCAGGAGCTCAGCAGCATTCACCCCTCCCTTCTTCGAAAGCCCTAGTGACAATGAGCTACAGGAGGAGAAAAGGGTGAAGGCTGCGTGTGTCCTCTGGCACGGCCTCTGCCTTTCACTTTCATCTGCCCACTCCATATATTTTGGAGAGGCAGGGGAAAGAGAAAGGCAGATGCTGTTTATTTGGACATTGCAATGCTGAGAGCAGCGGGCCTATACCAGTACACATAGGCCGCTGCTGCTCCATTGTCTTCAATGGAGCTCTCAACATTCTAATGTTCTAATTGAGATTACTGACGTTCAGGAGATACTCAATAAATCAAAACAACATTATTTATTCGGCTACTATACATTTATACATTTTTGTAATTTAATAACCTTTTCAGTCTCTAGCTTTTTTATTCTCACCCCATGATTATACTCTGAACCACCTTTATACTATCATAAAACCTTACCCTTCATGCTCCATCTCTCTTTGTGAGCCCCTGAGTGAGGTCCCACACCTGCCCTCTGCATTGCTTGGAATTCAGTGAACCAAAGGTGAATTTATCACTTCCCTTCTGAAGTTTGGGTAAGCAGCCAACATTATCTCCCCCTACTTAAAGTGTTTTGATGAAATGCATGTGATATATGAGCATAGGCTGGGCAGCCCATCAGAAACATGGGAAATTCTCTCAAAATCCAGTGCAGTAGGGTTAGATTTCAGCCAATCAGAGGCAAAGTTCTACCCCAATCTGAATGGTTTTTAAAAGGCACCAGCCTGTCAGAAGTTTCCGAAGTACCCTTTAGTCTAGAAGCCACATTGTGCAGACCAAGGACCACATGTACAACCATTTTTAGAAGTCACAAACAGGAAATCGGGCTGTTTGCAACCATGTATTAAGGCCCAAGCGTCAATAGTCAAACTTTTGGGTTTGCCAATGCTTGTAAGATTTTCTCTTCCAAGTGAGCAAGCTTGTCCCTGTTTCTAAATGGCATGCTTGCAAGTTATGTGGTCATGTGGTGAGCCTCACATCTCTTTAACTTTTCCCCTAAGTACTTGAGACAGACCTAGGTGCATACAAATCAATATGAATTCTATCATTGTAAATTAACCACCAGAGAGGCAACATGTAAAAGAAGCCGTGGTGCAGGGCAACTGTGTATTATTTAATAATTTAACAGTTGCGGCTCCTGGAGGGAGTGCTGCGGGGCGGTGGGGCGGGGGAGGGGCAGGGTGGGGGGTAGTAAACTCCGGCATACGGCCGAACGGAGTGAAGTACATAAATAAATAAAGAAAACGAATTACATTGCACGCGCCGCATCGCCAAATGCGATGCGGCGCGCGCAATGAAATTTGTTTTCTTTCTTTATTTATATACTTCACTCAGTTCGGCCGCATGACGGAGTTTACTACCCCCCACCCTACCCCTCCCCCGCCCCGCCCCACCGCCCCGCAGGACTCCCTCCAGGAGCCGCGACTGTAATTTAAACATATTGATTTTTATATCTGAAAGGATTCAGCTTTTGTTTTCTATTGCAAGGGCTTATAAGCCCCTTTTTCTCAAAAACAAGAAACTGTTTGTTCGGGAGAAGGCAGAAAGGTCACTTTCCGTGTTTGATCACAAGTGAGTCGTAATGATTTCAGCAAAGCAATTTACGAGAAAGCTTAAGGGCGGTTTGCAGAATACATCCCTGAGCCACCTACCTCAAAATGCCAAGTCAAATACGTGAATGAAAATATTACCAGTACACCTTCATTGACTTAAAACAATATCACAATTTAATTTATTCTCAAAATACGCTATGTTACTTTTTAAGACAGATTTTTTATTGACATCAATAACAATAGAACTCTGTAACCTAATGTTCATAAACTGTTCGTAATTTTTTCGGTGGCAGTTTGGTGATAAGAAATCCCAGTGTAAAAATCATGTTTTTATCATAAAATATAATAATGAGAATGCTCTTTAGAACTGAGGCCCTACCAGCATTATTGCGCTGCTGGAATGTCACTTTTTTGACGTTCCAGTGGCGCAATGTGCCACTGCCCATGTAAAGCCATGTTCCGTGGCTTTTCATGACCTTATAAATATGTGCCCCTTTCATTCAGAAAACTGCATGGAAGGGGCATTCCATGGGTGCTGCTGGGGGCGTTCCCAGCAATATCCATGGCTTTTTGACACTGTCCCAGATTTACGAGAAATAGTAAGTCTGAGGCAGCGCCAAAAACGTACGCCTCCCCAGGGAAGGTGTTAGGGAGGCTCAACAAGGAGAAATATCTTTATTTCTCCTCGTTTTTCCTCTTTCTATGTGTGCTGCATTCTGCATCCTGCAGCACACTAAGAAAGAGGAAAAAGCCTCTTGTGATTGTTTTTGTGTAGGAAAGTTTCCCTTCCTGCACAAAAATAATCATCCCCCCAATGCAGTCACCCTAGCACCATGGTGCAAAGGTGCCTGTGTTGGCGCACAGCAGCCCATTATGCATCAGCGCGGGAGACAAGGACAAGAATGCGCTGTATCTGAAAGATACAGCGCATTCCTGCCCTTTTCTTTTTGTCGTTGGGCAGCGCAGCAAGAAGGCCTGCAGCACTGCCCTATGGCAAAACCACATAAATGAGGCCCTTAGGGGCATAATTATGAGAGGAGTTGCGTAGCTCTTGCAAGGCGCAATGTGGTGCAAGAGCGACGCAAGTCCACAATGCAATTTATGAAGCCACGCCCCTGAGTGGTTTCATAAGTCTGGAGTAACGTAACGCAGCACATATTGCTACGTTGCATTTCTCTGCCCTGGGAAGGTATTTCATGGATGTTGCGTGGTTATTCCCATGCAACTCTCATGGTTTTTTACTCTTTTCCAGATTTACCAAAAGTGGTATATTTGGGAATACGCCAAAAAGATATGCCTTCTTAGGACAGGTGTAACAAGGAGAAATATCTTTATTTCTCCTCATTAGTTCCTCTTTATATGAGTGCTTCATTCTGCAGCACACATTGAAAGAAGAATATGACTCTCAGAATTGTTTTTGTGCAGGAAGATGCCCCTTACTGCACAAAAACAATCATGCAAACAGCACAGGCATCCTTACATCATGATGTGACAATCATCACTCCAGCTTTCTCCCAAAACTTTACCCAAAGAAGTGGATACAGTCTAATAACTTTTTTTTATGTTATCCGTTTTTTTAGAAGTTTCCTGAGTCTTAGGCAGTTTGGTTCAGATGTCACTTGGGTCAAATAGTCTCAAGGATCGGTCAGCATGTTTAGCTGCTTGAATGGGCACTGTGACTTCATGTGTGGAGAAGCAGAACAAAGATTCATGGTTGGAACATAGTGTGACAATAGTTTTCATAGGTATTCCACGCCTTTGTTCCAGTAGATCTTGTAGATAATGAAGAATGTCTTTATTCTGATTCTCCTACCATCTACTGTGAGCCAGTAGAATGCATTGAGAGTAGGTTTGGCATAGTCAAACCATTGAAAATTAATTCCCAACCTGATTGTGGAGTCTTTGAAGATGGCTAATCAATTTCTTTAGGAGGACTTCTAAAATGATATTATAGAAGTATGATTAGACTACGGTACCATATACACCCGAAAACCAGACATTTTGTTGGCACAGTTTGATAGAAAGTTTGAAATACAAGGATAATTTTCGGAAGTATAGGTGGGCTGGTTTGTGGCATAAATGAGAGAAGCGAAGCAAAGATGATTCCCAGATTGTTGGCTTTAAAGGTATTGATCGGAGTGAGTCTTAACTTGACATGCCAGTTAAAGAGGGAAGATGTGTTGTCCGATGATGAGTCCAGCATGGAATCTCATTGCTTTTGCATTTAGGCGCAGAAAATATTCTCTCAGTCAGAAATGGATATTGTCTAGATAGTTGGTGATGTTGGACATACAATCTAAATCATCTTCTACTCATATTTAGATCTGAGCATCTATTATGAACATCTGGAAATAGATATTATGCAGGACTAACAGCTTTTATAAGGGGATTATGTAACAGACAAACAAAAGAGGCAATATTGCAAACCCTTTGGGAAAACACACTTATCAGTGCAAGAAGTATTTTGAGGATCCCAGGCACACATTCAGCTCAGACAGCAAAGAAATAAAGTGCTCTAAATTAGAGAAATTCCAGAAATCTTAAACCATTCTTCCAAAATAGGGAACAGAATATTGCGGTTGACTGTATTGTGAGATGGTCCATGAGAATTAATGCTGCTTGCTGTCCCTCCTCGAGACTGATGAACATATATTTCCTGACGTCTAACAGTGCAGACTTTGTTCCCCCTTCCAATATCAACCCTGATCGTAGGTTTAGCTTCACATATTTTTGCAGTTGACCTTTAACAATTCTTTTCAGAATTGGGTGGAAGAGATGGAACACTAGACATGGTATTATGGCACATCTTGGGGATCTTTTGTGGGGTTACTTAAAGTGAGGTGATGAATATGCCTAAAAAATGTGCTAGTAGCTTTGCCCATAGCCAGAGAGGAATTAACTAATGTGGTCATCCTGTGGGTCAGGGAGGATTAGATTGTCTTGCTGCAGGATGCAGGCAGAGCTTCCACTGGTAGATTAGATTTTTCGACAATCAGTGATCAACAGAAGTTTACAATGTTAAACAGAAATTGAGTTGGGTGGAGATTGACCAGGCAATTGAAAACCAGAATTGTGAATCAGGTTTTCCAATGCGTTGGAAAATTTGGCGCAAAGGTGTGATGCGTGGAAATACGGATGCGCTGGAGGTCAATGCAGCAAACAGCCACTGCGTCAACTTCTTCAGCTGTGGTCCAACGATGCGTCGATTCTTTCAGCCACTCAGCAGGTTTCTTCAGCCGCAGGCAGGTGCTGCATCGATTTCTTTGACCGCACGGCGGTGGTGCATGGAAATTTCTCCTGCACGGCAGTACTGCGCAGAAAAACAGGCGTTGGAAGGGCAATGTGTTGATTTTGCTTGATTTAAGCAGCAAAACAACCTCTGAGGGACCAGAACTAGAATTGGCACCACAAGGCAGGTCAGACATCTCAGCAGTGGAGTTCAGGGATGCTGCTGATGAAGTCTTTGATTGCCCTGAGACTTCTTAACAGGAGGAAAGCATACAAAAGCCCTTGCAGAAACTTCACAAGCAGGATACACAGAAAAGTCCAGTCCTTTTCCTCTTCAAAGCAGAAGCAGCAACTGCAGGCCAACCCAGCAAAGCAACACGCAGCAAAGGGGCAGCACTCCTCCTCATAGCACTTCAGCTCTTCCCCTTGGCAGAGGTTCCTCTTGATCCAGAAGTGTTCTAAAAGTTTGTGGCTTTAGGTCGAATACGTATACCCCTTTTGGCCTTTGAAGTAGGCATACTTCAAAAGAAAGCTTTTGTTGTTTACACCTTTCTGCCTTGCCCTGCCTTGGATCCAGACACACACCAGGGGGGTGGGGACAGCATTGTGAAAGGACAGACACAGCCCTGTTCAGGTGTCAGTGACAACTCCTCCCACCACTCTAGCTCGGGAAGACCCATCAGCCTGGTGATGGGTCATCAGTATATGCAGGACACACCTTAGCTCCCTTTGTGTGATTGTCTAGAGTGAATGCCCACACAGTCCTCTGTCAGTCTAAACCAGATGTTAATTCCAAAGGCAGGCAGAGGCACAGGATGGTTAAACAAGAACATGCCCACTTTATAAAAGTGGCATTTTCAAACACACAATTTATAAACCAACTTCATTAAAAAGTTGTATTTTTAAATTCTGAACTCAGGGAGCCAAAACTCCAAATCTGTATCTCTTTCTATTTGAAAGTTACACTTGTAAGATATTACAAGGCAGATCCAATGATAACCCATGGGAGAGAAGGCCTTGCAATAGTGAAAAACGAAATTATATTGCCAGTATTTCACTTTCAGAACATGTAAAACACACTAGTACAAGTCCACCTTTTACATTCACTGTACCCTGCATGTGGGGGTACCTTGGGCCTACCTTAGAGGTGCCTTATATGTAGAAAAAGGGAAGGTTAGGGCCTGGCAAGTGGGTGCACTTGCCAGGTCGACATGGCATTTTAAAACTGCACTCACATACATTGCAATGGCAGGCCTGAGACAAGTTTACAGGGCTACTCATGTGGGTGGCAAAACCAGTGCTTCAGGCCCAGTAGTAGCATTTTATTTACAGGCCTTGGGCACACATAGTACACTTTACTAGGGACTTACCAGTAAATCAAATATGCCAATCATGGATAACCATTCAGAATCACAATTAACACGGGGAGTACTTGCACTTTAGCACTGATCAGCAGTGGTAAAGAGCCCAGAGTTCATAATCCAGCAAAAAAGAATCCCAGCACACAGTAAAAAAAATACAGGAGGTAGAGGCAAAAAGATAGAGGAAACCACAACAAGTATGTCAGGTCTAACACTCACTGTTCTTATGAACACTAACATAAGAAATGTGCTGACAAGACTTTACTTTTTTGCCCTCTTACCCACCACAGTTAGCTTAGTTGGTTGGTTATGCACCCAGACTGGAGGGTTATTTAGCGAAAGAGTAAAAAAAAACCTGTGTTGTACGTTGTTTCCTCTGCATGGCATTTAATCATTGTCAAGCTTTTTATTAGCCATTTCCACTCAGCAAAATTTGGAGCACCACTTTCCAATTGAAGGAGCTGCCTTCTCCTTGCAGTATTTTCATTTTTTTACACCTGCTAATAAGATGAAGTGGAATAATAAAATACTGTTTACCCCACTATCAAACACAGAATCAAAAAGGCACTACCTCGGTGTTCTGCCTACAAATTATGATTAGGACCTTACATCTAACCAGAGAAATGGATGATAACGGCAACTGTAAAACATGTGTAAATGATTGGCTTCTTCAGCTGTCACAAAGCAGGCATCTGATAACTGAATCAGGATTCAATTTGGTCATTTTCTTTGGAGGCCAATATGACCTGAACACTGTCAAATAGTGATTCATATTAGCGAAGCTTGAGTTATACTAATGCATGTAGAAGCTTTATAGGCACTTTGCAAAAGGTGTTTCTTGGACCCCAGGCAAGATCTCCATCAACAGAGTTTCAGGTTTTCACAGTTTTATTTCAACAATGTAGAAGTGAATTTGGTACCATCTCAATATCTCTTTATTGGAGTCATACTTTGATTGACTTGGTATTCAAAGATCGAAGGTTGCAAATTGGCTTCACTTTCCCTTTACCTGAGCTTAGAAAACCAAATGTTCAACTGTTAATACTTGAACTTAAATAGTTGTTATGAGACTTCTTCGAGACATCCTGTCATGACTCAATATTCCCGTATTCTACGAAATTGTATGTAATGCAAAAGGTTGCTGCATGGATTGGGGGCAGAAAGACTGTCCTGTGAACAAATCAGGGAACCTGGTGAATCTCAAAGGGGTTGATTTGAACTATATAATGGTAGGTCTGTAAATCACTTAATTAATTGAGTAAAAAGGAGCAACTTGGACGGCCCTAGCTGCTTATACACTGCATCCTAATCTTGCTAATTTAGATGCAAGAGAAATAGCAACACTATTCAAGATTTAGTAAAGATATCTCACAGAGTACATTATGTGAACACTCACAATAAAACCCTGCACGTACTGCTCATGCTACACAACCACAATTGGCTACTATGGGTATCAGCCCCCAAATGCTGAACGCCGTAGTGGGAAAGATTCCCACCAGTCTGGAGCGAAATCCGTACTGGATAGCACAGAAAACATCAATTGTGTGTCTTTTGCTTAGCACAGAAAACAAGCCAGCTTCAAGAGGTTTTTCCCATACGGGCCAGCAGGACAAACACAGAATATTAACAATTTGCTTGCCAATAGGGATGGCTCCCCTAGTGGAAGATTGTGCCACTTGGCATTAATACCTGGTGCCAGCTTTGAAGTGGAGCAAACCTCTAGACTTCCCCCCACATATGGTTCTGGAATTTCCTTCCTTCCCCAGCCCAGGCCCCAAACAGTCTGAGGTGACAAAATTCTAGTATGAAGTTCTTTGTGAATGCAGGACGCAGCCCCTATTGATGTGCTAGTGAGGTAGGTGACAGTTCTACCCCCACCCATCTTGTCAGGGTGGCTCATCCTGCCAATATCCTGTCCCTATTGTGCCACTGCCTAGGAGGAATACACAAAGGCCAACCGCGAAGTACTGCTAGTCATGTGACCCAGAACACTGGCTGCAGGCACCAAATAGTGAGGACATGAAAATGCCAACTTTCTAAAAGTATTCAAAAATTCAAGCATTCCATTCATCACTTTTTCTGTATACTTTAGTGTGTCATCCTAGCTTGACAGTTTGGGCTTGACTGTTCTGATTGGAGCAGGGTTGTTAGAAATTGGGGGCCTCTAGTTGTCAATGGTTTGCACCTTTGTCCAAGTAAGGACCCTTGCTTATAGTCAGAGCAAGGGAGTTACACCCTTAGACAACCCCTACTCACCCCCTTGGTAGCTTGGCATGAGCAGACAGGCTTATCTCAAGGCAGTATGTAAAGCATTTGTGGACACATACAGTAATACAGTGAAAACACTACAAAAGGACACCACACCAGTTTAGAAAAATAGGAAATATTTATCTAAACATAACAAGATCAAAATGACAAAAATCTATCAAGATATCACCCAAAATAGGTTATTCACAAAAATAATGTTTGAAGCAACAAAGAGCTCTTCCTAGGATTATTACGACGTCGTGCAGCTGAAAATCCCAAAGTTCGGCGCCGGAGATACACGGGCCCCAAAGAACTGTTCCTTGGTAAACGATGAAAAGACAGACGGTGCACGGCTTCTGCGAGGTGATGCTTCGTTAACGCCGGGCGGGGTTGGTTCCCTACGACCACAGGGGACAGGAGGCGCTGGTTCCTTACTGCGATACAGGGCAGGTGAGGCTTTGGTTCCTTACTATTGGCAGGGAGGTGATGTCGCTGTGGCGTCGAGGTATCGGTTTCTTACGATGATGCGGGTCGATGGATTTGGGAGGTCACCCATGTCAGGTATTGGCTCCGCGGTGTTGACTAACCCTGGGCAAAGCACTACGCTACGCTCGCGTAGTTTGCGAAGTTTGCGCTACTTCGCACAACGCGAATTGCACGTAGCACAGTGCAAACACACGTAGCGTAGCGTAGCGTAGTGCACCGGTCATTTTTTGCTTGCTCGCGGTCCTCAACATCAAGTTGGCGACCGCGAGCAAGCAAAATGACATCCCGGCGAGACTTTTTCCTCGTTCGCGATCAGCAACATCAAGTTGCCGATCGCGAGCATGGAAAATAAACCTCCTGGCGAGATTCTCAACGCGGGGAGGTCAAGTTTCTCATTGCGAGTGGTCGCGTATGCTCGCGACCGCTCGCGATGAGAAACTACCAGTCCGCGTTGAGAAAGCTGCAGCTCGAGTAAAAATCTACTCGAGCGGCAGTAAAAGACAGCTCGCACTGTGAAGATGCCGTTTTCAATGATTGCACAGTGCGGACAAGCATCCGGCACTGTGCAATCATTGCGAACAGTGCACTACGCAGTTCGCGTAGTGCTACGCGTAGCTCGCGTAGTGCGAACTGCACTTTGCGTAGCTTCGAGTAGCGCTACTTCGCGAACTACGCCCAGGCTTAGTGTTGACGCACCGGCATTGGTGAGGTCAGGGCTATAGTGCGAGTCAGGGCTGTGAGTCGTGAGCATCATGAGTGGTGCCCTCATCTCCGGTGCAGGCAGCGGCCTCGGTCGGCATCAGAGTCAGTACTGTGCAGCATCGCCAAGCATCGGGGCTGCAGTGTGAGTCGGAGCAGTGTGTTGTGTACTTCACGAGCTGTGCCCACAGCTTCGCTGCAGGTCATGGCGTCCCTCGCCGGCGTCGGTGTTGCCATTTCCCTATGTGGCAGCTGAAGCAGCAGTTTCAGGTGCAGGATGACAGAGGGAATTACATATTTGTGTCCTTGAGATTTCAGAACAGGAGGCAAGCTCTACACAAAGCCCTTGGAAATCTTCTTCAAGCAGGATACACAACACACAGCAGTCTTGGTCCTCTCATTGGCTGAAAAAGCCACTCCAGGCCAACCCCACACAGCACACAGCAACGGTGGCAATACTTCTCCTTCAGTTTTCCCAGTCCTTCTCCTTGGCAGAGGTTCCTCTTGAGTGCAGAAGTAATCTAAAGTTATGGGGTCTGAGCCCCAATATTTGTACTGAATTTCTCTTTGTTCACTTGTGCATCCCAGGTCTATTCAGCCCAGCCCTGACTCATCCAGGAAAGGAAGGACATACCTCAATGCCCCCAGTGGCTTTCTGAAGAGAATGCAGATCCCCAGCCCCTGTCAATCAAAAACCAGATAATCAATCCACAAACCAGCAGAGGCACACAGGATGGCTAAGCAAGAAAATATCCACTTTCTAAAAGTGGTATTTTCAAACACACAATTTAAAAATCACCTTTACTAAAAGATTCATTTTTATATTCTGAGTTCAGCAACACTAAACTCTATCTTTCTATCACTTCCCCATGGGAAGTTATACTTGTAAGATGTTCCAAAGTATTCCCCATTCTATCCTATGGGTCAGATAGCCTTTCAGCAGTGAAAAACGACAGGCGCACTAGCAGCATTTGATTTACAGGCCCTAGGCACACACATGCACTCTACTAGGGACTTAGTAGTAAATCAAATAAGCCAATCATGGAAACACCAATCCATAATAACAATTTACACAGAGAGCATATGCACTTTAGCACTGATCAACAGGGGTACAGTGCCCAGAGTCCTAAAACCAACAATAAAAGGGTCAAAAACAGGAGGCCCAAAAGCAAAAAGTCGTGGGATAAACCCACTGGAAAAGCCAGGTCTAACAAGGGTCAAGACTGTTTTGCATTCAGCTGGGTCCAATCTGAGGTGACATGGGGTGCAAAATAATGATGGATTAGATAAGGCCTAGAGTTATTACCATTGGTTGTGATTAATTCAAGAATTCCATCCATCACTTTTTTGTATACTTTAGTATGTCGCCCTACGTGGGATGGGTATGCCCAGACGTAGGTCCCGTGCACACTATGTCACTGAAGCCAATCTGTACCCGACTGATGAGCCCCTAACCAGGGCTAAACCGGTCCTGGGTTGCTTGTGTTACAGTTCATGGAGGACCTGGCTTGGCAGTTTGGGCTGGACTGTTCCGACTGGAGAAGGATCAAAACTGATTTCTATTTAGCTGGTTCCAAACAGAGGTGACATGGTGTGCAAAATAACAATGGATTAGGATGCGGACCAGAGTAATTACCAGTGTCTGAGATTAATTCAAGCATTCCATCCATCTCTTTTTTGTATACTTTAGTGTATCACCCTAAGTGGGATAGGTATGCCAGATGTGGGTCCGTGCACACTGTGTCACTGGAAACAAGCTGTACCTGGCTGATGAGCCCATAACTAGGGCAAAAGTGGTCCTGGGTTGCTTGGGCTCCAGTTTGTGGCGGACCTAGCTTGTCACTTTGGGCTGGACTGTTCTGATTTGAGCAGGCGCAAGACTGATTTGCATAATGCAGGGTCCAACCTGAGATGACATGGTGTGCAACATAATGATGAATTGGAATGTGGCCCAGAGTAATTAGCAGTGGCCAAGATTAAAGATTAATTCAAGTATTCCATCCATCACTTTTTGCAAACGTTCTAAAAGTGGCATTTTCTTAATTATAACAAAAACTCTGACTTTACCATTGAAGAGCATTTTAAATTACAATTCTTTAGAGACCATGCTTGACATTTCTAGATGTTCCCAAGCAAATGTTATCACTTATTAAATGTAATAAGGTAACCCAATGTTATCATATGGGAGAGGTAGGCCTTGCAGTAGTGAAAAACACATTTGACAGTTTTTCACTGTCAGGACCAGTAAATCTTAAATGTACACGTCCAACGTTTTAAATACACTGCACCTTGCCTTATGGGGTATTTAGGACTATTCTAGCGTTGTCTTATATGTATTTAAAAAGAAGATTTGCACCTGGCACTTTGTTTACAACTGCACAGAGGCTGCAATGGCAGGCCTGGGACATATTTGGAAGGGCTACTTACGTGGGTGGCACAATGAGTGCTGCAGGCTCACTAGTAGCATTTATTATACAGGCCTAGGGTACATGTAGTATCACTTTATTAGGGGCATACAAGTAAATTAAATGTGCCGATTGAATGTAAGAAAATGTTACCATGCTTAAAGGACACAGCACAGTCCCATTCCCATTGGTCAGCAGTGGTAGAGTGCACACAATCATAAAAGCCAACAAAAATGTGTTCAGAAAGCAGGGGGAGGGAAGGCAAAGGTTTGAGAGGTGACCATGCGGAGAGGGCAGGGTCCAACAGAACTATTACGCTATACATTGGTTAGTTGTATTGATTTCTTCTGAATTATTCTTTTCCCCATAGAATCGCTGAGAGAACTTCCAGAACATTTCCCTCATCTCTTTTTTGGAGCTATATGTCATATTATCTGTCTCATCTCTAATCTAATTTATAAAATATACCTTCATTAATTGTCATGCTAACATAAACCATGCTTTATCTCCATAGTCAAAATGTTTTAATTTTCTAGCCTTCCATTACATGGTAATAATAGAAACCAACATTGCCTGAAGTTCAGTATTGGCCTTATTGAGTTGTATACGAGGCTTCTCTTTTTTCTTTATAGTTACCACTGGAAAAACATAATTTTTGTGTTATTAATTCTATCATAGTTCTCTGTTTTGGGTCTCTTACTCCCTAGTCCAGATATGATTGTTATTTATAGCCATCAAGCATCCCCTAAAGTATGCCTTGTATGAATCCTACACAATACAATCATCTGTAAAGTTTAGGTTAACCAGAAAGACATTGTTGGACCTTGCCTTTTTTGCAGCGCCTCCCCCAGATCTTTGCCTTCTCTTGTTGAAGTAGCCTTTTAATACATGAGTTAAGTCTGCCACTGCAGCCTGTAGTGCAGTTTTAAATTGCGATTTGACCTGCCAAAATAGATACTTTGCCAGGCTAAAATCTACCTTTTCAATAGTTATAATTTAATCCCTAAGTAGGCCCTAAAGGCTCATGGGGCAGGGGGCATTGTATTTAAAAAGTAGGACATGTGTGTTTATGTTTTAAATGCCATGGCAGTGAAAACCTCCTTAAGTCGTTTTTCACTGTTGTAAGGCTTATCTCTCCCATTGACTAGCACTGAGTTACCTTATTACATTTAATATGTGATAAAATTGGATTGAGAGCAGATAGAGATATTTTCTTTGCACGTTAATGAGTTGCAATTTAAAATCTCCTTTAATGGTAAAGTCTGATTGTAAGTCAAAATTATGAAAATGCCACTTTTAGAAAGTTTATGTAAACAAAATAGCGAATGCACTCCTTCCCTTATCTTCTTGTAAGTTTTTGCTGAAACTGCCAATATACGTGCGTGCAAAACAGCACTGTGAATTGTCCCATCACAGTATGTCAAAAACACAGAGAAAAGGTGCCGCGCTTAGCGGCCCCAGCTGCTGCACTGCTTTGAGAGGAAAAATTATTCCATGTAAACCAAACCTTCACTGTAAACCAAGTGATCCATGCTAAATCAGTCAACTTGTCAGATTAGTTATCATAATCTCTATATTTATGTAGAATCAATCCGGAGACAGGTAGATTGCACTGAATACTTTTATTCATGCATTTTCAAAACGCTTTCTGTAGCCAATCCAGGCTTTAACATGAGCGTGTGCAGTCAATCATATTTTACAACAGGACTTTCGGTATAACCCAATGCATTTCGAACCTATCTGGTTCTTCGTCAGGGGTCGCTGCAAAAAATTAGAAAGATACGCTTAGCCAACCACTCTACTTAGTGCCTCAAGAACCAAGAAACAAGAGAATCAGAACCCTTAACCCCACCAAAAATCACCTCCCTTAACCACCCTCACAGTCACCCCAACAGCTCAACAGTGTGAAGCCCAATAAAAACAAAAACCTACTCTCATATCCTGCACCTAATTAATGCCTAAAAACTCATATTGCCCCATAAACTACCCCTTATCCATTCAAAACTAAAATTAAAACCCTCATCCATCACAGAAACCAACTTAACTTCTATTTACCTTGTGAAAGCCAAAACCGGCATTGTGATCTCTTCATGCCTCCACTCGTGTTCAAAAAATCAATCCCAATGCTCACTCCCTCCCACCTTTTTTAACCGCTCCCTCAGGTGAGCTCAATAAAACCATGTGACTGCCTAACTAAAATTAGAACAAACTTTTTTTTTTTTTTTAAACAAACTACTACAAATCCCATAATGCATTACCCCTGCTGTGCATGAACCGAACCTAGTTCACCCTAAACAGTGAAAAACTAAATAAATAACACTATGTGCATAAGAAAATAAACCTGAATATTCAACAGTACATAAAAAACGTGCTGTATAGAACATAACATTGCCAAAGGTTAATGAAAACAGTGAAATTGTCTATGATAATCCAGAAAATGATAACACCCGTTAAATGATTGAATCCACCATCCTTCTTAATCAGAGTAATAAATTATTCATTAGTTCAGTCCATGTAAGAGCTTATGGATATTCCGCTGTCTCCAGAGTGATGCTCACTTTCATAAATAAACCTTTACTTCCATCCGTGAAACCATTGGGGTGCAGACACAGGTTGGACGATAGTTGCGAAGCAAATGTAAACAAAATAGCGAATGGACTCCTTCCCTTATCTTCTTGTAAGTTTTTGCTGAAACTGCCAATATACGTGCGTGCAAAACAGCACTGTGAATCGTCCCATCACAGTATGTCAAAGACACAGAGAAAAGGTGCCGCGTTTAGCGGCCCCAGCTGCTGCACTGCTTTGAGAGGAGAAAATATTCTATGTAAACCAAACCTTCACTGTAAACCAAGTGATCCATGCTAAATCAGTCAACTTGTCAGATTAGTTATCATAATCTCTATATTTATGTAGAATCAATCCGGAGACAGGTAGATTGCACTGAACACTTTTATTCATGCATTTTCAAAACACTTTCTGTAGCCAATCCAGGCTTTAACATGAGCGTGTGCAGTCAATCATATTTTACAACAGGACTTTCGGTATAACCCAATGCATTTCGAACCTATCTGGTTCTTCGTCAGGGGTCGCTGCAAAAAATTAGAAAGATACGCTTAGCCAACCACTCTACTTACTGCCTCAAGAACCAAGAAACAAGAGAATCAGAACCCTTAACCCCACCAAAAATCACCTCCCTTAACCACCCTCACAGTCACCCCAAGAGCTCAACAGTGTGAAGCCCAATAAAAACAAAAACCTACTCTCATATCCTGCACCTAATTAATGCCTAAAAACTCATATTGCCCCATAAACTACCCCTTATCCATTCAAAACTAAAATTAAAATTAAAACCCTCATCCATCACAGAAACCAGGTTTCTGTGATGGATGAGGGTTTTAATTTTAGTTTTGAATGGATAAGGGTAGTTTATGGAGCAAAACTAGCAAGCTCGGAGATTCTGCTGGAGACACTAATCGACCACTTTTTGATTCTATTATTTGGACGTTTGCTCTTGATATCTACTTTATCAAGGTTAGTCCTATCTTAAACATTGGGTCAGTTTTCAGATGCCTTTTTTTCAATGAGGTTTTCAATTTCTGAGGATTCTCGACTCACTTATTCCTCACTCTTGGTTTTGATTCTGGGTTCTGGAAGCTCTATAACACTGGCTTTCCTTTCTCATATTTGAGATTCTTTTTCAACTATATCGCTACACTATTTGTCTTAACATGAGTAACAGATTCTTTTACTCTAACCACTTGCACAGTACACTATTTGAGCACTCTAAAACTGGCGACGGAATTCCTTTGATCTTTTTTGCTTGTCCTTTTTTCTTCAGTTTAATTCATTCTTATCTTTCTACTTCCAATTTCTTTTTCTTCTGTTTACTTACTCCAAAGAAATGGCATATTTTAACATTACTCTATTTCTGTTTAAAATAATTTTCACAGGTTTGAAAAAGTCACTGTTTGACGAAACGTGCGTTGGCTGTTTTCTGAAGAAAGAAATTGTGAAAACTGTTTGATTGCACCGTAGACCATACTAGCATTTCATGCAAAGTAATACACTGTATGTTTGTTGCAAAAAACAAGTCCTTAGCATTTGGACCACATACTTATTTTCCTACTGTTTGAGTGCTTTGGTTGCATGTTTCAATATTAGTAACACAAAGGGGGCTCAGGTGTGGACTGGTCCTGGACCCATGGCTGACAACAGTTTGAGCTCCTCTAAAGACGAAATGATGAAAACCTGGCATTTGGGCTCTTCACGCTGAGACTCTTCCACCCATGATGACTGCCAATCTGAAGTTGTGGTGAGACCAGCTCTTCACTATAGTGTCAGCCATATACTGATTGATGTAGCAAAAGTAGATATTTGTTTTGCTGCCACTACATATACAAGGTTTATGGTGCTGGGAGACCATAGAGGACAATTAAAAAAATACACTGACAAAAGAATACCAATAAAACACAAATGATACTAACGATAATTTTTATGTGGTTTTATTTTAAGTCCCTACCTCTATCATTAGGTCTAGCATTAGCCAAGACATTTTGATTTTACTAAAATTAGATGTATATTATGCTAACTTAATGAAGCTTTCAGCCACCTCTTTTCATCCATTGGTCTCCCGCCCACTACAGCATACAACATCAAGCGATGGGACAGCCTATTTAAGCCACTAGTTAACGTCACTTTGATTGACTGCATTTTGTCTTTTCGCAGGGAGCACATCCACATACAAGGTAGTTCTCTTCAGTGTCAGTGTTTTTGTATTTATTTTGTAATTACTTTAGTGTTACCTTTGTGTTTAGAGCCTGGCATGATAGCAATTCAAGGTGAGCACAGGGCACATTTTAGCTTTATCAGTTCCTTTCTCCTGCCAATGCTGTTGTAAATTCAATTTGGAGGGGTCATAGTTTATCTGAGTCATGATTTTTCACACCAGACCACATTGTGTCCATTTGAAACTGTTCTGCATTACATTATCCTCTTTCCTTGGATCCTTTCTATCCTTCTGTACTCTTTCCTCCTTTAATCTTTCCTATCTTATTTCCTTCTTTCCTCTTTATTTCCTTGTTTACCTTTTCCTTCTTGCTTGCCTTCCTCTCTTTTCTTTTTTCTCTCTCTCTCTTTCCTTCTTTCCTCTGTCCTTCTTTCTTGCCTTCCTCTCTCTTTCCTTCCTTCTTTCCTTTTTCTTTCCTCTTTTCTTCCTCCTTTACTCTTTTTTCTTTCATCATTCCTTCCTTCCTACCTTCTTTACTCTTTCCTCCCTTTACTTCCTCCCTTCCCTCCTTATTTCTCTCTCTTCCTTCTTTCCTTCTTGCCTTCCTACTTGCTGTCTTTCTCGCCTACTTTCTGACAAAGACAAGAGTCTGGCAGCCAATACAAGATCAAATGGCTGTTTTAGGTTTGTGTTAGCTGAGACGTTTAATTTTACTAAAACTATGTCTATAACATAGTTATAGAAGTTTTCAGCCACCAGGCTTCACCCATAAGTCTGTGGTTGTGTCAGTCTCCTTTTTCTTCCACCCACTTTAGCATGTATGAAGGGGCAATGTGTTACCCCACTTCAGCCATTGGCTGACTGTACCACTAGTTTCAGCAGTCTTCCCTGCCACAAGGAGCACATCCACACACAAAGTAATTCCTACAGTGCCTAGGAGTACTATGGTAATGTGTGCTTTTTTGAGACCAAAATAAAAGTTTGCTTTTAGCTAATGTTCTCTTTTTAGAGTGATGAGGGCCTAGAGTTTCCTGAACAATAAAGTTTTTCAAAAACTGTGACAAAACTAAACTAGAAATCCCAAAAGGCTGGTAGCCAATGCCAGATCTATTGGTTTTGTTCATTTTTTATTTTATATGGAAGGATTTTGCAGCACCAGTGGTTGGCCAGATGTGGTGCTGGACTTACTCCAGGTCTGAGCTCGAGTACACTTACAACTCTTTTGGGTTCCTTTTGGCTGTATTACCTATAAAAGGGCAATTTTTGTAAACAGTAATGGGATTACTCTTTTATGGGTGGGTGCTGTTTGTCCCTCCCTAAACCATCCCTAACCATTCCTAAACATCTCCTTAGTCCTCCCTTAAACCCTCTGCTTTAGTATTAATTGCCATTTTCTAGCCACTCGTCTCTGTTCCTCCCGCATTTTCGACTAAAATGTATACTTATGTGTGCAGAGATCTCCACAGTTGGTGCAAAGGTCTATGCACAGAAAAGATAAGAGAGGCAGAGGCAAAAGCAGAAACCTCAGACCCTAGGTATATGACTAGCATTTTGTAGTACTATTTTAGCACTGCACAATGTACTACAAAATTCAGGTTGGGAATAGGCTCCTAAGTTTTTCTACTTTTAAGGTTAATAAAATGGCACCAGTGTATCATAATATTACCTATTATTTAAGATCCTACTTAGCCTGAGGACTGCATTAAAAACTATTTTGAAAAAACTAAAGTTATAGACTTTGAATGGGCAACTCCATTTCATTTGTAAATGTATTTTGTGTTTTTGTCCGTGCCTCTTTTGACATGGTTAGCCCCAACTTTTTGCCTGGAACATGATGTGATTTCAAATGAAAGTGCACTGGGTCCCTGCTAACTAGGTTCCCAGTGCCAGAGCTCTTTCCTAAAACTGTATCACAATTGGCACAACTTGAGCAACCCCTGTAAGTCCCTAGTAAATGGTAACCCTGGTACCTATGGCATTGGGACTCAAAAGGGTGCTTTAGGGCTGCAGATTTAATTGTGCCACCCTAGGGACCACTCACCAAGACCATGCAAACTGCTATCGCAGGCTGCTTGTCTTGATGCAGAGAAAGAGTCAACATGGCACACATCTCTGTGTGCCATGCCCACAAATACTGCATGAGGTATAGGTAAGTCACGCCTACAGCAGACCTTACTGCCCCAAGGCAGGGTGCACATACCATATGTGTGGTCATATCTGCCTGAACAGATATGACCCTACAATTTCTAAGTACATTCTTGGGAAGCCATATAGAGTGCATGGCCCGAACACCCATCATTACGGGTTCCCCAGCACCATGATGGCTTCACTGTACCCAGGGATGTTTGGTAACAAATATCTCATCTTAATAAATCCACACTGATGCCAGTGTTTGATTTATTAATAAATGCACACAGAGAGCACCTTAAAAGTGTCTCCTGAAACCCTACCAAACACTGGTGTGGTCTCTGACTAGTCTTAGCCAGCCTGCCAGCACCAGACATATTTCTGACCTTGCTCTCAGAGGCCAGGAACAATGCCTAGTCTGGGTGGAGGTGCTTCTCACCTCCTCCTGGTCGGCATTGATATTTTAAGGAGCGAACTTTCAAAGCTGATGCCACCTTTGAAATGTAACCCAAGCATCTCCAGTTAATGGAGTATGCCAACCCTCCTGTGTCCACTTTTGGTGGGAGGACAGGAAGGAAAATTAGATAGATTAGGAAATGGGCCCACATTCAGCCATCACCACCCCTAAGGTGGGACAGGTGATATGGACCCCACTTCTTCAATTCCCCCATCTTGTGTTGGAGAGAATAAGCCAACCAGGGTCCCAACGGAAGTGGTCAGAGGAGGGTGTAGTCACCCTAATGGTAGGTAGCCCATTGGCTACTACCTCCTCCTCCCTTTAACGCCCCTATATTTAGTATTTAGGTGGCACCCCTGGACCCTGAACTTCTGATTTGATGAACCTAAGAAGAAAACGAACAAAGAAGAGCTGCTGACCGGAGAATGGAGTTCCTGTTGCAGAATTTTGCCACATACCCAGGTCTGCTTCTGCAAGGACTCGACTATCATGGTTTGCTGTCTCGTCCTGCTGCTGTGAGGCATTCAAGAACCCTGGAGCACCTCCAGTCCTTCGACAATCACCAGAGAACTCCCTTGGAGTAGAGGAACTACTCCCCTTCAGCTGCAGGCACCAAATCAGTAGAGTCTGGCTTACCATCTTGCCGCTCCCTGGTGACACAGCAGCCAAACCAGAAAAGGTACACCAGCTCCGGAGGGTCAGATATGTCCCCCCACCAAGTGAGAGGACACCAGGACCTACCGGAGCTGTGCCGTAGCAATACCCAAAGCACTGTATCACCTGCAACCGACACCGAGATGAAAAGTCCAATCCAGAGTGCAACTGCCCAGGAAGTAAGCACTGATCGAGGAACATGAAGACCCCTGAGACCTACTCTGTAAGAGGCCCAGCTGTCCCAGAATCGTCCCTATAACCTGCCAGCTCCTGACCATAAAGGCCATCTTGATTCTCAGAACCTAGCTGACCTACCTGCTCTGCACTAAGCCCACCCAGTGTGAGTACCAATGAAACAGCTGAGCTCCTGTTGTCCTGAAACCCCTGTAACCCTATCCCTCGTTTGGGGTCCACAGGACTTATCTGTAAGTCCCCTTGTGCAGCCTGTTTTGAGGTGGCCCCCTATTCTGTAGCACCTGCTACCAACGATGTCAGCACCCTGCTCCCAACTGAATCCGGGACGCTAATTGCAAATTGATCTCAGATATATTCTTGAGTGTGTGCCTCATTTATTGCCTCAGTGAGTACAAATAATGCTTAGCACTACCTTCTGATAAGCCTAACTGCTCACCCACACTACTACAAATAGTATTATCTACATTTCCCTCTGTATACCAATCTAGGTCTCACTGTATTCTCTGCACAGTGTACTTTGTTTTAGTACACTATATTGAGAGCCAGCTTCCTACAGCCTGTATCTGAAATGATTTATATGGATATATTGTTTCTCTACTTTGTCAAATGCCCTGTGTTGTTTTCCAACAATACAATTCTCGAAGTTCTTCTAGCAAGGCGTGAACTGTGTGTTCAATGAAAACAAAAGAACAGCTTGTCATGTATAATGCAAAGAGTATACGCTGCATGAGCTATTAGAATAGAGACATGTGTACAGATTTGTTGCTTCAGTTATGTAGTCACGCTAGAGGATTGTCAGATGATTGTTCTTTTTCTGACTTACTATGCTATAGAGAATTATTGGAGCTTCATAGATCAACAATTCCTGGCTTCCATTTTTATTTTATCAGGACACTGTTGTAAAAACATAATTAGATGCAGTGCAATGGATACCATTTTTTTCTCTGTAAAAATGTTTAAGACTGAAATCTACTAAAAATCTATTTAATTTACGTCATGAACTGGGGTGCTGGAGCTCCCTTTAAAGTCATTTCACTGTCTACTGCGCATGAAATCAAATCAAACATTTTGCCAATTAATGCATGAGCTGCGGAGAATATATGGGTCAGAAACAGAGAGCAGTAGTTGCCCTCAGAGTTTCCCAGTTGTTCTGTCTGCACCTCATGCATTAATTTGGAGACTCTTTTGAGGTAATTCTATGCGCTTCAGAGAGTGTTGTGTTTTTAAATACACAAAGACGACGGCAACAGCGCATATGTTCATGATAAGGCCCTTACGGGGTGATTTACTAACATTTTGCACTTGGTTTGCATCATAAAACTGACGCAAAAGTGCACATATTATTTTTTTATTATTTACTTTCCAGCGCAAAATTGTTTTTGGGCTGGAAATGGACGAAACGTTTTGCAAGTAAAACCAGGCGTTAAAAGGAGAAATGTTTTCATTTCTCCTTTCTTTTCCCACTTTGCATGTGTGCTGCACTGTCCAGCACCCATACAAAGTAGGAAATGTTTTAGACATTGTGTGGGCATAGTATTTTGCACTGAAAGGGAACCCTTCCAGTACAAAACCTATGCTAGACTCTCATACACACACTTGCACTATGGTGCAAAGGTGTGTGCATGGGGCACAGCAGCAAAATTCTGCACCAGCATTAGGGAGAGGGGAGAAGAGTGCCAAATCTCTGTAGATATGCGCTCTCTTGCTCCCTGCCTGTCACACAACGCAGTGCAGCATTTATGGCTGCTGCGTTGTGTTGGATGACAGTTTAGTAAATTCCCATTAGTCTGTTATTTCTCTTCTGCACTTAAAGTTGTTTTAGGTGACTGAGAATATGGCACCAGCAAAAGTACAGGGCTCCCAGCGAACTCTACAACCTGCTTTTCCATCCCCTGTAGAAGAGAGAGTTCTTGTGGCGACCTCTGTTTCTTCTGTGAAGAGTTTTGCATCACTTATACTCCCGGTGTACATGAAGCCATAAAAATATTGATAGCGGTTTTAATTCTACCATTTTCCAGCATAGTCTCTGTACCTGGCACTTGTGTTTGTGCCCTAGGAGAGAGATTCTTCACTTTTATTCTTGCTGCAATTTTACTGAGGTTAGGATATATAGTTATATAGGTTTATAAGCTGCTTCCTTCTCCAGTAAGTTTTGAAACGTTTTTTGGATGGTGGGTGTGTTTGTGTTTCAGTCGCACTATTGATTTTCTATCATAGTGAAATGCGTATGGATTTTAGCTGCCAAAGAGAAAGTGAGAGAGCAGTAGCACATTTGCCAACACTACTATGTGTTTCACTCACCTCCACACAGTGGTTAAATTGTAAAAAAATATGTGCCGGGGCTCTCGTCAGGAGGCAACTTGTACCAGCCCATTTCTGCTGTTAGCATCACCTAAAACAGAACCAACTACTAGCCATGAATGTGGGGAAAGGATGTGGCGTAATTGCTGCAACATTTTGAAGCTGGGGAACCAGGTTCGAGTCTCGGCGTCGGCTCAACATCCTGTGATTCTGGAAAAATCACTTAATTTCTCCATAAATGAATGTGTCCTTAACTGGTGCTCATGAAAAGCACCGGTGTTGATGATTAAGTGCCCGTGCTGAGCACCGGAAACCACCGGCTCAAATTAAGCACTGCCTCCACAGCTGTGTGCATGGTCTTTCACAGGTGTTGTCAGATCAAGACTGACACAGACTTTTTCTTTTGGAGGGTAATAAAAATTCAGCCTGTCATGGTTGCCTTCTTACTCTCACTTGCAGCTTGTTTCTTCATTCAGTGATTCATTCCTCTTCTTGATATTTCCCATATCCCACCTGAAGCACAGATTTAGTGGAGTACTGTAGATTTATGCCCCACCTACTCCTTCCCCCGCAGAAAGTGAAGAGGGGCCCATTCATACCTCACACATATGCACTGGCTTTGGGCTGAATGGGGAACACCTAAAGGGCTTGGGGCCCCCTGAGGGGTTGGGTCCCCCAGCACTGCAGGGGCCTGTGTTATGTTGCTGAACAGACTACACTGCTCTTATATTGTGGGTTTAGAGAAATCAACTTTACAATACAATAGGAAGCAAGCAATGCTGAAAAGTAGGGTATCCCATCGGAGCCCCTTTCCCACAGCTATTTCCCCAGTGAAATATGCTGAGTTTATCTGGGTGTCATTTTCCGACACCAGGACATAATTCAGCAGCGCCCAAACATTGTATGCTTTTCTGTTCGTAGCAACAACCTGCCGACAGCAGTGGGGGAATGGGGAGTGGAAGCTTTTTTATTTTTACATCCAGCTAGGCCTAAAACAAAGACCTAATTTAAAGGGCCTTCAGTTCCAGCTTTAGTTCAAGTATCATCCTGGCTTGGAGCCATTTGGAGCCAAAGACCTAGATGTCAATGCAGTAGAAGGAAACAAAGGGGCACAGCTTGTTACCACTTTACAAGTACTTAAGAGAAACTATTGGAGGCAGGTTTTTAAATTTGTTCAAATCCCCATGGAAGAGATGTGCTTGCACTGTAAGAATGCAAGATGTCCCAGTGTAGGGTGTCAGAGCATTTTGGCTCACAGTCAGAGGTACAATAAATCATGCAAGTGTGTACATGGAAGTGTACAGGAAGTGTTACATAAGAGAATGAAGGTTATAAGGTGTAGGAATCACATACGGTGCATCCTTGTAAATGTTATATGTTAAGAGTGAATGGTCAGGAGAAACACAAAGTCAGGATATAAAACATAACATAGTGATGGTAGTTGTCTGTACTAATAAGGCTTTATTACTTCCCAAAGGATGTCTTTTTTGCAATCTTAGTATCACAACAGATTGAGAAAAAAGAAGGATCTCAGCCCACGACTTACAGTTTGCATGCAGCTCATTGATGCTGATAAATAATCACTGTGCTATATTAGAAGGCTTGCAACTTATGAATTGGAAGTAACAAAATGATCTCAGTATCAAAAGCATTAGCCCACTTAACTCTCTAAATTAACTATAAATCTGTGATCTGTATGTTATAGGATGTGCTTTTCAGAAGGCACATTAACCCTCTATCGTACTTTGAGTCAAAACTGTGACTGGTTAATACACAGAACTCCCCCAGAACTGTGTTAGCTACTAGAGTTATCTTACCTCTACCAAAATTCTCTCAAATTGCTGGGCACACGATCTCTGCAGCATGTGTCTTAACCCTGTAAGATATTTTACATTCTAGTCTTTTTGTGACCAATTGAGTAATCCTGAACAAATTTACTGCCACATATGTCCTCGTTGCCAATTTCTTTGCAGCAGACTTTTGTTAAATGTAGAAGTTGACTGTCAGACTGCTTTTCAAGCTCCACCCCTTGTGGCTCAACCTCTTTTCCCCACCACACCCTGACACGCCAATTTATGGGTTCCCAGAGTATTTTTTTTCTAATTCCAGCACTGGAGTCAAGTGCTATTGCCTCCAAATGTTCTATTTTCAAAGTTATGGCGGTTACCTTCACTTCTCCAAACTTATCAAGACATTCTTCCCCTTGAGTGCTGCACTTTTGACATGATTCCTGATTCGGAAATATAGTGTAAGGTGCCAATCCTAACTGTCCCTGCATATATGCAGCTTTCTGCTTTACAGCGACTTGCACTGGTTTCGAGAGCGTTTTTATGCTGACATTAAATGAGGACTTGTAAATAACCTAACTGTTATTAACCTTTTTTGTTGCTGTCAACTCTACACTGATGTAAAATATACATGTTTTATAACACTTTTAATGCAAACGTTACTGGAGGTTTCTTTAGCTACGGGCTCGTATATTTCAGAATAAACCGTAGTGTTTCATGTTAGGGAGACAACCTTCTGAAATTGCATTTCTAGGCTTCACACATTTTCACTCCACGTTCAGAGTTCGATCCAAGCTCTGTGTGAACCAGAGTGCATTCTGCATGATAAAATCAGATTGTGGAATGTTCTGTCTTTTGAAATGTACATAGAGTCATGGACTTTTAGATCTTACTTAGATCCTTTTTAGTAAGGCAATACCGCAATGCACAACTATCATCTGTCCAAAGTTATTTCTCCTCTTTCCTTTTCAGATGAGGATTTATGGTTGCAAAGAGTTCTCTTCAGTCTTTTCCTTTATAAAAGGTGTCGTCATGATTTGTTTCTAAACAGGAAATTATGAAGTTTAATTTTCATTATATTTTATTAACAACACTTGCACATTTTTATTACAGCGATCGAAGCTCAAACATTATCATTACATTACTTTGCGATGGCGAAGCCGAGAATAAACTGTTACTACTACATTAAGTTCCTATCCTCTGAGATTTTATTAGGTACTTTAATTTGTGCTGTGTCTAGAGTCATAAGTCGTAATATTATGTTTTATGTCCTGTAAAAATAGCTGTTTTAACTTTGCATACGCGTTATTGTATTAATATCTTTTCACTGGTCTGCCATATTGTTCTGTATTATTACTATGACGAAAAAGCATACATTCCCCAATACATAAGGACGGCAAGAGGTAAGTCTATATCGTGGCACCATATGTATTACTCTGCGACATTAGTAATGCCAGTGCAGTCAGAATTATGCATCAGCAACAGCAGAACAGATCTATTCTTGATGGAATGGGCAACTTTAGAGTGCATCTCTCCATGATAGCAGAAGTAAACAACATGAATAACGTCAAAGAACATAGTAATATGTGGCAGCAATGGAGATCAAATGGAACTATCACAGTCGGAAGCAAGCAGGACAGGACGGCTTCTCATACAAACCATGGGTAAGGGGACGAAAGGAGCACCGCATACAGGAAGGAAGGGGGAGAGCTTGGAGTGAATTGGTCCAAGGGGTGCACTCTGCCGAGTGTTACAACAGAAAATCAAACATGCGGCATCCCTTACCTGTCTGGAGAAAGTCCTATCCCACGTGGATGTCCAGTCAATTTTTTAGTAAGGCCATCACCCACTCTAGTAGTGGCATGCTTCATGATCTGGTCTCATCTTAGCCCCTCAATGCCAGGATAGGCTCAACTATGTTCCAGGGAGCACTTTTGATATATTCATGACCGGGGTATCTATAAAACATAAAAATACCTCAGACAGACCTAAGTATCCCTTTATTAGTGGTCTGTATTGGTATGGATTAAAAGACATGCAAGAGTTACCCCGTGTTCGATTTTGAGAGGAAGACTTTTTCAGTAGCTCAAGCCAGGTCAGCTATCGACAGTATAATTCGACAAAAACTAGCTATCTCAAACACACCAGTGAGCAGACTAACCAACACCATTTGTGGCTGTAAATAGGAGCAATTCTCTTTTTTTTAATTTTTAACATTTTTTTATTAGCCACAAAATCAAGTCACAAACCATTGTTTCAAATAAAGCACAGAAAAGAGCATAAAATAAAATTAAATAAAAAAAAGGTCGAAGCTTTTACAAATAGGTACAAACACAAAATTAACTTCGAAGTTAACAAAACAGTGATAAAACAGTAATACGACAAAATCAGCTAGTCCCACCGCAAGCTAGACCAAACCCTCTCAAATTTAACCAGTGAGGGTCGGCCCCTGGTCTTTGCTAGAGCGAATTCCATTTCATAGACCCCCCTCAGCAACAACCAAAATTCTGATATTTTGGGGCTCCTTGTTTCAATCCAAACCCTGGCAATACACAATCGGGCACTAACAATAAAAATTGAAACTAAATATTTAGATACATTGCCCGAATCTGAGACAGTCCCCAATAAAATTTCCTTTTCTGTTAGTTGAGTATCCTTCCCAAAAAGATTGCTCAACTCTCGAGTGATCTTGCACCAAAAAGTACTTAAATTTGGGCAAGTAACAAACGTGTCGCAAATCAGCAGCGAATTCATAACATTTGGGACAATGTATCTTAGTCGAGCCATGGGACCCAACCCATTTTGAGATAACCCTAGGAGTATAATACAACATAAACATGATGCGATGCTGTTGCAGTTTCAAGTTGATTATGGTAACCGCGGTGTTAATTAAGGCCAATGATTCGGAAAACTCCTCCAAAGTAATATCCACAACAAAAGTCTGATTAAGTTTAGCTACAATTTGTAGGCCGTCATCAGCCGCAGCAGCTAAAAACTTTGGTACACTTTCCCTATGCACCCCCGCCCTGAAATCGTATAGATAGCCCGTAGAACTTCTGTTGTGCAGGGCAGGATTAACAACCCTTTCCCTTGAAGGAAAAAATTCCGAATTTGCAAATATTTAAAAAATGATTTATGAGTTATCCCGTATTCATTTTGAAGGGATGAAAAGGACCTAAAGCCATGCTCATCATATAGCGGCCCAAGATGTATTATACCACGCTGTTGCCACATTTTCCCCACGGAGTCCGAAAATATGCCAGGTAAGCACGGGTTGCCCCATAAAATAACAAATTCATGCAAATCAGGTAAATTATAAGTTTTCCTAATATCTTGCCAAATAAGAGTAATATGTCTAATAATCTTGAAACGCACTCTTTTAAAGTAATTCGGGTCGGTCATTTCTTGTAGCTTAAACCCCGTGACAGGACCGCAGGCTAGTTGGTACGCAAACCAGGGTTTCTCTACCTCAGATCCCTTAAGTAAGCACTGGATCCGATTCACAAAAGCAGCCCAAAAGTAGGCTTTAAAATCTGGAAGTTTAAAACCACCTTGTTCATAGGTTAGCTTAATGTACCTAAGGGCTCTCCTTGCCCGACGATACCCCCAGATATAACTACCAATTACACTATCCAGCCGCTTAAAAAAAGATAAAGGAACTCTCAGGAGAATCGTGCGAAACAGATATAAAAACTTTGGTAGTATATTCATTTTGACTACGTTACATCTACCAATAATGGTGAGAGGTAATTTATTCCACCGACGTAGATCAGCAGCAACCTTTTTAAGCATTGGCTCATAATTCAATGCGATAAGATCGCCCGTACAGCAACTGAGGCGAACTCCTAAATAAGTAGCTGTTTTGGTGATACCCAGTGAGGGCGGAACTAATACGGGTGTAAAATTTAGAATTGACTGGGTCTTGTTTATATTAAGCTTATAACCGGAAAAAGAACCAAAAGAAAGTGCCTCTTGAGTTATCGCTATCATCGCCACTAGAGGTCTCGCGGAGAAGATAGCAATGTTGTCAGCATACGCTGTTAATTTAAGTGACATACCATTAAAAGAAACTGAAGGGATAGAATCGTTGTGAAGCAGGTGCCTGATAAAAGGCTCGATATAAAGAGCAAATAATAAAGGGGATAGCGGGCACCCCTGCCTAGTACCTCTCTGGATCCTAAAACGGGTGGTTACCGAGCCATTAATGCTAATGGCTGCAGTAGTATTAGAGTATAATCTCTGTACCGCCGAGATAAACCTCCGGCCGAGACCCAGGGACCCAATGGTTTCCCAAAGAGACCCCCAGGCCACTCGGTCGAAGGCCTTCTCGGCGTCCAACATCAACATCCCAATCCGTTGATCCAGATGGTCGGCAACATCAAATGCAGCAATTGCATTGTTTATATGTGCTGCAGTATCCCTGCCTGGAACAAAGCCATGCTGTTGTTCAGATACTAGCAAATGGATCAAGGGGGCAAGTCGTGAAGCCAAAAGCTTAGAATTTTTTTTTGCGTCCGCATTAATCAAAGAAATCGGACGATACGAGCTAATGTCATCAACTGATTTCCCCTTTTTAGGAAAAACGATAATATTTGTTACATTCCAAGAGAGAGGTGCGTCCCCACCTTGTAATATTGAATTAACTACTTCAAGTAAGACAGGCATCAGAATATCCCTAAAAACTTTATAGAACTCTAGCGGAATAGTATCTTCTCCAGCCGCCTTACTGGAAGGCAGTGCACTAATTGCTGTGTTAATTTCTAACGAATCGGCCTCTCTATCCAACACCGCACTTTGAGATGAGTCCAAAGATGGCAGTTCACTTTCTTGAATATAATCTATAGCAGCTTGCTGGTCGAAGCTAGCCGGCCCCTTATACAAGTTTACATAAAATATCCTAAATTGCTCCAAAATATCCTGAGCTTTAGAATAAATACAGCCATCAGAACCTTTAATATGTTTGATATAAGACCCAGACCTCTGATCAGCAAGCTGATAAGCCAACACCCGTCCCACCCGTTCGCTATACTCATATTGTTTCGTCTTATATTTTAAAAAGTTACTTGCAACTTTATTCTTTAACCTTCTACTAAGCTTAGCCCTCGAATTAATAAGCTGTAAGTAGATTAAAGCTTTGCCAGCATCCTTCAAAGCAATTGCTCAAGCATGTTGTTGCTCTAAATCCATACATTGGCGGTGCTCGTTTTCTTCTTGACTTGTATTGATCCGATTCTGTTTGACAATATATTGAAGTGTAGCCCCTCTAGCATATGGTTTTAAACAATCCCAAACCATAGCCAAAGATGCAGTGTGTAGATTATTTTTAATATAATCCTTCAACGTTATTTGCATATGAGTTATGAAATCGGGATTACTTAGAAGATGTCTGGGAAATGAAAATCCCCTAGTTTGTTGCTTCTCTATTGAAGAGAAGTAAGCCGTAAGTAATATGGGATTGTGATCCGACGTTATCTTGGGACACACCACCATAGAAGATTTGTCCACTAAATCATAATTAACAAAAAACATGTCTATTCTTGAATATTGTTTATGAGGATGTGAAAAGTAAGTGTACCCTGAATGTGAAGGAAAAAGTTTCCTCCAGACGTCCACCAGTCGATGAATATGTAATAGATCTAAAATGGCCGCCCTCACCTTAACCAAACGGGCTCTCCCTGTGGTGTTTGTAGTGTCAATTTGCTTATCTAAGATGCAATTGAAGTCGCCCATCACAATAAGATTCCCAGCCCATTCCAGTAATTCAGAACATAGAAAAAAAATAACCGCAGGGCAATCAACATTGGGGCCATAAACAATACAAACAGTCACCTTATGTCCTGAAATTAGAAGCTGGGCAATCGCCCATCTTCCCCTAGGATCGGCCTGTGTACGTAGAACCGTGGCAGTGATACATTTGGATTTCAACAAGGCGACCCCACGAATAGAAGCTGGCTGCAACGAGCAAACAATCAGGTCAAAACCAAGTTGCTTAAAGAGAGCCCTATCCTTAAAAACCAGATGCGTTTCCGCAAGACCCACTATATGCGGTTTAAATAACTTAAGTTCTTCGGCTACCAGCCGCCTCTTAACGGCTTGGTTAAGCCCAGAAACGTTCCAGCTCATAAATTTAACCCCAGACATTATACAAATTAACCAAAAGCAAGTCAGTATCTATCCACAACAAAAAAACAGAGGAAAAATAAAGTACTTTATCAATAGACCAATTCTCGCTACTTTTTTCCCACTCTTTCTGTGCTTTTTTATCTACACCGTGGCCCTTTAATCCCAACCCCACCCCACCCACCCTACTCCCCTGACCACCCCACCCACAGCTACAAACCCCCGCCATGGGTCCTGGAAAAGGAATCACCCCCTTCTAACTGTCATAAACTGACAGCATATGGAAGACGCCCAACCACACCATCCCGAGGTCCCCTCTGAACCAACCACTACACATCTAAAGAAAAAAAAACATTAGAACAAAGAAGTAATAACCAAAAAGAGCCATAAATTAGAGCAAAACCCCCAGGACAGATATAATGAAGTCAATACCAAAGGCAAAAAGTATGAGAGGTAGTTAGTTAAATATAGGGTAACCCTACTGCTATTCATACATCAGATAATTACACAGATCAAGCTTTAGAGCTGGGTTGCCACTTGCAGAGCGCCTTCTTAGCCTCCTGATCATTAAAAAAAAAATGAGTACAGCCATCCTTGATGACTTTTAGGCGCGCAGGCTCTTGTAAAAAAACCTGTGTGCAGACAGCTTTAAGCGGATCCATCATTTGACGAAGCTGCCACCTCCTGTCCATAGTAGATTTACAAAGATCAGATCGTACAAAAATTGACATGGAGTCTACCATAACAGGGGCTGAAGGCCTAGCCTTGAAAAAGATTGCCTGCCGAAGCAAAAAATTACCTATACATACAAGAAAAGGTCTGGCAAAGTTGGTTCTAGCTCTATTCCCCTGCGGCAAAAGCTGTGGCAGTCTATGTGCCCTCTGAACTTGTGTGTCCAAATCCCAGTCATGTAGATCGGGAAATGCCTTTTGTAGTAAACTAACAATAAATGCCCGTGGATCAGAACCTTCTCTCCCTTCAGGAATCCCAAAAACTCTAAGGTTCTGGCGTCGCTGCCTGTTTTCAAGGTCTTCGATTTTAAATTGCATCCGAGTCATCTGTGAATCGTGGGTTTTAACCAGGTTAACTGTTTGGGTGTTAACCTCTTCGACCGCTGCCACCCGGTGTTGTAAGTCACTGACTTCCGAGGTTAAATGGGAGACCTTAGCCGTTACTTCAATTAGTGCTTGTTTTATATATGAGCTATCAGCCTTAGCCTGTTGGTAATACGCTTGTGCTTCTGCCCTTTGAATGGTGAGTGCCTGCATGATTTTAGAGAAGGGGAATTCTACACCAACATTTGTGCAGTCTGAATATTCATATATGTGTCCAGTAGTTTCAAATATCTCAGCGTTGTCCACATTTGCCGGTTCAGCACAAGGGGCAGGAGCATTAGATGTTAAAAATTGTTCAGCAGTTGGAGACAATACCTGCCCTGCGATGAGAACAGCATCCGCATTTATTGGCTCAAAGATGAATCCATCAACACCACCAGGTTTAGGACTCAAAACTTGTGCGTCTCCGACAGAAATGTTTGGAGTAGCAGTCCCAGATAAGGCAACATGGGGGGTAGTTGATGCGGGAGCTCCAGTGGCTAAATTAGAGTTCTGCAAAGTATTGATGACATTGTCCGTCAGGGTACCTCCAGACCCCCCTGAATTGGATAATCTTGATACAATAGATCTAACTTCACCTTTTGAAGAAACCCATTACCGCAATGGGCTAACGCCAAATCCAGTCTTCGCCGTATTTGATGCTCCTTTAAGCCGTCCCAATACCTCTGAGACCTGGGTCTTGGTAGCTGCAGCGCTCCCCCTGCCTCGGCCGCCTTTACCAGACCGCACAGGGTTAGAACCTTTCACTTTCATTTTTCCTTTTTCTGCTCCCCCCTCCTGAAGTATGTTAGGTCTAAAGCTGGCCTCGTTTCCTTGACTGCCATTGTTATTGATGTAGCCACTGCTGCTAGTATCACATATGACTTCAGGTTCGGGAGGAATGTAAGGCAGAGAGACTGGGCATTCATCTAAAATGCTCTCAATTAAGGACTCGTTGGAAACAGAAGCTAAGATGCCAGAAAGAGAGGGAGAGACAATTTCTTTCTGCAATGCCTCTGTAGCATTAGCTCTCAAAGCTGCCTCACCCCTAGGGGCCGTTGATATAATCCCCCCGCCAGAAAGTCTCCCAGGGGAGGTAACATCTTCAGTGCCCCCCAGCTCGTCTTGCACTGCTGCATTTAGCATATCAGCCATTACAAAACCAGGGATAGAAGTCTCTGAGCCGCAGGAGCGGAGTAAGGCCGTAGCTCTACCTGAGCGTAGCAATTTCAAAATCGGCTTCCCCACCTGTGAGTCCATAAAAGTACCACTACTGGGAATATACAGCTACCAACCCACAGAGCAGAGTCAGATGCCGGAATTTGATTAGTAATAAGTTCACCAGAATCCAGGGGGTCAATCGCCTGCACCTTTGTAAGATCTGAGGTCTCTGGGGACCCCTCTGCTGCAGCCTGAATCTCAGCACGTTGCCTCTGAGTGTTACGCGGGGGGGCCATCGCTCTCACCTCCAACAGAGTCCACAACGGTGTTCCCTCGCAGTCACGACCCCTCTCGTCTTCAATCGCAGCTAGGTGACCTGTACAGCCTCCACCACCGCCACTGCAGCAACAACGAGGATAATCAATGGAGCGCCCGTCACAGGAACGCTGCTTTCTCCCTTTTCCCCGAAGCAGCCACGGAGGAATTAAGGGAAGAGTCCCGACAAGAAACCACCTCGCTGCGCGGCTGCGCTTCACAGCGAGCATAAGCCTCGTACACAGGCACATCCAAGATGGGTGAAAGAGCAAACACAGCTGCAACAGGTACGGTCCTCCGTCGTATGCCGAGACCAACAGTCTTTTTTTTTCCCGGGAAATAATTATGTTAATTTTAGGTTCATCATCCAATACGGCTCTTGAAAACCAGATGCCGCGCTAAAAATCATAGCGGTAAGGGGGACAGAGGGGTCCCAGGGAGAGGCGGTTGAGACATATAACCAGCGGCGGAATCAATCCGCCATCTTCCTTTCCCCTAATCTTCCCCTTCAATAGGAGCAATTCTCACAGTGTCCAAACACAAAAAGCAACAGGGGCAATAGGGACAGGAGGACCCACCTCTTAACCATATCCCCAAACGAGCTAAGCCATCCACCAATAGAAAATTAATAAAACCCCAAATCAATGCAGAATAGCATATGAAAAGTGACAAAAGTGGAAGGCACACAGAGGAGACATCTATGGTAATTGGGTGGCCTGAAATAGAGGTAGTACATATGTATTTTGTATGGAATCAGTTTGCTGCTGGATGGTTTCCAAATAGTGTAATGTGTGTGTGTACGATTAAAAAACATCTCTTGGTAAACCAAATGTTCTGGGGGACAAAGACACAGATACAGTGATGCCACCAGTAATGGGTTGATCCTGCACCAAAATTATAGTGTTGAAAGAGCTGACTGCCAAGACACACACAGATAAGCATTTGGTTAAGTCAGAGAAGAAACGTATGTAGGAACTAGGACACATCTATTACCCATGTGGTCAGGTAGAACAGTGTAGCACTGGGCTATTGTGCAAACGTAGCACAACATTTCAACCGTGCAACACAGCTGAACTCCTTGCCACAAAATGAATGACCTACAGCACAGGCAAGTTGATTGACTGTTACATGCAAGATTGCTACACCCATCTTTATGGGTGCATCTCTGAGGGTTTGCACAATAATATTTTATAAGAAATATGTTCCTAATAAAATACAATATGCCTGATGAACTATTGAGTATGTAAACTGAAACGTATCATTCTAGAAAACATATTGCTGAAACAATCAAGTGTCAATGTCTAAATTATGAATTTTAAAATATGACAGATATTTCGGAGATAGCATGAACGTGTTCATGGGACAGGCAAGAGTAGCTTATGGACTCACTGCTCCACGTCTTTTTACTTGCACCATGGCCACCTCCATGTGATGATTACACCCGTCTCATGGAGACCAACGTGACCCCTCATTTATATGAGAAAGATTTCTACGCATAGGATATCACAGCTCCTTCCACACTGTAAGTTTATGTACATATAAATCCCAGCTTGAATTTGGAAGGCGGCCAGGGACCCAAACATGTGGTTCTCCACTCAGGGGCTGCATGTTAAAAGTTCACCACCTCCAAGTTGGTGCCCATTTCACATGTTGCCCCAGTGTCTGGTCACACACTTTTACATGGTCGATGTTTGAATATCCATCTGCTGCATGAGAAGACACATATTGGATATCATGGAAGCTGCATTTTATTACCAACTGGGCAACCAGCTTGCATCCTCTCTGCTGGGTCATTTACTCAATGGAAGTAGATATGATCATCTGCCGCCTGGTATTCTGAAATATATAATCATGTATTATATTTCTATGAGGCTAAGGTACAGGAAGGTGTGTATTTATGCTTGGTGAGTGTTGGACCTGGCACTCTCTGCAGGGTCACCTTTTGCCTTTGCCTTCCTATTTTCACTGAATTCGTTTTTGGGGGCCGCAGGACTACGTGCAATTTACCACTGTTAATCAGTGCTAAAGTGCTTGTGCCTGCTACTTAAAACATGGTAGGATTGGCTTATACCCAATTAGCATATTTATTTTACTTGTAAGTCCCTAGTAAAGTGGTACTAGATGTGCCCAGGCACTTTAAAATAAATGCTACTAGTGGGCCTGCAGCATTGATTGTGCCACCCACTAAAGTAGCCCTGTAAACATGCCTCAGGCCTGCAATCTGGCAAAATAAATCTTTGTCCAGGCCCAAATCTTCCTTTTTAATACATATAAGTCACCCCTAGAGTAGGCCCAGGACAGGCCAGAGGGCAGTGTGCAGTGTATTTAAAACGTTGGACATGAACTTTTAAGTTTTACATGTTTTGGTAGTGAAAAACCCTTAAATTCGTGTTTCACTACTGCAAGGCCTACCTCTCCCATAGGATAACATTGGAGTTACCCTATTACATTTAATCCACTGTAAGTTCCAAATGGTAGCAGGCAACCAGTTAATGTTTGGTGGGTTTGGAATCATAATGAAAAATCCTAACTTACAGTGAAGTCAGATTTTAAATTACAATTTTCAGAATGCCACTTTTAAAAATTTGGCATTTTCCTGCCTTAGCCCTTTAGTGCCTGTAGTCTGTACCTAGGTGACATAGCTTGCTGTAGCTGACAGTTGAGCTTTATGTATTCCTCCTAGACAGCCACACACCATAGAGATCTTAGGTGGGCCTGTATGAGCCATCACTGGCAGTGCATTAGGGAGGTGCTGTGCACAGCTCCACTTACACTTGAATTGGCTGTGTCCTACCCGCACACAAAGGGTTGCGTACCCCCTGTAGTAAGCCTGGAGCCAGGACAGGGAAGGCAGGATGCCTGGGGACTGCAAAGGGAAACCTCAAGAAGCTTCTCCCTCACTTCAAGGGCACAACTGGGTTTAATATTGGACCTCTGGACCTGTGGATACTCTGCCAGGAAGAAGGACTGCTGTGCTGCTGAAAGGACTGTCACTGCTGTTCTGAAGGAACTTCTGCCCTGCTGAGCTGACCTGCTGCCCGCAGCCATCTTGCCTGGGTGAGAAGAGAAATGGACCTGCAACTTCACCTTTGAACCAGGACACCAGAGTGACTCAAAGGGCTATTCTGCAGGCCCGATCTGAGCCTCAGGGTCATAAAAGGCTCCCCAACAATCTGCATCAGCTCCTGGACCCAGCTGCAGTGAGTTCCATGACTCCCAAGTGGTGTCTCAGGTTCTGGACCCTTCGTGTGGCTCAAGGGAGCTGTATGCAAGCTTTGGGGCTCTTGGCCACCATGAGCAGACCCGTTCACACCGAGACTGTACAGCTTGCACTGTGATTCAACACTAAGCTCTGGCAGCGCTGCTTCTTCACATTACAGCATTCACTGCTACCGGGGGACCATCAACGTAAAGCTCCATCAACACCTGCCTGCAGTGTCTGGCCTGCACTTTGTGCTATGCCAATAGCCTCCACAACGCTCTCCCTGCTTCGCACAGCCATCTGCTTAATGAACAGGACTTCTGGCATGGATTTTAGAAGGTAAACTTCAGTGAGTCTAACCTTAAAACTGTATCTGACCTGCGCTCCATCGCGATTGGCCTGAACTTGTGAATATCTCCCAGTCCCACATGACCAGATAGCTGCGGTTGGCAATTTAAGCTTATTGGCGATATTTTACCCTAAAATCTTTAAAAATGAATAACTCCGGTTTTACCAATTGTTTTTTTGTCATTTTGGTCTTGTCTTATTTATTAAATGTTGCTCTACTTTCCTAACTTGGTGTGGGACCCCTTTTTTGGTGTGTTTTCACTGTGTTGCTGTTGAAGCGCTGCACAAATACTTTAAACATTTCCTCTAGGTTAAGCCTGATTGCTCTGTGCCAAGCTACCAGGGGGTTGAGCACAGGTTAATTTGGGGTTTGCTTTGTGCTTTACCCTGACAAGGATTGTGGTTGCTGCTTCACCGGGGCTCATACCGCAGTCAACCATCAACCCAATTTATGCTGCAAATCACATGTTTAAGTGTCAAACCTTTGATATTAATTAAAACAGAAAAACACCTAAAAGGGAGATGATCATGGTATCTGGGTCACATTGCATGTTTACATATCGTTTTCAACATGAAATTAAGCATAAAGCATGCATTGACCTTCGGAAAGACATTCCCAGTTATTGTTGTGTGCTCTATACAGCTGCATACAGTCACCAAGGAGCAGCACAAAACGAAGTCCAGGCAAAAGTTTTAATATGCTAGTGTAATCTTGGTAATTTCATGACATACTTGTTATGCGAAAATACTGAAATCATGCCACAACGCCATGTGCGAGCATGGAAACAAAGCAAATGACCAGAACACAAGCGACTGTTGTTCACTGCACATGTGTATTTCGAGCTATTTTTTAGCATGGAATGCATTTTGGGTTTTTAGATGCGAGGACACATTATGCGCTAAAATATAGGGCTAAATACCAGTTCTGCATTGCACATGTTTTGATGATTTTTTGGGAACTTCAGGCAATCATGTGAAAACAAATTATGCAAATTTCGCACACCCCTACCTAAAACAAGGAGTCTGAAGGTTTGCTAATAATCTAAGTAGATGTATATGTGGATATTTCAGTCACAGATGTAAGGGGGGACCACCAAACCTCCACACACAGCATGTTCCATGCGGATAGCTTGATATGATAAATGCTAGGAGACAAATTATACAATGTCTGTGACAGCACAGGTTATCTTAGATACATGTAGTAGGTGCATGCACAATTTTTCATAACATGTTAAATTCCTCCTCTACTATTTATGTGAAACACAGGAACAGAAAGAAATACTAGCTGTTAGTACAATAATATACCTCCTTGTAGATGATCTTGATTGTGCACACAAAGAACAGAACACAATGTGAAGAAATAAAGGAAAGCAAAATGAAACTCCTCATGAGCAAAACAAAGCACCAGGGCTGCAACACATCCTACTAGAGCTAATTCTTTTTGTACTTCATTTTGTGTCTAGCAATAAACAGGTTTTTGTTTCGGGTAGTCTTTACAGACACTCAGTCCTTTAGAAGTGCTTTATAATATTTATAAAGCTTAGTGATGCACCAACTGTGCCTTTGAGCCGCATGGCATGACACAACCCACTAAAAATGTCAAGGAAAACACGATTGGGGTGTTACTGGACTCCTTAAGTACAATGACTGTAGAATTGATGAAATACATGTTACTTTGATAGAGCAGCTGTTCCTGGACCTCATGCAATGAACAGAAAAATAGCTTTAAGAAGCACTACTGAGAGAGGCGCTTTGGCTGGGATTTGATTGAACAGTAATTTTGTTTCGGCTAAAAAGGAGTGCTTGCATAACTGAGTATAATTAAGAGTAGGCTTGAGTTGGTTATGGTGACAAGCTGAGGATCAAGGCTGTAGACCTGATTGGTTCATTATTAAAAGGTATGTAATATGGGGGCGTGGCTTAGGTGCCGGAGGGAATGGACGTCGCTTTGAGAGGCTCCGGGAGGGCGTAGAGCGACGGGACTCCTCCAGGCTTCCAATGCGGATGAGGAGACTCCGGGACCGCTTTTCCTTACAGCGGAACCTCTTCGGCGTGGATTGCCGACATTGCGGAGGCGCGGGGTGAGCGTGCAGTATGTTTTTTCGGCATTGGGAAAGTCCGCGGCTCGTTGCTGAGTCGCGGCGGCCATTTTGCATTTCTGCCGCTCCCCGCGCATTCCGCTCAGCATTGTAAAGGTGGTTTACCTGGAAGTATGCTCTAATGCACGCAATGGACGATTTTAAATGCCTTTATTCTGTTTTTCTTCGCCTCCTCCTAACTTTTATGGGCATAGAGTGTGTTTCTGCAGAATATAGACAAATTTTCATGTTTCCTCAGAGAGGATAAATGTTTTCCTGAATGCCATTTTGGTTTTCTTCTTGAATCCATCTACCAGTTCGTTTTTACCTCGCCCACTTAAAGCAGTGCGGTTTCTTGGTCTTCAGGGTCGCTGCTTCTACATGGAAGTTATGATTATCCTTTGCATGTGTTAATTGGCTTTATTAACTCTCCTCGGCATTATTTAGTACTCTCTTGGACGCCATTTCACAGTCCTGCCTACAACTGCCAGTTACTTTATTCACTTGTCTGAAGACAATGGCTCGCTCCAACCGCAGTAATACACAACAAATTAATGCCAATAGCACGTCGTTAGAAGACAGTGACCCTTTCAGTGTGTTGCAGGATAATATGGATGAAAATCCTAGTGACTCTGTTGGGATAAAAGGCTCCTCTTCTAATATTACTCGCCCAGGCTCTAAAACAAACTCTAAAATACCTTCCACATCAGGAAAGCGAGTGAAGACAAATCCTCCTTCTCCCTCCAACTCTTCCTCCTCCATCTCTATGGAACTCTTACTTGAAGAAATACGCTCGCTCAAACCATATATGGCCGAAACAAATGCACGTCTTCAAAACCTTGAAGATAACTGGTCTCATACCGAGCAACAAGTAGCGGACCTTGAGAGAAGAGTAACCTCAGTGCAGGGGATCTCAGACCAGGTTCCGGGTATGCATAAAGAAATACAGTATCTTAAACAGCAGGTTGAAAATTTGGAAAACCGCAACAGGCGCAACAACCTACGTATTTACGGCCTCACGGAAGGTCTCGAAGGCCCTGATCCTATATCCTTCTTTCAAACCTTTCTGCCAACACTTCTTGGTCTTCCAAGTTCTCCTTCATTAAATATTCAGCGAGCTCATCGTTTAGGTCAACCCTCTAGCTCTTCCACCTTCTTACCAACGTCAACGAAACCTAGAGGTGTTATCCTTTATTTCCTAGAGTACACAGATCTGGTCAAAGTTATCCAAGCTGCCAAACAGAAGGGGAAACTTACCTGGAATGGTTCCAATCTCTTTCTAGCGCAAGACTACGCCAAAGCTACCGCTGATCGCCGTAAACAGTTCTTGGACATGAGACCTGCTCTTCATTCCCTGAACGCACGATATGGATTGTTTCATCCTTGTCTCTTTAAAGTAACTTATAATAACAAAATGACGAATTATGAAGATCCTGCGCTTCTTCAACAATTTCTGAACAACTGCAGAGTTGACTCCATGGACATTCCCCGTTTATAACTGTCTTGAATGTCCCATTAATATGTGCTGTTAATTGTATTTATCCACCTTTCCTATTGTATTTGGTCTTGTTCTGAGGCACCTTCCTAATGTCTTCCTTTTCTTTTTATCAGGTGCGGTCTTGTGGTCCTTTGTTTTATGACTTCTCCGTCGTATGCCTGGAGGTTGCTCCCCCCTTGCTGCATCCTCTTGGAGTCCTCCGTCCGGTGTGCTACCTCCCTAATGTGGCTCCTCCATCCCCATTTTCATTGTCTCTGTGTGGTATGTCTTTTTGACATTTTTATGCATCATCAATTGTTGCTTGATTTGTCTTGTACCCTTGTTCAATGTTTTCTTCCTTCATATCCTTTTTTCTTTCCTTCTCTTTTTCTTTCCTTTTTTTCCTTTCTTTCCTTCATTACCTTTCCCCTTTTTCTTTTCCTTTTGGAGATATTTCTTTTACTTCTCCTTTTCTTCTCTTTTCAATCTGGAATCTTTTCTATCTCATTCCCTATAGTTTCATTTTCTATCTTCCTTCCAGTAATGAATTTAGATTTCTTATTTTCTGCATAATAATTGTTCGTGTTCAATTTATCTGGTTACAGTTTTGTTCCCCTTTTTATCATTTTTTTAGATATAAACTTAATGTATTTATTGTATGCATAATAATTGTTCATATTAACTTTGATTGGTTACTTTTAGAGTAGTTACATGGAATGTTAAGGGATTGAATAACCACATAAAAAGACAACGGGTACTATCCCATTTAGCTAAAATACATACCGACATAGCACTAATTCAAGAGACTCATCTATCTGATACTGAAGCCTCTAAATTGAAACGATGTTGGGTTGGTAATGTTTTCTTTTCTCAAGCCTTAGGTAAGAAAAATGGAGTCGCTATTCTATGTCATAAAAAGTACCAGGTATCAATCACCCATCAAGAATGTGATTTGGAAGGTCGTTGGATTATAGTTAAACTTCTCTTAAATCAAATACCTTTGGTCCTTTTTAACATTTATGCCCCAGTTACTGTTGATAATGTTTTCTGGACTCAAATCTCTGAGAAGCTCCTTTTATTTGACGATGAATATATTATTTTTGGGGGCGATTGTAATCAGGTTTTTGACCCCATATTAGATAGGCATTCTTCAGTTAGATTTTCTAATACCAAGATGCACTCCCAATTTACTTCTGCCATAAGACGTAAATCCTTAGTTGACATTTGGAGACTTTGTAATCCTGATACCCGAGAATATAGTTTTTACTCCCCCTCCCATCACTCACAATCTCGAATAGATTAACTCTTCTTTAGTAAATCCCTGTCTCAACAGGTTTCCCATTCCGAAATTGGATCTATCCTAATTTCTGACCACGCTCCAGTTTCTGTTGATTTTGATTTGTTACCTTTTACCCCTCACTCACGTAGATGGCGTTTCAATAATTCCTTATTATCCGATCCTAATTTCTCAAGCCAATTCGCCTCCTTTATCTCCGAATTCTTTTCCATCAATTCTACTCCGGATTCTACTCCTGTTATGATCTGGGACTCCTTTAAAGCTGCAGCCAGGGGCTTTATCATAACTTTTGTTTCCCAGAAGAAGAAACTCTTTGATGCTAAAAATACTCAATTACTTGCTGAGATCAAACAACTGGAGTATACTTATTATCACTCTAATTCTGAATCTTCATTAAAAAAACTAATTGACACAAAATTCAAGTTTAATAAATCTTCCACTGAAGCCGCTTCTTCATATCTCTTAAAAAGCAGTGCTCGTTATTGTGGAGGTCAAAATAAAATGGGGAAATTATTAGCAAATTACTTGAAAATACGACGAGATCGGACTAAGATTGAGTCTATACGGAATTCCGCTGGTTTTTCCTTATTTAAAGATAATGACATTTTAAACGAGTTTGTTTCTTTTTATAAATCTCTATACACTCCCGAACTTCAACCGACTTCAACCAATCTCTCTACTTATTTTCAATCTATTGATCAACCCCCACGTCATGATACTGATTTTGCATCTTTAGAAAAGGATATCACGCTTTCTGAAATTACTCATGCAGTATCTCTTTTAAAAAGGGGGAAGAGGGCGTGTCCAAGATGGCGACCGTGTAAGACGTGCTTCACGGTCGCTCCGGCCCGCCGAATTCTATTGCCTCTACATCGCACTCCATCCTTCGCTCTACCTGGCGGAGGACGCTGGCGCTGTCCGCCTGATGCCCTGCGGTGCCCTGGGGAGAATCCGGGAGGCCGCTGCGGGCTCGCTGGGCGCGGGGCTAAGCTGCGTGGAGGCGAGCACGGAGCATCGAGGCCTAACGGCAGCAGCTTATCGAGGGGCGCCCCGAGGTCGGGGCCTGCCGGCAGCCTTTGGAGGGCATTTACGGAGGATCCGAATACCTGCTGGTGCTTTGTAGTCCGTCCCCCCCGCCGGGGTGAAGCCCGCGCTCTGGGGTGACCCAGGGAATTGGGCCGGGACAATCCTGAGCTCCCCTGACGGCAGTTTCGCTTTCCCGCTGTGCCCCATTGGACATTGTCGGCCACGGAGCACGGCACCGAGGCCTGATTGGTGGCCACCACAACCTCACTGGGTGCAGAGCGACGCAACGCGGGCCGAGCACGGCGCCGAGGCCAGATTGCCAGTGAGTCGACGTTGCGCCTCCTCCAGGCCGCTGGGGCCTACCCGCAACCTCGAGGCAACACTCTTCGCCCCCTGGGGGCTACAGGTACCTGCCGGCGCTCTGTGTCCCCCCCCGCCGGGGTGAAGGTTCTGTTCATGCGGGCCCGCAACCCGGAGCGCTTTGGTGCGGTGAGCCCGGGCGGCCCCCCCTGACGGCCGCGCCAGGCCCCTGTGGGACGGGCGGGGGTGCCGGCGGTGCAAGAACGAGACTGGTACTGCGCCTCCCCTGCTACCCCTCGCTGCGTCCGGAGCCGCCTGTTTCGGGGCGCACTCCATCCTTCGCTCTACCTGGCGGAGGACGCTGGCGCTGTCCGCCTGATGCCCTGCGGTGCCCTGGGGAGAATCCGGGAGGCCGCTGCGGGCTCGCTGGGCGTGGAGCTAAGCGGCGTGGAGGCGAGCACGGAGCGTCGAGGCCTAACGGCAGCAGCTTATCGAGGGGCGCCCCGAGGTCGGGGCCTGCCGGCAGCCTTTGGAGGGCATTTACGGAGGATCCGAATACCTGCTGGTGCTTTGTAGTCCGTCCCCCCCCGCCGGGGTGAAGCCCGCGCTCTGGGGTGACCCAGGGAATTGGGCCGGGACAATCCTGAGCTCCCCTGACGGCAGCTTCGCTTTCCCGCTCTGCCCCATTGGACATTGTCGGCCACGGAGCACGGCACCGAGGCCTGATTGGTGGCCACCACAACCACACTGGGTGCAGAGCGACGCAACGCGGGGCCGAGCACGGCCCGGAGCCAGATTGCCAATGAGTCGACGCTGCGCCTCCCCTGGGCCGCTGGGGCCTACCCGCAACCTCGAGGCAACACTCTTCACCCCCTGGGGGCTACAGGTACCTGCCGGCGCTCTGTGTCCGCCCCCCCGCCGGGGTGAAGGTTCTGTTCATGCGGGCCCGCAACCCGGAGCGCTTTGGTGCGGTGAGCCCGGGCGGCCCCCCTGACGGCCGCGCCGGGCCCCTGTGGGACAGGCGGGGGTGCCAGCGGTGCAAGAACGAGACTGGTACTGCGCCTCCCCTGCTACCCCTCGCTGCGTCCGGAGCTGCCTGTTTCGGGGCGCGTGTCGGCGCCCGCGGCCTGGTGCTTCCGCGGGGTCTCACCTGAACTGGGACCTGCCCCTGGGCCCACTGCCTGCTGCGACTGCCCATCACGCTTCCCTCTTCTGAGCTCTGACCCCCGCTACGTGAGTCGCTCATTGGGGCGGCCCTCTCCTTTGGCCTGATCCCCTGTGACGATCTCACTGCAACATCTGCGGGGGAGCCTCATCACTCCACTACCGCTGCTCGCTGTGTGGGGCGCAGGGAGGGGTGCTGTGCTAGATGCAGGCGCTGATGACTCGGGCAGGTGGTGGAGCTCACCCCCTCTTTCAGCCTGCGCTCTCTCACGACCCCTCTCAATGGATGACTGAGGAGTTGGCCTTCCTCTGTGCAGTTAATCGCGTGCCTCCTGCGCCGGAGCACTGATCTTTCTCATGGAAGCAGCAGCTGCTCTCCCTGTACCTGGTACCTACGCTCAGCATCTATACACTTAGGTGTTACACGGAGCGGAACCCCACTACACAGGCTCTACCGGGAATTGGTCCCCCATGGCGTCGGGGCGCCCTAGGAAAGATCGCTCAGTGAAGGACATGCTACAATCCAAAACGGCGAGTCTGAGCTCGGAGATGGCAGCAGGAGCAAAGGACGGAGCTGATGGCCCGGCCACAAAGGCCTTCATGACCTCGCTCTTCTCTGCACTTAAGGAGGATCTCCAGAAACTCAAAGACCAGCTGACGGTGGATATTCGTGAGGTCCGACGCGATGTCTCAGAGATCGGTGACCGGGTAGCGACGATGGAGGAGCGCGAGAATGGGCGCGACGAGGAACTCGAGATGTTACAGCAGGAAGTTCTCCTGCTCAAGGAACAACACATCGAGCTACAGGGGCAGGCGGAGGACCTAGAAAACCGCTCCCGCCGCAACAACGTGCGTATTCGAGGAGTGAAACAGGGAGCGGAGGAGGATGATACAGGGGGATTTGTACAGGCACTGTTTCGACATATTCTAGGCCCGGATCACACAACAGAGATCCAAATATATAGAGTACACCGGGTAGGCTTGCCCCGCCGGAATACTGCGCCCCCACCGGACATCCTAGCGTGCGTTCACAACTTTCAACTGAAAGAACTTATACTGCGCAAAGCTAGAGACTCACACCCTATACAATTCCGTGGACTCACGCCGACGCTTTATCAAGACCTCTCTGCGCTCACACTGTTCAAATGGCGGGAATTCCGGCCCATCACTCAGCACCTGCGGGAGAAAGGGATCCCCTATGCGTGGGGACACCCCTTCCGCATCATCTTTAAGTATGAAGGGAAACTACACCAACTGAGATCACTGCACGAAGCCTCCGCCCTCTTGGGTCTCTCACCGCCGGTCCTGGTGCGCCCGCAGAAGGCGTTCACGCCCCGCAGCGTCAGGCCGGACCGCTGGCACACCGTGGGCAAACCCTCCTCGCCGTCCCTTGGCCCGGACGCAGCAGCTCGAGCAAAGGAAAGGGAAAATGTCCTGGCATCCCTGGCCGGCAGTCCAGCCAACTCATCCCCAGCCTGATCCTCTCTTCTAGCGGAGACATGGAATTCATTACTCGAGCGGGCCGGAGGGCTGACAACCCTGCCCTTCTGTGGACCTGATCTGTCATCTCCCCCCTGAACTTTGTTTCCATGACGGACTTGTGTCATTCCCGCACTGTTGCGGATTTTTTCCTTTTTGATATAGCGGCTGACCGGTATAAGATTGGTCTGATGATGCCTTTCTTGCTCATGTTGTTTTGTGTTGGGGATTGTTTTGTCTTTTTTAGGGCTGGGTGGGTATTCTCCTCAGTGGGTCCCTTTGCCAGACAAGTCTACAATAGGCGCGCACACCTCGCCACTCTCCGCCACCATGTCCTTTCTATCCTGTCCTTACCTTGGTGTTCCTCGCCCTTTAATGCTCGGGGCCTCAACAATCCGGTCAAACGGAGAGCTGTGTTATCACTACTGGAAAACTCAGGGGGGGATCTGTGCCTCATCCAAGAAACCCATCTCCTACTAGCAGACACCCACCGCATGCGGCACAAACACTTTCCTCACCAGTATTGGTCCTCAATGAATAGCAAACGGGGAGGGGTAGCCATTCTGGTGGCCAAACACTTTAAGGGTTCAGTAATCGGGCCCATCGCGGAGACTAAGGGACGCCTGTTAGCCCTGCGCCTCCAGCTAGGCTCCTCCTCCTGCACGATCGCTTCCATCTATTCCCCTAATGAACGCCCAGAGAAGTTCCTAATTGAGGCCTGCGCCGAGGTGTTGCATTCTCCTGACCCTGTGGTAGAGGTGGGTGGCGACCTCAATGTAGTGATGAATGGGGAACTGGACCGTTCCGGTTCTCGTTCAGGGGGCGCGGGCGCCCTCTCAGCATCAGGTGGGGACTGGCTGCGCGATGCCGGGATTAGGGATGCCTGGCGCTGTCTGCACCTGAACGACAGGGACTATTCATATTATTCGGCCGCACACAAGACGTACGCCCGCCTTGACCACTTTCTAGTCACCTCAGCTGCTTGGACCTTGGTCACGGGGTCAACTATTGAAGCGAGGGCCCTCTCTGATCACGCACACATTACCCTGTCCTTACGTTTCCCCTCCGAGCGCTCTACTTCCGCTTTGCGATGGCGCCTGCGAGACTCCTTACTTAGGTCCCCAGATGTAGTAACGGATATTAGGCATTGCATTACTGATTATATAGCGGTGAACGATGGGGGACACACACCACTTTCCTCGGTATGGGAGGCGCTTAAATTAGTTGCACGCGGTGCTTTCATAGCTAAAGCCGCCTATGACAACAAGACTAGGCAAGCGAAGCGCGCGGAGCTAGAGGCTACAGTTAGAGAATTGGAGGCCATACATAAGCGTACGGGCGCCCCACGCGTATGGCGACAACTAGAGAAAGAACGCCTTCAACTTCGCCGCCTTGACCTCGACCGCGCTGAACATGCAGTGGCGCGTTTGAAACACAAGTACTTTGTGGGCTCCAACAAAGGGGGCCGTATGTTGGCGCACTGCCTACGCAGCCAGCAGGAGGCGCACTCGGTCTCAACACTCCGTGATGAATCTGGTCAATCCCTCTCTGGCGACGCTCACATACTGTCGGCCTTCCGCTCTTTTTATAGCTCACTTTACACGGCGGATCTCTCCCTACGCCCGGACCCCTCAGTTTATCTCGGAGAGGCAGCGGTGACACCCTTGCCTGCAAGCGAGGCGGACGCCATGGAGGTACCTATCCGCACTGAAGAAGTTGTATCTGCGATTGCACGACTGAAGTTACAGAAGGCTCCAGGGCCCGATGGCTTCAGTGCCCTTTTTATAAAACTTATTGCGCGGAACTTGCCCCCTTGCTCACCCGTTTATTTAATTCATTTGCCGACACTGGATCCCTCACCCCCTCTATGCAGCAGGCCTCTATATCGGTTATCCCCAAACCGGGTAAGGATCCGGAACTTTGCTGTTCCTACCGGCCGATCTCTTTACTGAATATAGACGCCAAGTTATTCTCCAGTATACTTGCACACAGACTAAATCCCCATATGCCGGTCTCGTAGACCCAGATCAGTCCGGCTTCATTCCGGGCAGGCAATGTGGGGACAATACCAAACGCATCCGTCACCTCGTTGACAACGTGCACCGGTCAAAGGAGGAAGCCCTTCTCCTAGAGATCGACGCGGAGAAGGCATTTGACCGTGTACACTGGCCGTACCTCTTTGCGGTTCTTCAACGCTTTGGTCTGGGCCGCAATTCCGACGTTGGATTGCGAGCATTTACAGCTCGCCCCAGGCGGCCGTTCGGGTCAATGGTGTCCTCTCAGATTATTTTGAAATAGGGCGGGGAACCCGGCAGGGCTGTCCCCTCTCTCCCCTGCTCTTCGCTCTATATATGGAACCATTGGCCCAGCGACTCCGAGACAACACTCTTGCACATGGTATCCCCTTTGGTTCAGAGCGGCATCTTATTAGTTTATATGCGGACGACCTTATTTTTTCAGTAGCGCAACCTCTCTCCTCTCTGCCAGCTATTGTGGACGACCTCCAAGTATTCGGCCAGTTTTCAGGCTTCAAAATCAACATGCAAAAGTCACAGGTGCTCAACCTCACTGCTACGCATCAGACGGTAGAGACTCTCCGAAACCGGTTTGCCTTTGACTGGGTGGCAGACAGCATTACCTATCTAGGACTGGTCCTCCACAAAAGTCTTGTGCAAACTGCAGAGATAAACTACTCGACCTTGCTAAAAACGGATCCGGGCAGATATGCAATGGTGGCGCCGCCTCCCCCTGACGTGGTTTGGGAGATTGTCCGCAGTTAAGATGAATGTACTACCACGTACACTTTATTTATTCCAAACCCTACCACTAGAACCCCCACCACACGCCCTGCAGCAGATTCAATCAGCAATTGAAGGGTTCGTCCAGGGCAAGACGGCGTCTCGATTACGGAAAACACAGCTTCAACGACCTAAGACATCTAGAGGCCTAGCCTTTCCTGATATCACCCGATATTTCCACGCTTCCCATCTGCGTTACTTAGTGGAGTGGAATCGCCCTATGACTGAGAAACACTGGGGGGCCGATTCCGATCTCGGCCGGTAGGGCTCCGAATCGGATTCGGCTTTACCGGATCCGATTCGGAGCCCTGTTTCCCGACCGAACCGTACGCGGGTCCGGCCGAGCGAGTACGATGCGAAATCGCCGACCGACTCGTCCGGGCGTCTCGACCGCTCCAACCGACTCGCTCCCGGCTCGAACCGCTCCGACCGACTCGCTCGGACTCGACTCGCACCGCGCAATGGAGACGTTTCCCGGCCGGGTAAGTACGATGCGCGCCGCGAGCAGTCCGACCGAGCCGCGCACTCCGGCTCGTAAGAGCTGTCGGAGCTGTACTTTGGGGGTCCGTGTCGGACCCCCTGTACGCGTAGCCGCGCGAGTCGCACACAGGGGGGACCCATGGGTCCCCCTACCTGTGCGTGTACGGCGCGAATCGCTTCGCCGCGTACCCGCTGTAGGGGGCGCCCTTGTCCGACTTCGCACCCATTGAGTCAATGGGAGCCCGCGTACGCGTTGTACGACCGGCTCCCATTGACTTCAATGGGAGTCCGACCGACTCGAGTCCGATAACATACGGACGCATCGTACTCGTTCGGTCGGACTGCGCGGGTCCGATTCGGTCGGAAATCTCTTTGGGTCCGGCTCGGTCGGAGAAATTTCCGGCCCGAATCGGAATCGACCCCTGGGTGTTCATGGACCAGACTGTAGCGGGCCATCACATTTGGCGAGATGCCTGGATGCCGCGACCGGCTCGGGCCTGGGGCCTATACTCCTCTCCTGTCACGCGTCCCACAATGCTTGCTTGGGATAGGGTCTCCCGGAGAGCCAATCTGACCACCTTTCCCTCTCCCATGACCCCGCTTTTCATGAACCCTGCCTTTTAGCCGGGTATGAATAATGGGGCGGCTGCACGCTGGATCGAAGGAGGTTGTAAACGCCTAGGCCATCTATTTGACCTTCGGGGCCTTGTCCCTTTTGGGGAACTTTGTTCGGACTATACTCTGCCTGCGACTGATTTATATTTGCACTCCCAGATGACACACTGGATATCTGGGCCTGAAACACGATCCCTTGCGTACCGCCCGATGTTGCCGTTTGAGAAGTGGGTCCTTCGCAAAAAAGACGACAAACGCCTTATATCGGAAATTTATTCCTTCCTTACGATGGCACTTCCTAAGGCGCGCACTGCTGGACAGATCCGCTGGGAGACAGAATTAGGCCGCACGCTATCTGACAAGGAATGGGAGGAAGTTTTTTACCGGGCGCACCACACTACTTACTCCTCAAGTCACACTGAAACGGCCTTTAAGATTGCGGCATATTGGTAGTATACTCCTGATAGGGTCTCCAAATGGCAACCTCAGTGCGACGGCCTCTGTTGGAGGGGATGTGGTAGCCCAGGGACTCTTCTCCACCTACTCTGGCACTGCCTTAAACTAACCCGCTACTGGGACCAGATTCTTGACGACATTGATAGGGCCTTTAACACCTCCATACCCCGGCTCCCTGCGTACACTCTTCTAGGCCTTCCTAATGCACTAACTTTTCCTCTGCGCTCGCTTAAGGGGAGGCAAATGGCGCTTGCACTGAACGCTGCACTCCGGGTTCTAATAGCGCGATGGAAGTCGGACAGAACTCCGGAGCACATACACTGGATACATCAGCTATGGAACCTCTTAGCGATGGAGATACTCTCCATGGCAGCTGCGGGGAAGACTGCAGATTATGCCAAAACCTGGGCCCCTTTCTTGTCTATCCTCTCCACAGAATTTCGAGAATTATCCTGCCCACAATACCTCCGCATTCTCAATCTGGTCCCAGACGATATCTCGATCCTCCCATAAGTATGTATGACACTGGCCCCCTTCTGTCTCCCGACACAGTGGCTTTGCTGTAGCATACAAAGTACATGGACTACTATCTGCCCCCTCTTTTTTTTTTTTTTTTTTTTTGAGTGGCTCACTGAGGAGACGGGGTGGGGGGAGGGGGAGGGTCTGGTTTTGCTGTCTTTACTGTTTCACTCCATTTTGGTTTCATTTCATGTTGACATTTGACTTTCACACAGAGACTACTGCCCCATGGGCCGCCATATGGCCCCCGTGACCTCCTGCCTTTCTATTACCTTGGGGTTTCCCCCGCAGCACTGTCTAACAGTTACCATCTTTCTTAAGACGCGGCCGGCCCTGTTGGGTTGTAGGCGGCTTGCTGTGTTTAATATCTGCTAGCCCTACTACTCTCATTGCTTTACTTGCACAGCTGAAACTTAACTTGCTGACCCTCCGGGTTATGGGCGACTCGAGTTGTTCTCTGTTGTATGTTGCCAATAAAACAGATTTAATACTAAAAAGGGGGAAAGCTCCTGGTCCTGATGGATTTACTATTGAATTTTATGCGCATTTTGCTGACCTCCTTCTCCCACGTCTTCTTTTACTTTTTAACTCGTTTACCACAGCAGGCGCCTCTTCTGGTACCTTTCAGGAAGCCATGATCTGCTTAATACCTAAAGATAACAATGATCCTTCACTTTGCAAAAACTACCGCCCAATCTCCTTAGTTAACCTTGACTATAAGTTATTTGCAAAAATTCTTGCTCTTCGTATTGATCCCATTTTACCTAATCTTATCGGCTCCGAACAATCGGGTTTTATAAAAGGTCGTCTATCATCTGATAATTCCAGAGTCTTTTTCAATATCCTTAGTAAAGCCCCTTCTCTTGATTATCCTATTGCAGCTATAACGTTGGACGCTGAGAAAGCATTTGATAGAATTGGATGGGATTTCATGTTTCAGGCGCTAAAATGGATAGGGTTTCCTCCTAAATTAATATCTCTTATATCGTTATTGTATTCGGGTCCTAAAGCTTCTATTTTTGTTAATGGGAAGACCTCGGATTATTTTCCGCTTCTTAGGGGAGTTCGTCAAGGATGTCCCCTCTCTCCTCTTTTATTTATAATAGCATTAGAACCTTTTTTAACTCATATTAGACAGGATGCTCAAATTTCTGGTTTCCGTCTTGATACCTCTCATGTTAAGATGTCTGTTTATGCAGACGATATTCTTTTTTATTGTTCCAATCCTTCTACGAACCTTCCTGCCTTTATGAAACAGGTTGATATATTTTCTCAATTATCCGGTTATCGTCTCAACTCAGACAAGTGTGAAGTTCTTCCCCTCAACGTACTTTGCCTTAAGCAAGACTTCATTTCTTCTGGCTTTTCTTGGAAAACTTCCAAGATAAAATATCTAGGCCTGTGGTTTTCTTCTAATATTCCCGAAACACTAAAATAAAATTTTGCCCATATATCCAAAATTTTATCCGACTCTATTGATCGCTGGCACCCGCTTTTTCTATCTTGGTAGGGACGGCTAGATTCTATTAAGATGATGCTTTCTCCTCTAGTTCTATATATTATTTCCATGATTCCTGTCCATATTCCTGACTTTTACTTTAAGAAAATAGATTCTCTTTTAACAAAGTTTCTTTGGAAAAACAAACCTCCCCGAATAGCTCTATCCTCTCTGAAGGCGGACAAGATTTCTGGTGGACTTAAATTCCCTGATTTCAAAAAATATCACTATACTTTCTCTTTAAAACAATCTTTTCGTTGGCTCTCTCTCGATCAGTATATATACCCTCCAATCTGGTTAACTATAGAAAACTATTTTATATCGCCCTTCAGTTTTAAGGAATCTTTAGCCTTTACTAATAATATTTCTTCCTTTCGAACTCCAATCATCTCTCACACTCGTAAAATCCTTGCACCATTATTACCCTCCTCCTTTCCTTCATATTCTTCATTAGATCAAGAACCCATTTGGCACAATAATCTTTTACGCATCAAGAACCGCACTATTTATTGGAAATCCTGGAGAGTTAAGGGAATATTTTGGATTTCACAATTATTACTTAATAATGTTCCTTTATCCTTTTCGGATCTTCAAACACAATTTTCTCTTCCTTCTACCTGTAAGACTCAATATGATCTTTTATATCCTTCCCTCTCCCTTTACCTTGATACTTTACCATCGACGTCTTCTCCTTCCTCCAGAGGCTCCATGTTATTTCCCTTAATATCTACTTCCTCCTCAGCTTCATCACTTTATAAATGCTTATCTATTTCTTATGATAGAAACAAAACGAAAGGCGAGTTGGCTTGGGAGAAGGACCTTACAGAATATTGGACAACCCCCTTTTGGGATAAGCTGTGGCTCAAAATCCACAAGACTTCCAGAGCTGCTAATACTTCTCAAACCCTTTATTTTGTATACCAACGACTTTTATTTACTCCTGAAAAATTAGCCTCCTTTTCAGCTAACTCTACCTCTACTTGTTGGTCCTGTTCTTGCAATAATGCTGATCTCAAACACATGCTTTTTGATTGTGCCCCAATACAACATTTTTGGCAATTAGTCTGGTCCCAGATTAACAGAATTTTTAGTACAAAAATTCCTTTCTCCCCTACCAATGTTTTTCTAGGCTCTTTATCACCTAACTGGCCCCAATCTCCTGCTAATTTTAAAATAGTAGATTTATTATTGGCAATTGCTTTTCACTTAATAACTTCTAATTGGAAACAAGCAGATAAAGTCACGTTTAGAGCTTGGTGGAATGCAGTTTGTTTTCATCATAGACTTGATACCAGTTACATTTCCCCCATTTCCCTGTCCATTAAAAGGGATATTTTGTGGCTCCCTATATCCACATACCTAACATATATCGCCTCACATAATAACCCATCAGTACTTACTTCAGATGAGGTTCGAAAACCTCCTTGATATGCTGGTTGTCTTCTCTTCCTTTATTTTAATATGTTCACATTAATAATCCCTTAGATGCTTTTTTCCTTAATACAATAGTTGTTTTATATCTCTCTAATTGTGTTTTATGCATACAGATATTTATTCTATGTGCTATTTTTCCTTCCAGATTATAATAGTGTAATGTTTATAATAGTATATTTATTTTCCCTTTCCCTTCCCCCCTGTCTTTTCTTCTCCCTTCCTCCTCTTCTTCCCTTCCCACTTCCTCATAGAATGATTTTTTAATAATTTATCTTCCATATGTATTGTACTTTAAGGTACATGTTGTACTTTCTTGTATTTTATTGATCTTTGATGAATAAATTTAAACTTTAAAAAAAAAAAAGGTATGTAATATGTCATAGTTCAGATCTGTTGTTTAGAAAAGTTAGGACAAAGGAAGTAGGCTCGAATTATTTCAGTGACAAGCCTATATTAAAGCCAATAGGCTTTTATGGGTTGTTTATTTATTACACTATATTAAAGCTTGTAAACATGCATTTTCTGACATGGATTTCCATAAATTTCCATTGCAGCCAAGGGTATTAATGATTTTCCCCTCTGACAAACTCTGTTTGTTTAGAATTTCGTTGATTTTTAAGCCTGGCTTTATAGCACAACTCAACTCACACAGTGTACAGGCTACTAAGATGAAAAGATGAGAAAATGTGGGAAAAGTGTGGGGCACTACTAAACCCTCACTCACCCTAGGGCAGAGGTCTTCAAACTTTTTGATGCCGAGACCCCCCTGTCAAAAATATTTAGACGTAAGGACCCCCTCCTAACAAAAATGTCTAGAACTTGGTACTCCTCATCATTGACAACTATCAACAACCATAATAGCCCCCAATTCCCATAGCAAATAATTTTTACAGTGGGGAAATATTATTAAACAGTGTTTATCAAACGAAAGATCAGTGAGAGTGGGGGCGTGGTCAAAGGTGTGGCTAAAAACAAAAGGCCTCATTTATGAGGAATTGGCCTAGGGCGGCGCTGCAAGTCTTCTTGCTGCACTGCCCTATGCCAATGTGAAAGGGCAGGAATGCACCTTATTTATGAAATATGGTGCATTCCTGTCCTCTCCCGCTGCGTTGGTGCACAAATTGCTGCCAAGCGCTAATGTAGGCAGGATTGGTTTTGTGCAGGAAGGTGCTCCGAGAGGGGTTTTCCTCTTTCTTTGTGACCTGCAGAATGCAGCACACATGGAGAGAGGAAAAAATACGAGGAGACATGAAAACATTTCTCCTATTTACGCCTGCAGGTTTACATGGTTTTGTAAATCTGGGGCAGTGTCAAAATCCATGGGTGTTGCGTGGGAACACCCACCGCAATGCCCATGGAACTCCTACTTGACAGACTAAGGCAAGGCAGTGACTTGCGCTGCTTTGTCTTACTAAATATGTATGAGGCCACTTAGCCACGCAGGGTGACTTTGCGTCACCTCATAGATACGATTGCGCAGCCGGAGCTTAAAACAAAATGATGCTCCGGCGGCTCAAGCCTCTCATAAATCAGTCCCAAAATATTTTGCTAGTTTTTTAAGTCTTTCACCATCAGGTAGCTAAATATAAAATAATGGGTAGCTTAAATGAAAAATAAATTTTAAAAAGTTGTTACTCAGTGGGAAATGCACTGTAGTACATTATGAAACCTCTATTAGTTAATGCACTGCAGAGGTCTGTTTGTAACCAGAGAGCCACAGAATTAAGTTTGGTTGGTGCAGTGGGGAATAGTGGCTTGTGGATTTTTAGTGCTACGAGGTCACAGCCTGTGACAGAAAGCACTGTGAAAGTGTAAGTCATTAATTTATTCTTGCAATACACACATTATAAGGTAGACTAATACTAACTGCAAAAATAGTTTTAGGATATTATGGAGCTTCTAAAATGTATATTTTAGTAATACTAGAACAAAAGTAATGCATTTTCTTTTTGCATAACTGTCCCTTTAACACCTCCGAGGTACTAAGCGATTAAAAACATGCACTTTACAGCCCAGTTGTTAACTCTTCTTACTACCAGTAAAAAAACAAAAAAACAAATCTTTGCCATCACAAAGCAATTAAAGCCAGAACTGCTCCCAAGCACCATTTACATTTGCAGATTAACTCAAAACGCACATTTGCATTTCATTCAGGCAAGCAGGCATCCTGGAACGAAGGATTTTCACCTGCTGCCCAGCCTCTTCCTTTCACAGAACGGGAGACTCAATTCAGCTGAAGCATTTTAAGGAGCGGAATGAAGCGTCCCGGTTTTCAAGAGGAAGAGCACATGTTTTTGATTCCAGGCAGAAGTGAGGCCTGGAAATGCGCGACCCCCTTCCCAGGACTCCAGGGCACCCCTGGGGGTCGCACCCCACAGATTGAAGACCTCTGCCCTAGGGTGACATGCTTCATCATAGGGTCCCCTCCACACACTGGGACCGCAAGGTACCCAGTGTGGGCTACAACTTTCCCGTGGGAAAGGAGCAGGGTTGTTCTATAGCACGCAAAGTACTAATACCTTCGAGGCAGAGTGAGGGGCAGAGTGCTAACAAAAAAAGTGTTTTAAAACTATCTCAATAGGGACAAATAAATGTATTCTTATGTCCTAGAGGATAGAGGTTAAAAGCATAGTGAAACAGGGATATGGTTGTTTACCCTGTGTTAGGTCAACATGTTTCTGCCGTATGTGACTACAATGTTCTGTGCAATCTTCAGGACCAAGGTATTAAGTCACTCTGCTGTATATAAAATTGTGTAAAGAAAAAGATATAGTATCTCTAAATATGATAATTCTTCTATACTTAGGCCATCACTCTTGACCAGCTGTGCCAGATAGCAACAATTTCTTGGGCGGGCCAGGTGGCACTGTGAAAATAAACAAATATCAAACATATATATTGTGTAAACGACTCATATCACCAGTGTCTCCCACCACCACCACCAAAAGTGTAGGGTGCTCCCAGTGAGCATTTACCTATACCTTACCCAGATACTAGAGATAAGGTCCGACTCAACCGTAAGCAAAGTCGCTCCACACGTAGAACTCTAAATGGACATATACAAACAAACTATCACAATACTTTAAATATAGATATAGAGTGTGACCTTTCATGTCATGCATATTGTATCATCACTTCATTGTGTACTTGAGTGGTGTTTATAATTATATATAGAAGTATGTTCAAGACAAAAAGAACGGAGGCCCCAACCAGAATGTCCACATGTAACTGCCCAACTCCTACTGTTCAGAAATATTTATCATAATTCTGTAGGGTATATCTAATTTTATACTAGTAATGTGTGCCTGGGGGGGGGGGGGGCATTATATCCCAAGGGGTGCACACTCCAGGCCATCGTGTCTCTCATTCTATACGATGTCTGCCAAACTAGAAAAAGCTCTTCATCAGAACACTCTAGGTACCGGATGGTCACAGATGCATAATACAAATGAGTAATAAATGAAAACTGAGGCTGATAGTATCCAATGTTAAGCCACAAGAATATCCGGTTCAATGGAACTTGACCTGCACCGGGCGGTAGCCATTTAATTAGTACTTTGTGTAAACGCCGAACTATAAATCAAGCTGCAGTGATGGAGCACCTCAGCCCCATCCGGGGCGTATAGATTACAGCAGTTAGCGCCACTGCAGTCGGCAAGGTAAACACTCGTATGGGTTCACAATACGACAAATCTACAAGTTCGTGCCTCAGGGGTAGGCGAAACTACCACATATACTCAGATCAATCACCTAAAAAGCACTCGACACAGATCACATAGGTGCCCGTACACTCACCTTACGTGTAATGTTTCATGGTCCGGAGGACCAATACAATAGGAAGGAGTCCCACATTGTGAGCTTTCTGATAAATAATATAGTAAGCGGTTTTACATTGAACTGCTTGGCAAAAAAGAAATAAAGTGTCTTTATGTTGTAATCTCTCTGACAAAAACAATAGGGAGGGTTTTACCATTATGAACTCCTTGCCATACAGCATAGGAGACACTTTCTTGTGAACACTTTGAAAAAAGCAATAGGAAGGGTTTTTCCATAGTGATCCCTTTGACAAATACAATAGGAAAGGCTTTTACATTGTGAAGTCCATAACAAACACCATGTGAAGAGGCGTTACATTATGAGCCCTGTGACAAGCACAATGGGATTGTTTTTTACATAGTCAACTGTCTGGCAGATGAAATTTGAATGGGATTTAGTACATAGATCCTATACTAGGTAAGGCTATGGTAGGTAAATGGCTGGGGCCATAAGATGGATGGTTGAGTTTCATTTCAATGTTAACTTTGGTTCTGCCTGAAGTGCTTGATGGGTCTCTCTAGGAAGAGATCATATGGTCATGTTTGTGTTCAAGGTAAAGGCAACAGGCTGGTATTATGGATTATTGAATGAGGCAACGAAACAGTAGGCCTCTCATTTTAAATTGTGACTGACTTGGCACTGACTGTAGGTTTAACTATTTTCATTATGAAAAGCCTCATATTTTCTTATAGGCATGTATAGACGATTGCTGGCTTTTATGATTACATCCTGCTGGAGTGCAAATCGTCATGTTGCACTTCACAGTTAATGGAAGAAGATTATATTTACAGGGTTAGTTGCCCCCTGTGATATTTTGTTATGGTTCTTGATTAGCACCTTGGTTAATCTGCAAAGGCCCCAATTTGGAGAGGTTCCAATTTGTAAATCCACCCGAAATCTTGTAAATATGTGTTATTTTGATTAAAGTGTTTAGTTGTGTGTACATTGAAGTATGCAATATTTTTAAAGAAAAGGCATTGGCTGGTCATATCCAATGTTCCTCTTTCAAACCATTTTGCCCCTCAGGAACCTGTGAACAGTATAATTCAGGATGAAGAGTTATAGGCACAGAAGGCACAGGAAAAGGCCTTGGAAACAGATAAAAGCTCTATAATGTTACAAGAGTTGATCAAGATTGCTACCCAAGATAGCCCACTTCAAATGAAGCTGAGAAGAGGCAGAGTGGGTTGATAGATATTCTTACCAATATGAGAGCAGAGGTAATGTTTGATAAATCTATGAAAAATCAAAAACAAAATTAAGGCAGCATGTTTTAATTTAAAAAATTGAAAAAATGTATAACAGGCCTAAACTTATTGAAACTGTGTCTGAGTTTCTCACAAAACAAGTACATCTACACAGTGGGTTGATTACTAAATTGCAAACAACTGGATTCTTCCAGGTAGATCATGTTGGAGGCATTGAAAATCCTCCTAAGTATAATAATTTATGCATTCATGGCATATCAGAAACTCACTTCAGGAGTGGCCAGCAAGTCTCAGCAGGTCTAGTTGCATATCCAGGCAGATCCAGTGCAGTAGGGCAGCTGGGCAGTTGCACAGAGGCCTCTGAAGCTTGTTATGTCCATGTAGCTCACATAGGAGATCAGCCAATTGACCCTTGGTGTCACTCAGGTTATCCTGACATGAAGGTAGGCAAGTCCAGTCTTCCTTCTAAGACAGCAAGACAGTCTTTAGCAGCAGGGCAGTCTTCTGGCAGCAGGGCAGTCCTTCTTCTGTAATGTCCACAAATCTAGGAGTGTTCTGAAGAGTGGTTTGGAAGGTTCAACCTTTCTGTCGGGGGACTCCCTGCCATACTCCCACATCTGGGACTGTAAAGATCTTCCCCTTTCCCTCTTAAGGCTCCAAACGGTCTGAGGTGGCAAAAGACAGGACAGGCCTGGTGTCAGATTCCTTTCCATGTGCAAGAGGTAAATCCCTTTGAAGTGTAATTAGGACTGTTTACCCTCCGGTAGCTTGGCGCATAAACTGTCAGGCTTAACTTAGAGGCAATCTGTAAAGTATTTATGCAGCAGACAAAGAGTAATAAAGTGACAACACAACACATGAAAATTCCCAAACCATACTATATGTTTTAATAAACAATTTTAGACCAAAATTACAAGAAGCCAATATGTAGAACTGGATATATTGAATTTTAAATATTTAGATAAAAGTAAAGTCACAAAATGCAAAGTGTCATCTGAGGGCATTTGGTCAGGCTGGACTGGGACAAAGTCACAAGTTCATGCTGACTATGAAGGAGCAGGCTTGACCTGCTGAGAGCTGTACCTCATGTCCTTGGTCTGAGGTCTCCATGGTGTTGCTTTGCAAGGCTTCACATCATCCAGTGTTGGTGCCGATGAGGCTGTGAGATGAGGCTTTGTGTCTCTCAGCATCGGTTCTGATGAAGATTTCAGCCACGCAAGAGGCTTTGCGGGGCTTCGTGTCACTTTGCGCCGGATTTAAGGGCACCTTCAGTTAGGGCAGGAAGAGTTTTTTCTGATGCTAGCTAAGGGTTGAGGACCTGGAGAAGCACCTCTTAGGGATCAGGAACTCACTCCAGCAGAGCCCAGCAATGCTCAGGCAGTTCCAATTGTAGGTCCAGTCAGGTTCAGTGCAACCAGTCAACTGAGCAGCTGCAGGGAGTCCTCTGAAGCTTGTTGTGTCCCTGTAGCTCAGTCAACTGACCCTTGGAGTTACTCTGGTAGTCCTGGATTCAAGGAAATGGTCCTTTTTTCTCCAAGCAACAGGGGCGGTACTTTTAAGAACAAAGCAGGCCTCAAGCAGCAGGGCAGTCCTCTGAGGAACAAGGCAGGTCTCATGCAGCAGGGCAGGCCCCTGAAGTACAATGCAGTCTTTTGGGAGTCTTCTACAGGTCCAGGAGTGTACTAAAGAGTTGGTCTGAGGGTCCAATATATATACTTGGTGCCAGCCTTTGAAGTGGGAGAAATGTCTAGATGTCGCCCCACATCTGGTTCTGGAATTCCTTTCCTCCCCTGTCCATGCTCCAAGGGATCTAGGATGACAATGTACTGCTGTCAAGTTCTTTGTGAGCATGCTGGGGAAACCCCTGTGAAATATAAGTGGGGCAGGGAACATCTCTGCCCCTCCCATCCTGCCAACACGAGGTCACTACACGCAGTCAAGTGACCCATTACAACGGCTGCAGGCATCAAACGGTTAGGACAAGAAAATACCAACTTTCTAAAAGTGACATTCCTACCTGCTCCCAATCAAAAGTTATCATGTTTTAAATATAATAACATAACCTAATGTTATCTTATGGGAGGGGTAGGCCTTTCAGCAGTGAAAATCAAATTTAAGAGTTATTCACCGCCAGGGCATGTAAAACTTAAAAGTACATGCCCAAGTCTTTAAATACACTGTAGCCTGCCCTATCGGTTGTTTATGGCCTACTTTATGACTGACTTATATATATGAAAAAGGAAGGCTTAAACATTGCAAAAGGTTAATTTTGCCAGGTCGAATTGGCAGTTTAAAACTGCACACAGGCTGCGATGCCAGGCCTGAGATATGTTTTAAAAAGCTGCTTAGGTGGGTGGCACAATAAGTACTGCAGGTCCACTAGTAGCATTTAATTTAAAGGTCCTGGTTACATATTATACAACTTTACTAGGGACGTATAAGAAAATTAACTGTGCCAATCAGGATCAGGTGTAGGCTGGCTTTACTATGTTTTTGGAAGAGAGCACAAGGAAGTAAGCACTGGTTAGCAGTGGTAAAGTGCACAGAGTCCTAAAGCCAACAAAAACAAATTTCAGCAACAGCAAGTAAGCAGGCAAAACGTTTAGGGAAATACCTCCCTAAAGGCTGTTAGGTCTAACTTGCGTTTCCCCCCAACTGAAAGTGGAGCAATCTACACACCCTCATGGGAGTTCTGATCGCTGAGGCATAAGAACTGGGCTAGGCCACCAGTATTTGAGTTGTCTGACCCAGGGCAGTGTTCCACCATAAAGCCCATTCCCTATAGGGAGATTACTGCCTCAACAGTTTGGATTTTCACCTCTCATCTGCATGAGCCATTTCAGGGGCCTGTGGTCTTTCTGAACTTGGAAGTGATAGCCAAACAGGTATAGTCTCAGCTTCTTTGGTGTCCAAACCACAACAAAAGATTATCTTTCAATAGCACTACACCTCTGTTCCCTGTGGAATTGTCTCCTACTTATAAAAGCTATAGGATGGTGTAGGCCCTCCTCTTTAACTGTAATAGTACAGCCCCTATGCAAGCTTTGAAGCATCTTTCTGTGCAATAAATCCTTGGAAAAGTCAGGGGATATGAGTACAGGTGATTTATACATGGCCTCCTTGAGAGTGTGAAAGGATTTCTGAGAGGCTTCTGTCCAGATGCCCTTCTTGGGATGCTCCTTAGAAGTCACCTCAGTTAAGGGGGCAACAATGGTGCCATAGCCCATACTAAACCTCCTATACTATCCAGTGAGGCCTAGGAAGACCCTTACATTAATATGAGTTGTTGGGGGTTCCCAAGCCAGGATAATCTCAATCTTGGCGTGGAAGGGCTGCACCTTGCCCCCTCCCACCAGATGCCATATTACATACAGGGTGCACTTTTCCTGTTTGTGCCACACTGCACATTAAAATAGGTGCATCAGGCACAAACAGGGAAAGTGTGCCATATTATGTTGAAAGCGCTGCCCTCAAGACAGTCACCACTAACTTGTGCTGCCCTGGGGGCAGTGCCTACAAGTGAAATATGGAGCGGCTGCTTCAAAGCTGCTCCTTGTTTCAATGTGCAGGTGGCAACCCGCCTGCACTTTAAAGAGGGGAGAGAGATCCCCTTGCAAGTGAGTGCAATGAGTGACTGCTCCCCCCTGCAAGGTGATGTCAGGCGAGTCCATGGGACCTCCTTTGCAACTCTAGAGGGCTGCCTTTAGGAGGTTCACTAAAGGTGTGCCACCTTTTAGTGGCTAACTTCTGTGCACCTCCTAAAGGCATGTTTGCCTTTGCGACCGCGTCCATATTACGGTGTGGGTGCAAAGGCAAAGTGATTTCCTCATTTGCATGGGGCAATGCCCTCATGCAAATGATTGAACACCCTCGTGAGATATTGCTGGTGCTTCATGTGTGTCAGCGCTATGAATATTACAGAAGGGGCAGCACAAGTGTCTGCAGCCCCTTCTGTAATACCAAAGTGTCCAGGGGACACACAAAGCAGGCACACATGCCAGTTGTGCCCCTGGGGCACTTTATGTAATATGTCCCCAGATGTTATAGATACACCGCAGATCTCTGCCCTAGCAGGCACTTGCTGGCCTTGATAGTCAGGCCTGCCTGGTGCAGAGCCTGAAGTGCCTCCTGGACGTGGAACAGGTGATCCTCCCAGCTGGAACTGAATAATGCTATGTTATCTAGGTAGGCCACACTGAAAGTCTTTAACCCAACCAGGAACCCGTTGACCAACCTCTTGAAGGTGGCTGGAGCATTCTTCAACCCAAATGACATCACCCGAAATTGGAAGTGGTCGCTAGGGTAAAGAATGTAGATATCTCTTTAGCTCCCTCAGTCAGGGCAATCTGCCAATACCCCGATGTCAAATCAAATGTACTCAGGAACTTATTGTATCCTAGTCTGCCAATGATCTAATCAGCTCAGAAGATGGGATGAGCATCAATTTTAGTCACTGAATTGAGCCCCCTATATTCCACACAGAACATGAGTCACTGAGTGGGGTAGCTTTAGGTATCAGCACTACTGGGCTTGACCAAGGACGATCAGAGTGCTCAATCACCCCCAATTCAAGCATCTTGGACACTGCCTCCTTGATGCTAGCCATTACCTTGTCAGACAGCCTGTAAATTTTGTTTTTCAAAGACATACTGTCTCCTGTATCAATATCATTTATTTATTTATTTTATTTATAAAGTTTTATATAGTGCGAACATGACCCAAGAGGGTATTAGAGCACTTTACAAGTAGTCAGGAAGGAAGAAACAGTAAAACAAAAAACTAAATCTAGCCCGAAACAGGATGGATGGTTCCCAACAGGAGGCAAAAGCCAAAACAGAGACCATTCCACCCACTGATTTTAAATATACATGATCATAGAGAGTCTAATACTTTATAAGGGTATAGAAAATGTGGCCTAGTGTGTCCAGCTAACAAAGATCACAAACCTTAAAGCAAAAATGTGTTCATTAGTAGCAGTTGGACTTCCTTTTAAAATGATGCAGTTGAGGGGATCAGTCAGATTTCCGGGGGAAGGGAGCTCCATATTCTTGGGGCAATACCCGAGAAGGCTCAATCATAAGTTTTATTTTTATATATTTCTGTGGTTTCAGCAGTAAGATGCTTGAGCTTCTAGAAGATCTACAGCCACCAGATAACTCCCGTTTTTGACAAGGGTCCTCAGGATGTTGAAGTGTAGGCAGGGCTTTAATATGCCATGCAGGCAATTTTTAAATCAATCCTTACCTCATATGGAAGCTAATTGAGATCCTGAAAATCAGGAGTGATCATCAGCGGCCGGTGCAAGTAAGCATGATAGGGCAGGCGGGGGTGAATTCGACAGACGATAGAATAGGATTTATTTATTTATTTCATTTTCCCTATTCCATCGTCTGTCGACTTCCCCTGCTCCCGCCCCGCCCCGATCTACCGCACTTACCTGCACCAGCTGCTGCTGAGAGTGACGCGGTTGTATCTATTAGATCCTATGATGAGCCTTGCTGCAGAGTTAAGATAAGACCTTAGAGGTGCCAGCATTGATCTAGGTAGGTCACAGAGGGTTGCACTTCCATAGTCTAACCTGAAAATCACTAGGGCTTGAACAACTGATTTAAAGTCATCACGTGGGAGGAAGGGTTTTATTTTCCTTGGAATGTTAATTTGGAAGTTGGCTCCTTTAGTGGCCATACTGATGTGCTCCTGCATGTTCAAGTTCTTCTCCAGGGTTATTCCTAGAGATCTCGTTGAATCTATAATGTGTGGAAGGCAATTGAGAGCAGTTAGCTGCTTTATCAATTCTGCGATATCAGAGGACTGTTTTGGTGATAATACGTCATGGGTACACCATGTGTAAGCCCAAGTATGAGGGAGAACAGATATGGCAAAGTGTTCAAGTATTTGATGAAAGTCGATCTACTGTTCTTGGAGTCAGGTTAGGGGAGAGTTTGATATCATCCACTGACCCATCCTGCTACCTGCAAGATAGGAAGTTGGGCAGAGGTTCACTCTCCTCTTCCACCCCATCATCATTCAGAAGGAACATGATAGCTTCAGGCCTCTTATAATGAGGTTTGAGGTGATTGACAATAGAGTACCCTTAATGGGATCCTGGTGGTATTGAGGTCCACCAAGTAGGTACCCTCTCCCTTTCTCTCCTTCACCTCATATGGCCCTGATCAGTGGTCTTGTAGGGCCCCTCAGCTCCACTGGCTCCATAACCCATACTTTTTTCCCAGACTGAAACTCATCCTGAGTGGCATTCTGGTCATGCCAGAGCTTCAATACCTCCTGACTGGCATCAAGATTTTCAGAGCCCTTCTTCCAGAAGAGCTGCATCTAGATTCTAAGAGCCAGCATATAGCTAACTACATCCTTGGAGGTTTCGTAGGAGCTTTCTCCCATCCCTTCTTCACCAAATAGAGAGGTCCCCAACAGGGTCGCAATAGAGGAGGTTGAAAGGGCTAAACCCAACTCCCTTCTGTGGCACCTCCCTGTAGGCAAAAAGCAGGTATGGTAAGAGGATGCCCCACTTCTGCCTCTTGGGCTCAGGTAGGCCTATAATCATACCTTTACGGGTCTTGTTGAACCTCTCAATAAGCTCATTGGTCTGAGGGTGATAGGATGTGGTAAACTTATAGGTCACCCCACACTCTTTCCACATTGACATCAAGGTAGACATGATATGTGTGCCCCTGTCAGACACTGCTTCTTTGGGGTACCCCACTCAGGTAAAAATCCTGATTTAGCACCCTAGCCTTCCAAACTACCAAAAATTGAATAAAGCTGTTGATGCCCACCCTTGTCAGGTAAGGGAACCAGGGTATCCTTAAGCCTTTACCCTGATTTCCCACGGGCCTGGCAAGTGGGGCATGACCTACAGAATGCATCTGAGGCTGTCTTCATCCGGGGCCTATAAAATTGGATGACAAGCTAAGTTCCCAGTAAAGTGCATGCAAGATTGCATGCAAAGTGTGCTTTAATCTGCTGCACACAGAGACTATCAAGCCCTGCACACATACCAACTAACAAACCCAAGAAACGCTGTCAAGACTCTGCCAACAGTGTGGAATAGATGATGTGTTGCTGTGTCTGGGCGTCACCGTATTGTAAAATATCTACGTTCGCTCCTATGCTGCTGCATACACGTAGCCCCTGCATCAGATCATTCTTTTTGCTCCTAATCAAGTAGATCATCTGGCATTGCTGTAACTCTGCTCTCTCTGTGAGACTACTGGCTATAAAGTCTTTCTATTTTTAATTATTTAATTGGCTCATTCCAGGCTTGCCACCTTCAGCCTCTTGATCAGGGAGAGAATGTGGCATTTTTGCAAGATCTTCAAACTTTGAAACTGGGTAGTCAGGCTCAAGTCCTCGTGTCAGCTCAACACCCAGTGATTCTGGGCAAATCACTTCATTTCTTGTGCCTAAAAAAATGACTTTAACATTGTGTAATGTAATTGGTTCTCACATAACGTGCTCCAAAGTCCAAAGAATATTTCTGGGTTCTTGTATCTTGATATAGAAGATGCATTGTAGGATGTGCAATCCTTGTATCCATCACAATTGACACCAACTTTCTGTGCAGAACCTCACTCCACCCCATCAGGCTTACAGCTGTGTCAAACTTGTACAAACTTGTTCCACAGATGTGTCAGCAATCAATGTGCCTTTTGCTGAATTTCCCTCCCTCAGCAAAGTCCTTTCAAAAATCTATTGATCTTGCCTGGGACTGCAACACTTTTGGGGACTTTATACCTGTTCTTTTGTTCACTATTTGATATAGAGAATGTCAGGAGTGTGGATACTTGTAAAATACCTACCATGGAAAATGTTAATTTAAGGGCTGCTCCCAAGTAAGCACATAACTTTCTTTTAAAAAACTTGTATGATATAGTGTTTTGTAGAGCAATGTTATTTTGAAAATACCTTTCAGTATTGTTCTTTTTTCTTTCCTGCGAAAGTATACAGCACTCTCATTCAGGACCTGTATTCTTGATTTTCTAATGTAATACAGGATGAGTTATTCACTCTTCGAACTTAGATATGTCAGAGCTGTGAAGTATCATTACCACTTAGTTTGGGATGCATTTGCTGCATTGTAGAAGGAAGCCTGGGGCTGCAATTTCAGCATTTGTTTTTCAAAAGGTTTTTGCTGCCAGGTGTACTTTCACATGTGACACCATCAGCCATTCCAAGGCTTTTATAGAATGGCATTTTGTATTTTGAATTGTGAAATTTTGCTTCCTTGCAATGAACAATGCTTTTAAAATCCCAAGCATGTGTTTAATGATTCCAGCATGCAGATTTCTGCTGGATAAGAAGAGAGGACTGACAGAAGGTGTAACTCATGACATGAGGGATCAATTGCTCTCCATATTGTAAGTAGGAGAGAAAGGTCAAGAACCAGACCACTGGGAAAACCAGAAACCAGATCAGCATTAATAAGTCCAGGAGGACCAAGAGAAGGATCAAAAAGAGGATGACCAGAAATAGGAGGAAATTAAACAACATGAGCACCAGATGGTTCAGCACCAAGAGTACCAGGACAATGAGGAGCAAGGCTATGATTACAAGAATCAGCAGGTTCAGAATCAGAATCCAGAAGGACCCAGAATAGAAGGGTCACAAAAAGGTGAAGGACCTGAACCAGGAGAAGGAAGATCATAAGAGGGCTCGGAGGCCCACGAACACGATAAGGAAAAGGAACCTGAATAGGACGAGGAGATCCAGGGCTAAAATGACCAAAAATATCACAACCAGTATGACAAGTGTTAGGCAGACGAGAACCAGGAGGAGCACAGTCAGGAAGACCAGGACCATAAAGACCGAGGAAGACCAAAAAGACCAGGAGCACCAGGACCGGGAGGACTATTACCAGGAAGATAATGAAGTCACCAGTGTGATTCTAGGCCAAATTTATTTACACTTAGTGACAGAAGCCACACCTCATCCAAATGGCTCATTTACAGTCCGCTCTAACTTTTTCACCCTACACAAACCAAAGGGGATATCAGTCACTTAAACATACTATTGGAAAGGACATTTCAGCCATAAAAAGTTTGAATGAAGTAGGGAAACATCTTTAATAAACTTTAGAACAGATCCATTTGCACTAGTTGATATGCAAAGTTGAGAAAAATCCCAAACCCTTCCTAGAAGGTGGTGGCTGCCTCACTCTGCTTCACATAATACCTAACTTCATAACTTGGTTTCACAAGATTGTGACTGGGCAAAGTGAGCACATAAAGTTCCAGTTTCTGCACACAGAGAAAAATAATTAGAGGGAACATTGTTGACAAGCCTTGCAAAGTTTGTGTCCTGCTCCAGATGTCCTGCCAGGGGCATATAATGAGCCAGACCCAGTAGGAAAGCTCTGCAGCACTGGGGAACACCATCACATGAGATGCCCCAGGTTCAGGAATCCTAGGCTCACAATATAGGGGGTCGTTCTCCAAATAGATAAGGTGATCTCTGAGGGATTTGCCAGATGCCTGGGCTCATTTTGCCACCTCAAGCCCTCAAGAGTTGGCCACTCCTTCTCTTCTGCACTCTGCAGAACTTTTCCCTGGTGGGCCACCCTCAACCTGGCATCCACAGCTCAGGCATGCCCTCCCTGGTAGGCTCTAGGGTGCTGCCCTGGAGGCTTAACCTCCTCCCAGAGCATGGGAGTTTCAGAGGCTGGTTTCCCATGACCTTTGCCATCCCTCTCTGTGTCCCCTACCTGGACCATCTTTCCAGACTCCAGGTCTCCTTGACTACCCTTTTGGGCTGCCATGGGCCTTGTGGTCAGGCACACCCACTCAGGCAACCCTAACATCTCCAGGTGGGACCTGAGCTCCAGTTCCATCCAGATAGTTTGCTCCAAGCCATTCACTAGTAGACCATCAACAGGCATAGCAGGACTCACAGCAACATTTAGAGAACCTAACCTCCCCCCCCCCACTCAAAGGAAACCTACCATCTGGTAGTTTGGCACAAAAGCAGTCAGGCTTAACTTATAGGCAAGGTGTAAAGTATTTATTCAGCACACAAACAGTAATAAAGAAAAGACACAAGAAAAATCGATTATGTTTTAATAAAGAATTTGAGACCAAAACAATAAAAAATCCAAACAGTAGAAATGGACATATTGAACTTAAAATGTTCAGATAAAATTAGCACCAAAAGGTGAAAAGTTCCAATTGAGGGTACAAAATCACAAGTTCAGGCTGAACTCAAAGGCACACAGGCCGGTAACAGGATGAGGTTTGGCCCCCTCAGAGTCACACTTTATGTCCTTGGTGTGAGGTCTATGTGACTTTGCAAGGGTTTGCATCATCTGACTTTGGTTCCGATGAGGCTGTGCAGTAAGACTCACCGGGGCTTTGCATTGCTCGGCATCAGTTCCGATGAAGCTTTCCACAGTGAAGTGAGGCTTTTCAGTGCTTCAAGTCACTCTGCATCAATTCCATTGAAGCTTGAAGCTGCATGGAGAGGCTTCGCAGAGCTTCTTGCTTCTTCGTGTTGGATTTGATGGAACTTTCAAATAGGCCAGAAGAATTTCTCTCTGATGCCAGCCAAGGGTCCAGAACCTGGGGAGGTACTTCTTGGGAATCAGTAACTTACTGCAGCAAAGTCCAGCAGGGCTCAGGCAGTTGCACTGGCAGGTCCAGTGTAGCAGGTTAGCTGGGCAGCTGCAAGGAGGCCTCTGGAGCTTGTTGTGTTCTTGCAGCTTAGAACAGGCGGTCTGTCAACTGACTCTTGCAGTCACTCTGATAGTACTGGGTTTAGGAGATGGTCCTCTCTCCTTGAAGCAGCAGGGTAGTCCTCTGAAGTACAAGGCAGGCTTCAAGCAACAGGGCAGTCCTCTGGTAGCAGCATAGCAGTCCTTTGAGAAACAAGGCAGGCCTCAAGTAATAGAGTAGTCCTCTAAAGTACATAGTAGTCCTTCTGGAATCATCCACAAGTCCAGGAGTGTGCTGAAGAGTTTTTCTGAGGTATCGATATTTATAACTGGTGACAGTCTTTGAAATGGGAGAAACTTCTAGACTCCCCCTACATCTGGTTCTGAAATTGTCTTCCTCCCCTGCCTAGGTTACAAGGGGTTTAAGGAGACAATGGACTGGTGTCACGTTCGCTGTGAGTGTGCTGAGACAGTTCCTATGAAATCTAGTTGGGGCAGGGAACCGCTCCGCCACTCCCATCCAGGCAGGTTGACTCATGCTACCAACACCAAGCGGCAGATTTACAAGCCCCTTGCAACACTTTTGCGCCGTTGTTGCGTCACTTTTGTGATGCAGCGGCGGCGTAAAAAATGCGGCCAAATTTCAACGTGACGCATCTAGGGAGATGCGTCACGGTGTAAAGCCCTGCATCACATTATACCTGCGCCAGGTATAATGTATGCAGGGTAGGCGTTCCCATGCAAAAAGCCACGTAGAATTGGCGCAGTGAAATTTTTCACTGCGTCATTCTACGCCTTCACTGCGTCAAAATCCCTACGCCTGCTCAGACCAGGCGTAAGGATTGACGCAGGGCTTTTTACATGGGACCTACCTATGTTTTCTGGCGCATTGCTGGAGTTGCGTCACTTTTGTGACCAACTCCAACAATGCGTCACTTTTGCTCCAACAGATGCGTCAGAATTTCTGACGCATCTGTAATTCCTTGCGCCATGGTGCACTGTATTATAAATACAGTGGGGCAGATTTACAAGCCTCTTGCGCCACTTTTGCGTCATTTTTAACATGGGAAAAGTGACATACGGGTGGCGCAAGGGGCTTGTAAATAAGCCCCAGTGCATCCATGTTGGTGCAAGGACATTTGGAGCTGACGCAAGGAAACTGACGCATCTATGCAGATGCGTCAGTTCCTTGTAAATCTGCCCCCAAGTCCTTTGTCTCACTGTCTGGAAGGAATACACAAAGAGCAACTGCCAACTACTCCCAGCCATGTGACCCAGGGCACAGGCTGTAGGCACCAAATCGTTAGGAGAAGAAAAGGCCAAGTTCCTCATAGTTGCATATTCAGAATTATGTCTTAAAATCTGACTTTATCATTAAATAGGGGTCTAAGTCAGAATTCATTTGAGTATAAACATGACATTCCTACCTGCTCCCAATCAAAAGTTATCACATATTAAATGTAATAAGTTAACCAGACGTTATCCTATGGGAGGGGTAGGCCTGGCAGCGGTGAAACATAAATCTAAGAGTTTTTCACTACCAGGACATGTAAAATTTAAAAGTGCATGTGCACCTTTTAAAATACACTACACCCTGCACTATAGGCTCTCTAGTGCCTACTTTAGGAGTGACATATGTATTAAAAAGGGAAGCTTAAACCTGACAAAAAGTTTATTTTGCCGGGCCGAATTGGCAGTTTAAAACTGCACACAGGCTGCAATGGGATGGCTGAGACATGTTTTAAAAGACTACTAAAGTGGGTGGCAGGGTAAGTATTGCAAGCCCACTAGTAGCATGAAAATTACAGACTCTAGGTACATGTTGTACCATTTCACAAGGGACTTATAAACAATTTAAATGTACTAATCAGGTGTAGGCCACTTTTACCATGTTTTAAGGAGTGCGCACAAGCACTTCAGCACTATTAGCATTTGCAAAGTGCACAGAGTCCTAAAGCCAACAAAACGAATTTCAGCAACAGGAGGTAAGTAGGCAAAATGTTTGGGGTAAGACTACTCCATAGGCTGTCAGTTCTAACATGACTGGTCTTTCTTTCTAAAGTAATATTTACCCAGTGCAAGAAAGTAGATTATTATTTAGGGTGAATGGTAGTCCAACACAAGTAATAATGCCACTATTCTTGTTAGATTCAATAAGTTGTTTAGCAATTTAAACCTGAGCTCAACCCTTGGTAGCTATGACAGAGAGAGGACAACGAAGTGTACTAGGGTCAGTTGGTTCACCTCCTATTAAGTTGCAAAGACAAAAAAGCTGTAAGTAGCCCACATTCCTGGAAGAGCCCAGCTGACTAGTTTCAAATGGACGAGATCTGGAACCTGCTGGTGGCTTCTGCTGGAGTAAGTCCTGGCCCCCAACTACTGTTCCTGAGGTCCTGGGGCCCTTGACTGGTGTCAGAGTGTACCACTCCTAACAGCTTGGCAAAACTTTAGACTTAGAAACTTTCCACACACTTTTTACCTGGAGAACCATTGGGAGCCAAAAGACCAACCTGCCCATCCAATCTTATTTGGGTGCATCACAGCAGAGTGACAGTCTACAGATTTGGCAAATTGTAAGCACTGCTCCATGCTAATGGAAATTGCGCTGGGATATAAGGATTAGCCATCTTAAAGTAGGAATAGAGAGTAGGAAGCCTGTTTAGAAGCTTCTAGTAGGGGTCTGTTAGAAATTAACATCTTTTGTGGGCTGTACCAACAGAGTTTTGCTGTGAATGTTTTTGCTGGCTGTAAAACTCCTGTGTACTGTACACCCGTTAACCAAAGGTAAATTGCCTGTGCTCCCCCTTTCAACATTTCAATATTTAAACTTTAACAATTTATAACTCCAGTTTCCCTTATTGGATTTTTGTTGTTTTGGTTCTGCTTTATTTATTCAAATGTACTCTATTTTTCCAAATTGATTTGGTATTTTTATTGTGTTGTGTTTTGACATTATTACTGTTTTGGCACTGCATAAAAAATGTACACCTTGCTTCTAAGTTATACGAGTCTGCTCTTTGCCATAGCTACCATGGGTTTGAGCTCAGGTTTATTTAGTGACTTTTGTGGTTCATCGTAAAGAGTTTGTTGTTATTACTTGAGATGGAGAATTTCCTTCCATTAACTATTATCCTAATTTCTTACAAGGTCAAAATTTAAAAAGTGAAAAGCTAAATGTGCATCCTGAATTTCTTAAAATGCCTATTACAAAAATGACAAAAATTAAACATAGATGTAACAGTATCATACAGGGAGTAAGTTACTCAAATTTCTCAAAACTTTAGGAATCATCTCCTTGATGTGAACTCTATGCAACAATGTACTCCTGTTGTGTAGCTTGATTAATTATTAGCTCTAATTTCTGAGGTCAATCATTCATGGAGAAAAAAGTAGCTGTCTCAACAAGGTGTTCATGACAACAAGGTCTAGATCAATAAGATGAAAAGGAATTATATCAGGAAGTAAATGCCATCTCATTCTATAGAATCCGAGCACATTTCTCCAACTTGTAAAAGAGCTGGGTCCTTTTTTAACTCTGCACCCTGGGGCCTATTTACCAAAAAGTTGGAGTGTGGTGCTCCGTGAAATTTGGCAACGCCACGCACCAACTTTTTTCAAATGCAGGGATGCACCGTATTCACAAGAATACGGCGCACTCCCGTATTTCCTCTAGCAATGGTGCAAAAAAAGCTGCCTAGCGCCAGAACAGGCACCTTGTCACCATGTTGCAAGGGTGCCTGTGCTGGAGGGACGATTGTTTATTTGCAGGGAGGGACACTATGTGTGCTCCACATATCGCCATCCTAAGACCAAGTATTCCTTGGCATTTGTTTTTGGCTCTGCCCCAGCCTTGTAAATCTGCGGCAGCATCAAAAAGTAATGAGTGTTGCGGTGGAATGCCCACTGCAACACCCATTGCATGCCCCTTTGCTGCAGAGAACTTCTGCGGAAAAGGGCAAGTTTACAAGGTGGCATTAAGCCACATTAAGTGGCCTAGGGCCACCTTGTAAATATGGGAAATTCCGCTATGCCACTGGAGCGTGACAAAAAGTGACACTCCGGTGGCATTAGTGGCTTGTTAATAGCTCCCACTGACTTCCAAATGTTGGTGTTTGAAGTCAGTTCAAGCTGCCTTAAGTAGAGAAGGGCCGGGACAGCCAGGGTGCTGATCGATTCCCCTTCCTTCTCATTCATTCTCACAATTCATTTTTTCTAATTTGGCAATCTACACTACCCTTCCCCTCTACACATCTTCCACCTTGAGTCACCTGGCTTCTATTCTGTAAACACCAGTCTCTAACTCTTCTCTTAATCTCACTTTTGAATGATTACACTCACCTCACTAAAGTACCTCTACCCATCTTTAAAAATTGATGACCCTCTTCCTGTGAACTGTTACCATATCCCCTTCCACCTGTTCTTCATCAAAACCTTGATCACTTGCCAGCAAAAAACACCCAAAACCCTTGTAAGGTATTTAAATAACAACAATTATAAACACCTTGCTACTAGTTTCTCCCACATTCCCCCTCACCCCATGAAAGGTCAAGATGTCAATGAGGCTAACAATAACCTACACACCACCATGAAGATTCTGAACCACTGCAGGACATTCAAGAGGGTGAAACCCAAACAAAACAACTACTCAGTGGTATACCAAGACATTCAACAAGGGCAAAACAACTCTTCTGATTTGATAACATGAACAATAATAACGACCTCAGGACTATAGGCCTCATTACGATGTTGGGCAGACCGCCACCAACAGGTCATCAGTGGCGGTCCATCAGACATCCAGGCCATCGGTTCGACCCCACATTTTGATGCATGCGGTCGGATCGCTGAGTGGGGAAAGACCGCACTTCTGACAGGATCTAAGATCCTGTTGGGGCGGGGTCAGAATCCTATCCATACAAAGGAGGTGGCACCGTCATAGGGAGTAGGATGTCCCTTTCCAACTGTCTTTTCATGGCGGTCCCACAGCCATAAAAAGGCAAATGAAAATGGACTTTGGGGGCCCAAGCAGGGCCCCTGCACCCTATGGGTCCCCACACATCCATCCATGCACTGTGTGCCCGGCACCACATGGTGCCTGGCACATGGTGCATGGATGTGCACAAAGTGGTTTGTTTTACTGCGACTTGTGCTGCAACCCTTCATCTGGGCCACAGAACAAGCCGCAGTAGAAAAAAGTACTTTCCGACCACCTTGCTGGCAGGTAGGATTGCCCACTCATTGTCGGACGGTCTCCTGCCCAATGCGATGGCGGTTGGCGGTCCGACCAGACACCATCATAATTAGGGCCTCTGATACAAAAGACGATCATTCAAAAACAAATCCCACTCAATCAGATTTCAAATTGATATAGTTAAAACAGACCCAAGAAGCTCTATGAGATAGTTAAAGCTACCACAAACTCTACCCATTCCCAAATTAGCTGATCCTGCCAAAAAATGTGAATAATTTGCAGCCATCTGAGATGCCAAGGTGAAAAGGACTGACATTTCTCTTACTCCTCCACAAAATGTTCCCTGCCCTGATGTAAGCAGAAAGTCACCTACTAATTGGTCTACTTTTAGAGAAATATCCAAGATTAAACTCATGAGTATCATGTCCAAATTGACTCTACAAACCCATTTTGCTGACCACCCTATCTGTCAAATTAGACAAAGAGTTGTGGATGTATCAGTCCACTCATTGGTCCAACCTCATTAATCTCTGACTGTCACAAGGCGTATTTTTTGAGATGTGACTTGTTTCAGAAAGCCCACTACAGACCTTAATGACCTTAACATCCTATCATCAATATGCAAATGAAACCCAGTTACATCTGAAGTTGTCTTTCCAGGATAATATCTCATTACTGGCTTTGACTGTCATTAACACACAGTCCTGAGTGACAGTTCATCACTTTAAACTCAATCTCAATAAAAACTGAATTGTACTTATCTTACCACACACTTCCTCTTTCTCAATTCAAGAATGGCTTGACTCATCTAGTATTCTAGACTACCTTAGTATGATCATCAAAAATTCCACATCTCCTGGCTTCATTTTGACTAAATAAACTCTTCAGGAACACATCAGCACTGTGCTAAAAATGTGAGTCACCGAATTAGACTGATCACATAGATCAACCATTTTAAACCAGAACAATCCCTCAATGAATTGTTTATTCATGTCTTTGTTTTATCCAGATTAGTCAATCGGAATGCAGTTCTATCTGGAATTGCTAACATTAATCTGGCACACCTCAAAGCCTCACTGCAAGCAGAAGTATGCTTTATCTCGGGGCTGAATGTTCAGATCACACTTCTCACTGTGAACTACTTGAATTGACTTACTATTAATGATAAACCCACATAGAAAACTGCTTGCTCAAACTGATCCCCACTGAACACTCACACGATCTGGCTAAGAACCTGAAGATCTCATATGACCTCTGTCAACTATGTAGCTCAGACTATTTACTATTGGAAACAACAGCTTTCAAGAAGTACCTACATCTAATCTTTCTCCAGATGCACACCCAAAGTCTGGAGCCCCATCCCTTCTGGATTCATGTCCCACTGTGCTGCCTACTTCAAAAAAGAGCCTGCAACCTTTTCTACTTAACTGCTGTTTCATTCCTTCTACACACCTGACCCAGCTTCAACGTATGGTTATTGTTGTGGTAAAGATTACTTATATAGTATCTGGTGACACCTTCCTGCACATAAGCAATGAATGGCGTCTTGCTGTTTCTATGTGTGCTGCACAATGCAGCACACATAGAAACAGCAAAAATGAGGAGAAATAAAGCATTTCTCCTCGTTTCGCAAGGGTAAGACCAGGTTTTCCCTGGTCTTAATTTTGGCGCTGCCCCATGTTTACGCCACCCTTGTAAATATGGGGCAGCATCAAAATCAATGGGTGTTGTGGTGGAACGCCCCCCTAAAATAGCCATTGTCCGCCCCTTTCACGTTAAATATAGCATGAAAGGGTGCCTTATTCATAAGGCGGCTTAAGCCACGTTAAGTGGCTTAACGCTGCCTTGTTAATTAGGCGAAGCCCCTATCGCCGAAGGATCATCATAAAAAGTGACATTCCTGTGGTGATAGGGGCTTTAAATATGCCCTCAACTGTCTTCTACCTAGGTCTTAGTAGAATGCACAGTGCAGCTTCATACTAATATGGTCTTAGTAATTCATGTTTTGGCTAAAAAGTTTATTATTTTCTGTTGATGTACTGCCTTTGCTTTATCACTTTTTCTCTTGCTCTTTGTGAAGCACGCAGACACTCTTGTGCATTGTAAGTGCTATATGAAAATTAAAAGATATAAAGAATGTCAATTTATTCCCTCTACATGTGTAGCTGGACTCGTATTGGGGTACCAAGCTGCCCGAATGTTGTGGTCACAAAGTCTCAGTATTTGCAACCACAAAACACCTTTTTAAAATGTATCAGGGCCCTTTTACAAGTCAGATATTTCTTTTCAACGATTAAAATGGCTTTTGCGATCCATTATGTTCCACCGCAAATAGAAGGGGAGCTGACAGAGACATTCCATTCTGTGAAAAATGGCCTCTTTTTATGGGCCACCCCAATTATTTTGTGGATTGAAGCTTCTGATTGTTTACTCTGAATACTGGGGCACTACAATTCCTGAAGCATGGCAAAATTGGCTAATTCTCAATAGCCATCTCTAAATATTTGAAGTAAAAAGGCATGCTGTAAGAAAATGCAGCTATGGAATAGAAAGTTAAAGGTTTCTTGTGGACTGCAACACCTATTGCACTATTAACTAGACTGACATCGAAAACTTGACTTCAGGAGCCTGGCTCCTGCAGCTTTAAACCTATTGGCAACGTATATCAAAATATACCTTTTGACAGGAGGGAAGCTCTACTTTTAAAGTTAAGTAAGCCACCCCTAAGTAGGCTTTGAGAGTGGGGTGCTTGGCATACAGTGAATAACCCTAAAAAGCAATGTTTACTATAAGCGCTGTAGCTCTTTCTATGAAAAAAGGTAAATTGTGTTTATATATTGTGTTTAGAATAAGCTACAGAGACAGGTCAACCACTGTTTTTAAAATGTATTAAAATCCAATTTTATCGTGAAGTTGGATTTTGATAAATATACAGGAAAAGTAACTTTTAAAAAGTTATGCTTTCCCTGCCCAAGGTTCCTCTAGCCTAATTTACACTGGCTTACCTACAGCTGTTCTGGCAGTGCTGCTTTGATGAGGTTTAACAGACTACTCTCAGAATAGAGATAACAGCTTGGACATGGCAGGAAGGCTTGGGGGAAGAATGTGACAAGCTTAACAGACACAGGGCAGTTTAGGGTTGTCTAGGAACATCACTAACCTAAAAGGGACTAGGCTTATAATTTTATAGTTTAGAAATAGGGGGAGCCTGGAGAAGAGGGGTCTTTAGATCTCAAAACACACTTTAGCTTCTGCATTCAGTATGCGTCGAAGAAAAAGCTAGCCCAAGAACCAACTTAGAGTAGTGATTGGGAGAGGATTGTTCATTATCTTAAATACACCCCCATATGTGCCACGAGCTTCATTCAGGGACAGAAAGATTTTGCCATGTCAGATTTTTCTGGAAATTGTACAGTGTGGGTTAGTTTGCAGTGAGGCAAACATGATGTGCTGCAAAAGTGGGAAGGTTTGCCCTTAGAAACCTTTTGCCCATTGGTCAAAGAGTGTCCAAAAGTCACCCCCACCCAGTGTGTAGCAGAGCAAACAAAAGTAGAATAGCATCCCAGCTCCTCAGAACACTTTCTGGACCTGTGGCAGAACAGTAGAAAACTGAACCAGCTATCTGTAACCTGTGAGGGATTCTAAAGGTCTCACGTGTACCCAGGAATAAGGAGGGTCAGTTGGCTGTCCTCCTGTGTGGCTACAAGGACATTACAAGCTGGAAGAGGCCTTTATCCTGGGATGGCCAGTAGGCCAGTTACAACTGGAACTGGACATTGTTGGTGGCCTCTGCTGGAGTGTTTCCTGGCCCTCAGGTGTTGTTCATCACATCGGGGAAAGCCATAGAAGTGGTTAAGTGGAACAGCTTCAGAAAGTCTGAAAAGTTGGTGCTGCCAAGACTTCCAGAGTTTCAGCCAGAACGTGTGGCAAAGTTCTCCAATTTTTAAAGGTCTTGGTTGCATACAGATCCAGGTATGCACAACCGAAAGATTTTGAGCTAAAAAAAAAAGAGACTAAGGGCCTGATTTAGAGTTTGGCAGATGGATTATTCCATCACAAACCTGACAGATTTCTTGTTCGCTGTATTACATAGTTCCATAGGAGATAATGGAATTGTAACACGGTGGACGGGACTTCCGTCACATTGGTGACAGAGTAACCCAGTCAACCACACTCTAAATCAGCCCCTAAGTCTGAAAATACATGAAAAGAATCCGCCCAATCAAAATATTTCAGCACCTACAAAATCTGAGATCTTTTCCTAACAAAATCAAGGGCTTTTGTGTGATCTCGTCCAGTGGCTATGAAACTATGAGAAGATTTTGATGGATACAGCCTTCAACCTTGCTCTTCTAGAGGCTTTCAACTTCGACAAAAAGGACTAACTCTGAAGATAAACAATTTGACCCGGCTTGGTGTATCCAATCTGAGCTCGATCATGGATAGCCTGAAATCACACCTGGATCTGAGACAAACACGAAGAGTGATTTTTGGTAGGTGCTTTACTTCATGATACTTTTTTACCTTATAACTTAAAAAATCAATGTGTCCAGTTCCCTGTATCACTTTTTGTAATGTTAGTGTAATTTATCTTAGTGAATGTTTCTTAATTTTCAGGATTGGTTTTTGGGGTTTTTATTATGTAGTGTTTTGACTGTTTTAGTGTTGATACATTTTACTAGTCTGCTCTGCGTCATAGCCATCAGTGGTTGACCCCAGATTTATCTTATTGAAACTCTGCATTTGGCCCTACAGGATTTTGGAACTTATTGCATCAATAGGACTCACATCCTCCCCAGCTAACAATTTATTTTCTTGCACCTTTGATTGCGAATTCTTAAAGGGATGTTATAAAGGTTTGGTACCACAGCTGCAGTCACACATCATTGATCAGGTATCAACCCTTGAGGTGGGACGGTAGGTGATTCGAAAAGGACAAGCTGTCTTCATGGTACAGATTTTGGATTGGGAATCTGGTAGGCAGACTCGACTTATATAATATTCATTAACCAAGTCAGTACAGAGGTCACACTGCAAGTTGCATTCCTGTTCACAAACTATTCTGTGTGCTAATTTCAGATTCCTTCTTTGGGAATTTGAATAGTACATTAGGCCCATATATTTAACAGCTGACTGAGATTTGATATCGATCTGTGACTCACACAAAAGGAAAGGACAGCTTAGCAGATGTCTCCAATGCGTCATCAATCACCCACTGAAAAACCATCTGGATATGGCATACATCTAGTGACAGTTCAGAACGAAAAAAAGCAATTTAATAATTCTTTCAGGAGGTGTAAAAAATTTAGATTTTAGTAGAGCAGCAAAGAAGAGCAACTAGGAAGAGGGGCTTTTAATACATTGTTGAGATCGGAGCCTATTACACATTCAGGGGCATATGTACAAGGGGATTTCTCCACCGTAACATCCCTTTTACGATGTTCCAGTTGCACAATGCCCTGCTCCATATATACAAAGCGACTTTAAGCCACTTTTTGTAGCTTAATGCGACTTTGTAAATATGGTACCCTTTAACGCAGAAATCTGCGTGAAAGGGGCATGCAATGGGTGTTGCTGTGGACGTTCCACCGCAACACCCATTGCTTTTTGATGCTGCCCTGGATTTATAAGGATCTGTAAATCTGAGGCAGTGCCAAAAACTAATGCCATTCAAAAGCAGCCCTTAGATTGGTGCAACAAGGAAAAATACTTTTATTTCTCCTCGTTTTTGCTCTTTCTTTGTGTGATGCAGAATGCAACACACATAGAAGTAGCTAATCGCCATTATTGATTGTTTATGAGCAGGAATGGACACTGTCCTGCACATAAACAATCATCCCTGCAATGCAGGCACCCTTGCACTATGGTAAAAAGATGTCTGTGTACTTTTCACGTAAGTTGACTGTGGATGGCAAGCTGTCTTTCTCCTCCAAAGAAGTTGTGAGAGCACACTGGTTATTTTGTTCAATAGGGTGACCTATTGAAGTGTCTGTGTGTGTGGCCTACATGTTGGTGTTCCTGGACTCTTGCAATAAATGCACTTGTATTTAAACTTAGAAAAAATAGAACAAGCTGAAAATCGTGCCAAAGAATTGTTTAGGATAGTCAAGGACTTCTCCTCTCCTAATGCTTCCAAAAGCTCCCTTGCCCCTACCGACGAATGGACAAATGAAATTGCACAATATTTTTATAGGAAAATTAAAACTATTCAGGATTCGTTTAGCAGCCCCACCCTGGACAGGGAGAGCGTTACTGTTGGGCTTCTCCCCGTATGCCTCACTACAGAGAATACCCTGCTGAACTTTTCTCCTATGCCCATGGCCACCTCACTTAAAATTATGAAGGCCCTGAAATTTGGATCCCCCTCAGACCCGTGTCCAGCGAAAACACTGGCATTGGTTGCTGAGATAATCAATCCAGCTGTTAACCAGATACTGAATCTATCTCTGTCAGAAGGAAGGATGCCAGACAATTGGAAGCATGGAAAAATCCTTCCGCTTTTAAAAAAACCATTAGTTGACCCTTTGGTAGTCAGTAATTATAGACCCATATCGCTTTTACCTTTTTTCTCCAAAGTTTTGGAGAAATATGTGAACGCCACCATTACAGATTTTATTGAGGCTAGCCAGGTGCTCCATCCAAGTCAGTCAGGTTTTAGAGCCAATTTCAGCACTGAAACGGCTTTATTGGAAATTTCTGAGACAATTAAAGCTACACTTGACAGAGGAGGAAAGGCTGTACTGATATTGCTTGATCTTTCGGCGGCCTTCGATACCGTGCCACATGATCGCCTCCTTCATAGATTGAGGGAGAGCGGCATTGGTGGCACGGTGCTCAGATGGTTCGCCTCTTATTTGAACAACCGCCAGCAAACAGTCTGGGCCCCTCCTTTTTCAGCATCCATCCCCCCTTTGAATGTAGGAGTACCACAGGGTTCGATTCTGAGCCCTACGCTGTTTAATATATACATGGCCCCCTTGGCTCCTTTAGCCGAACAATATGGAGCAAAAATTATATCGTATGCAGATGACACACAACTGCTATTTACCTGTGAAAAGGAAGAGGTGCTCAATGGCAATGTAGTTAACATATGCCTAACCAAGGTATTTGACTGGTTTAGGCAAAATCAACTACTCTGCAACTCTGATAAGTCAGAAATTATTTTTTTTGGACACAATCCTGATGATGACTGGCGTCAATGGTGGCCAAAAAATGTATCTCCCCCAGATAACCCAGTCTCTACTGTAAAGAATTTAGGAGTGAAATTTGATTCTGACATGTCTATGAAGTTCCAGATTCAATCGGTTGCCGGTACCTGTTTTGGACTTTTAAAAATGATGCGTAATTTCCTCCCTCTTCTGCCTATTTCTCATAGGAAAACAGTGGTCCAAGCACTGATCATGTCTAGGCTGGACTACGTAAATGTGTTGTATTTGGGCCTTCCTGACTACTTACTTAATCGTCTTCAGGTAGTTCAAAATATGGCAGCTAGGGCCGTACTCATGGTAGGACCCAGATCACACATGTCCCCTCATCTCAGATCCCTACACTGGTTACCAATGAAAAAAAGGGTCAGTTTCAAATCCCTGGTACTGACTTTTAAAGCCCTGAATGGAATCGGGGCACCGTACATCAGGAATAGGATCCAGCCCTATAAACCGTCCAGAATACTGCGATCATCTACTCAGCTAAAGGCAACAGTGCCTAAGTTCTGCCGATCTCGCAAAGGCGGACGCTCCTTTCAAGTACTAGCGGCAAAATTATGGAATAGTCTCCCATTCTCCCTTAAACAAGAATGTGATCTCCTTAGCTTTAGACGTAACCTAAAGACCTGGCTTTTCCAACAGTGAGAAGTCTCTCCGCTCTAGCTGTCCGGTCTTGCAATTACTCTGTTCTGGGGTCAGGACAGCGCCGGGACACTCCTCGGAGTAGCCGTGCGCTTAACAAATACCCCATAACATAACATAACATGAAGAAGTTGGAGATTTCCTCCATATGTTTATTCCTAAGCTCAAAGCAAATTTCTGGCTTTTTAGGAATTCAGAAAGAATTCCTGGCGTAACCCTGGAAATCTATACAAGTTATACTCCTATTCCTACCATTTACACATGCTAAATTTTTACCTGGCGGCAATTTCTGCACTGCGGAAAAGTAATGCAGATGTATATTTGCAAATGCAACTTTTGTTACTTTAGGGCTAGGCATAAATGTTTTTGCACATGGGCGAAGCCCATTACCTTGCAATCTTATGAAATATGCAGAATCTTTCTCCTCAATCCCATTCAGGAAATGCCAATTATCCTGCCCTTAAAAGGAGTACATATGTATGCTTGTACAGCCCGGATACTTTTTTTCTGAATATCCATTTATCGGTAAAAGGGTGTCCAGCAATCTTCTTACAGAGGTACTTATTTAACAACAATCAGAAATCTTCGCCAACTACTAAATTTGCAATTGCGAAAATTCTGCATTACTCATTCAAAGATGTGAACATTATGTTTGGATGAATATGGTGGTATTTTTAAAGCATGAACCTAGCTGACTGGCAAAGGACCACTATGCAGGACGCACACCCCAGTAGGGATACATGGGGGAGGGGACAAAGGGAGGATGTAGAGCTAGTGGAGGAGGTAAGAATTCAGCCTATCAATGATAGTGTTCCTTGAAATGATAGTTTTTAAGTTTCTTCTTGAATTGTATGAGAGTTGGTGTCACTCTGATATCAAAGGAGATATTGTTCCAGATCCTGGAGGTGTAAGTTGAGAAGAATTGATTTCTTCTTCCTGTAGTGTTTAGTCTCTATTTTTGCAATGTTGGAGTTCTTTGTCTGGTGTCAGAGTCGAGGGTGAATCCAAGAGATTTGGCCTATTCTGTCATTTGTGGTGTGAAGTCTATTAGGTTTAAGTCAAAGAGACGTGATTAAACAAGAGAATGTTTATCATTGACAAAGGAATTCATCATGGGATTTAGCATCAGGTAGTTTGTTGACATCCAGGTGGGGATGTTTTTGAGGAAGGTTTTAAGACATTGTATTATCATTGGTTGAATAGGGTTTCAGATAGATTTGGTTGACAGCATACTGGTGGATCTTGATGCTGCTGTTTGTAAAGATAGCCCCCAAAGGTTCCATATAAAGACTGAAAATGATGGGTGAAATGATGGAGCCGTGGGAGTCTCTGCAGGTGAGAGGGAGAGCCTGGGATCTGGTACTTCCAATGAAATTATTTCTTCTTGGGGAAGAAGAGATTGATAGTGCTTCATATGTCTGCTGATTGTGGCATAGCGGGTTCTGTGATGGGGTTGGCTCACTGTTTCCTGGCCATGAAGATGACTTTGCTTCAATTAATTGCTCAATTCATGGAGGTCTTAGGTGGCTTTATCTGTGGTGATGCTGGAATGACAGTTGGAGCAGAGTACTTTCAGAAGGGTAAGGGCTGCCTAGAATTTTGAACTTCTCCACTTATTCTCTTATCTTTGTAGGGCACACTTGTTTTGGTTACGTTTTTTAAAGTACCAGGGTGAAGATGTCAGAGGGCTTGAAGGTGCAAGTTTTCAATCAATCACATGGATTTATAGAGCACGGCTCCAGGTGCTTGAGGGTCCTGATAGTTCAGTTAATACAGTCAAAAAGCCATATCTTGAGTACTCTCCAGAATCCCAGTAGAGAGGTGGCATAGAATTCTATGTGAGTCTTCAGAGTTGTGTTACAGATTTTGAGATGGGTTTTGACATCTATTGGTGGTTGAAAGTGTCTGTGTAGGTTCATTAGTTTTTCTTGAAGCTCTTCTAAATGGTGGTCCTTGAAGGAGCACAAGGTAACGTTCTCCTTTTTCTACTGCCCTTCATATGGGAAAGTGGCATATGTGATGGTGAAGGGAACAGATAGACTGTGAGATGATCAGTGTAGTCGATTAGTATGGGGGATGTTGGAGAATGGAAAGAGGATGAGGTACAGTGTGTTCCTTTTAGAGTGACATGGGTTGGTAATGTGTGTTTTATTTCTATGGTACTGAGTACATAGTCTGAGCTTTTCTATGTGGTATTGGTGCTTGAGTCGCCAAACAGATTAAAGTCTTCAAGGAGGATGAGATGGGAGTACTGAATAGAGGTAGAGGTGATGATGAGGTGTGATGTTTGCAAATTCCAATGTTGAATCAACATTTTGCATATCAAAGCGGAACTTACTAGGAGAAACATTTTAGAAAATCGAGTCCATACCACATTTAAGGTTATGAAGGCATACACTCAGAGCCAGGTAACTAGGCCTCAGCTCAATTTAACTGCTACTCAAAGTACCAGGACTGGAGCAAGACAGGGATTACTGACAGAATATCGGAATCAACAATATCATGCCACTAAAATATTGTATCAAAAATATTGTTTGTAAAAATATTGTGTCCCTATCTTTATAATAGTAAGTACACAAATATCGAAAAAAATATCATTTCACACTAATATTGTTAAACAAACATACAAAAATATTGTTTCTAAATATATATATATATAAATATATATATTTTAATTTAAAGTTTAAAGTAGCAAATCTTAAATATTTTAATTCATACCATTATATATTGTTAACATAATAATTCTCCTCAATCTTTAATACTATATGTAAATATATACTTATGTAAACACATATACTTATATATGTGTCTGTATGTTTATATGTATACATATAATGTAACACATTTATTACAAATATATAGTTTACTTTATATAAATGTTTCTGTTTAATTCTTTAAATTTGCTATCATAAAAGCACATTATATATGTGTAAGTATATATGTGTATGTATATATATATATGTGTGTGTGTGTATATATATATATTATCTACTGGCGGTCGCCAGTAGATAGTTATAGTTACAACCTATTATCCATAGGAAATCCGCGACATTCTATTTGAAATAACTCTCTTGCCGGTTGACGTATCTTCGCAAAATTTTCAAACTTTGTGGGGCGCTCCGGTCCGCTCCTACCCTGAATGTCTCGGGGGATTCGTCAAGCGGGGGCCGAGAAAAAGGGGGTCCCAAAACGCGTTTTCCCCATGCAATTTTCCATAGGAAACTTTAGACACGGCTACAGCCCGAACTGCTGAACGGAATTACACCAAATTTGGCAAAGAGGTAGTTCTTGGTTCAGAAAGAACCCTTTTTGTTAAATGGTGTAAATCCGTTCAGTAGTTGCTGAGAAAATCAAAAGTAAAAAGATAGTGATATCTATGGCCGAGTAGGGTCCGCGTACCCTCAGCGCACCCTGCGCGCACCGTCCCGATCACGAGCTCATGTTATGGCTGTCAGCTGGCTGTCAACATTCCGATTCAGGAAATGTTGGCAGCCATTTTGTCCCTCGGTAGAACCGAGGGACAGAAACAAGTGCGCAAAGCGCACAAAGGGGGCAGGGTAGAAACACCCTGACCCCCTAGGTTTGCTCAGGGGGTCCCACAAGGACCCACTGGGCAAAAAAAATTTTTTTTTTTTTTTTTAAATCAACAGGATGCGCTCAGGGTGCGCGAATCCTGCCGAAAAAAAAAAATCGAAGCGCGGTCTCCGCGCTTCGATGTTAATTGGCCCCTGGGTGGGCCAAGTCCCGGGGGCATGCTGGGGGGGTTAATTTTATGTGTGGGGGCCTCTAAGGGCCCCCAAGCCCGGGGACCACCACCCCCGGGGCTTTATGTGTAATGGTGCGGGAGGGCTCTGAGCCCTCCCGCAGCCCCGAGGACCGCCACCTCCCGGGGCTTCTTTTTTATTTTTGATTAACCTGTGTGGGGGGCTCCAGCCCCACACGCCCGAGACCACCACCTCCCGGGGCACTAAGAAAAATTACAATGGGGGTCCGTTTTGGACCCCCAAGCCCCGGGGACCACCACCTCCCGGGGCTTTCAAAATGTAAGGAGGGGGCCGCGCGGCCCCTCCTGGAGCCTGTGGTGGCCCTGGGGACCGCCACCCCCAGGGCCGGCTCCTGCAGTGTCCAGGGGTGCCTACCCCCGGGACACTGCTGTTTGCAATGACAGGACGGGAGCCTCGCGGCTCCCGTCCTGTCATTGCAAACTGCTTTGGATATTGGAAGAGAGGCAGGAAACCTGCTCTCTCTTCCAATATCCAAAGCTGATTGCTTTCCACATGGGGAGCAGCATGTTAGCTGCTCCCCATGTGTAAAGCAATGCCGGCTCCCGTAGGACACGGGGAGCCGGCGGGACTGTGGGGGATTTGGGGATCCCCCACAGTCCCCAACGAGAGGCCAGGCCCCGGGGATGGGGTCCCCGGGGCCATAAGTGGCCACGGAGGGGGCCACGCAGCCCCCTCCCCAAAGGTAAAAAAAAGATTTAAAAAAAAAAAAGTGCAAGGCCGGCCCCGGGGGATGGGGTCCCAGGGGCCTTAAATGGCCTGAGGAGAGGGGCCACGCAGCCCCCCTACAAATAAAAAAAAAAGAGGTCATGCCCCGGGGGATGGGGTCCCCGGGGCCAATACAGGCCCAGGGAAGGGGGGCCACGCGGCCCCCTTCCCGTTTTTTTTAAAAATTTTAATTAAAAAAAAGGGGTAAGGCCCTGGGGGATGGGGTCCCCAGGACCTAAAAATAGGAAAAAGGAAGGGGGGCCACACAGCCCCCCTTCAGGGGGGAAAAAATACCAAAAAAAAAAAACGATCGGGCCCGCAGGCCCCGCCCCTTCCTTCACCACTCTGCAAACGCGCCCCTGGCGCGTTTGTAGAGGAGACGAATTCCCCTTGAATACTGGGGGTCCCTGGGGCCAACTAGCCCACCAGGAACCTCCAGTATGCGCCAGGGGCTGCCTTGCAGAGAGGTGTACAGAGGCCACGACCCTTTTACACCTCTCTGCAACGCAGCTCTGTGGCGCTTTTGGAGGTATATGGTGGGCTAGTTGCACCCCAGGGACCCTCAGGATTCAAGGGAGTTAATACCCCGACTTAAAACGCGCCACGGGCGCGTTTGCACAGTGGTGAAGGGAGGGGCGGGGCTTCAGGTGACATGTGTGCAAACAGGCCCCGTGGCGCGTTTTAAGATGGGGAATTAAATCCCCTTCAATCCTGAGGGTCCCTGGGGCCAACTAGCCCAACAGGTACGTCCAGAAAGCGCCACAGAGCTGCGTTGCAGAGAGGTGTAAAAGGGGTGTGGCCTCTGTACATGTCTCTGCAACGCAGCCCCTGGCGCATACTGGAGGTTCCTGGTGGGCTAGTTGGCCCGTAGGGACCCTCATGATTCAAGGGGACTTAATCCCCCTACTTAAAACGCGCCACGGGGCGCGTTTGCACAGATGTCACCTCAGGCCCCGCCCCCTCCCTTCACCATTGTGCAAATATTCCTCTAAAATCAGCCAAAATACGAATTCTGATTTACTCACCTGTTATCAGGAGAGACCTCAGTGCTGCATCTTTCAGCCCAGTACTAATCCTGAAAAGTAATTTTAACCGTACTTACCAGTAACTTGAATTTCCTTCCATAGGCTAACATTGACTGGTTTCACTTGGAAATTCTTCTAAGTGTGGAGTTTTGGAACTTTAAAATATTCCTCTAAAATCAGCCGAAATACGAATTCCGATGTACTCACCTGTTATCAGGAGAGACCTCAGTGCTGTATCTTTCAGCCCAGTACTGGTCCTGAAAAGTAATTTTAACCGTACTTACCAGTAACTTGAATTTCCTTCCATAGGCTAACATTGACTGGTTTCACTTGGAAATTCTTCTAAGTGTGGAGTTTTGGAACTTTAAAATATTCCTCTAAAATCAGCCGAAATACGAATTCCGATTTACTCACCTGTTATCAGGAGAGACCTCAGTGCTGCATCTTTCAGCCCAGTACTGATCCTCAAAAGTAATTTTAACCGTACTTACCAGTAACTTGAATTTCCTTCCATAGGATATAATTGCCTGCTTTTTGCTGAAAAAGTTTCTAAGTGTTGATTTTTGAAACATACAAATATTCCTCTAAAATCAGCCGAAATACGAATTCCGATTTACTCACCTGTTATAAGGAGAGACCTCAGTGCTGTATCTTTCAGCCCAGTACTGGTCCTGAAAAGTAATTTTAACCGTACTTACCAGTAACTTGAATTTCCTTTCTTAGGCTAACATTGACTGGTTTCACTTGGAAATTCTTCTAAGTGTGGAGTTTTGGAACTTTAAAATATTCCTCTAAAATCAGCCGAAATACGAATTCCGATTTACTCACCTGTTATCAGGAGAGACCTCAGTGCTGCATCTTTCAGCCCAGTACTGATCCTCAAAAGTAATTTTAACCGTACTTACCAGTAACTTGAATTTCCTTCCATAGGATATCATTGCCTGCTTTTTGCTGAAAAAGTTTCTAAGTGTTGATTTTTGAAACATACAAATATTCCTCTAAAATCAGCCGAAATACGAATTCCGATTTACTCACCTGTTATCAGGAGAGAACCCAGTGCTGCATCTTTTAGCCCAGCACTGACCCTGAAAAGTAATTTTAACCGTACTTACCAGTAACTTATCTTTTCTTCCATAGGAATCCATTGTCTGGTTTTCAGCAGAAAAGTTTCAAAGTGTCGATTTTCACAAACTACAAATATTCCTTAAAAATCGCCTGTATGACTTAAACGCATTTTTTCAACTGTTTACAGGAGATGCACCAGTGCTGGATCCAGGATCCAACACTGAGTAAGAAAAAGTAACGATAACAGTTTTTACCTGCTAAGTGAATTTCCTTCCATAGGATAACATTGGTGATTCTATGAGGAAAAGTTTCTAAGTGTCAACTTTTAAAATACAATAATATTCCTTAAAAATCACGACTGTAACCAAAACGCTTTTACTCAACTGTTTACAGGAGATGTCCCAGGACTGAATCTAGGATCCAGTCCTGTGGTTAGAAAAGTAATCCATAAAGTAACTAATTGCATTTAACTAGAAATTCACATTGAGCTGAATGTTGCATTGAGTTTGAAAATGTGTTGCCCATTGCAACAACTGTAACTACTGTACTTAAAAGTCTATTGCCTATGTGCTAAGTATTTAAACTAAAGTAATTCATTCTGAGAAAGCATTTTTTGTAATGTAATGTATAATGTAATTACAATGTAATTTAAAAAATATAATATGTAAAAGAAATTGTTTCTAAAAATGTAGTAAATCAGTATGAAAAAAATTAATATAAAAATTAATACATTTAAAAAACCTTTGAAATTCACTGAAAAAACCGTAGGTTTCAGGCACGTTATAGTTACAAATTAGCATTTAAAAAACCTTTGAAATTCACTGAAAAAACCATAGGTTTCAGACACGTTATAGTTAGAAATTAGCATTTAAAAAACCTTTGAAATTCACTGAAAAAACCATAGGTTTTAGGGACAGTTATAGTTACAAATTAGCATTTAAAAAACCTTTGAAATTCACTGAAAAAAACATAGGTTTCAGATATGTTATAGTTACAAATTAGCATTTAAAAAACCTTTGAAATTCACTGAAAAAACCATAGGTTTTAGGGACAGTTATAGTTAGTTGGACATTTCACTCGTACAAAACCCGTGAAATTCCCCCTTTATAGTTAGTTCAGCTAACTATAACTCGCGCCCCCGCAATGCACTGCTGATGACGTCACATATTACATCACTCATGACATGGTCAGTGACATCACTGATGACATCACTGATGACATCTCAAATGACATCACTGATGACATCATCCACGTGATAATCTGATGCAGCTCATCACACCCTAATATAACCTTTGATACACCCAATCTAAATTACAGACTGCCATTCGCAAAACTATAGACACTCCAACACCAATAACTACATACCCACTCACTGATTCTTAGGTCTACACACACACATCCACTCACTCACCCGTACAGTCACTCATACTTATGGTCACTCAGTACAGGACTATCATATGCACTCTTACTCCTATATAGACACTCAAACACTGCCACTCATCCATAGAGGTACTCACACACCTAGTCAGTCATGCAAATAATTAAACACACTGCCATTTACTCACCTATACAGTTATACACACACCAGCTCACTTAATCATACAAATACTAGCACATTGTTACGCTCTTATACAATCACTGATACAAGCACACACTCATCCATACAGCCACTATCACAATCACTCACTCTCGCTTATAGCTATTTATATACTCCAACACACATATATACTGGCTTTCACATATGTAGTTACTCACACATGTACCACTGGGACATACATTCACTCACTAACACACTCTTACACACACTTACCCACCCATACAGTCTATCACAGATGCACTCTTGAAACCATCCACCCAGTGAATCACCCACTCACACATCTATGCACAGAGTCGCACACACCCCACCCACACAAACACTCAGGCACCCATACAGATACTCAGACAACCAATCAATAACTCATATAGACACTCATGTAGCTATTCACAAACCCATGCAGCCACTTACACAGCAACAGACAGACGGATACAGACATTCACCCAGTTTAGTCACTAACCCATGCATTCAGTAAGATACGTTAAATCACTCACTTATAGAGTCAGTCACGCACCTACTAAATCATCCATACAGACACTTACACACCCACTCATTCTTCAATACGTCTTTTCCTATATATATTAAAAATATTTAAACTTTACAGAAACACACAGTCACTGGATGATGTCATCAGTGATGTCATTTGAGATGTCATCAGTGATGTCATCAGTGATGTCACTGACCATGTCATGAGTGATGTAATATGTGACGTCATCAGCAGTGCATTGTGGGGCGCGAGTTATAGTTAGCTGAACTAACTATAACGGGGGAATTTCACGGGTTTTGTACGAGTGGAATGTCCAACTAACTATAACTGTCCCTAAAACCTATGGTTTTTTCAGTGAATTTCAAAGGTTTTTTAAATGCTAATTTGTAACTATAACATATCTGAAACCTATGGTTTTTTCAGTGAATTTCAAGGTTTTTTTTAATGCTAATTTGTAACTATAACTGTCCCTAAAACCTATGGTTTTTTCAGTGAATATATATATATATATATATATATAGTCCCACACAAATCCTCTTTCTGGAACAGAGGAACCCGAGGGAAGTGGTGCATATGCCGTCGGAACACCCCGGCTGTGATAAATCCTGATCCAAGTCCACAAATCACCAGGCAAATAGGATGCAAATGCAGATGCAAGAATCCATTTATTTTGCATTACACGTTTTGGCTGCTCGGCAGCCTTGATCACATGTAAAGAAACCACCAATCGTGTGTCCTCTGCACAGTGACAACAAAGAAGTACTATACCAGCTGAAAACCATTTCTGCCATATTGGATTGTTGACATTCACACAAATCGAAATTATCACAGACCTGTGTCCAATAGTCAAAATGAATAAATATCATAATATTGAAAGGGTAATCTCTGTTTATCTCACACTGACACAAATAATCAACAATATTGGATTCAGTAGAACATGTGCAGCAATCGAGCATACCTCAACCAAGGTTGTGCCAAGGACTAATGACCAACTGCCATAATCTCACTGTCGCAAAAAGGACCAAAATGATGGCACAGTGCCTGGCCTTGTCTAGCCTCAGCCATCACATGATTCTGTGTGTGACATCAATCGGGTAAAATCCACAATATACTCAAAAGACTGGGGCTAGCGGGAGGGAAATATTGCATAAGTCATGGACAACATGAGAATAAAGTGAAACCAATGATGATGGCGGACAAGTGCCCCTGTATTTCCTCAACAATGACCGTTCTGCAAAGACTGTGGAATGTGGTCCTCAATACAAGTCTCATGAGAGACTGGCACATAACATGGGTCTGAATGTGTAGCTACAAAAGTCCGACCATAGAGATAACCATGCAAAGTGATGAAAAGTCATATCTGAGATGGAACTCCCAGGTGTGCCTCTGAAGAAGAGGGTAGGGAACCCCGTGCTGGTGAACTCTGGTGCAGGTGGGTCCCTTCCTTTCCTCCTGCAAAAGGAAACAAAACATATAGAAACAATCACAAATTGCACTAAATAAACGAGCAATAAAATCACATATTTACATACAGTATCAAAGTCTAGTCTCCAATGCCTAATATAGTGGCATCCACGGAGGAGGAGGTAGTTTTGCCCAAAGACAGTTCCTTCCTCATGTAGCGATTTCTGCAAGCTTTACAGTGACCACATGGGAAGAAACCCTGTAAATTGTGTTCATTCCCCCATGGTTGTACAGTGATGTCACTGTGGACCAGCATGTCTCTTGAATTGCATCCCCTCATATAGGTAATGTTTGGTCTGTTCCTGACTGAACTGCCTATGATGGGATCGCTGGTGATATATATATATATATATATATATATATATCACCAATAGGTAGTTATAGTTAAGACCTTGTTTCTATCAAAAAACGTTTTTCCTTTGCCAATATCTTTTGCGCCGTTTACGAATCTTCGCAAAATTTTCCAAACTAATGGTTCACTCGGGTCAGCTCCTGGCTTGAAAGTTTCTGGGTGATTCGTCAAGCGGGGGCCGAGAAAAAAGGGGGGTCCCAAAACCCATTTTCCCCATGTTAATTTCCATAGGAACTTTAGACAAAGCTACATCCTGAACTGCTGAACGGAATTACACCAAATTTGGCAAAAAAGTAGGTCTTGGTCCAGAAAGCGTGCTTTTTTAAAATGGTGTAAATCCGTTCAGTAGTTGCTGAGAAATTTAAAAAAACTTTTTATATATCTGAGTACCGAGGAGGATTTGCGAACCGTCCCGAGCAAGAGCTTAATTCTGATTGGCTGCCAACACTCTAAACCAGAATGTGTTGGCAGCCATCTTGTGACTCGGTCACAAGAAAACAGTAGAAAAAACATCAAAAACAAGAAAAGGGGGCGGGGTAGAGACACCCTGACCCCCTAGCCTAGGCCTGCTCAGGGGGTCCCACAAGGACCCCCAGTGACAAAAAAAGAATTAAAAAAAATTAAGAAATTGGGTGCGCGAATCTGGCTGAATTTTTTTTATAAAATGAAGAGTGGGCTCTCGCGCTTCGTTTTCTATAAGCCCCCGGGTGGGCCAGGTCCCAGGGGCAATGTTTATAATGTGCGTGGGGGCCCCCACAGCCCCGGGGACTGCCACCTCCCCGGTGCTTTTGAAATAATATGCGGGGGTGCACATGGTCCTCCCCACAGCCCCGAGGACCGCCACCTCCCCAATGCTTCTTTGAAAAAAATGCGTGGGGGGGCTCTTGCACCCCCATGCTGCCCCGGGGACCGCCACCTCCCAGGGGCATCCTTAGTTATGTGCAGGGGGCATCGCAGGCCCCCCAAGCCCCGGGGCCTGCAACCTCCCTGGGGCTTAAATATAATTAAAGTAGTGTGGGGGGGCTTCTGCACCTCCCCACACTGCCCCGGGGACACCACCTACCCAGGGCACACTTCATTAAAATGGGGGTTCGGTTGCGTACCCCCGGGCCCCGGAGACAACCACCTCCCCGTGGCTATTTTGAAGAAGGGGGGGGGACCGCGCAGCCCCCCTCCTGGAGCCCTCCATGACCCTGGGGACCACCACCCCCCAGGGCCAGCTCCTGCATTGTCCTGGGGTGCCCACCCCAGGGACATTGCCATTTGCTATGGCAGGGCAGGAGCACGGCTCCCACCCTGCCATAGCAAACACTGCTTTGCTTCTTGGAACTGCTTTCACTTCCAAGAAGCAAAGCAGAATTGCTTTTTGGCAAGGGGAACTGCATGTTAGCAGCTCCCCTTGCCCAAAAGGAATGCTGGCTCCTGCAGGATGTGGGGAGCCGGCTGGGACCGTGGGGGCATTGGGGCTCCCCCCACAGTCCCCAATGTATGGCCAGGCCCCGGAGGATGTGGTCCCCGGGGCCATAATTGGCCTCAGGAGGGGGGCCACGTGGCCCCCCTCCAAAATAAAAAAAGTATGGGCAGGCCCTGGGGTATGGGGTCCCCGGGGCCAATAGTGGCCCAGGGAAGGGGGGCCAATCAGCCCCCCTTCCTTATAAATATATATATATTTTTTTTTAAAGGCTGGCTACGCCCTGGGGGATGGGATCCACAGGCCCATAATTGGCCTCAGGAGGGGGGCTACGCAGCCCCCTCTATAATTTTTTTTGTTTGTTTGTTTTTTTAAATCTGGCAGTCCCTGGGGGATGGAGTCTCCGGGGCGAATACCGAATAATGGAAGTGGGGTGTTTTTTTTCTTTGTATTTTGGAGTCGCGACCCCAACGATGCTCTCAGCGCGGCCCCCCCTTGTAACGTCACGTCAGATTCACGGATCCTCCTCAAATAAATAATTTAGTATTATATAATTTAGAAGGTAGTGTTGTATTTGTGAAGTTGTTTTAAAGAGGTACTGCGATTGAAGTTAATGACAAGATTACAATTGATAGAGTTGTTAAAAAAATATAAAACTAAAAACTAATAGTTAAACCTGAAGTGTATTGTGTTGTAGTACATTGAATTCATGCTTTTGCAGATTTGCGACGGATTTGCGAATCCTTAAAGAATGTAATAAAAGTATGTATGTTTAAATAAGAATAAGATTCACTATTGTGTTATATGGTGGCTCCAAAAAGAGCCCTTGTTTTCATTATGAGTTCGTTGTAGCTATATGTAAGTGCGGATGCACAGCTTTAGGTTGTTGAGAAAGACTCTGTTCCCATGATCTGTGAAGTGTACTCCATCACTTCTGTAGATTTCATCCATATCAAAACGTATATTGTTGTTATATATGGAGCCCATCCTATGGTCTCTGAGGTAAGCAGAAATAGCTTTATTGACATTCTTCCTAGCTTTCTCAATCTGTGGACAGAATTCATTTGACCACTTCCATTTCTGTCTTTGGCATATATTAGAGTCTACAAAGACAGTTTGGGGGAAAATCAACATCAATTGTGCAAAGGTATCCTTCATGAGCATTTCCAGTCCTACCCCAGTCAATGTGCCTAGGTCATTGCCACCACAGTGCACAATCATGAGGTTAAGGGGTTGGAGATGCAAAAAGGTTTTAACCAAAGGCATCAATTGGTGCCACTTTAATCCTCTCTGTGCAAGCCATTAAATATCCACATTTTGCAAAGCTAGGTCTTTGTCAATACCACTGCGTTCAGCATACCTTTTGCACCAGCAAACATAGCTGTGCCCAACAATCCATACTGTAAGCATGTTGAAGGGATGTCTGGAAGGAATCAAAAGATGTCTGTAGCTGATGTAGTCAGTTGGTAGAATGAGAGGTATCTAAAATGGTGGACAAGATGCTGTTTTTTAAAAAGTAGAGAATTGATTGGCTGTTTAAGAACAGTGTACACTCAAAAATAGGGTGCATGTTACTGTCTTTAAAAAGCATGTTTGTTATTGGTTAGTAAAAAATGTTTGAAAGGTACAGTAGATAGGATAAGGTCATATTTTGCAAAAGTCAACCACACCTGCTGTTTGCATTTGTAACTTTGTGTGCTGAACTTGAAAATATGGTGAACTTGTGAGTTGTGACCTGTTAGTTCAGTTGAATGTTCCATGAACTGTTAGTATGGAAACTGGCATTAAGCATAATGGGGGAAGGGTTGAAACTTCCGTGTGGACTTAAAATGTGAAATTTTAAATTATATATAAGTGATATGTTATTAAAGTATAATTTCCCAAGTCAGTACTATCTTTAGAAGTGGTGTGTTGTTAAAAAATAGTGGTATTTTTATTTGTAATATATTTTTGAACTCCCGTATGGATTTGCAGCTCCATCGCATTGGTGCGCGGTGGAGTCGCGACTCCAAAAAATTCTAGAACCAGTTTGTTCACTTTTAGAAGTTAGTTGGTAAGGGTTAATATGTCTAACCAATAGAAATGTGTTTTACAATTTGAAATAATGTAGGAAGCAATGTGATTTGTTACTTACATTTATTTGTGTGGAGAAAGCACCCTATAAATTAGCTGTTTGGTTTGCTCAACGTTGAAGGATACAGTGTTCCAAAATATTGTCCACCTTATCTTTGTTTCCTTGAAACTTGTTCTACATTTTTCAAAAACAAAATGCCTGACGGAGACAATGACACCGGAAACGGTGGAGCTGCGGCTGATCCAGCCCAAGCAGTAGGTTTTAACCTTACAGGTTTAAATGAAACTGAGGAGGGTGTGGTTCACATCCCTCAAAACTTAAGAAGAGCCATAACTCTAAAACTTATAAAACATGGCCTATCGCCAAGAGGAGGTAGAGCAGTTTTCGTGATAGAGGCACATGAATCATTTCAGACAGAGGTATTCTATTCATGGGTACTACTTCCGGAATGCAATCCAACATCACAAACATTTCACTTCTACAAAGAAGATGATCTACCAGAGGAATACATTCCTTTCGAGGATATTGAAATTCCATTAACATACCAAGAGCATCAGCTCTGGTTTAAAGGCGCCCTAAAACATCACAAAAACATTACCAGGCTCGGTCCACTAGGTAGACCAGGAGCAACATGGCCGATTTTAGCCGGCTACACACCTCATCCTGAACTGGATATAATGACAGATGAGGAATTACATACTCAAATAAAAGAGTTAATAAAAATTTACAGACAATTGGTCCAATATGTCATGCGGACCTTTACAGTCCGACCACCATTGACATATCCAAATCCCCAACAGGGGAATACACTAAAAATTACACCACAGACTCTCAATTCAGTCATGGGTAAAATGCCCACAAAACGTGAGCAAATTCCGTTTTGGATAGCTCAAAAATTACTCAAATCGAAGCAGTATTTCCAAATACTAGCCCGTATGAGAAACACAGAATCCTAACAATCAGTTTACCGATGGGGATCACACCACAACTGGAAGACTGCACCACTTGGGGCTCAGTCTTTGCTGCCATCTATACTAAAACACATGGTATTCCATCAATTGCGGTAATACCTGATGTCCTAAAACAAATTCAAAACGAATATGGGGCAGAGCCTGCTCTAAATTTAGGTATGAAATTACTGAAAAATTTCAACCAGGTCTCAACAATAATGTTATCTAATATTAAAGGAGAGGCAGCAGCAGTTGCGATCCGCCAAAAATTGAGGGAATTCGATGTTACAGAACATCAAACTGAGCTACCCAGAATAATTGAACAATCTTATGCAGAATTAGGCAGAGATAGTTTGGGTGGAAGACCACTGAAGCCGAAACTATCTGAAAGTCCTGAGAAGGACTCCATAAAACAAACTCCCACATCTTCTAAAAGAAGTGGGAGTCTACTAAACAAAAATCTAACGAGAAACGTTCTCAATCCCGAGGTAGGTCTCCTCAAAAGGAGCCCTCTGAAAGGAGGTATAACCTCAGGAATAGGGATAAATTGAGAAAACCTGATAGGTATCACGATACTGATACACGTTCCTCTCGTCCCTTTCAGATCTCACCACAGACTTCGGAAAGAAGAGGACGGACGGAACACAGAGAAGAACGCGTGACATCGAAAGACGACAAACACGCTTCAAAAACAAAAACAAAACCTCAATTCTCCAAAAAGAAAGTAGCAGGTCTAAAAATTAGACATGCCGAGAATACTGAGAACACACCTCAAGAACGGAGAATGGGCTCAGACCATGCTGGACAGTGCAGCAGAAGTCACAATAGTTCGCCAGAACCTAAGGGAACTTCTGGAGATAGTGGACTTGAATGAGTACATCACAGTTGAGACTGTAGACACCAGGGTTAGTTCTCCACAAAGGTTATTTGAAATAACACTCCGGATGGAGGGAGACAAACCTAGACAAGTGAAAGCACTTTTTTGGGAAAGACTATCAAAGGGCTATGACATACTTCTAGCAGAAAAGGACTAGCCACCACAATTTGTCAGGGAGTGCCCACATGGCGAGGACATTATTATGCCTGCCTTCTCCAACCATATACCAATGCATCTAAGATATACATATGCCAGGAAATGGGCAGTGGCCCAGGCCCCAGCATTGTATAAAAATCATGTAGGATGGGATGAAGATTCACCTCACCATAAAATACATCTGAAACATGAACCAACTGCACAAAGGCAGTATCCTATTAAGCAAGAAGCTAAAAAACAGGTCAGGGAGATCTTAGATCAACTTGAATACCAAGGGGTGATTGAAACATGCACCTCCTCAATGAACAATCCTTTGTTTCCTGTCTCCAAACCAGACAAAACATATCGTCTAGTTTTGGATTACAGACACCTAAACACTTGTTCTAAAACTTTTGCAGTGCAAAATGCACATAGCACAGCATTAATGAATAACATTGTGCGTAAAAAATATAAAACCACATTAGACATCTCAAATGGTTTCTTTTGTCAAAACATAGCACCTGAAAGCAGGTACTTAACAGCATTCTCCATAATGGGGACCCAGCGTCACTTTTGTCGACTCCCACAAGGGTTCAAGAATAGCCCAGGTTTATTCTCAGCGAGGGTAATGGAGTTACTACAAATTTATGACAATGAGGCATTGTCCTATGTCGATGACATATATCTGACAGACGATGACCTGGAAAAACACTTGAACAGGGTGAGCACCATTATACTGGGATTCGCCTCTGAGGGTTACAAATTCAACTTTAAAAAGTCCAGAATTGCCCATCTCAATGTCCTATTTCTAGGATATGAGCTTTCAAGTGAAGGCAAGAGCTTGGCAGCTAACTTTTTAGAAAAGTGTGCGCTGCTCCAACCTCCAAAAACACTAAAAAACTTACAATCAATCCTGGGTTTCTTAAATTTTTGAAGAACATACATTCTAAACTACGCAGAAAGAGTTAAACCCCTCTACGCATTAATCAAACCTAATTTTTCAATCAAAAACTGGACACAGGAACACACAGAAATTTTGCGTTCACTCCAGGCTAACATGTTAGCAACACATCACTTACAAACACGCGTAAGTCAACGTAATTTGGTGATCCGAATAATTTCGGGTCAATGCGGATTCACCTACTTAACTTTCAATAGGGTGAAAAAATACCAATAGCGTATAAATCACACTTGTACACACAAGCGGAAATGCGCTTCAGTTCTACTGAAAATTTTTTAACAGCAGTTCTAACCGCTGTAGCAAAAGAAAGAGCCTTAGCCCAAGGGAAACGCATTATTATCGTAACCCCAGTACCTGCTTTAGAAGCGGTTACAAAAGCAAGCATTCCAAATGCTAAGGCATTGCATCCAAGATGGATACAATGGGTTAATTCACTTGCTGCAACAGATGTTGAATATGTTTTTGATCCAGATTTGAAAACACAAGCCTTCCTGCAGTATGAACATGAATGTCCCCTGCCTACTGAAATTCTGCCTCTCAATCAGTACGAATTCATAATTTACACTGACGGATCCGCACAACCCGCAATTGGGGGTAAGCAAGCTTACAGTGCAGCGTGTGCTATCGTTAAAGGTCGCATGCGAAATGGCATCTTCAGACCTATGGTCACAAAAACGCAGTCTCTAGGAGATTGTACAGCTCAGCGAGCTGAACTACAAGCATTCAAACTGGCACTTGAAAGTACAGATCGAGAATTCCCCACACTAATCGTGTGCGATTCCTTTTACTGTGTTCAGTCGTATAATGAATATATACAAAACTGGCTTGAAAATGGTTTCAAAGATGCGAAAGGTGGCACAATAAAGCAAAAATTGCTTTGGGAACAAGTAGTTCAGTTGAAAAACGAACTACCAAAGGCTCACGTGATACACACACTGAGTCATCAACGTGATGGCGTTCACGTTGCAGGGAATTCATTGGCTGACGAAGCCGCAAAGAGGGCGGTGCAAACGGCTTCCATAGCTGCGATCACTCGTTCAAAAACAAAAATAGACGGTGAGATAATGTTGGCTGTAAATGCATCAAGCAAAGGCAGCAGTGCAGCGTTACCAAAAAAGTTTCCACTCAAGTACTCTTATGTAATTGATGCGAACAATGTTCCTTTTGCTCGAATCCCTGGAGTGGGGGCTAGGGTAATACCAAACATGGAACGTAGAGCAGCCTTGATTTATGAAACACATTTGGGGGAAGGTCTGTCACATCAAGTTATCTCTAAAACTATCTTGACTTTAAAAGAGATGTACTGGTGGCCTGGGATGAATACAGAAATTCACATATTCATCAACAACTGCTTAGACTGTAAATTACAGCGAGAGAGCCACCAGACACCATGCTGCGAATGCGGCAGCCCAGTACAGACACCACTGTTAGACAGCATTCGACTATCTACGCGCCAGCGTCCTACTGGACAAAGACATTCCCACAAATACTGAATCTAAGTTCCTATGGTTATGGCCTCAGCGCTCAGCTGATGCTCGAACTGTTATAAAAGATTTGCGAGTCTTTATCGGCATATATGCAATAGGCACACTACATTCTGACCAGGGTCCTGCGTTCAGCTCTAGGGCTTACAAAGAGGCCATGGCCAGTCTGGGCGTTGCATTGCGGTACTCCTCTCCATTCCATCCAGAGGGAAATTCGGTTGTGGAAAGGAAAAACCGGGACATAAAGCAGTCTATAACAGCTAGAGTATTAGGTTCGGGTGACGGGTGGGTCAAACACCTTAGTGGAGTTCAACGTGCACTTAACAACCTGCCAAGAAGTTCTCTAGGGGGGGTCACTCCATATGAGGTCCTATTTGGGACAAGAATGTGGGTACCAGACTTAGAAAAATTAGGCACAGTGGTGGATAATAAACCCTTTGATATCAAAGATCGTTTGGCTGTTTTACAGGACTTAAACAAATTAAGAACCAAACAAAGCAACGTATTCCTACAGTCAACCACCACTGGGGATCAACCGGCTGTCCCAGCAAGGCCTGTCTGGATTCCAAAAGTTGAGGATCTAGTCAGGGAAAAAATTGCGGACAAGAAGGAATTTGGACCTTCTTACAGACAACCAGTACCTGTCCTAGCAGTTCAAGGAACAAGAACAGTACTACTGCCGCCCCTTGCTGGAAGAAAGGAGAAAACATTTGTGTCCATCGACCTCATCAAACCACAGTATGTGGCCAATACTAAATAGTAGGCCTCGTGGACTCCGACCTAGTAGCAAACGCACTCCTCTCGCTACTATCCAAGAGGTTCATACTGAAAGACTGATAACAATCGAGAATTCAGCTGAAACAAATGAAGGACTATGCAACAATGCTATGGAACTCATCCCTCTTGAACACCAAGTAACAGTTCGTCCAAATACACCTGTCTACACCAATGTAACAAGTGATGAACTTGTTCCAGTGATTTCTACGAATCCTGATGCAATTCCAGATATTGACAGAACTGCTTCTGGCTATTTCATTAACCTTGATACGTTCTCAGAAGATCCAAGTGAACCTGAAACGACGCCATTGTCATTGAAATTCAAGCAGCAAGTACAAGACTTTCTTCATTTTGTGAAAAAGACTTATTTGGTTTCTCCATGGATTGAACTCTGGATTATATCTGGACTTTTTGTTTTCCTGCTCTGGCTAGCTTTGGTAACAACTGTAAGCGTGCTTATAAGTGGCAGATACATCCATGTGAACACTGAAGGAAAAGACGTAAACGTACTTTTGAAACCTCATAAATCCTCCCATCGTGAAGCAAGAGACTTGTCATCAGTGAACATCACAGCTGTTCCTATACACGATGGTATAGTGTGGTACAAAACAGATTTTGATATATTCGGTCCAACGGAAGAATTGAACATTCCACATTTGTTTAAAATTTCATTAAGTGATCTAATCACGTCCAGTACCTATTCTGATGATTGGGACTTTGAGACTGTGACTGACATTATGTTTGACCTAGAAAAATCTACTGCATTTTCTAAACATAAATATTTAGAGGGTTCATCAGACTATGAACAAATGTATTGTTTTAATCCCTATGGTCATCATTTTTTGCATAAATCTGCATATCCAAGAAATGTGTTTATGTTTAACCAATGGGAACATTGTCCTACACCACCTAAAAGTAGTTCAAAAACATTTGCCAGTAAATTTCCATATTTTTCAGGTTACAATACACTGATCCAGAAATGTTTTACTATAAAAATGTAAACAAAACAGGACTGAAAATTATGTTAACAAATACAAAACAGATTTATTCTACAATATTTAATGCCCAACTGTCTAGACAGGGTTTCGACTTTTGGAAAGACACAATAGACACAAAAACGTTGTGGGGTACTAAAGAATGGCAAGTACAGGGGATAGAAGCTTTATTTAGAGCCTGCATCATCCCTGAACAAATAATGTTTTTGAATGAAACTATCCAACAAACATCTTGTCTTGGATTAGCCAAGATCAAAGAGATGAACACACCTTCTGTACCAACTCCTGCAAAAAATAATGAAACACAGGCAGTGGTGACAGTTGAGAATATACTACAACTCAACAGATCTAATCCTGATTGGAAAAAATGGTTGATCTGGCCCACAGACACGAATAACTGTCAGGAAAGATTCCTGAACAAAACTCAGGGCTTTACTATTCATAGGCCAGACCCAAGATACGTCCAAAGACAACATCCGGGGGTAGTAACAACATACAGTGTAGGTAAATTATGCCTCGATTGGCTGCATACATCTACACTACAGGATGTGAAACAACACTTATCCTTACTTGCAAAAGACGCAGATCTTAGGGATTTCTTGCTTGGACCAAGAAAACCGCATCAAAAACGTTTCATATATGCCGGCATTTATGCTGCTTATAATGAAGCTTGGAAGGTGTCACAGATAGAGGCCGCAGAACGAATACGTGAACTTGATCGTATTAATTTAGAGAAAACACTCTCTGTGGTCGACAATGGGTTAACAACTTTGTCCTCCAGAATATATTCATTGGATGGCATTGTATCCTTCTGCTATCGACATACTAGAACAAGATTTGGCGATGTTACAACAAGGCCAATCTCAAATACGTTCTATTATGTTATTAAGCTGGACGCTGCAATCTTTGCGAGCGGGCTATGTGCCTTGGCGTTTCATCAACACAACGGCTCTGTTTGCAGAATACAATCTCACTGATAAACAGATCGAACTGGCACAAAGAGGAGCAAAGTATACAGTGCTGAGCATTGAAAAACTGGAAAAGTTACCATTCACAGTGGCAGAAAAACCAGCTACAGAATGGCTTATTCATGGCAAAATTACACTACCTGTGACTACTTTTCAGTTTCAGTACTGCCTCAGACAAATGCAAGCAGGCAAATATGAAAGGTTGGGTAAGGAATACATTAAGACATCTTGGGCTTTACCGTATACATATAGATGTTGGAGCGGGGATCGTGAAGTGTTTTTAAGCGGTAGAAACTGTAAACGTGCACTAAGCGGTTCACTTATATGTCAGGACATTTCCTTGCACGGGGCTTGTAATGGTTCTGTGGCAAATTTGTCTTGCCATCAGCAGGGTACACCAGCTGCTGTGATTAATCCAACGTTCGGACAACTTTCTAATGGGAGTTACCTCATGTTGAATGATCAGAGTTGCTGTGGCATGCTGCCAGGCATCCCATATCTAGTAACGGTCACCTCCAGGGTCACTTGCTGTATGCAAGTATTGTTTCCCCAATAGACACAGTCAGGGAGTCGCCTCTATGGCCTTCGCTGAACGTCTCTTTTATAAGATTTGATACTTTAAGCAGAATGAAAGCCATGCTTTTACAACAAACAGTGCCTCTAACCTCGGCCAAAGAAACCTATGATCTGCAAATTGCAAGGACTTCGGCTGAGATACAGACTTTAATACGTACAAACTGCCCTATACATTTCGTGGAAATGATAGGACGAATTTTCAACATGTCTGATACAACAGGAATTGTACATGTATTTAAGGGCATCTGCTCTGGTCTGTTAGCACCTTTCCAGGCAATACTCGGAATCATCCCGAACTTTGCACATTCGGTGTTTGGTGGCATACCATTAATTCTAGCACTTGTTGCCGGAATTCTATTTCTCTTCCTGCTATTTCGCTATGGCCAGCCAATTCGCCGACATCACTCCGAGCGACATGGAGAAAGCTCTCCTTGAACCAAAGTGCCGTGAGCAAATAGTACAGCTTTTGGGCATAAATCGTCTACGGGACCTTAATACCACATGGTTCCTGTCCTTTAGACCAATCTGGCAAGATTGCATCTTACCTGTTCTACGATGCCTACTATGCGGTGTAGAATGCGTGTTGGACACCTGTCTAACATTTCCATCGGATGCGCCAACGGACGTCGATACTCTGCTGGACCAGATAACGGCCCATGCTATGTGTTGTCCCCAGCGGCTTCCTATCCTGATGACAGCATTCATTGAGATCTCACAGACGCTTCCGGCTGCTGCTGAGGTACAAGAAAGAACTACAGGCACACAGGTAACAACGGACGCGAACATTGCGACAATTGAAAGCAATGCTTCACATCTCTGTGCAATTAACCTGCTTCACGAGGTGTTCCAACTCACACCAACTACAGTGGATGATGTTTTGTCTATAGAAATAGATGATCTAATGTTTACACCAGATCCGTAAACTGACTCTGATTCAGCATACAGTGTTCCAGAAAAACAGCAACAATTTGGCCTTCATTTTTCAAAAACTTGGAACTCTACCAAAAATTGAACTTTTTCCCATTTTTTCGAATGAAAATGGTATATCAATCTGCTTAAAGTAGAACTAGCCTTATAGTACAGACTTGGCGGTCCTTCCAAAGACATTTAGTCATCTTATGTGTCTAAAAACAGTTCATTTAATTTTCCTGACATGAAATGACTTTGATTTATGAACAACTTATCGATCATTTTCTGTCACATGTAAATATTACTGCTTAGTTCATTCCAATTGCATTTATTTCCGAACTTTATGCCTGAAATGATAAGCAATGCTTCGAATGTAGAGTACCTTTTTTGCATTCTAATATATATTTTTTTTAAATGCCTTTTTAAATGGTTTCATGAAATATTTTAGAAATATGCGGTACTCCATTTTTATGTTTAGCATTTTTTTTAGCATTTATGTATTATCGTATACACGAAAGTGGAGTGGGTGTTGTATTCTCCTTAGGGTGTCCATAACGGGCTTTCCAAATATCATGTCCTTATATAGGCACAATTCGCCCTGCCCTTATATAGGCATAGAATCCCAGGCCTTATTTAGGCATTAAACCGTGCACTCCAAATACAGGCATGGTTTCTGACATCCGTCCACCCTAACGTCACAACGAGTTCATGAAGAACAGACCCTTAGGCTGCGGGAGTTTCCCTAGCCCAGGACTATTGATTTCTTCAAGGCCTCATATATTATGCATGAACCATTATTCCTTAGGGGTTCATCCATGACGTCTTTCGCTACCCAATTCACGTCAATGCTAACATTCCTAAGGTACTCTCAGGTATAAATATACCTTCCCTAGCCCTTGTAAACTAGAGGAGACCTCGACTTCAGAGGAGCCCGTATCCCGGCCTGACGCACTGAGAAGACGCTGCCATTCCCTGCACGCAGAGAGCCCAGCTTCCAGCTTCCAGTGATCTGACTTCCCTTGCGGGGTGTTGGAGTTCGAGTCTGGCAAAGAGATTCCAACATCTCTCATTCTTCAGGTATGGAGCTGATAAGAACCTAGAGGGACTCTTGGCATACTAGGCATACTAGGCATACTAGGCATACTAGCCATACTAGACTTAACATACTCTTAGTATACCATAGTAAGGAATACTTCACCTACTTCATACCTTGTCCTACACCTAGGTTAGGTTAGGTACATTGGGGTAGAACTAGCTTAGCACCGCATCGTATGAGTACTCGCATTTTTAGTCTGTGTTATTTATGTAACAGCATTTGTACTATAAAATAATGCTATTGCAGTATTATTTATTTCTACTGCTCACCCTGTACATTATTTATCTCGCATACTGTCTTGTGATCGTAACAGCACATTATATTTACACCAGAAACAAGACTGTTCAATAAATCTTTTATTGAAAACACCCGTCTATTATTTCTGTGTAACTCTGAGGAAAACTAAGCATGCACGACTGAGCTGAGTGAAATAGTTATCTAGTGTTTCCACGACTCTGGGACACGTTCTGATTCTAAAAGGGAAACATATTGGTAATGTTTTGCGGCTGCCAGAAACTACTCCCTTCTTGTTGTCAAGGAGTTTCTAGTGGCCTCTGAGCTAGCTGGCAAAAGTAATTAAGTTTAATATACTCGATAGGGACATACTGACCTTAGTCCTATGTCAAACCTATAGGATATATTATTCCAATGCGCAGAGCCTATTAGGGAAATAGGAGCTACACTACAGTGAAGGGTTGCTAGTTTATATTTGTGTAGGTCCAATAGCATAAGTAGTTGCAGAATGGTATAGCTGCAGCTCAAAACTGTGGTTTAAAAGATGTTGGCAGATGAATAAGTGATTAGGATATTTTGTATGAGTCTGTTGAAAGGTATGGTTGAAATATATCACATTATTTTAGGTGTATATTTGAAATGAGAAGTGCAGCTTCTTAAGTTTTAAGATCTGCATGGTTTTGTGACTATGGTATGTGTGTACTTACAGATATATTTTCATATGTGTTATAAATCTGAAGATGCTAGATTGATAAAATACAGGTATAGATCTATTTGTATGTTTCTTTTATATATGATGATACTAGGAAAAGGTAGAGATATATGCATACATGCTTTTAGAAATATGGGGAGACTTTCATCAAAGATAAGTTAAGGGTTGCTTTGCTGTTAGCTATGCTCAATACCTGATTAGTACTAGAATAGTGAAGCAGTAGTAGTAGAAAAGTGATGTCTACGATATGTTCGGAGAGGAATTATTGATTATGGTACATTATAAGAGTCTGTGTAAAAGTTCACTTGAAATTTGCCGCATAAATCTAGGTGTGTTTGAAATGTTAAGTGTACTCTGTCAAGTTGTAATGCCTTTTTGGTCTTGTGAGTGTTTTTATGTTTCTATTTGCACATGTATTCTAATATGTGTTATGCTTTTGGCAATAGGTATACATAGAAGCATGCATGCTTTTAGGAATATGGTTAGAGTTATGGTAGAGACATGTGATAGGTTGCTGCTTTATGTTTGACTAGGCCCAATATTCGTGGAATGGTGAAGCTGTAGAACAAAAGTGAGTTTTAAGACATGTTGACAGAATGGATTACTGATTAGGCTACTTTCTATAAGTCTGGGGAAAGGTACACTTGAAATACACTGCAGAAATGTAGGTCTGTCTTTCAAATGTAAAGTTCAGTCTATTTGTTTTTTTCTTTTATATATGATGATGATTTCAAAAGGTAGACATATATGCATGTATAGTTTCAGGAATATGGTGAGATTTATAACAGACTCATGTGTAGGTTTGATGCTTTATTTTGGGTATTGCCAACACCCTGAGTAGTTACAGAATTGTGAAGCTGCAGTACAAAAGTGTACACCATGTAATAGACCTCACTTTTGTGCTGCAATTTCAGTATTCTGCTACTACTCAGGATTTTGCACTCCTCCAATCACTCAGGCACTACCACAGTACTACTCCAATCACCCAGGCAGTACCGATGCACTTATAAAATCACTTAGCCAGTACCCATGCAGTTATAAAATCACTCAGGCACTACCTATGCACTTATGCAATCACCCAGGCACTACCCTAGTATTCCTTCAATCACCCAAGCAGTAACCTTGTTCTCATGCAATCACCCAGGCACTACCCCTGCTCTTCTTCAATCATCCAGTCACTACCCTTGCAGTGCTTCGATCACCCAGCCACTACCTATGCACTTATATAATTATCCAGGCACTACCTTTGCACTCTTCCAATCTCATTGGCACCATCCCTGTAATTATGTAACCACTCAGCCAGTGCCCATCCATTTATAAAATCACCCCGACACTATCTTTACACTCCTCCAATCACTCAGGCAGTACAACAATACTACTGCAATCACCCAAGCAGTACTGATGCACTTATAAAATCACACAGGCACTTCCTATGTACTTCTGTAATCCCCCAGACATTACCTCTGCACTCATGCAATCACCCAGGCTTTACATATGTACTCCTCTAATCCCCCAGACATTACCCTTCCACTCATGCAATCACTAATGCAATAGCTATACACTGATTCAGTCACCCAGGTACTACCCTTGAATTCCTTTCAATTACCGTGTCAGGATCTATGCACTCCTCCAATCACTTAGCCAGTACCCATGCACTTATAAAATCACCCAGGCAGGTCCCATGTACTCCGTTAATCCGGCAGATATTATCCCTTAACTCATGCAATCACCCAGACATTAAGTATGTATTCCTCTAATCACCCAGGCAGTTCCTATGTACTCCTGTAATCCCCCAGATATTACCCCTCAACTCATGCAATCACCCAGACATTACCTCTGTACTTCTATAATCCCCCAGACATTATCTCTGCACTCATGCAATCACCAATGCATTAGCTATACACTGGTTCAATCACCCAGGCACTACCCTTGCACTCCTCCAATCACCCTCTCAGGATCTATGCACTCCTCCAATAACTTAGCCAGTATTCAGAAAGTCTCTCTGAATAAAATTGAGGGCATGGAATGGGAGGAGGACTACCTGCTTATCATGGTTGATGTCAACTCCCTCTATAACATTATTGACCACAAACTGGGCCTAGAGGCATACAAAATTTTCTGCGTAGAAGACATGTGAGGTTCAGGGACCATACGGACATGATCTTAGATATGATTGAATACTGCCTCATCAACAACATTTTTCTATTCAATGGTGTTATCTACCAGCAGACCCTTGGGACTGCGATGGGCTCTTGTTTTGCCCCGAGTTTTGCCAACCTTTTCAAGTGCCAGTGGGAGGAGGAGGTCTTCAATAATGCAGCATTGTCTCCAGATAATGAACGGGTCATTGTATGGCTCCAGTACATCGATGACTTGTTCTTTGTCTGGAGGGGTACCGAGATTGGGGCCACCAACTTCATTGACAAACTCAACACTAACGGCCGCAACATACACCTTACCAGCAACATCAGCAGGAGCACAGTTGAATACTTGGACGTTAAGATAGAAATCGGACACAACAGGATACACACAGAACTCTTCCGTAAAGCAACAGCAGGCAATAGTCTGCTGCATACCCTCAGTAGCCACCCTGATACACTTAAATGGAGTATTCCTTTTGGGGATTTACTGAGGGCAAAACGGAACTGTAACTCTGAGGAATCATATCAACGTGAACACGACATTATGATGGATAGATTCAGAGAGAGAGGATACCCATAATGGGTACTTAATAGAGACAGTGACAGAGCTGCGACTATTGGGAGACATAAGACCCTTTCTGACGGCTCTCACACTGAGTCAGACTCAACAGAAGGCAGTGCCAGAATCATCTTGACATACAACGGGAATGCTGGTGACGTCAAGAGGATACTGGCAAGAAACTGGAACATACTTCATAGGCAACAGCATAAAAAATAGACCTAATATCACATACAGAAGAGGGCGTAACATCAGGGACATGTTGGTTCATAGTGGCATCATGGAACTGCCAGTCAGGAACACACACAACCTACAGGGATTCTTCCCGTGTGGGCACTGCAAGGCATGTAGGAACAGTTTTAGGCGCAGAAATCTCTGCAGGGGGAAAAGCAACAAACCTATCTCCCAGTTCCTCACATGCAGCACCACTTTTGTTGTTTACATCATCGAATGCCCTTGCAAACTTTGGTACATAGGCAGTACCACCCTCATGGCTAAAAAGAGGATTCTTGAACACATGAGGGCCATCACCAACAATGACCCCTGATACCCTGTAGCCCAACATTTTAAATCTATACATTCCTCTGACGCATCACAACTCAGTTATATTTGCCATTGAACAAATCACTGGTGATCAGAGGGGAGGTGACAGAGTTCTCAGACTCAGAAAGAAAGAGTCTAAATACATTATTGATCTGCAAACCAAAATCAGGGGGGTTTGAATCAGGACGAAGAATTAGCAATCCACTTAAGGGAAGAATAGATATCCAGTCACCTGTCCCACACCTCCTTCTTCCTGTGATGTTGAACCATCTGCAACATATGAAATGTATTATTGTACTTATTTAGTGGGTATCACATTGTTTTTAAACTTTTGGCTTCAATCAATCATGTCACTTATAAAGCGCACTACATACCCGCGAGGGTCTCAAGGCGCTGGGGGAAGAGGGGGGTGGTGCTGCTACTGATCGAAGAGCCAGGTCTTGAGGAGTCTTCTGAAGGCCAGTAGGTCTTGGGTCTGTCGGAGGTTGGTGGGGAGGGTGTTCCAGGTCTTGGCGGCGAGGTGGGAGAAGGATCTGCCGCCGGCGGTCGTTTTCCGGATGCGGGGGACTGTGGCGAGGGCGAGGCTGGGCAAGCGGAGCTGGCGGGTGGGGGTGTAGAAGCTGAGTCGTCTGTTGAGGTAGGCTGGTCCGGAGTTGTGGAGTGCTTTGTGTGCGTGGGTGAGGAGCTTGAAGGTTATCCTCTTGTTGACAGGGAGCCAGTGCAGGTCTCTCAGGTGGGGTGTGATGTGGCTACGTCGGGGGATGTCGAGGATAAGACGTGCAGAGGCGTTCTGGATGCGTTGCAGCCGTCTCAGGAGCTTAGCCGTCATTCCTGCGTAGAGGGCGTTTCGTAGTCCAGCCTGCTGGTGACGAGGGCCTGGGTGACTGTTTTTCTTGTTTCGGTGGAGATCCACTTGAAGATCCTGCGGAGCATTCGGAGGATGTTGAAGCAGGATGAGGAAACGGCGTTGACCTGCTTAGTCATGGAGAGGGTGGGGTCGAGGATGACCCCTAGGTTGCGTACGTGGTCGGTGGGTGGCGGGGCTGTTCCCAGTGATGTTGGCCACCAGGAGTCGTCCCACACTGAAGGGTTGGAACCAAGGATGAGGACCTCCGTCTTGTCCGAGTTCAGCTTCAGGCGGCTGGTCCTCATCCATTCGGCGACGGCCTTCATTCCTTCGTGGAGGTGGGCTTTGGCGGTGTGAGGGTCTTTGGTGAGGGAGAGGATCAGCTGGGTGTTGTCGGCGTAGGAGATGATGTTGAGGTTGTGCTGTCGGGCGACGTGGGCGAGGGGTGCCATGTAGATGTTGAACAGCGTTGGGCTGAGGGAGGAGCCTTGGGGTACGCCGCAGATGATCTTGGTGGCCTTGGATCGGAAGGGGCGAGGCGGACGCTTTGTGTTCTGCCGGAAAGGAAGGATGTGGTCCAGTCCAGGGCCTTCTCTTGGATCCCGGCGTCGTGAAGGCGTGTTCGTAGTGTGTGGTGGCAGACCGTGTCGAAGGCGGCTGATAGGTCCAGGAGGATGAGGGCTGCTGTTTCTCCGTTGTCTAGCAGGGTCCTGATGTCATCGGTGGCGGCGATGAGGGCGGTTTCGGTGCTGTGGTTGCTGCGGAAGCCGGACTGGGCTTGCATTTCTTTCTTTATGTTTCTTTTACAGGAGGAAAGGAAGGGACCCATTTTCACGTCATTCACCGGCACGGGTTCCCTACCCTTTTCTTCGGTTGTCACTTTGGGATCTCTTCGCAGATAATAACTTTTTGCATGGTGTTTTCATTGATTCTACATAGTGGGGACCATTATGCACTGCAGTCTTTGACAGCCGGGGCACTTGCCCATCATTTCCGTTTGCTTTAAGCACATGCAGGTTCCACTTGGGTGTGATTGATGGTACAGACTGTCTTGATTTGAGCTATTCTGCACATATTATGAGCTCAATGAGGTGCTTTCAGCCATTTGACTTTTACTTGCACTATATCTTTTGTTCTTGTTTGATTTTCGCAGAATATGTCTCTGCATATGAATTGCAGTCTACCATTTACATGTGTTTCCATATACTCTTCAGTGTATGCCTGTACTTATTATTTATGTTTATCAATGGATTGTCCTATTTGCCGTTCAGGACTGTGCCTTCAGCAGTTTCATTCATTTTGCCTTTGTTTTCATTGATAACATGCACACTACAATATGGCCGTTATGTTTGCGGTCTCACTGTATCCCTTGTCTCTTTCACCATGCATTTTAAATAGGACACTTATTGGCGGTTACTTTTCCTGGTGATCAAGGCTTTTCCAGCCGAACTGCGTAGTGTAATAAACAGTTTCCAGCAAGTACTTTGGATTTTGTGTACTGTATCCTGAGAGCGCGTTGACTTATAACTTTGCTCCAGAATATATATTACCTACTGGCGGTCGCCAGTAGGTAGTTATAGTTAGGACCGTTTTTTCTTTTCAAAAAGCCTTTTTTCTTTTACCAATATCTTTGGCGCCGTTTGACGAATCTTCCCGAAATTTTCCAAACCAATGACCAGCTCCGGTCAGCTCCTTGAAAGTTTCGGGGAGATTCATCAAGTGGGGGCCGAGAAAAAAGGGGGGTCCCAAAACGCGTTTTCCCCATTTTAATTTCCATAGGAAATTGTGGAACAGGCTGCAGCCCGAACTACTGAACGGAATTACACCACATTTGGCAAAAAGATAGCTCTTGGATCAGAAAGCGCCCTTTTTTTAAATGGTGTAAATCCGTTCAGTAGTTCCTGAGAAATTTAAAAAAAAATTATATATCTGAGCACCGAGGAGGATTCGCGAATCCTCCCGAGCACGAGCTTAATTCTGATTGGCTGCCAACACTCCAAACCAGAATGTGTTGGCAGCCATCATGTGACTCGGTAACCGAGTCACAAGAAAACAGTAAAATAAAGGTTAAAAAATAAGAAAAGGGGGCAGGGTACAAACACCCTGACCCCCTAGGCCTGCACAAGGCCCCCAGGGCCAAAAAAAGCTTTTTTTTAAAAAAACAAATCAGCTGAATTCGCTGGGTGCGCGAATCCGGCGGAGAAATTTTTTAAAAAACGAAGCACGGTCTCCCACTTTTTGTTTTAATGAGCCCCTGGGTGGGCCAGGTCCCGGGGACAGTGTGGCATTCACTAACACGGGCACCAGTTCACCATGCTTGTACAGAGCGTGCGTGTGGATCATTGTTAAATAACATAGCATTCTTTACCTGTTATGGCACAGGATCAAAGAAAAGTGTACGAATAGAATTCAGGAAAAACTAACACTGCCCCGAATCAAGGGTAAATTGGACCAGCTCTTGGGAAATTAACTATGTGCTGCTGCTTTTGAAGACTGTCTCTGCACTGCCTCGAGGACAAGGTGAGCTGATGTTGGTTGAAGGCTCTGCTGCCCCACTGCATAAATATCACAACAGTGCTGTGCAGGGCAGGATAATGTCCGTGCTCGGTTGCTTAACCAACATTGGTCAGAATAAGGGACCGAAGTCACGGCTTGGATCTAGGTAGGCTTGGGCAAAAAATTCAGCTGAAATACATCTGAATTATTTGCGGCAGGTTTCGTGAATCTCTTCCCCCTTGCAAAATTACACGGTTTCTCTCTTTTGGCAACGTTTTATGAAGCTTTCAGTGTTTGTGGTGGTTTGTGGGTTCACGATACATCAAGAAACGGCAAAATGTTCACACATTTACATTTTATTGGCTTATTTTTGCCACATTTTCACTGCTGTTACTGTTGGTAAACAAAAAATGCCACAGAGAAAAGTGTAAAACAATGCTAAAAACTACACCAAAAGTACATCAGACAGTAGACAATCAGCCATCGCTCCTCCATTTAGTGATAACAGCTGTGGATCAGGATCTGGTCATTGGTTTACCTATATTTGCTCCATTAGAACTAGAATAGAAATGTAATCCTCTTTTTTTCATGGCGTTCGGCGCACCTCAGATTTCTTCAGCATGGGATTAAATTGAGAGGAATACTAACGACGGGCCTGCAGCTTCGCCGGGCCGCAGAGCTGGCGAGCCAAGGGGAGGGAAGGCAGAGTTGACTGCGAGCAAATCAAATTAATACGATCATAATATAAATACTGCAGTGCCATAAATAAGTCATGTTTTCACCGCACTTGGCAAAACGCAAAAAGTTACAGCGCGTTCCCGTTGAGAACAGTTCTCATAGAGTGGGTTTGGCTCCATCTTCACTTTAAGAATTTAATAACAGGTAATAGAGTATTCGTCTTCATAAAGAAAATAACAGCAGAAGTGTGTTTGTCACTGAACTTAACATTTTGATGTGATTTAGTAAAGGTTTTAATTACTTTCCTTTATACTTTTGCAAAGGGAATGTTGCATTACTTTGTATGGCCATTGCAGAATGTTTTCAGTAAAGTAGACTTGACATTGGCTTTTTCCCGTCTTCTTCATTCCAGACAGTGCACATTTTCTAAGGATGGGCTCACCTCAGGGGGCAAGCACCTCGAATGCCCACAGATTGTCTGTGCTCCAACTTGGCATGGCAATTGAAGGCCACCTACCTTCCTCAACAAACAACCTGTACAAACAGCCTGTGTTGTCAGTCTGTGCAGCAGCCAGATGACCCAGTAGCCCAGAATGCTGTCTAACCAGTATTTTCAGTCACGTGACAGTTATGGACTTTTAGGATACCTGCCCAGTCGCCCCATCCCCAGCTGTGGGTCCTGGGGTTCTTGGAGGCATGACCATGAACTCAATCGTCTCGGCTAGGCTTAGGTTAGAGTGGCAAAAGGTAATCTTATTCACAATGCTGGGCACGCGAGTGAAACAGTCTATAAAGCAGTGAGTGGCACCCTACTACCTGGGCAGCGAGTGGCTTTGGGGGCATTTCCTGCCACTTGCGAGTGTTACAAGTTCATGCCAGTCCATATTATGTAATGACTGCAGACTCAACTCATAAAATAGGAATGCGCCTGCGACCTGCCACTCTGTTTACAGCCTTGAGATCTCCCATGGGCTCTAGCGCATTGATCAACACTCTGTCCTTTCCTGCATATTTTCGTACTACACAAACACCTTTCCCTACAAACTTGCATACATACAACTTCTGCCCGGGCACAGTGTACTGTGCAGGCTCCTGTACATTAGAATAGGTTACTTTGATAATCACCAGTCAACATGTCCTGATGTGGACGCCATGGTGGGGTGAACAGTGTTGCACTCTGCCAAGGTGCTTATGGAAGCTGTAGCACCATCGAGCACGCACTGTAGGACTGGCTTCAGAAAAACTCTCTCAATTTGTGATGGGAGCTTGTCTGGTCAGTTCTTGGGTATCTTTGCAGAAAAAACAAAACTCCTTGCTAGGCCGTGGAAAAGAAATAGGACAGCCAGCCCTGATGGGCAGCAAGGGCAGGTTTCTGGTTCTCGTAAAACCTAGTCCAGTCCAACCCAAAAAACCCAACCCTACCCAACCGAAAAATCGAACCCTACCCAACCCAAAAAACCCAATCCGACTCAATTCAATCCAATCCAATCCAAGCCAATCCAATCCAAATCTAATCCATGGCAGAATTAAATGTCAATACATAGTAACTTCCAACGATCACAGCAATTAAATATAACTAATATCTATTTTGTAATCATTAAATAAAGGTTCTTATTGTTACACTTGTAAAACACAAAAATAATGTAAACTATTTTAATTGTAACTAAACTATATTGAAAAAATCTAATCTGTTCACCCAAAAAAGGGTGCCCATATTAGGAAAGTGCTACTGTGTCGTTCCAGTGTTGCAAAGTGCTATATAAATGCTGCCAATATGACATAACAGGATCGCATAACTCATGCTGTTCCTCTTTTAAAACCTTCTCTTACCCTAAGCATCACTGATAATAATGAAACACAAACATTTCTATTTGTTTAAACTGACTATATCATTGCACGAGGAGGTCCTTCTCAACACCAGTGGAGGAGCACTGGGCCATTTCATACATCTGTCACTGACGAAAATGGCATGAATACTGCAGTCAATATTATAGGTATGCAATTACATGAGGACTTTACTTTGTGGGACTATATCGCAGGTAAGTACATCGAGGTCTTTACATTGAAGGTAGGGTTTTCAGTACTTTACATCGCACAAGTTTTTTGTTAATTGTTAAAAGTCATTATATATGTGTATATGTTTATGTATATTTATATGTCTTTATATGATTAAAAAAACATAGAAATATTTATTCACATATAATGATGAGAAAATTCATTAACAATTAATTTAAAATTAGGTTTTCGCTAAAGTGTTCATAATTATCAAGTTATGAAATATAATGTATTCATACATATTTTCTCATTTTCAAATAATATATGAATATAAAATTAATGTAAAATATTTAGTAAATTATATATAGGGTTGATAAAAATTTTAATATTAATTATTAATACTTATGGATTATCTTAACATTTTAAAAATATGTATTTATCAAGGGTATGAGATATAAATATATATATGTTCACTGAAAAAACCATAGGTTTCAGGGACATTATAGTTAGAAATTTTCATTTAAAAAACCATAGAAATTCACTGAAAAAATCATAGGTTTCAGGGACGTTATAGTTAGAAATTAGCATTTACAAAACCTTGGAAATTCACTGAAAAAACCACAGGTTTCAGGGACGTTATAGTTAGTTGGATATATTACTCGTTCAAAACCAGAGAAATTCGGCCGTTATAGTTAGTTGAGCTAACTATAACTCGTGCCCCCGCAATGCACTGCTGATGACGTCACATATTACATCACTCATGACATGGTCAGTGACATCACTGATGACATCACTGATGACATCTCAAATGACACCACTGATGACATCACTGATGACATCATCCACGTGATCATCTGATGCACCTCCTCACACCCTAATATAACTTTTGATACACCCACTCTAAAATACAGACTACCATTCTCGAAACCATAGACACACCAATACCAATACCAGTTAGTGCATACCCACTCACTGATTCATAGGTCTACACACATCCACACACTCACACATACAGTCACTCATACACGCAGTCACTCATCAATACAGCCTCTGATATATGCACTCATACACCCATACAGACACTCACACACCGCCACTCACCCATAGAGTTACTCACACACCTAGTCAGTCATGCAAAGAATCAATCACACTCCCATTTACTCACCTATTCAGTTATACACACACCACCTCACTTATTCATACAGAAACTAACACATACTTACTCTCTTATACAATCTCTGACACAAGCACACACTTATCCATACAGCCACTCTCACAATCACTCACTCTCACATATAGTCAGTTATATACTCCAACACTCACATATACTGCCTTTCACATATGTAGTTACTCACACATATACCACTGAGACATCCATTCAGTCACCAACACAGCCATACACACACTCACTCACCCATACAGCCCCACACAGATGCACTCATGAACCCATACACCCACTGAATCACCCACTCACAAATACATGCGGGGAGTTACACCCACCCACACAGACACTCAGGCACCCATACAGGTTCTCAGACAGCAAATCATTAACCCATATAGACACTCATGTAGCTACTCACCAACTCATGCAGAGACTTACACAGCAACTGACAGACTGATACAGACATTCACACAGATTAGTCATTCACCCATGCAGTCACTAAGACACGTTTAATCACTCACTTATACAGTCAGTCACGCACCCACTAAATCATCCATTCAGACACTCATACACCCACTCATTCTTCAATACACCTTGGCGTATATATATAAAACATACTTAAACTTTTCAGAAACACACAGTCACTGGATGATGTCATCAGTGATGTCATCAGTGATGTCATTTGAGGTGTCATGAGTGATGTCACTGACCATGTCATGAGTGATGTAATATGTGACGTCATCAGCAGTGCATTGCGGGGGCGTGAGTTATATTTAGCTCAACTAACTATAACGGCCAAATTTCTCTGGTTTTGTACGAGTGAAATGTCAAACTAACTATAACGTCCCTGAAACCTGTGGTTTTTTCAGTGAATTTCTAAGGTTTTTTAAATGCTAATTTCTAACTATAACGTCCCTGAAACCTATGTTTTTTCAGTGAATATATATATATGTATATATATATATACATTTATATGTAATGTATTTTTTACATGAAACATAACAGATATTTACAATTGAATTCCAAGACATTAAATAAATTACCAAACAAAATTAAAAAACAGAAAGACATTTACAAAAAATATCATAAAAAATGAAAAACAGATTATAATGCAAATCAATACTCTCAAATTAAAACCATTAGCACATATAACACATAGTAATTATAATATATTTAACTAGTCTGGCAATGATATATATACTATTCCCACTCCAGTTTATGCAAAAGTAGAAAAAGTGTAGTACTTCAGAGGGGTTAAATATATTATTCGCATTCCAACCAGCTCAACAGTAGGGAAAGCGTTGGACTCGGAAGGGGTAAGATTTACTATTCCCATTCAGTCTGTGCAACAGTAGGGAAAGCATTAGACTTGGAAGCAGTTACATTTACTACTTCCACTCCAGTCTGAGCAACAGTAGGGAAAGCGTAGGACTTTGGAGGGGTTAAAATTACTGTTCCCACTCCAGTCTGTGCAACAGTAGGGAAAGTGATGGACTTTGGAGAGGTTACAGTTATTATTCAAAATCCAGTCTAAGCAAGAGTAGGTAAGCTACTTCACTACAAACACATTACATATTTAAATAACAGTATTAATTTAGAAAAATATAAAACTTTCAATATAAACATTATTACTTAACATAAAATATATATATTAAAAAAATTAAAAATAATTAACCAATTTGAAAAATTAATAAATAATGTAATAATTAATTTTCAGTAAAAAATAGAGGTTCTATAATTATTACTTAATTAACTTGCCATTTTATACCCCTACCAACCTAGCAACCCACACCTACAATATAACTAAAAGAAATAAACACAATTTGCATAATTCTCAATCAATGAAATATTTAATATACATTAGTAATGAGTATTTTATAATTAGTACTTAATTAACTTCCCACCCAACACCCCAACAAATCTATTAACCAGCAACTGAAATATAGCTAAAATAAATTAGCATTTCATAATCTACAAAATTAATAATCAATTCAGTAATTAATAATAAATTAATAATTAATTGTTCATTAATTATTACTTAGGCACCTTCCCACCCTATAGCCTTACAAACCCAGCAGATCACACATAAAATTGAACTAAAAAGTATGATTATTATACTACTTACATAATTAATTATCAATTCAGTAATTACAAATACATTTAAAAAGAATTGTTAATGCGTTATTACCCTAAGTAACTCCCACCCTACAAACATAGCAAATTGCACCTAAAATATAAGTAAATTAAATCAGTATTGCATAATATTCATAATTAATATCAATCACATACTTACTTAAACCATATTAATTAATTAATATGAAATTATTAATTAATTAACTTTCCACCCTATCCCCTACAAACCCAACAACGCTCTACAACACTATAAGTTACTATTAGCAATTGAATAAAAAATTCTAAATCACCTAAAATTACAAACTATATTAAAAAAATTATAACAAGTATTGAAACAATATTAACACATACAGTTAATATATGAACTAAAACACATTAAAATAATTAAAAAACAACATTCTTTACAACTATATTATTGAAAACGATATTAACATCAACAATATTCTTAACAACGATATTACTTAACTGAAAAAATTATATTCTTAACAACAATATTTCTGCATCACAATTTTTTGTATCAAAATATTTTTTCCCGATATTTCTGTCTTCCGATATTTACACCTCGACATTTTATTCAAATACCGTACGACCAGCAGATTTGTTTGTAATACCTCAAGATGTGCTATGCTATTTAGAATGAATGAGTAGGATCTCAATTATTTAATAATTATATTTGTTTATGTATTAATAACCATCAACAAGTTTGTCAAAAGTTCAGTGGATTGTAACATTTTCTGTGTAAGTGATGTCAGTAAAGGTGGTAATTATGGAAGAGAAAATGCTTAAAACTTTAATTGAGGCAGCCCATTGTTTGAAACACACTCTTTATTTTTCTTTCTGCACATTTTAGATGTGGTAACAGTGCTAGATGTTTTACACATATGCAAAAACATGAGGAAAGGCTGCTCATATTTGAACAGATTCATGAAAAGACATTTATGCTAAATACCCCTCCAGAGCCTACAGGGTGCAATTCACAATTATGACCAGTGAGCTACTATAGAGCTAGGGTGCAAATATGAGTGACAGAAGACTCAAACACATTCACCATGCATATTAGAGCAATGGACATTTTTCCTCCTCTCTAATGTGCATGTGCTCCATACAGCCATGCAGGTATAGAGTAAACAACCTAATGAAGTTAGCGGGTCACCCATTGGAATGCTATCAAAACGTGCAGGCTTTAAAAGACATACATTTCTCCCACTGAATAGATGTAGAAATGTAGATTTAGATGTACTACTGTATGTTTTATTGAATCGGAATTTGCAATTCCTACAAAATCTCAATTTGCGATTCAGTAATTGAAATTTTGAAATGAACTATTGTCTACATGTTCCTAACAGAGATTTCTTATGATTCCCTTACTAAAAATAGAGATTTGATAAAAGCAAATTGTGATCGGTGCCCAGACACATACTGGCGGTTCAGTTTGTATCCTGCCGGCTGGGGATTAACTATCTTCGAACAATTTCCCCTTGTGGAAAGTCTGCAGCGAAGTGACTGAAGTATTAGCATTGTGACCTCTGCATCCATTATCCCACATACCTAATGCGACCACATAGTTCTTGAAAATATAATCCTTTTTCATGGATGCCGACTGAGTATTGTGCTGTCCATATCAACCACACGCACCAAGCCTAATTGTTTCAGGAATCAATTCTGCCTGCATGGCTCATGCTCTGCTTGCCTGATCCCACGGGTGCAGCCACCACGGACCCCTTAGATGTCCTTCTAATTGACACCCAGTTGAATCTCCCCTCATTTGAGTTATTTAACATTTTCTAAGAATCGTTTCCCTGATAAGCCTCACAGCAACTGCCAAATCATTGTTTAATCCTGTCATGATGATGACCTCAAATTAAACGGGTCAAATGCCATTGATTACTCAGCGTACCCTTGGCCTCCTTGGTTCCTAACATGTTGCTAACAAACTGCTTTCTCACTGTTCATGTTATGCATCCATTTTAATAGTGCGACGTCTCGCTGTTTATTCCAGTATATTACATGTCTCACTTGTGCTGTTCACCCTGTTATGAGCATGTTGTGTGCAATAAGATGTTGGATTACACTTGAAAATGATGTAATATTGCTGTCATAAGTATATATATTGTATTAAGAGATTCAATACAGACCGCAACATCCAGCCTTGGTGTCTTTCCCATGTTTGTTCGTTTGCATATAATTTTGCACCCTATCTAACTGTCTTTTGAAGTATTACCTGTTGAGACATTGTTGTTTGTTACCAGATTCACCCAGGTCTCAACTGGGTTCATGGGATTTTTCCTGTTGTCTTTCCAGACCCATATTGATGACATGACACTCAGGAAACTGCCATTCTGAAGCACAGGAACTTGCAGTGAGTACCTATTTGGACTCCCAGCCACATCTTTGTGCCAAAATGACAACCCAGGAAGGGCAAGCAGAGGACTCTTCAGGAAAGTGGAGAACAAAGTTCTCTGATGATGATATAGCTATACTGGTTTTGGTGAAGCCTCCCTACCTACCCCAAAAGCCACCAAAAAGAGGATATGTAGCCATATCCAAGAAAGAGTAAATGCTTGGGGGGTAACAACATGCAGTATTTCTAAATGCAATAGCAGTGGTATGTCCTTCGCTCAAGTACTAAGACAAAGCTGCCCAGTAGGAACAAGGAAGCTGTTGGCAATGTACGGGGCCTTTTACTCAGCCACCAACAACAGTAATGGATGAAGCCATTCAGAGCACCCTCACCACTGGGCCTATATTTGACCAGCTAATATTAACACTTTAGAACCTCATCAGCAGAACACAGGTTAGTGTTTTTTTTTAATTAAGAAAATACAACTATTTGGCCCTAAAATATTTTAATATAACAGTCAATTGGTTCTGTATAAACAGATCACATTAAGGGATTTGCAGTCCAATTAGTTTTTAGACGTTTTAGTAGAAAAAAAACTGAATGCCAGGTTTATTTCAGTGCTATAAGGGAATCACTTTAATAAATATATTAACTTAAATGTAGAACAAACTTTTATATCCAGAGACTCAGGAGTCAAAGATTCTTACCATTATGATTATGGCTTCAAAGCAGACCTGCTTAAAAAAGTGGCACAGCATCTAGATCAGAATTTGTGCAAATAGAGAAAATCAATGTTAACATTCAAACCAAACAATTTGAAGCATTAATAAGCTTACAAGAAACATGGATGAAGGCATGTCTCCTATGAAATATAGTACTGACAATTTAGATCAAACGAGGATGTCAACCATGATGTCATTAAGTGATTCTATGGTTGAGAAACACAGCAACAAATTAAAACACATCAACACATTGCATCTAAAATGCAATGGTTTGGAAAAAGTATAGAGAAATTGTCTCATTAGTATGTCTGTTATGATAAGATCTAGACGTACACTCAGTCTGCTAGCCACACTAATATTTCTGTTAGGTAAGATCTATGAGTACACTCAGAGTTCTAGCCACACTAATATGTCTTTTATGATAAGATCTAGGCATACACTCAGTCAGACTGCTGATTTAGAAGAGGTTATGTTGGCAGCTAACCTAGAGAGGCCCACTCCCAGCAAACAAAGATGCATTGAAGGTATTTTGTAACAATAATGTAGATTTCATAATGTTATAAAAAAAATAAACAGTCCTTTTTGTGGCTCTTCATATTTCCTGTGAATAAACACTGAAATGAAAATTACTTTGCAGCATCTTCACTGTGACTAGCTCATTAGACATTTCATGCCTTATTTTGTATGCACTTACCTTAGAGATAATTGTTGGTAACTGTCTCTCCCTCCCATCTTCTGCTCTGCTGGCAGCTTGGAATTTTTTTGGAGCAGAGGTCTTCCTCTTCGTTAGAGCTCTTCTGCTTAGGCTTCATTGGAAGTACCTTACGTGTAGCTATATTTTGTAGCATAACACACACAATCTTGCATGCCACTGGGAGGTGACTATAGAATGGCTCCCCGCTGTTATGAATTCAGCAAAACCTTCCCTTAAGCAGATCAAAAGTGCACTCAATAACTGCCCTTGTCCACTTGTAAAAGAACAATTGACAGATGGAATGCTGAACAATGTCAAACACTCACCCACACTACAGAGATCTGGGCCTAAATTCATTGTTTTTTGCTCACCACGCCACACCAGTTTAGACCCAGCCATATGCAAATTACTCTGGGTCCCATGCTCTCCATGCCACTGGAGTCAAACTAGCCAGGCTAATGAGGGATGATACCACGAACCAGTCCCAGGATGCTTGTTTCCGGTCCAGGGCAGACCTGGCCTGGCAGTTCGGGCTGGACTGTTCCCATGGGGAGCAGGGTCAAGACTGATTTGCATATGGCTGAGCCCAAACTGAAATGGCATGGTGAGCAAAAAAACTATGGATTTAGGCCCAGACCTCTGTACTGGGGATGAATGTTTGACATTGTTCAACATTCCGTCCATCAATTGTTCCACTAGCAGACAATATTATAATAGTGTTCACTGCTTGTACTTGCATTGAGGTATGGGTCAAAATCCTGTGCGTAGTGCAAAAGCGCAATACCTAACACAAATGCAAAATATAATTAAAACTACTACTATATAGTAGTAAATACACATTTGGAATGTAGAAATACCTAAAAGATAATCTTCCCAAAAGTCTCCCCTTCTAAGCCGGTTGTGAAGGGCATAGTGCTGAAAGATAGGAGTCATGGGTGGAACCAGGAAGTTTCGCCACAAGGTCAATAATAGCCAGACTTGTAAACTATTCTAATGTTTAAAGAGTGCTGGCTCTTCTGATTCCTATAGAAAAATGTGGTAGCTCTAAGAAGGCAAATTAAGACATGTGCCATCAACACAAACTTTGTGAAATTTACCACACAAAAGAAATCAAATTTTGATTGCTTCTAGTCTTGTTCTGAGTTGAGACAAAATATATCTGTGAATGTTTGCCAACATAGCAGCTGAAACAAATGTGACGCAATATGCAAAACAGCACTTTGGGGAACACCTCCCGCTGTGAAAACAACCCCCTTCCTGATGCTAAAAGGTGTAGGAAGCAAAGTACTTGCATGTGGGTTGATTTAGAAACATTCCTGCGTGAGTCCCTACAAAACACTGGGCCATATTATCAAGAACGGCGATAACATTATCGCTGCTTTAGCGGCAGGAAACTGCTGCTAAAGCGGCAATAAGGGGCTTGATAATATGCCCTATAGAATTCCAATAGAAGCCCAGGTTCTGGTGTGAAGGACATCAAACCTTGGCTTCTATTGGAATTCTATAGGGCACTAACCTTTTTCTCATCGATATCTATCAAATACAAACCAGACAATGTTCTTACTCAAGACAATGCACCGTATGCCATTCCCTCTTTGAACACTGTACTTCCAAAATTTACAAAAGCACTATCTATACTTAAACCTTGAGATTTATGAATAGTTACTGCTTATGCTAAAGACAGAGAAAACTGTTTTCTCTGAACATACAAATCTTTTACAAGCAAAAAACGTACAACACAACGCCCAATTTGTCTTACCTCTTTAACCTGATCAACTTTTATAATCAAAAATTCTATTCCATCTCTGTTCTAAAATTTTACAAAATCAATAACTTTTCCCATTGCTCCACTTACTAAACCTTCTTCTACTTTCAAATTATGCCATAAAATTACCCAAAATGTTTATACATACATGTAAACTCTTTTCTAAGCCTGCAGTTTTAGAGACAGACATTTCCAAAGAATGCAATTTAGCCTGTAGTTTCTCTGTTAGAAGAATAGTCACTCCCTGGTGTTCAATTTTATCAATAGCTTCAATTTCCACTATTTGCTTCAAAAGTTCTTGATTAAATGTACAATATATATATTACCTACTGTGGTCGCCAGTAGGTAGTTATAGTTAGGACCTGCTTCTATTCAAAAAGCGTTTTTTCTTTTGCCAATATCTTTGGCGCAGTTTGACGAATCTTCGCAAAATTTTCAAAACTAATGGCCTGCTCCGGTCAGCTCCTGTCTTGAAAGTTTCAGGGTGATTCGTCAAGCGGGGGCTGAGAAAAAAGGGGGTCCCTAAACTCATTTTCTCGATGTTAATTTCCATAGGAAGTTTTGTCGCGGCTACAGCCCGAACTGCTGAACGGAATTACACCAAATTTGGCAGAGAGGTAGCTGTTGTTTCAGAGTGCACTCTTTGCTTTAAATGGTGTAAAACTGTTCAGTAGTTCCTGAGAAATTTAAAAATAAAAGATATCAATGTCTGATGACCGCGGTGGATCCGCGAACCCTCCCGAGCACGAGCTTCATTCTGATTGGCTGTCAACACTCCAAACCAAGAACTGTTGGCAGCCATCTTGTGACTCAGTAAAACCGAGTCACAAGAAAAAAGGGAATAAAATTATAAAAAAAAGAAAAGGGGGCAGGGTAGAAACACCCTGACCCCCTAGGCCTGTTCAGGGGGTCCCACAGGAACCCTCGGAGCCCACAAAAGTATCCTGTGCTTCGTTTTAATGAGCCCCCGAGTGGGCAAGGTCCCGGAGGCAATATTCAAAATATATGCAGGGGCCGCATGGGCCCCCGCAGCCCCTTGGACCATTACCTCCCCGGGGCTTTATTAATTATGCACGGGGTACGCGGCCCCCCTGCAGCCCAGGGGACTGACACCTCCCCAGGGATTTTATATATTTAGGGGGGCCTTGTAGGCCCCCCTAAGCCCTGGGGACCACCACCTCCCCGGGGCTTTACTTAATTATGAGGGGGCCTTGCAGGCCCCCCAAACCCCGGGGACCACCACCTCCCCGGGGCTATTATAATAAGTAAGTGTGGGGGGTCTCAAGCCCCCCCCACACTGCCCCAGGGACCACCACCTCCCCAGGGCACTAGTTATGTTAATGCAGGGGCCCGTTGCAGACCCACGGCCCCGGAGACCACCACCTCCCTGGGGCTATGTAAATGTTGGAGGGGGCCACGCAGCCCCCCTCCTGGAGCCTTCCATAGCCCTGGGGACCACCACCCCCCAGGGCCGGTTCCTGCAATGTCCCAGGGTGCCCACCCCCGGGACAATGCAGCTTGCAATGACAGGGCGGGAGCACTGCTCCCGCCCTGCCATTGCAAACTCTGCTTTGCTTAGTGGAAGTGAGAGCAGGAAACCTGCTCTTGCTTCCATGAAGCATAGTAGAATTGCTTTTGGACAAGGGGAGCTGCATGTCAGCAGCTCCCCTTGTCCAAAAGTAATGCTGGCTCTCCAATGTGAGGGCATGCCCTGGAGGATGGGGTCCCCGGGCAAAAAAAAAAAGCCCTTGGGGGGATAATTTTTTTTTTTGTACAAAATGGCTGAGCCTCGGGGGATGGGGTCCCTGAGGCAGAGTTCGTGTAATGAGAATGGGGGGCATTTTTTTTTCGCGTACTCCATCGCGGCCCCCCCGTGTAACCGCAATGGGTTCACGACTCCAGGCAAAATTAAAAAAGAGTATGTATGTTTTTTGAAAAGTAAGATTGACTGTTGGGTTATAGGGTGGCTCTAAAAGAGCCCTTATTTTCATTATGAGTTTGTTATAGCTACATGTAAGTGCGGATGCACAGCTTTAGGTTGTTGAGGTAGACTCTGTTTCCTAGATTTGTGAAGTGAACTCCATCACTTCTGTAGATGTCGTCCATATCAAAACGTAGTTGTTGTTATAGATGGACCCAATTCTATGATCTCTGAGGTATGCAGAAACAGATGTATTGATATTCTTCCTAGCTTTCTCAAACTGTGGACAGAATTGATTTGACCACTTCCATTTCTGTCTTTGGCATATATTTAGAGTATACAAAGACAGTTTGAGGCAAAAGCAACATCAATTGTGCAAAGATGTTCTTCAGTAGCATTTCCAGACCTACCCCAGTCAATGTGCCTTGGTCATTGCCACCACAGTACACAATCATGAGGTCAGGGGGTTGGAGATGCAAAAAGGTTTTAACCAAAGGCAACAATTGGTGCCACTTTAATCCTCTCTGTGCAATCCATGTAATGTCCATATTTTGCAAACCTAGGTTTTTGTCAATACCTCTCTGTTCAGCATATATTTTGCACCAGAAAACATAGCTGTGCCCTACAATCCACACTGTGAGCATCTTGAAGGGATGTCTGGAAGGAATGAAAAGATGTCTGTAGCTGAGGTAGTCAGTTGGTAGAATGAGAGGTATCTAAAATGGTGGAGAACATGTTGTTTTTTAAAAAACTGATAAGTGACTGGGTGTTCATCAAAATTGTGCACTCAAAAATAGAATGCATGTTAGTTTGCTGAGATATCATGTTTGTGATTCATTATAAGAAACTGTTTTAAAGGTACAGTAGATACCATAAGGTAATATTTTGCAAAAGTCAACCACACCTGCAGTTTGCATTAGTAAGCTTGTGTGCTGAACTTGAAACTACGATGAACTTGTGACCTGCCAGTACAGTTGAATGTTCCATGAACTGTTACTATGGAAACTGGCATTAAGTAGAATGGGGGAAGGGTTGAAACTTAACTGTAGACTTAAAATGTGAAATGGATACTTAAATATAAGTGAAAAGTTAGTAAATTAAGGTTTTCTAAGACAGTAGTATATGTAGAAGTAGTGTGTTGTTGAAAAACTATATTAGTATTATTAAAAATAGGCTTTTGAACTCCTGGGTGGATTTGCGGCTCCACATTGGGCACCATTTGAAGACAGTTAGAAAGGGTTAATATGTCTAACCAATAGAAATGTGTTTTACAATTTGAAATAATGATGGAAGCAATGCGATTTGATATTTACATTTATTTAAGTGCAAAAAGAGAGGGAAAGTTTGCCATTTCTGGTTTCACCTTTCTGAGAGAGGTGCGTTACATTTCTTGTGTGGAAAAGAAAACCTTTTAAGAGTTTCTGATATTTGATATTCTGCAATACTACCTCAAACATGAGTAACCAATTTGTAAGGTGTATTGTACATTATTCAGCACTGCTTTATTGTTTCTAGTGAAATTTTTACTTAAAAAAATCCATGTGTGGAAATTGTAAGACAAATGTGATGTATGAAGTATGTTATGAAATGTACAGCTCTCTATTGTACTTTGTATTATTGTAATGAAATGATTTTTGAAATAGTTTGTAGATAGTAATATGGTAGAAGAATTAGTGTTTGCTTTCTGGAATTACCCAGGCAGTACTCTTGTACTGAACTTTTCACTGAGGCACTACTCATCCAATCATGCATTCTCTCGGGCACTACCCACTACCCATCTATTTGTATGTTTCTTTTATATATGATGCCACTATTAAAATGTACAGACACATGCATGTATGCTCTCTGGAATATTGTGAGTCTTTTAACAGACACATTGAAAAAGTTACTGCTTTGTATTTGGCTAGGCCCAACACTCAGAGTAGTTGCTGAATAGTAAAGCTGCAGTCCAAAAGTGAGTTTTAAGACTTGTTGATAGAAGGATTAGTGATTAGGTTAGTTCGTATCGGTCTATGGAAATGCATACTTCAAATATGCCGCATAGTTTTAGGTGTGTCTTTAAAATGGAAAGTGCAGTCAGTCCATGTTAAGGGACTTTGTAGTCTTATGACTAAAGTATGTGTCAGCTTGCACATATATTCTCACATGTGTTATTTCTATAGAGATGGTAGAGCTATAAAACACTGGTATATATGTATTTGTATGTTTCTTATACATATGATGCCACTAGGAAAAGGTACATACATATGCATGCTTGTTTTTAGGACTATAATGAGAATTACATCTATATACTCAAGCACTAGGTGTGCACTGATGAAAAGAGGCTCATATTTCTCTGTGACTCATGAATTCACTTAGGCATTCTTATTCAGTTATGCAATTAAGGAGGCACTACTTATACACAGTTTTAATCACTTAGACATTAACCAAACATTCATATAATCACCTAGACACTACTATTCCATTCAAACATTTACTCAGCCAGTACCTATGCACTCATGTATTCACTGAGACACTACTGATGCACTTATGCAATGGTCCAAGCATTACCTTAATACTCATACTTTCTCAGAGGTATTTCCCATTTATTCATCCAGGTAGTACCTCTGCAGTGATAGAATCACACAGGCAGTATGTGTGCACGCATGCATTATCTCAAGCTCTGCCCATATGCTCATGCAATAAACCATGCTTTAGGCTTGTACTCATAGTTTCTCTCAGGTATTTTTCATGCACTGATGCAATCACCCAGGCAGTATCGCTGCACTCATTCAATTATCCAGGCACTACTCTAGCACTGAACTATTGACTTAGGCAGTAGCCATTTAGTGATCCATTTTGTTAGGCACTACATATGCACTCATCCAGTGATCCTACCATTACTCTTACATTCATCCTTTTACTCAGGCACTACCATGCAGTCATACAGCTAAGGAGAAACTGCCTATACACATACTACCCCTCTTCCCTCTTTCAGTACCTCTCTTGCCTCATTCTGCACATCTCTTACCTCTTTCTACACCTCTCTTGCCTCTTAATGCACTTCTCTTGCCTCTGTATGCACCTCTGTTGCTTCTTTCTTCACTTCTCATGCCTGTTTCTGTACCACTTTTGCTCTTTCTGCACCTCTGTTGCCTCTTTCTGTACCTCACTTGCTTCTTTCTGTACCCCTCTTACCTCTTTCTACACCACTCGTCCCTCTTCCTGAACCTCAGTTGCCTGTTTCCGCAACTCTCTTGCCTCTTTCTGCAGTTCTCTTGCCTCTTTCTCCATCTCTGTTGTTTCTTTCTGAACTTCTTTTGCATCTTTCTGCACCCTTCTTCCCTCTTTCTGCACCCCTCTTGCCTCTTTCTGCTCCCCTGTTCCCTCATTTTGCACCTCTCCTGGCTGTTTCTGCATCTCTCTTGCCTCTTTCTGCAGTTCTCTTACCTCTTTCTGCACCTCTGTTGTTTCTTTCTGCACCCCCCTTGCCTCTTTTTGCACCTCTGTTGTTTCTTTCTGCACTTCTCTTGCTTCTTTCTGCACTCCTTTTCCCTCTTTCTGCACCTCTCTTGCCTCTTTATGCACTTCTCTTGCCTCTTTTTGCACTTCTCTTGCCTCTTTATGCAGCCCTATTGCATGTTTTTGCACCTCACGTGCCTCTTTCTGCACCTCTCTTTCCTCTTTCTGCAACTTTCTTACCTCTTTCTGCTCCTCTCTTGCTTCTTTGTGTACCCCTGTTGCCTCTTTCTGCACTCGTCTTCCCTGTTTCTGCACCTCTCTTGTCTCTTTGTGCACCTCTGTTGTCTCTTTCTGTACCTCTTTGCCTCTTTCAGCACTTCTCTTGCCTCTTTCTGCACCTCTGTTGCTTATTTCTGCAGTTCTCTTCCTTCTTTCTGCATCTCTCTTACTTATTTTTGAACTCCCTTTGCCTCTTTCTGCACCCCTTTTATTTGTTTCTGTACCTTACTTGCCATTTTCTACAACTTTTTCCTCTTTCTGTACTTCTTTTGCCTCTTTCTGCACCTCTCTTGCCTCTTTCTGGTCATCTGTTGCTTCTTTCTGTATTTCTTACATTTTACAGTAGCTGTGTTGTTTGAGTATTTCATTTTGCTGTTTGTAAACATTTTGTTTTTTTTCCTTTCTCCTTTTGGTTGTGTGACCACCTTTTCTTCTGTTTTTGCAGTTGTTTTGCTCGTTTTTATACTTTTCTCTTTTTTTGTGTTATAAATGCAATAGGAATTTAATTGTAATTTTGTGCTTAGTTGTTATTTTCAAAATTGAAATGTTATTAATTTAAAAATTTTAATTGATGTACCAAAATAATTAAACTATTATTTGTTTTTTAGGAAGATATTTTGATTGGATTATAAAAAAAAGATGGAAAAGAAAACATGAAAAGAGAAGAGAACAAAGGAAACAGAAGTACTTAATGAAAACTAAAAAGAGTGGAGTAGAAAAACACCAAAAGGATGCTGAGGATAAAGTGGCTACTGGTAAGAGAACTAAACAATTTATTAAAAAAGTTGTGGAGAGATTGAACGATCAAAATACTAATCAAAGGAGAAATGACATTTTTAGAACAAAGGAGAAGCAAATAAAGAAACACAATGGAAAAGAAACACGTGACAAAAAGATAGAAACAATTTAAAGACATACGTGTACATATGTTTCGTAATAGAGTACTTCAAAATTTATTAAAAGATTGTTAAAAGTTAAAAAAAAGATCAGCAGCATATAAGAAGAAGCAACAGATTGAAAGTTTAATAGATACTGCTTTTGAAATGAAATGAAAATTATTTATATTGGTATTGAAGAGAATGAAAACATTGAATAAAACAATGCACTTTATGAAGGAGAAAAGCAAAAGAAAAAGACTGTTTAATAGAAGTAACTTTTGCAAAGCTTTTTCTGGTGAATGGAAGCACACTTCTAGTACTGAGCCTTTTTTTGATGAAAAAAGCTATTTTAAACAAAATACATTAGTTCATGCAGTTGATACCAGTGGTCGTTGTTATGAGATAAAAGATGGCTGTCCAATTGAAAAAGAAAAGATGGTTCCTAGAAATGTGGAAGAAGTAATAGCTGAAGAAGTTCAAGGGAGATGTGCACAGGCTCCAGTCTATAAGTGGGATTGTAGTAGTAGTTGTAGTATTCAACAGGAATCTATTGATATATTAAGAGTTTTCTTACGACAATATGCCAAAAAAGTGTTAAACAGAAGATTAAGATGTTGCAAGGACTAGATCCATGTAAAGTAAGAAAATATACTAAGGTGCAGGGTCATTCTCTAGCTTGTCTTTCTAGAAAAGTTTGTAAAAGTACTTCTTATAATTTAAGAATGTTAGCAGTACATCACTCAGAAATGCGGAAGTTAGTAAGGAGATTGCACTACGTAAAAAGTCCTGCATTATCTTTAAGTCAAATGAATACAGCTTTTTTGCATGGTTCAGAATCAGTTTGTGATGATATACAGTTTCGTTTCTTTGGTTCATAAGAGGAGTGTAGAGAAGGTGAGAGCTTGATAAATGTAGGTGTTGAAGAACAGGTGGAAGATATTAGTACTGAGAAGTTTGCAGAAGAAATTACAAAGTTTAAGATACTTTCATGTGAAAAACCAAACTATGTTTGTATTTGTTGTCAACGTACGCACTATAGAAGTCAAACTACAAATGTTGATGTGTCTTTAAAAAGTGAAAAGGAAGGCAATGATAAGTGGGAGCAATTTGGTGCTTATTTGTTGGTGGAAGGTCGTTTTGAGTTGGGTACTGATCAACGTATTTGTAAATATTGTTACAACAAATTAGAAGAGAACAAATGCCAGCTAGATCAGTACATAACAACTTAGAGTTGGTAACTATTCCTCCGGAACTGGCAGATTTAAATACATATGAGTCTATTCTTATTCAATCTGTGCACCCGTTTCAGGCTATAGTTCGTATGGAGCCTAAAACAGGTAAGCTGCCTCCAACAGATTTACAAAGAGTTCTGAAAGGAAGAGTTGTGTACTTACCTTAGATTTTAAGAAAAATATTGAAACTGTTGGTATAGAGAGAGAGGAAAGTGAGCCTGTAGTTATTCTAGTTAATGTTGTACCAACAAAGAGTCGGAAAATATTGCAAGAGTTAGTAGATGTCACCAAACCTCAAAAGGCTACATTTTATCTTGTACAGAACAATATTTATTATAAAACTGTAAATGTGGAAGAACAGGAAATATGTTTAGAAGATGATACAGAAATTTCAACTGGCCAAATAGAAGAAATGGACAAGTCCAGCAGTGTAGAGATTTACAAACATTATAGTATACATCCTCTACATTCAAAAGAAGTGATTAGAAACACTATTAAATTATTTCAAATGAAGAAAGCAAAGGGAACTCCCATGAGTGTATGGGAAAAAAGTTTAGAAGCTTGTTGTTTTCCACAGCTGTTCCCCACTGGAGAAGGTGGACGATATGATGAACGAGCAGTACAGATTCCAGCTTCAGAATACCGCTCGACAAGATTTCAACAGTGCATTCCATATATATTTCATATTCTATTTGAAAGTGACTTGTCTGGACTTTCATATGCAGTGAACCACATATTAAAACCGGGAGTTCATCTTACACATGTTTCTGCAAAGGAATTTATGGACAAAGTTCAACAAAGAGATGATAATTTGGAAGCTAGGAGGGTCATTACGATGGCAAACGGAAAAAAATCCAACCGCCATGGTAGCGGAAAATTACCGTTCGCAGGTACCTCGGAAACACCGCCGACCCTATTAGGATCAACCGCCAAAATATTCCAACCATGGTGGTAGGAGGCATCGAAAAACCGCCTGTAGACGGCGGAGAAGGTGAAAATCCAACCGCGACGGTCGGTAACATAGCAGAAACACATAAACCCGCCGCAAGACACGCGGAGTGACCGCCAATGATTTTATGATATCCCCGATGTCACAGCGGTACGTTCCACTGTTTCCATCTGCCGCGGTCGCTAACAGTAATGAATGTGAGATACGGCGGAAGGCCTGCAGCATAGCCATCGCTGCGGATGCTCTGCCAATAAAATGGCGGCCAAGGAAAAAAACACACAATAAGGCTAGCAAATGCACACAGGCAACTAGCCTTGCCCCCAAAATAACCTGAAACATCCCAATGACACACCCCCATGGCAAATTCAAATATACAAATCACAGGACAACCCACACAGCACACCTGACAGCATTACACCATCTTGACACACCCACATAGCTGAGCATAAAACCAGCCCATTCCCTGACCACAATCCTTTGCACTACTCCAGCCCTGAAGGAACCAAAGCCTGCAGCACATAGGATAGGCAAAACACCACACATCTCACCAGCACAATAACACACACACACACCACCTATACCACCCACACCACCCTCACAACTGCACCCCAAAACATCAGCACAGCACACACCATGGCACCACAGAAAATGCCAAAATTCACTGACACTGAGTTGACAGTAATGGTAGATGAGATAGTCAGAGTAGAACCACAACTCTTTGGTAGCATGGTCCAACAGACACCATTAGCCACAAGAACAAACATGTGGGTAAGGATAGTGGACAAGGTCAATGCAGTAGGGAATGTGCCCCGCAACAAGCATGAAATCATGAGGCGGTGGCATGACCTGAAGAGTGTTGTCAAGAAGAAGAGGGCAAAGAACCGTGAGCTGGCTGATGCGGCTGGTGGAGGCCGTCCCATTCCACCAAAACCATTCTCTGCGTGGGAGGAGAAGGTGCTTGCCATACTGCATCCAGAGAGTCTGGAAGGAATACCCGGGGGAGTGGAGGCTGGTAAGTACCTACTAATGTATACCATGAAACTGCCATGTACTGTCTTGCACAACTACAAAGCTACATCCCTGAGGCGCAAGTACACTCATCTGCACCCCAAAAACACACACAGGTCACACTGATTTAACATCCACCCCACCTCAAACATCACAAAGGTAGACAACATCAACTGTGTTGTATGTGTCCAGGCAAACAGTACTCCAACTCCCACCAGGCACACCCTGTCCCATCCCTCAGAAGGATGGAGCACTCCCTCTCACCCAGAATCATGTCTCAGCCATTGTGTTCTTCACCCTCACCTAACAGGTAGGTAGCCATTTTTCCAGGGAGGTGGGTATGGAATAGGGAGGCCTGCACTACAACTCCCACCAGGCACACCCTGCCCCATCCCTCAGCAGGATGGAGCACTCCCTCCCACCCAGAAGCATGTCTCAGCCATTGTGTTCTTCACCCTCACCTAACAGGTAGGTAGCCATCTTTCCAGGGAGGTGTGTTTGGAATAGGGAGGCCTGCACTACAACTCCCACTAGGCCCCCTTGTCCCACAGCTGAGCAGGATGGACTACTCCCCCCACCCAGAACCATGTGGCAGTCATTGTGCGCTACACCCTCACCTAACAGGTAGGTAGCCATCTTTCCAGGGAGGTGTGTTTGGAATAGGGAGGCCTGCACCACAACTCCCACCAGGCACACCCTGCCCCATCCCTCAGCAGGATGGAGCACTCCCTCCCACCCAGAAGCATGTCTCAGCCATTGTGTTCTTCACCCTCACCTAACAGGTAGGTAGCCATCTTTCCAGGGAGGTGTGTTTGGAATAGGGAGGCCTGCACTACAACTCCCACCAGGCCCCCTTGTCCCACAGCTGAGCAGGATGGACTACTCCCCCCACCCAGAACCATGTAGCAGTCATTGTGTGCTACACCCTCACCTAACAGGTAGGTAGCCATCTTTCCAGGGAGGTGTGTTTGGAATAGGGAGGCCTGCACTACAACTCCCACTAGGCCCCCTTGTCCCACAGCTGAGCAGGATGGACTACTCCCCCCACCCAGAACCATGTGGCAGTCATTGTGTGCTACACCCTCACCTCACAGGTAAGTAGCCATCTTTCCAGGGAGGTGTGTTTGGAATAGGGAGGCCTGCACCACAACTCCCACCAGGCACACCTTGCCCCATCCCTCAGCAGGATGGAGCACTCCCTCCCAACCAGAAGCATGTCTCAGCCATTGTGTTCTTCACCCTCACCTAACAGGTAGGTATCCATCTTTTCAGTGAGGTGTGTTTGGAATAGGGAGGCCTGCACTACAACTCCCACCAGGCCCCCTTGTCCCACAGCTGAGCAGGATGGACTACTCCCCCCACCCAGAACCATGTAGCAGTCATTGTGTGCTACACCCTCACCTAACAGGTAGGTAGCCATCTTTCCAGGGAGGTGTGTTTGGAATAGGGAGGCCTGCACCACAACTCCCACCAGGCACACCTTGCCCAATCCCTCAGCAGGATGGAGCACTCCCTCCCACCCAGAAGCATGTCTCAGACATTGTATTCTTCACCCTCACCTAACAGGTTGGTAGCCATCTTTCCAGGGAGGTGTGTATGGAATAGGGAGGCCTGCACTACAACTCCCACCAGGCACACCCTGCCCCATCCCTCAGCAGGATGGAGCACTCCCTCCCACCCAGAAGCATGTCTCAGTCATTGTGTTCTTCACCCTCACCTAACAGGTAGGTAGCCATCTTTCCAGGGAGGTGTGTTTGGAATAGGGAGGCCTGCACTACAACTCCCACCAGGAACACCCTGCCCCATCCCTCAGCAGGATGGAGCACTCCCTCCAACCCAGAAGCATGTCTGCGCCATTGTGTTCTTCAACCTCACCTAACAGGTAGGTAGCCATCTTTCCAGGGAGGTGTGTTTGGGATAGGGAGGCCTGCACTACAACTCCCACCAGACCCCTTGCCCCACAGCTGAGCAGGATGGACTACTCCCCCCACCCAGAACCATGTAGCAGTCATTGTGTGCTACACCCTCACCTAACAGGTAGGTAGCCATCTTTCCAGGGAGGTGTGTTTGGAATAGGGAGGCATGCACTACAACTCCCACCAGGCCCCCTTGTCCCACAGCTGAGCAGGATGGACTACTCCATCCACCCAGAACCATGTGGCAGTCATTGTGTGCTACACCCTCACCTAACAGGTAGGTAGCCATATTTCCATGGAGGTGTGTTTGGAATAGGGAGGCCTGCACCACAGCTCCCACCAGGCACACCCTGCCCCATCCCTCAGCAGGATGGAGCACTCCCTCCCACCCAGAAGCATGTCTCAGCCATTGTGTTCTTCACCCTCACCTAACAGGTAGGTAGCCATCTTTCCAGGGAGGTGTGTATGGAATAGGGAGGCCTGCACTACAACTCCCACCAGGCACACCCTGCCCCATCCCTCAGCAGGATGGAGCACTCCCTCCCACCCAGAAGCATGTCTCAGCCGTTGTGTTCTTCACCCTCACCTAACAGGTAGGTAGCCATCTTTCCAGGGAGGTGTGTTTGGAATAGGGAGGCCTGCACTACAACTCCCACCAGGCACACCCTGCCCCATCCCTCAGCAGGATGGAGCACTCCCTCCCATCCAGAAGCATGTCTCAGCCATTGTGTTCTTCACCCTCACCTAACAGGTAGGTAGCCATGTTTCCAGGGAGGTGTGTTTGGAATAGGGAGGCCTGCACTACAACTCCCACCAGGCCCCCTTGTCCCACAGCTGAGCAGGATGGACTACTCCCCCTCCCAGAACCATGTGGCAGTCATTGTGTGCTACACCCTCACCTAACAGGTAGGTAGCCATCTTTCCAGGGAGGTGTGTTTGGAATAGGGAGGCCTGCACTACAACTCCCACCAGGCCACCTTGTCCCACAGCTGAGCAGGATGGACTACTCCCCCCACCCAGAACCATGTGGTAGAAAGTCCACCGAAAAGATGACAACTGGACAGGTAAGCAGACAGTGCATGCACCCTACCATTCCTCAACGAAAGCATTGATCTAATGCCAACACAAGGCCACACATCACAACAAAATACACCCCAATTACATTCCATTTGATAGAATGCAGACAGCGATGCGTATGTAACTGTGACAGAAAAAGAACTGTGACTCAACTAAACCCATGTGTAAGCAAATCAGGGACCATATATGCACTGCACCGAATGCTATCTGTAAATTCCATGGGTGCTGAGCATGAAGGACCATAGTAACAATAAAAAGGCATGGTCTGTTGAGCAATGAAATACAAGCACGGAACATTACAAAGGTATGCATGAGATAACAATGGTACAATGTCTAGTACATGTGCATATGTAACATTTGTCAGGAAGAGTAATCAGCAAAGATGCATTACATCAAGTCGCATAGCAGCCAGTTGTCAGATGACAACCTATCAGTTCAATACAAAGAGCTTCACGTGGGGCATGGTATCCAATGACTTGTCACACCATGGAAAAAGATGTATGTACCTCCACATCATGTCATGACGAACATCAGTGTGCAGACATTCAACTTATGAAATACGTAACTGTGTGTTGCATAACATGTAAATAAGAGACATCAAACACAGCAAGCAAGATGGGTGTAAGTCAATGACTATTTACCCTCTGTTCAACAGGTGACCAACAACTGACTGCAGAGGACAACAACCTCAACCTGCAGAGCCAGTCTCGTCCCCCGGAACATGGACACTCTGATGCGGAGTCCCTGGATTCTTTGGATGAGGAGCTCCTAGCCGGCCCATCTGGTGTGCCAGGGCACAACGGTCACATGACCCCACTGCCCCCCCCATCAGCAAAAACATCAACGCTGACGCCTGCTGGAACGACCTGTGCCGCCACCACCACCACCACCACTACCATTGTTGCCTGCAACACTCGCCCTGCCCCAGAGGATGCCCAGCCCACACCATCAACTGTGGAGGGCAGGCGTGTGGCTAGAGTGTTGAGGCAACAGGTCAGTGATAGCAGGGCAGGTGGGAGGACAAGTGGGACTCCAACACCACAGGACACTGTGACCGAAGCCCTGGCTAACATCACCAGAGTTGTGGGTGCCTATGAACGCACACAGGCACATATGGGCCAGGCCCACGAAGATGCCCTGGAGCTCCAATGTCTGCTGAGGTCCATGGACAACCGTATGGGACAAATCGGGGACCTCATGGGCCAGTTAGTGGTGGTACAGAGGGACAGGCCAGTGCCACAGACCACACCTCCACCTCCCCCCATTGCCACGCAGGATGGCAGATCATCATCCACCCCTGCGGGCACGGAGAGGGGTGCCTCCTCAGACCCCACTGGCCCAGCAGGCGATGCCCCCCCTGCCAAAAGAAGAAGGGGCCATCCAAAGAAAAACTTGGGACTCACCCGTGGCAAAGCACCTGGCAAACGCCAGTCAAAGAGCCAGCCATGATGGTAACACTCTTCACCCAACCATTGACTCTGTACACTGTCCTTACCCACACTGCCATGGTAATGGCATCCATCTGTTGGACTGTGTCACCACATCAATGTGGTGCCTACCTGATTGTTTCATCTACCATGACTGCCAACTCATTGATTCCCCATTCACACTTATGTAAATATCCACTTTCCTCTCACATATACCCATTGGAAATAAACAACGATAACGCACAAATGTATTTGAGTCTGCTCCATGTTTATCACAGTATGTGCAATGTTTACCATGGTTACAATGTCACAGGAGCATGGATCCTCTGTAGGCAAGGAGGGGAAGAAGGGACCTAGCAAATGACAACAGAACAAAAGTCACTAGTCAGGTGGTGGCATCACCACCATCACACAACACATGTCCTCACTGTACAACAATATGCACACATTACAATGTGCAACAGTACCAACATAGACATCCTGTAGCTGTTCCAAACTACCCTGTATCCAACATATAGGCAGCCAGCAGTGAGTCAACAACAGGATGCACTCAAAAAGATCACATAGACCTTCACCCAAACAACTACATCAACAGACAATGGACCAGTTGCACATTGTCACTCACCTTCAAGTGAAGTAGCGGTTGATGAGCTGCCGACGCTGGTCGACACCTTCCTCCTCTCCACTATCCTCATCACTGGACATTTGTGGTATCGCAGGTGGTGGCCTCGGCTGGTCATCATCGTCCAGGATCATGGGTGTTCCTTTCCGTAAGGCCAGGTTGTGCAGCATGCAGCATGCCACCACTATCTGACACACCTTCTTGGGTGAGTACATGAGTGCCCCTCCGGTCCGGTCCAGGCAGCCAAATCTCGATTTTAGGAGACCAAAGGTTCATTCCACCACCCAACGTGTTCTACCATGGGCATTGTTGTAGCGGACTTCAGACGGTGTCCTAGGATTGCGTAGTGGGCTCAGCAACCACGGTCTGTTGGGATATGCAGAGTCACCTAGGTGTTAAAAAAACATACCGATTAAGTAATACAACTGTGGCAGAGGACAGCATGGCACCCATAGCACACAACTTGACTCTGCCCACTCACCCACAATCCATGCCCGCTCCGGAAATAGATTGGCCATCAGCTGGGGCACAATGCTGTTGTGCAGGATGTAGGAATCATGTGCAGAGCCGGGAAACTTTGCACAGACATGCGATATGATCATATCGGCCTGGCACACCACCTGCACATTGATGGAATGTGAATGTTTACGATTCCTATAAATGTGTTCCCGTGCCTGTGGTGGAACCAGGCCAACATGTGTGCAGTCAATAGCACCTACAACATTAGGGATGTGACCAAGGGCATAAAAATCCGCCTTCACATCCGCCAAAGCCGCCCTCCTTGGAAAACTAATGTATTGGTCTTTGTACTGCATCGTGGCCGACAGGAAATCCCATAGCACCATGCTGAAGGTGGGCTGAGACATCCCCCCTGCAATGCCCACTGTCTCCTGGAATGACCCACTAGCCAGGAAATGCAGTGCCGCCATCACCTTCGATTCAATAGTTAATGCTGTTGGGTATGTCCTGCCAGCCCGCAGGTGTGGATTCAACATGGCACACAGGTCTTGGATGTTTGTGCGGTCCAGACGGAACCTGCGTATCATGTCATCATCCTCAATGTTAGCCAGCAGGGTGACTGGACGATACACATTAGGTCTCCTCCTAGGAGAGATGAAAGGGGACACGTCATTGCAACAGAACATGAGATGTGCACAAATCTGTAGCTTTTGATTGACACAGCGCAAACATTGACTGGCATCACAATGCACCATACAGTGCAAGTCAAAAGTCGTGACACCTTGAGAAAACATTGTATTACACTGCTTCAGTATTCGCACAGTGAGAACAACAAACATGGAAACTGTTTCTGTGAATGCTAATAGTCACATATCAAAATCTGGTGCAAACAGCCCTGACAGTGAATGATACAGGACATGTGTGAAACAGAAACACTGCTGGCTTCAAAGTGGCTGCTGTACCTGCCACACATTCTTGTGCAATCATGACAGGGGACACATGAACTACACAATTTGTCCAGTTCTGAAGGACTCATCATGGAATGTGAGCCAATGCAAATCCACACAAGTTTAGAGACACTCACATACATATTCACAAGCCTGTGCTAATATCCACTGTCATCAGTACACATGCCATACATGCTGGTAATCACAATTCAAAGTCAGTCAATGACTAATAATGAAAAGCATCTGCATATTCAGTGTCGCCGTGGATCAAGACACAATGACACAACTGCACAATATCATCAACAAGCACACAGATTGTCAATGTGGCACACAAAAAGTGGATAAGGTACGTGACCCAAAAGGACTGTAGACAAACATCAATCTGCACTTAAGTTGCACTATGAAATGCAGTATGAAGGTAGCACTGCCCAGACACACAACTAAAGTACAAAAGTTGCCATGGAGCTAATACTCCAGCTGCTTGGAGACACAACAGTGCCACAAAAACAACCTACAACACCACCAGGACAAAGCCACACCAGTATACCTACAAGTCAGCGCATGAACATACTGAGTACATAACAAAAACACAACAGCCTCATACACATAACAACAGCGGATGTCATCTCCCAATACAGGTACTAAAGGACTACTATCAAAAGCATCCTGACCCACATTCCACACAGCCTGTCAGGAACAACACAGCGGACTCTCAACAATCCTCCGCAGACAAGGATGCTGGCTGTGCATCACTTGTTGGCCTCTGGTACCTTCAATACAACATAAGTCAGAGTTTGATGGGTGTCACAGCCAGCCCTATCAAGATATATCTCACCTGTCTTGGATGCCATCATTAGCTTGATTCAACAGCACCATCAGTTCACCCACACTGCGCAGGAACAGCTTGTGCCCCAGAAAGGCTACTACGCCATAGCAGGCTTATCCACTCGTGTTTGTTTAATATCACTGCACACGTGTCCTAATTGTGCACCCTGCAAAAACTGCACACAATTACTGCAAATGAAAGCACACGCATTACATCAATATCCAGCGAATTGTGGGTCACCTTATACTGGTCACAGATGCCATATCAAAGTTCCCAGTCAGTGAGCACCATCACCACTTTTGGCTACAGTCCATCACCAAGCCAACAATCTTCATGTGGACAAGGTCAATGCACCTGTCCTTGGTGAGTACCAAGGTAACACACCACACACATCAAATCAACTATCAACATACTCACAGCTGTGGAAAATACATGTAACAAAATCACATATGACAGGCAGAACAACATGAGCACATAACCGACACAATGACACAAGTAATGGTGATAACATTTGGCAGATATGGAGACAAAACATACCCAAAGGCATAGATACAAGTCAAAGAAATAAGGAGGTACATAATGCCAAGTGTGCCGGTGATGTAATTAACATCCTTGAGTGTGTAGAGCACACACATGTCCATGTGGACATATACTGTTGGATTTGCTACTGCGAACAATAACCTTACATGCAGGCTGTAATTGGTGATACCAAACAGACAACAGTGTGACATATGTGGTGAGTAATGAAGATAATGCTGAAATGTTTGTACAATCATGTACTGTATAGTGACATATTGTGTGAGATATGAATATGTGTGTAAATATTTGGATCAGATATGAAATTGGGGGTACTTATTTGGTGTCAGATATAAAATTGGGGCCAAAATGGGGTGAGAGACATGAAATTGGGGCTAAATTTGGGGGTCAGATATGAAATTGTGTAGGAGTAATGTGCCCCATTAGTCCTTTCAGTGTTGCATTTGGTGTAAGATATGAAGTTTAGGATGTCATTACTAACTATAGCCCATTTAAGTTACATCAAGTCCCATGATATTTTGGAAGTGACCACTGTTCGAAGTAAAGATATGACCCATGACATTGACACAGCACGATGTGTCCATTGCTGCCTTAAACGTGCTAAAACAACACTATCACACCCATAGTCAACAATGTCATGCTGCCCCCTCGCCGTAGCTACAGCCTGGCACCAGCGGTGTGTCACCGCCATGGCCCAAGACACCATAGCGGGATTGATAGGCATATACACATAGCTAATGGCGGATGGCATGCTCCGACACCCAGATCCCGGTCACTCATAGCAATGCATGGGCTCGGAATGGCGGTAGCTACCGCCTGGCACCAGCGGTGTGTCACCGCCATGGAGCATGCCCTTCCAGCCAATGGGTAGCCTGATGCAGGTTAGAAAATCGCGGTAGGCGTGCTCCGCCATCGTGGGGCCGGTCATTGGATGCACTTGAAAGATGCACCACCAAGGTACAGCACGCCTGTCCCCTGCGGTGTGTCACCGCCATGGAGCATGCCCTTCCAGCCAATGGGAAGCGCAATCGCGATAGCCTGATGCAAGTTTGAAAATCGCGGTAGGCGTGCTCCGCCACCGCGGGGCTGGTCATTGGATGTATTTGAATGAGGCAGACCTGGAACGCCAATTGCAGCAGCTTAGAACCACAGAAACGAGCCCTGGGGGCTATATATGTGTGTGAGAGAGCCACACATTGCCACAGCTCACTGAGCCTGCTGCCTGAGACCCCTCCATGCTGCTGCCTTCAGGGACTGCTGCCTGAGACCCCTCACCTGCTGCTGCCTTCAGGGACTGCTGCCTGAGACCCCTCACCTGCTGCTGCCTTCAGGGACTGCTGCCTGAGACCCCTCACCTGTTGCTACCTTCAGGGACTGCTGCCTGAGACCCCTCACCTGCTGCTGCCTTCAGGGACTGCTGCCTGAGACCCCTCACCTGCTGCTGCCTTCAGGGACTGCTGCCTGAGACCCCTCACCTGTTGCTGCCTTCAGGGACTGCTGCCTGAGACCACTCAACTGCTGCTGCCTTCAGGGACTGCTGCCTGAGACCCCTCACCACCAACTGCCGCTGCAGCTGTCTCCTGCCCAGAGTGGTTGGCGAGGACTGATAAGATCCATTCAACTCCCTTCACCACCAAGGAACTGGAGGTCCTGGTGGACGAGGTGCTCAACAAGTATCCAAGGCTCTTTGGTGCGCCAAATGTCGTGGTGAGTATCTCAGAGTGTGAGTGAGAGTGCAGGGGGGGCACACATGAAGTTGATCTGCTCCAGTATGTGCGTGGGAGTGTGGGGTTGGGTCATGCACTGCCTAGCATGCTGTTTCCAGGGGGAAGGTGTGTTTAGCCTATTCAACATGTTTCCCTGCCTGCACATCCAGATGTGAGGGAAGTATAATGTCTTGTCAGACATACAGTGAGGCTGCACCTTTTCATTTCACGAGTCAGGACAGTGATTGCCAGTCTGAATGTCTGTGTGTGTCCCTGATGTCCTTCACAGGCCCATCTGTGGCCTTAGCTAGTGTTGTTGTCCAGAGGGTAGTGAGGGCATTGTTTCTGACTCAATATGTGCCTCATCTCTAGTTCTGCACTATACTCAGGACCTCAATCCCCCAGGGTGACACTCTTGTTGGTCATTCACCTATGACACAGTACATTCCAACATTATTGTGCCCGGACCCTTCCATCACCACCAGCATGTGCACATACTCGCATGTGTTGGCACTGTTTGTGTTTCCAAATAGTCCCTCCATGTAAAAGATGAGATGCCCCACGTTGGACCTCTGTGTAACCCCAAATGGCCTGCACATTCACTGCCCAATCTGACAGTGACACAACACTGAATGTATAGAGTGTAAAATCTGTGCTTTTCCTCTTGAGTCTCCATCAATGAGTCATTACAGAGATGTAGATTGCACACGACAGGCCTTGTGATGAGGGTTTGCGTTTGTGAGGTCATGTCTCTCAATGTGACCTCCATGACACAGTGTGGCATTTGAAGGGCAAGTGCTTTGAGGGCTGCGCAGTGTTGGGCACAGTGAGTATTCACAGTGACATATGTAGTGATGTCCTGCATGTCTTGGTATTCCCAGAATATTGCATTGGATGTGGTCAGCATACACATTTAGCTCTCGGCTGGCGTCCTACATGGCCATGAGATGGGCATGTACTGTGTCCACCCTCATACCTGCATGCATTAATGTGTGTTTCCCACATGATGATGCTTGAATTTTGCTGATTTATTGTCTCTGCTAAAGTAATGGCTGAATTTGGGATGAGTCAGTGTCATGGTCCTGCACTGGGAAATGGTGGTCGGTTACACTGATTGTTGCCCCCTCTTGTCTCCCATGTCTGCAGCTCAAAGTCAACCAGCGCAAGGCTGTGTGGAGGGCCATTGCATCAAAGGTGCGTGCACTGGGTGTCTCAAACAGACGGCGCTCTCACTGTCACAAGAGGTGGGATGACATCGCCCGGCTGAGCAGGAACGTGGCCGAGATGACACTGGGGCTGATCCCTCGGGCCGGCAGGTTGGCGCGGCGCAGCATGACACCACTGATGGCACGCATTTTAGCTGTGACGCAGCCTGAACTTGATGCACGTCTGAAGGTGCATCAGCAGCAAGCTGGTGGTGAGTATTCTGTGAGTGTGACTTTGGTTGTAGTTTTGCAGCATGTGCTACAAGCCTGGACCAGTGCAGGGCTGTGATGTTGCTAGTGTGATGCAATGGCATGTAAGTGGCCGCGGTGTTGGGTGCAGTTGTCATGCATTCCCCCTACATGTACCTTCCCATGTCATTGGTGTAATGGCCCTTGACTTCACATTTGTAGTTGTGGCCTTCTGGTATCATCTTCATTGGTGTCGTCACGGACATCCCATGTCAGGGTCCAGCAGAGTGCATGGGCTGAGTGTGTCATCATCAATGTGTGCATTGGCTGACGTCAGATTTGTGCTGGCTACACCAATGTGCAACTGTAGTTGATGCCCCAAGATACGACATGGTGGATGGCATGTGCCCATGGACATTGTGTGTGGATATGTTGGAGTCTGTCTCTGTGTTGGATACTTCTGCTGGCTCAAGATATGACAGTGGCAACATGTTGTGAGTAGAATCTTTGACCCCTTCAGGGCCCTAGGTGTGCACAGAGGGATATGTGTGTGTGGTTAGAGGAAGCCACCAACAGGCTAATTGGCTGTGTGTCCATCACATGGGTGTATGATGTCAAGTTTGAATCATGCCACGGTAATTTCAATGTTTGGATTGAGGTTGCACAATGTCACTGCCCATGGTGCTGTCCAACATGGATGATTGTCCATCATTACTGATGCTTCCCTTGCAGATATTTGTAAACTTGATGCAAATGTACTGATCCTCTCTCCCTCTCTCTCTCATGCAGCATCTCACATGGGCACGGAAGGACACGGGACGGACACCAGTGGTGAGGCATCAGGCACAAATGCTGCTCACCTGCATAGTGACACGGATGTCACCAGCGCATCAGAGGGGGACCGTAGTCTTCTAGAGGAGTCACAGCCAGAAACGCAGACCTCTACGTCATCTAACGACGGCGGTGATGCATCTATGTTTTCGTCAGAAGGAAACGGGGACTCTGCCTCCTCGTCCACCACACAGCGTTCAGTGCCCACCCTCCCTGCTACTCCCACTGTTGCTGCCCATGTTCGCAGCACGAAAAAGGGAAGCATGTCCTTCATCCCAGGCACCGCTGCCCCTGTCCCCACTCCTGCCATCAGTGCTGATTCTGTGGACCTTTTGCGCCAGCTGTGTGTGGGTCAGACAGCTCTCCTCAATGCCTTCCTGGACCATGACAAAAAATTGGCACAGGTGGTGGCTTTCATGGAGGGCGTTCATTCCGACGTGGGTGGGCTACACCGGACTGTACAGTCTCTGTCCTCTGCAGTGACAGCAGCCATTCAACTTGCCCAATCCCATGGTCCAGCTCCAGTCCCTAGGCCCACCACCCTGCCAGTGGACGCATCTGATGGTAGTGAGCACACACCCCAGACATCAAGGGACAGATACGTCACACACAGCACACAGCAGCAGCAGCCCAAGCAGTCCAGGCCGCAGACACCATCCCCACAGAAAGGTAAACCCACACCAGAGCGCAGAGGGAAAAGCCCTTCACGCCACAGCCAGGGCAAGGATGGCAAGAAGCAGGCCTCAGGCTCACATGCCCCAGGGGCATCCCCAGCCAAGGATTCACCTGTCCCAAAAGTGTCTCGCAGAGACAAGCACACAGTTTCTGTGCCCCGTGCCCAGTGACAAACAGGTGCCTGCTAAGGGTACCCGTAAGAAGACCTCCAAGGTAAGTTCACTCACAACATCTACTCCCATCCAGAGCCCTGCGAAGCAGGGAAAGGAGGCCACTGTAGGGGGGACACCTGGTAAACAGGTGATGCAGGGGCAGAGGCAATCCGGGGCCAAGCGACCCAAAGAATCCAGCACATCCCCAGAGGGGGGACCAGCATCTGCACATGAGCCAGCTTTTGTGACGAGTGTGCCTGTTGTATACACCCCACTTGGCATGAATCCCAGGACAGGGAAACCATATCAAATCCCCAAGAAGCGGAAGGTCACCCCTCAAAATTCACTCACACACACTGGGTCTCGTGCAAGCATGAGTCCACCTCCATGTGCCACCACCCCACCTGGACCTAGCAGCCCTCAGGCTTCCCAAACCACTGCTGGCTCTGCCACACCTGGACCTAGCAGCCCTCAGGCTTCCCAAACCACTTCTGGCTCTGCCACACTTGGACCTAGCAGCCCTCAGGCTTCCCAGCTGGGCCTTTCTCTCCCCGAGCCAGTACCCCAACTGGCCCCGACAGACAGCCACCTCCCAGTCATACTGCCAGACAAGTCTGAGTGTTAGTCCCCCTCACACACATGTCTCTCCCACAGTGGTGCCCTAGACTGCCCATTTTTCACACCCTGAGTGTGTTGCTGACCATGGCAGAGTACTGTACCACACATTCACAGTGCTGGATGTCATGTACTCACTCTGCACTTTTCACTGGCCCTTGGCCTTGTTGTTCACTGCTGTGTGCCCCTTGCCTGTGCAGCTTCTCTTGTGCCTCACCTGCACTTTGGACTGGCCACTGGCCTTGCTGTTCACTGCTGTGTGCCCCTTGCCTGTGCAGCTTCTCATGTACCTCACCTGCACTGTGTCCTGGCCACTGTCCTTGCTGTTCACTGCTGTGTGCCCCTTGCCTGTGCAGCTTCTCATGTGCCTCATCTGCACATGGCTGAATGGCCAGAAACCGGTCCCAGGATGCTTGTTTCCGGTCCAGGGAAGACATGGCTTGGCAGTTCGGGCTGGACTGTTCCCATGAGGCACAGGGTCAGACTGATTTGCATATGGCCATGTCTGAACTGGGGTGGTGGAGTGAGCTAAAGAATGATGATGGATTAAACCCAGATCAGTTGACTGGGGGTGAGTGTTTGATTAGCTCAAACGCTCCGTCCATCATCCCCTTTGGTATCGCTTTGTTCGCCCTAAGTTGGCAGGGTATGCCCAGACGTGGGTCCCTTGCTCACTTTGCCACTGGATTCAAGCTAGCCTGGCTGATGACGGCTGAATGGCCAGAAACCGGTCCCAGGATGCTTGTTTCCGGTCCAGGGAAGACATGGCTTGGCAGTTCGGGCTGGACTGTTCCCATGAGGCACAGGGTCAGACTGATTTGCATATGGCCATGTCTGAACTGGGGTGGTGGAGTGAGCTAAAGAATGATGATGGATTAAACCCAGATCAGTTGACTGGGGGTGAGTGTTTGATTAGCTCAAACGCTCCGTCCATCATCTCCTTTGGTATCGCTTTGTTCGCCCTAAGTTGGCAGGGTATGCCCAGACGTGGGTCCCTTGCTCACTTTACCACTGGATTCAAGCTAGCCTGGCTGATGACGGCTGAATGGCCAGAAACCGGTCCCAGGATGCTTGTTTCCGGTCCAGGGAAGACATGGCTTGGCAGTTCGGGCTGGACTGTTCCCATGAGGCACAGGGTCAGACTGATTTGCATATGGCCATGTCTGAACTGGGGTGGTGGAGTGAGCTAAAGAATGATGATGGATTAAACCCAGATCAGTTGACTGGGGGTGAGTGTTTGATTAGCTCAAACGCTCCGTCCATCATCCCCTTTGGTATCGCTTTGTTCGCCCTAAGTTGGCAGGGTATGCCCAGACGTGGGTCCCTTGCTCACTTTGCCACTGGATTCAAGCTAGCCTGGCTGATGACGGCTGAATGGCCAGAAACCGGTCCCAGGATGCTTGTTTCCGGTCCAGGGAAGACATGGCTTGGCAGTTCGGGCTGGACTGTTCCCATGAGGCACAGGGTCAGACTGATTTGCATATGGCCATGTCTGAACTGGGGTGGTAGAGTGAGTTAAAGAATGATGATGGATTAAACCCAGATCAGTTGACTGGGGGTGAGTGTTTGATTAGCTCAAACGCTCCGTCCATCATCCCCTTTGGTATCGCTTCATCTGCACTTTGGACTGGCCACTGGCCTTGCTGTTCACTGCTGTGTGCCCCTTGCCTGTGCAGCTTCTCATGTACCTCACCTGCACTGTGTCCTGGCCACTGTCCTTGCTGTACACTGCTGTGTGCCCCTTGCCTGTGCAGCTTCTCATGTGCCTCACCTGCACTTTGGACTGGCCACTGGCCTTGCTGTTCACTGCTGTGTGCCCCTTGCCTGTGCAGCTTCTCATGTACCTCACCTGCACTGTGTCCTGGCCACTGGCCTTGCTGTTCACTGCTGTGTGCACCTTGCCTGTGCAGCTTCTCATGTGCCTCACCTGCACTTTGGACTGGCCACTGTCCTTGCTGTTCACTGCTGTGTGCCCCTTGCCTGTGCAGCTTCTCATGTACCTCACCTGCACTGTGTCCTGGCCACTGGCCTTGCTCTTGTCTAAATTGTGCTGCATAACTGTGTGAAATGTAAATAAAAAGACATTTACTCCTGTTGTCTGCCTTGTCAGTGTCCTTGCTAAATAAAGGGTTACTGTGTGGGTATGGTTACTGTGACACATGCTCTATTTGCCACTTCAACATTGCCAATGTCTTGTTTCCTCTGATCATGTTGTTTCAACTTTTGTGTCCCAGACTTGTGCATCTGTGTGTGTTGGCTTGGAAGTAGGTGTGTTTGCTGTGGACTGATTGACTTCCTGGGTGTGTTGTTTTGTGTGTGATGTTTAGATTGTTGTTGTGTGTGTTCATGGTGTGTCACTCATCTCTGTTTGTAACTGGTATGTGTGTTGTGCACACACTGCTTGGTGTGCATGCAGTGCTGTGAGTGTATGTTGCCTTGTCCCTGCCTGTTGTGCACCCCCTGATGTTTAGCTGTTGTAGCATGTTGATATCTTTGCCTGTGCATGTGTTGGGGCTGAAGTGGCTGTGTGCAGTGTTTGTGTTGTGTTGTGCCATGCAGTTGACAGATGCTCTGTGTGTGGTGTTGTATTTGCCTGTCAGTGTGTGTGTTGTTGTTGTGTTTGATTCAGATGTGTGTTGCCATTGTGGTGTGCCTTGCTTGTGTGTCTGTCACATGGACTGAGGTCTGTTGTGGTTCCCGTGCTTGTTTTATGTGCATCCTTGGTGTTTTCTCCTCTCATATTTGATGTGTCTCTTGTCATTGTTGTGGATGTGCAGACATGTGGTACACTATGACACCATTTTGAGTTGATGGGTTGTGTGGTATGTCTGTCTATGTGTCATTGTAGGCCCATTTCTGCCTTTTGTTCTCCATTATTGTTTTTAGTGGATGCACTTCTTATATGTGTTGTGGTATGTTGTCTGTGCATTTATCATGACTGATGTGGTTGTGTACACCTGTTGTGTCTGTGCTCCCATTGATTTTGCACTGTTTAGCTGCACAGGTCTTGTCTGTTATTGTAGTAGTTCTGTGTGTGTGTTTTGATTGTGTTCTGTGTTTGACTGTTGTTTTTGTGCGTACAGTGGTACTGCCATACCTGTGTGTGTGTGTGTGATGTTTGTGGATACCACCCAGGGGGTGTGTTTGCTTGTCAGTGTCTTGACTGGATATTATTAGCAAGCTTCTGTGTGTTTGTCACTGGTGTTGTGTGCTGCAGGTGTGATGGGTGTGGGGGTTGTGTGAAGGTTCATACTTGTGTTTGACAGTCCTGGAGTGTTGCAATGGGCCCTGTGTGTTGTGCTGCTGACATACTCCTGTGATGTATTTGGATACAGATGTGTGGCTGATCAGTGTTAGACTTCATACCCTTCCTTTCATCCATGTGCCTATACATGGGTTGCCTTGCTGTCTCCCTGGGTTGTTGCAGTGAGGTGACTGTGGTTTGATTTCACTCACTGTGACTGCCATGTGTGGATTTTTGGGCTGGGGTTGTTGTTATGTGTTCCTTCCCTTGCATGTGATGTACACGTTGTTGGTGTTCAGCTCCTTGCCATTCCATTTGTGTGCACCTCACTTTGGGTTTCCTATTTGTTGTCCTCCATTGCTGTTGGCATGTGGTCTGTGTTTGTTGCTGTGTGTCAGTGTGGGGTATGTCAGTGTGACTTGGCAGGCTGTGTGTCCTTTGGAGTGTTTGTTCATTATCTGTGTGTGTTTATTTTGTGCTTGGACTCAGTTTACTTGCCATGAGTGTGATGTTGTTGTGGTGTGTGTGTTCCCCTGGCCCAGTGCTTCTACACTGTGTGTTACTCTGCAGCCACACCTGATAAGGCTGTCTCCCTAGTTGTTTGTTGGGTGGTGCAGTGTGTGTGTTCACCTGGCTGGTTTTTGGGCATGTGGGAGCACAGGAAGATCACGTGGCATGTCCCTTCATGGTGTGGGTGGGCCTAGTGTGTGGAGTGTGGAGGTGTTACCCTGTGTACTTTGTGCACTGCCCTTGCCTTGCGCTGGCCCAGCCTACTACATTGTGTGCATTTTTTAACGCGGATTCACCGCTGCGGTCACTTGAACTGGACATTATTTAAGAATCGTGGACATGGTGGCTTGGGTGTGGAGGGGTGGACTAGTGGCAGGTAGGACATGTGTGGCTACACCTGTGGTTGTGTTCCTGTCCCCACCAGGGTGTCTGGTGGGGGCAGGGACCTTACATCAGACATGGAGTTGTGGGTTGTGTTTGTGTGCAGAGTTGTGTGGTGGCGTACCTGCGGCGGCGTCCGCCACGGTCCATGGCTTGCTGGAGGTGTATCATGTACAGCGCCGGGAAGACGTGTAGTGCCGGGTCCATGGCGGTTGGCTCCGGGATTCGAATTTGCGCTCCGCTGTGGTGCTTCTGTATGCTCAGATTGGCCGGTTTCTCCGTTGCGGTGTGCCTGGCTGTTTTGCGCATCCTAATTTGTACAGCGGGATGGACGTCATTCCGCACAACAGTGGCTCTCGATTGGTTGTCTCCGCCGCGGTGGCGGGCGCGTTTTGATGGCGGTCCACGCCGCACCGCGGCGGACGGACAATGAGCTGGATTTGGCCAGTGTATGGCGGGCGGGTGCCCGCAGCTCACGGGCGGAAAACAGCGTTTTCTCCCACCGCCAGCATCGCGGACGTGCATCTGGCAGTCATCGTAATGGACCCCTTAGTTAATTAATTTGATGGCGTGTCAACGTGGTACTAATGAGTATTGGTATCGTCGCCACGGCGAACTTAAATGTATGTTAAGAAACTTAGGTACCCCTACGTGGTTTCTAACACTTAGCTGTGCTGAATATGCGTGGGACGATTTACTTGAATTTCTACAACAAGCGAATTCAAATATAAAAAACATTGAATTGATGACAGCTGGAGAACTGTGTTCCTTGGATCCTGTGAATGTGTGCACATATTTTAATCAAAGGTTTCAAGCTATGATGTCCTTTATCTGCAGTAAAAATAATCCACCTCTTGGAGAAGTTACTGATTTCTTTTGGAGAAAGGAGTACCAAGCCAGAGGTACTCATCATATACACATGCTGTTATGGATCAAGAATGCACCAAAATTTGGAACTTATATTGATGAAAGTGTTTTGTATTTCATTGAAGAGTATGTTACCTGTGCCATTCCAAAAAAAGGAGAAAAGAGCTTGAGACAGCAAGTTTTACGTTTTCAAAGTCATAGATGTGGAAAATATTGTTGATGAATGTACAAGTCAAAGGGAATATTTTATACAAAATGTCGTTTTGGATTCCCACGTCCAATAATTTCAAAAGGAAGAGTCAATAGTTTTATGTCAGCAGTAAGGCATACTATAACTCGAAAATCTCCGAAGAATACATACAATATAAAAAGAACTGAAGATTCAAAGTATATTGATGACTACAATCCAGTGATTTTGACAATGTGGAATGCAAACATGGATATCCAGTATGTTGCAGATAATTCAATTGCTGTTGCTCGCTATGTTACGTCATATATAACCAAATCTGAAAAGAGAGAGTTGAAAGAAATGTGGGAAGAAATTTCACAAGAGAAGAGTCTTAGTAACAAATTGTACAGCTTTAGCTTGAAGATGCTTTCCCATCGAGAGATTAGATCCTACAAATGTTCAGATCGGTTGACCTCTGCAAGTTTATATTCAAAGTCAAGAGGAATCATTTGGGTAAGTCTAGGTCTTGCCGCCACACGAAATCGAGTTTTGAAATCTGTACAAGAAATTGAAAACTTAGCATTGATTGAACCAAAAAGTACAGATATTGTTAAAACTAATATGTTGGATACGTACTATCCCAAAAGGAGTCCACATCTGGAAAACCTATGTCTCTATGAAGTACTGCAAGATTACAGCTTTAAGAGAAATGTTACAGAAAATATAAATGAAGAAAAGTATGCAGTAATTGGATGTGATGGATGTTTGGTAAAACATGCCAAAGGAAATCTTATTAACCACAGAAAACTCAGTTGCGAAACTCCAGATAAAAGGGAATTTTTCTATTTAGCACTTCTGCAACTCTTCAAGCCTTGGCGTAGTGAAATGGAATTAATTGGAGATTTTGACTGCTATGAAGATTTTTTTAGTTCATATAAACATAACATTTATTGCACAATTTTCCCTATTTATCTACAAATGTTAAATGAAGAGATTGAACAAGAAACTACTACTGCAGTTGAAATAGCTAGAGACAGTTCTCAAGATAGTCAAAGTTCTGCTCCACTAAGTCAAGATCCACTAGGACAATCAATTATTAAAAATGAAGGAGCAATAGCCATGAATGAAGTAGAAATGGCAATGCAACAAGCACAACAGGATATTATTGAGTTGGGAAACTTGGAAGAAGAACTAAATATTGAACAAAAAGAAATATGTCAGCAAGTGACAGGACAGATACAGCATGGTTTGCTGCATGAAAAAAAGTTTGCCAATGCACATCATTTGAACGTATTCGAATGTACATAAGTGGTCAAGCTGGAAGAGGAAAAAGTTTCTTAATTAAAGTTTTGACCAGTTGTCTGCACAAAACTACTGAATCACATTTATCTTGTGTTGTAACAGCTCCAACTGGATTAGCAGCACACAACATTAAAGGGATTATTTTACATCGATTACTCATGCTATCAGTTGAACATGAAAATAAATTGGAATATCAGAAGCTTTCTGGAGAAACTTGTTATGAAGTTTCAAGAGTACTGAAGAAAATGAAACTTCTAATCATTGATGAGGTGAGCATAGTCTCAAACTTAATGCTTGCCTTTGCACATTTAAGAATGCAACAGATTTTAAAAACAGATTATGAGATTCTGTTTGGAGGAAAACATGTAATTGTATTCAGCGATCTACTACAACTTACTCCTGTGAAAGGGCAACCAGTTTTTAAAACACTTGTCCATGAAGTCATGGGAAATCTTTGGGAAGTATTGGAAATGTGAACCTTTGGTCTCATTTTGAATATAAAGAACTTATTAAGAATATGCGATAAGCAAGTGATGAACATTATGGAAACATTCTTCAAGATATAAGAATTGGTGTTTTGACAAAACATGGTAAACAAACTTTACAAAGTCGGCTACTAAGGAACTTGTTTACAAACAAAAACATAGCACCTGAAATAATGTACAAAGAAATTGGAGAAAAGAAGTCCATAGTTTGCCTAATGCCTACACTGCAAGAGTGTTCTACATTCAATTAAGAACTTTTGAAAATGGAAAACAACCAATAGTGAAAATGGAAGATATTGATAAAATGGAACACAAAGGAGTTACTATTCTTCTCTCAGAGAAATTGCAGTCAAAATTAGATTCTTTGGAAAAGTCTGTATCTAAGACTGCAGGTTTAGAAAAGACTTTATATGTATGTGTAAACTGTCTGGTAATTTTACGGCGTAATTTCTGAATGTAGAAGAAGGTTTAGTAAATGGAGCAATGGGAAAAGTTGTTCATTTTGTAAACTTTCAGAACAGAGATGGAATTGAATTTTTGAAGATTAAATTTGATCAGATTGAAGAGGTAAAACAGATTGGACGTTGTGCTGTTGGTTTTTGCTTGTAAAAGACTTGTATGTTCGTAGAAAACAGTTTCGTTTTTCTTTAGCACATGCAGTAACCATTTATAAATCTCAAGATTAGGTGTAGACAGTGCTTTGGTAAATATTGGAAGTACAGTGTTTAAAGAGGGCATGGCATACTTTGCATTGTCTCGTGTAAGAACATTATCTGGTTTGTATTTGATTGATTTTGATGAGAAAAAGATGAGTGCTGATCCAAATTGTGTAAGAGAGGACAATCGTTTAAGAAGAGTTTATGCTCCTGAATTAGGCGAATATCCCATATATGAGAAACGTGTAGTGTGCCCAAAATGGAAATATGACAAACATTCTACTGAGATTCAAAAAAAGAACAATTCAAGAGAATCATGAAGGTGCAAAGAAAATGAAAATGGTCACTGTTGATGATATTGTAGGATACCAGTTAGAAAATAGTTCAGGTATCAACTGCTATGTAATGTAATTGTGAATGTTGTGTTTTATCTAGAAGATCTTCATCATGAAATTATGGAAAATCGAGGAAAAAGATTCTGTTCTTTACTACATTATATTTTTCAAAAGTTGGTAACAGACAGAAGTAAAATCCATACTGCTTCTGGCATTCTGCATCTTTTGGATATATGTACTGGTTCATTGAAATTTACACTCAATATACAGCAAGATGCACAAGAATTTCTTATGTTTATGCTTGGAGTATTGGAAGATGAAGGAATAGAAATTGAAAATTCATTTGGACTAGGTTACGGATGGGATCATAAATGTGAAGAGTGTTCATTTCATTCTTCCACTGAAGTAGACACTGAACGATTCATATACTTGACGATACCAGATTGTAAATCAGTATCTTTTAACAAATTAGTAAAAACAGCTAATCAAGATATGAAATGTTCTCTTTGTAAATCAGAAATGTTGTCAACATTATATATAGAAAGATTTGAAAAATATGTCATTTTAATGCAACAACATTGTAGAGCAAATGGAAGAAAATTGGAAACCAAAATGAAAAATTTTGTGGCAAGTCAAGTATCAATTTCAGGAAGTGGCGATGATTTTCCATGATGGACCTACTACAACATCTGGACACTATACTGTGTATTTAAAGTGCAATAAAGGATGGACACATTGCAATGATACTCATTTGGAATTCAAATGTAGGTTGCCTTACGAATTACCAAATTCATATCTGATATTTTTTATGCCAAAGTTTTGAAAACATCATTCGGCCTATTGGGAAGATGTGAACACGAATTAATGAGTTTATTTTGGATATTTCATTGCAAAAGTGTTGGAAACATTATTCGGCCTATTGGGAAGATGTGAACAATTAGTGTATGGATTATTGTTTGTGTTAATTCATATTGCATTTGGAAAATTGCGTTTAGAAACAAGTAGTTTATATATTTGTTGTCTATCTTATACAAGATGTAAATGAGAGTGTACATTTTACAAAATGTAGTTGAGAGAAAGAAAAGACTTAATGTAGCTGAAGAATGTAATTAAAAAACTGTAGATAGGTAAACACATAGTTACACATGTTCTAAATAATGCTCAATGCTGATTTTTTTTTTTTTTACAATCTCGTTGATTGTTTTTTTTCCCCATTGTTGTATCATGATACTACATTGAAATCACTGTGTATGGTGAAATTCAGTAGAATCTGAGAACAGCACAAAAGGGAAAATGAAAATGTTATGTAATTCTAAAATTATGTTGTGTTCTTAAAAGTATAATATTATATTCGATAACAGTTTTTCTTCTTTTTTTACAGAAGGTAATGGTGAAGTTTGAAAAGATTTTAAATTCAGTATACAACAAAACTACTGTAAAATAGTTCCACTGACTTCTGTATCTACATTAGTAAAAAAAGGTAAGAAGAAATAATGTAATATGCATGATAATGTGAAATAATTTTAGAGACACTTTTACTGCACTCATCCATTCCTTCAAACAATTTCAATGCACTCATCTATGAACTCAGGCATTTTTCCCACACTCATTCAATTTACCCAGGCACAGCCCATCTACTGGTACAATCACCCAGGCACTACCCATGCAGTCATGCAATCACTCACACAACATCCATGTACTTATCCATGCACTCAGGCACTACCCATGCACTCATGCAATCACCCAGGCACTACCCATGAACTCAGGCACTACTCTTGCATTCTTGTATTTACTCAGGCATTACATGTGCACTCGTCCAATCACCCAGGCAGTAGGTATGAACTCATGCAATTACCCAGGCACTACCCATGCACTCATTCATTCTGTCAAATAGTACACATGCACTCATGCATGTCCTCAGGCGCTACCCCTGTACTCATGCAATCACACAGGCACTACCCATGCACTCCTTCAATCGCCCAAGCACTAGCCATGCAGTATTGCAATCACCCAGGCACTACCCATGCACTCATTGAATCACCCAGGCACTACCCATGCACTCATTCATGCACTCAGGCACTACACATGCACTCATGCACTCTCCCAGGGACTACCCATACACTCCTCCAATCACTCAGCCAGTACACATGCTCTCCTCCAAACACCCAGGCACTACCCATGCACTCATAAAATGTCTCAGGCACTTCTCATGCACTCATCCATGCAATCAGGCACTAACCCTCCATTCTTGCAATCACTCAGTCAGATCATATGCACTCCTCCAATCACTCAGGCAGTAGCCATGTACTCATGCAATCACCCAGGCAGTACCCATGCACTCATCCATTCTGACAAACACTACCCATGCACTCATCCATGCCCTCAGGCACTACTGCTGCACTCATGCAATCACACAGGTACTACCCATGCACTCCTTCAATCGCCCAAGCACTAGCCATGCAGTCATGCAATCACCCAGGAACTACCCATGCACTCATCCATGCACACAGGCACTACCCTTGCACTCTTGAATTCACTTAGGCAGTACAAATGCACTCCTCCAATCACCCAGGTATTATCCCTGCACTCATGCAATCACCCAGGCACTACCCTTGCACTCATCCATCCTTTCAAATACTACCCATGCACTCATCTATGCAGTCAGGCGCTACCCTTGCACTTGTATATTCACTCAGACAGAACATATGCACTCGTCCAATCACCCAGGCCATAGCCATGCACTCATGGAATCACCTAGGCACTACCCATATATTCATCCATTCTGTCAAATACTATCCATGCACTCATATGTGCCCTCAGGTGCTACCCCTACACTCATGCAATCACACAGACACTACCCATGCACTCCTTCAATTGCCCAGGCACTACCCATGCACTCATGCAATCACCGAGGCACTACCCGTGCACTCATAAAATTTCTCAGGCACTTCTCATGCACTGATCCATGCACTCAGGCATTACCCCTCCACTCTTGCAATCACTCAGTCAGTACATATGCACTCCTCCAATCACCCAGGCAGTACCCATGCATTCATCCATTCTGTGAAATACTCCCCATGCACTCATCCATTCTGACAAACTCTACTCATGCACTCATCCATGCCCTCAGGCACTACTGCTGCACTCATGCAATCACACAGGCACTACCCATGCTCTCCTTCAATCGCCAAAGCACTAGCCATGCAGTCATGCAATCATCCAGGCACTACCTATGCACTCATCCATGCACTCAGGCACTACCCTTGCACTCTTGTATTCACTCAGGCAGTACACATGCACTCCTCCAATCACCCAGGCATTATCCCTGCACTCATGCAATCATCCAAGCAGTACTCATGCACTCCTCTAATCACCCAGACACTACTCATGCACTGAGGCAATCACCCATGCAGTACCCATGCAGTCATCCATGCACTAAGGCAGTATGCATGCACTCATGCAATCTCAGAGGCACTACCCATGCACTCATCCAATCACTCAGGCAGTACACATGCAGTCCTGCAAACACCCAGACAGTAGCCATGCACTCATGCAATCAACCAGGCACTACCCATGCACTCATCCATGCGCTCAAATACTATCCATGCACTATCCATGCCCTGAGATGCTTCCCGTGCACTATTCCAATCACACAGGCACTACCCATGCACTCCTTCAATCTCCCAGACACTGCCCATGCACTCCTCCAATCAACCAGGCATTACCCATGCAGTCACCCAGGCACTACCCATGCACTCATCCATTCTCTTAAACACTACTAATGCACTCATCCATGCCCTCAGGCGCTACCCCTGCACTCATGCAATCATACACATATTACCCATGTACTCTTTCAATTACTCAGACACTACCCATACACTCATGCAATCACTCAGGCTCTATCCATGCATTCATCCATGCACTCAGGCACTACCCGTGCATTCTCGCAATCAGTCAGACAATACACATGCACTCCTCTAATCACCCAGGCAGTAACCATGTACTCATGCAATCACCCAGGCACTACCCATGTACTCATGCAATCACACAGGCACTACCCATGCTCTACTTCAATCACCAAAGCACTAGCCATGCAGTCATGCAATCATCCAGGCACTACCTATGCACTCATCCATGCACTCAGGCACTAACCTTGCACTCTTGTATTCACTCAGGCAGTACACATGCACTCCTCCAATCACCCAGGCATTATCCCTGCACTCATGCAATAACCCAGGCACTACCCTTGCACTCATCCATCCTGTCAAATACTACCCATGCACTCATCTATGTAGTCAGGCACTACCCTTGCACTTGTGTATTCACTCAGACAGAACATATGCACTCGTCCAATCACCCAGGCAGTAGCCATGCACTCATGGAATCACATAGGCACTACCCATACATTCATCCCTTCTATCAAATACTATCCATGTACTCATCTGTGCCCTCAGGCGCTACCCCTGCACTCATGCAATCACAAAGACACTACTCATGCACTCCTTCAATTGCCCAGGCACTCCCCATGCACTCATGCAATCACCCATACACTACTCATGCACTCATCTATGCACTCAGGCACTACCCTTGCACTCTTGCATTCACTCAGGCAGTGCACATGCACTCCTCCAATCACCCAGGCAGTAGCCATACACTCATGCAATCACACAGGCACTACCCATGCACTCATCTGTTCTGTAAAATATTACCCATGCACTCATGCATGCCCTCCGGCACTATCCCTGCACTCATGCAATCATATGGGCACTACCCACGCACTCCTTCAATCGCCCAAGTTCTAGCCATGCAATCATGCAATCACCCAGGCACTACCCATGCACTCATCCATGCACTCAGGCACTACCCTTGCACTCTTGCATTCACTCAGGCAGTGCGCATGCACTCCTCCAATCACCCAGGCAGTAGCCATGCTCTCATGCAATCACACAGGCACTACCCATGCACTCATCCATTCTGTTGAATATTACTGATGCACTCATGCATGCCCTCAGGTGCTACCCCTGTATGCATGCAATCACACAGGCACTACCCATGCACTCCTTCAATCACTCAGGCACTACCCATGCACTCATGCAATCACCCAGGCACTACCCATGCACTCATCTGTGCACTCAGGCACTACCCTTGCACTCTTGCATTCACTCAGGCAGTGCACATGCACTCTCCAATCACCCAAGCAGTAGTCATGCACTCATGCAATCACCCAAGCACTACCCATGCACTCATACATTCTGTTAAATACTACCCATGCAGTCATCCATACCCTCAGGTGCTACAGCTGCACTGATGCACTCATATAGGCAGTACCCATGTAGTCATTCAATCACTCAGGCACTACCCATGCAGTCATGCAATCACCCAGGCACTACAAATGCACTTATCTGTGCACTCAGGCACCACCCTTGCACTCTTGCATTCACTCAGGCAGTACACATGCACTCCTCCAATCACCCAGGCAATGGCCATGTACTCATACAATCACCCAGTCACTACCCATGCACTCATCCATTTAGTCAAATACTACCCATGCACTCATCCATGCCCTAAAGTACTACTCCTGCACTCATTAAATCATCCAGACACTACCCATGCACTCCTCCACTACCCATGCATTCATGAAATAACGTAGCCACTACCCATGCACTCATCCACGCTCTCAGGCACTATCCCTGCACTCATGCACTGCTCTAATCACCCAGACACTACTCATGCACTGAGGCAATCACCCATGCAGTACCCATGCAGTCATCCATGCACTAAGGCAGTATGCATGCACTCATGCAATCTCAGAGGCACTACCCATGCACTCATCCAATCACTCAGGCAGTACACATGCAGTCCTGCAAACACCCAGACAGTAGCCATACACTCATGCAATCAACCAGGCACTACCCATGCACTCATCCATGCACTCAAATACTATCCATGCACTATCCATGCCCTGAGATGCTTCCCGTGCACTAATTCAATCACACAGGCACTACCCATGCACTCCTTCAATCGCCCAGACACTGCCCATGCACTCCTTCAATAACCCAAGCACTACCCATGCACTCCTCCAATCAACCAGGCATTACCCATGCAATCACCCAGGCACTACCCATGCACTCATCCATTCTCTCAAACACTACTAATGCACTCATCCATGCCCTCAGGCGCTACCCCTGCACTCATGCAATCATACACACACTACCCATGTACTCTTTCAATTACTCAGACACTACCCATGCACTGATGCAATCACTCAGGCTCTATCCATGCATTCATCCATGCACTCAGGCACTACCCGTGCATTCTCGCAATCAGTCAGACAATACACATGCACTCCTCTAATCACCCAGGCAGTAACCATGTACTCATGCAATCACCCAGGCACTACCCATGTACTTATGCAATCACACAGGCACTATACAAGTACTCATGCAATCACTCAGTCAGTATCCTTGCGCTCATGCAATCACTCAGGCACCACCCATGTACTCATCCATTCTCTCAAATACTACCCATGCACTATCCATGCCCTGAGGCACTTCCCATGCACTCATCCAATCACACAGGCACTACCCATGCACTCCTTCAATTGCCCAGACACTACCCATGCACTCCTTCAATAACCCAAGCACTACCCATGCACTCCTCCAATCAACCAGGCACTACCCATGCACTCATGCAATCACCCAGGCACTACCCATGCAATCACTCAGGCAATTTTTCTATTTTTAACCAGTATATGTGGTTCCGTAAAAACCGTTTTTATTTTAACAATTTTTAAAAAAAATTATTTTCTAACATTTAAAAAAACAAAATTGGTGTTTTTGACGTTTTTTAAACAAAACTAAATTGAAGAGTCCATTATAACTATTTGGAAAAAAAAGGAAAAGAAGATTTGGGAGCAGATAACACTTGTGTGTTTTAATTGCGTTGATTACCACATCAATGCATTGCTCCCCAATGCAGAGTTTTGCATCGCACTTTTTACAGTTAATTGTGGCATCCAGAAGCTCAGGAAAAATGTGTGGCCGAGGTGAAACCCCTGCTGATGAAGTTGATGGAGCATTTGGGTCAACCTGCCCAGCTTCTTCATTTCTCTCCCTCTGTGAGATTTCTTTGGCCAAATGCACTGGGTAAATGGTCTCCAAGTATTTCTTCATGAAGGACGTTCCGCACGAGTACTTTTTTCGGAGCCTCTGGATAGTACTCTTTTGCATAACTTGCAAGTAACCTTCCTTGCAGTCACTTTTTTCTCACCCTCTGGCACTGTAAAGAAAGCCCAAACTACACTCTTGTTTCTTTTCTTCACAGGCTCCACCACATCATCTTCCTCTCCCAGTAGATCTTGTTCTGGATGACTGGATGCCATTTTCCTCCAAAAAAAGGCAAGAAACACAGTCAAAAAAGAAATTGCAAGAAGATACAATAAACAGTTCTTGCCAGGAAGACAGACAAATAATAAGAGAAATAAAATAGGTGTTAGATCCTCCCTCTAACAGAATGAAAAGGTTTAAAACCAATCAGAAGCTTTATTTTCAGGTCACATGGAGTCGCGTAGGGTGCGCGCACCAGTAAAATTTCGTACACATAATTATAAAGTATAAATAGGTGTTTATAAAATATTTTAAAAAGTATATTAGTGAAAGTGTTTAAACAAAACTGATATTGAAACTTTGTACAGCAATATTTTACACTTTGAGAATTACGCCAGAGTCGCGACCCCAGTGCGACCCCAGAAATACATGCCGGAAAGTTTCAAGCACCCTACGAGCATACGTTGCGCACTCTGGAAATTTCGTACAGTTAATGGTAAAGTATAAAATCCTGTTTATAAATTGTTTTCTAAATTATATTAGTGAAAGTCTTTAACCAAAATTGATATTTATAATTTCTACAATGATAATTCATACTTTTAAAATTACGCCGGAGTCGCGACTCCAGCGTGACTCCGGAAATGCACGCCAGCAGGGTTCGCGTACCCTGAATCCGCGTACCCATCGTGTAGGTTCGCGTAGGGTGTGGAACTCCTTTGTAAAAAAAATTAGAAAAAAGAGAGCATAACAATACAATAAAACAACTTTCAAATTATTAAAAGCATTATTTCAAGTAAATATAAATGTAAGTTGTACATATAAATAACAGAGTATATTTTTAGTAGTGTATTATATATATATTTTAAAAGAGTGATTTTAATTGTTGAAGAAGATTTTAGAGAAACTAAGTATAATTTAAAAAGAGAAGTTCAAAAATATACTTCCAATCATTTTTTTAAAAAAAGGAATCCTATAAAACACTTACAAATATCGTAAACAATTATTTTATACTTAAGATTTAGCATTTAAAAAACCCTAGAAATTCACTGAAAAAACCATAGGTTCCAGGGACGTTATAGTTAGAAATTAGCATTTGAAAAACCTTTGAAATTCACTGAAATAACAATGGGTTTCAGGGACGTTATAGTTAGGAATAAGCATTTGAAAAACCTTAGAAATTCACTGAAAAAACAACAGGTTTCAGGGATGTTATAGTTAGGAATTAGCATTTAAAAATGGTTAGGAATTAGCATTTAAAAATGGTAATCACCCATGCACTTCCTATGTACTCCTGTAATCTCTCAGATATTACCCTTGCAATCATAGAATCACCAGGCATTACCTATGTACTCCTCAAATCCCCCAGACATAACTCCTGCAATCATGCAATCACCAATGCATTAGCTATACACTGGTTCAATATCCAAGGCAATACCCTTGCACTCCTCCAATCACCCTCTCAGCATCTATGCACTCCTCCTATCTCCAGGCAGTTCCAATGCACTTATAAAATCACCCAGGCACTTTCTATGCATTCCTGTAGTCCCCAGATATTACCTCTGAACTCATGCACTTATTATTATTATTATTATTATTATTATTATGCAATTACCAATGCATTACCTACACACTAGTTCAATTACCCAGGCAATACCCTTGCACTCCTCCAATTACCTTTTCACGATCTATGCATTCATCCAATCACTTAGCCAGTGCCCATGCACTTATAAAATCACCCAGGCACTACTTTTACACTCCTCCAATCACTGAGGCACTACCACAATAGTACTCTAATCACCTGGGCAGTATTGATGCACTTATAAAATCACCCAGGTACTTCCTATGTACTCTTATAATGTCCCAGATATTATCCCTTAATTCATGAATCACCCAGACATTACCTATGTACTCCTATAATCCCTTAGACATTACCTCTGCACTAATGCAATCACCAGTGCATTAGCTATACAGTGGTTCAATCACCCAGGCACTACCCTTACACTCCTCCAATCAGCCTCTCAGGATCTATGCACTCGTCCAAACATTTAACCAGTGCCCATGCATTTATAAAATCACCCAGGCAGTACCTTTACAGTCCTCTAATCACTAAGGTAGTACCACAATAGTACTCTAATCACCTAGACAGTATTGATGCACTTATAAAATCACCCAGGCACTTTCTATGTACTCATGTAGTACACCAGATATTACCCCTGAACTCATGCAATCACCAATGTATTAGCTATACATTGGTTCTATCACTCAGGCACTACCCTTGCACTCCTCCAATCACCCTGTCAGTATCTATGCACTCCTTCAATCACTCAGCCAGTACCTATATACTTATAAAATCCTACCTCTGCACTCATGCAATTACCCAGGCATTATCCCTACACTCATGCAATCACCTAGGCATTATCCCTGCACTCATGCAATCAGACAGGCATTACGAAAGCAGTGCTTCAATCATCCAGCCACTACACATGTACTTATGTAATGACCCAGGCAGAACTCTTGCACTATGCAATCACTGAGGTACTATCTATGCATTGTTCTAATCAGTCAGGCACTATCCATGCATTCTTCGATGTACCAAGGCAGCATCTGTGAATTAGTCTATCATGCTGGCATTGTCTTTGCACTCATATAATCACCCAGGTATTACCTATGCAGTTCTCAATCACTCAGACAGTACCCATGCACTCCTCCAATCACCCAGGCACTACCCATGCAGTTATGGAATCACACAAGCATTACCTATGCAGTTCTTTAATCACTCAAGTAGTACTCATGCAGTCCTCTAATTTCATAGACACTACCCCTACACTCATGTAATCACTCAGGCACTATGACTACATAGGGTGTTGGGCCTAGTGAAAGATATAGCAGCAACCTTTCATATGTCTTTGGTGTAAGTCTCACAATGTTCTTAAAAACATGCATGCATATGTCTGTACTTTCTGTTAGTAGTATCATATATCAAAGAAACACACAAATAGATGTTTAGTTGTGTTTTATATGTGTACTATGTTCAGATGTATAAGACATATCACAATATATGTACAAGTTCAGACATATCTTAAACAGAAGACCATGAAGACGTTAAAACTTGAGAGAGTGCACTTCATCTTTCAAAGAGACACTTAGATTTATTTAGTGCACTTCAAGTGAAGTTTTCCAGAGAGTCTTACAAAGTATCATAATCACTAGTTTGTCGCCTAACATATGTTAAACATTTTTTTTTTTACAGAGTTTTATATAGCGCGAACTTGACCCGAATCGGGTATCAGAGTGCTTACATAGCACCAGTTGCGTTACAGGAGGACACATTCATTTTTGTTAGGCACGGGGAGATTAAGTGATTTGCCCATAATCACAGGATGTTCAGCGTCATTGCCGAGACTCAAACCCAGTTCTCCAGATTCGAGGTCGACCGCCCGAGCCGTTAGGCCAACTCCTCTCCCCACTCTTCTTACTTTTCTGCTGCTGCTGCTTTACCATTTTACTAGTAGTTAAGTATTGAACATAGTCAAAATAAATAAGTAAGAAGCAAGAGAAGTGCAGACAGAAGCAACAGAGGTGCAGAAGGAGGCAAGAGACGTACACAAACAGGCAAAAGAAATGCAGAAAGATCCAAGAGCAGTGCAGAAGGAGCCAAGAGAGGTGTAGAAATTTGCAAGAGAGGTGTAAAAAGAAGCAACAGAGGTGCAGAAGAAGACAAGACAACTGCAGAAAGAGGCAAGACAGTTGCAGAAATAGGCAAGAGAGGTGCAGAAAAAGGGAACAGGGGTGCGGAAAAGGCAAGATAAGTGCAGAAAGAGGGAAGAAGGATGTAGAAAGAGGTAAGAGGGGTACAGAAAGGGTAACAGAAGTGCAGAAAGAAGCAAGAGTAGTGGAGAAAAAAGTAAGAGAGGTGCAGAAAGAGGGAAGTGGGATAGAGAAAGAGCAAGAGAAGTACAGAAAGAAGCAAGAGAGGTGTAGAAAGAGATAACAGAGATACATAAAGAGGGGTGCAGAAAGAGGCAACAGAGGTGCACAAAGAGGGAAGAAGGGTGCAAAAAGAGGTAACAGGGGTACAGAAAAAAGCAACAGAGTTGCAGAAAGAAGAAAGAAAAGTTGAGAAGGAAGCAACAGAGATACACAAAGAGGTAAGACTGGTGCAGAAAGAGGCAACAGAGATGCAGAAAGATGGAAGAAGGGTGCAGAAAGAGGTAACAGGAGTACAGAAAGAGGCAACAGGGATGCAGAAAGAAGCAAGAGAGGTGCAGAAAGAAGCAAGAAAAGTACAAAAAGAAGCAACAGAGGTGCACAAAGAGGCACAAGGGGTGCACAAAGAGTGAAGAGAGTTGTAGAAACAGATAAAAGTAGCGCAGATACATTCAAGAGGGGTGTAGAAACAGGGGAGAAAAGTGCAGAAAGAGAGAACAGGGGTGAAGAAAGAGAGAAGAGGTGTAGAAAGAAAGAAGAAGGATATAGAAAGGAGTAATAGTTAGGTATTGAGTATAGGTAAAAACAAAGCAGCAACCCTTCACATGTTTGTGCTGAAGTTTCATTATCTTTTTGAAACCATGCATGTATGAGTCTGTGCTTTTTGCTAGTGTACTATATATAAAAAAAGCATACAAATATATGTATACTTCTGTAAAGCATCTTCAAATGTATGACACATATGAGAACACATGTGCAAGTAGAGACATACCCCAATCACAACATTATGCAGGCCTTAAAAGTTGACAGACTGCACTTTAGATTTGATTTGGGTAGCAGTAGAGAAATCCTTTAGTTGTGCTCTGTGATTCTGTTGTATAGCTTGTGATTTCTTCTAATTGTAGGAATTATGCAGTGCCTGATATGGGTTTGGAGTGCAATTAAAAATATTTCTTTATTTATACTTAAGAATATTTGTATACAATTATTTTAATAATAGTAAATTATTTAACAAAACTATTTAAACTTTTCTTTTTTTTCAGATATTCTCCATAATTATTAAGAAAAATTCAGTATGAGAAGAAAAGTGCAAAAGAAAAGACAACAAAAAAACCAGTACTATTTAAAGGCGAGAGAAAAGCAGAAATTAGATGAAGTACAACATGTGACATTGAAGAAAAAAACGTCTGATAAGAGAACTAAAGAATTTGTTAAAAGACTTTTAAAGAATGTAATGAATTTTCAAAATGGGGAAAAGAGAAAGAAAAGTTGTACAACCAATCAGAAGGAAACGAAAAAAGGACAAATTAATGGAAAATCAGGTTATGGGAAAACAATCTATATTAAAAGAAGGATGAAAGAATATAAAGACATTAGGAAGAGAATGTATAAAAGTAGAGTACTACAAAATTTATTGAAAGATTGCAAAAAATATAAAAGAAGATCAGCATTTTACAAGAAAAAACAACAGATTGAAAGTGTAGTCGAAAAGGCTTTTGAATTGAAAATAAGATTGTTTATATTAGTATTGAAGAGAATGAAGACATTGAATAAAACAATGCACTTTATGAAGGAGAAAAGTAAAAGAAAAAGACTGGTTAATAGAACTAACTTTTGCAAAACAAATTTGGGTGAATGGAAGCAAACTTCTAGTACTGAACCTTTTTTAATGAAGAAAGCTATTTTCAACAAAATACATTTGTTCATGCAGTTGATACTAGTGGTTGTTGTTATGAGGTTAAAAACGGTTGTCCAATTGAAAAAGAAAAGATGGTTCCTAGAACTGTGGAAGAGGTAATAGCTGAAGAAGTTCAAGGGAGATGTACACAAGCTCCAGTGTATAAGTGGGATTGTAGTAGTATTTGTAGTATACGACAGGAATCTATTGATATATTGTGAAATTTCTTACAAGATTATGGTAGAAAAAGTGTTAAACAAAAGATTAAGATGTTGCAAGGACTAGATCCTTGTAAAGTGAGAAAATATACTAACTTGCCGGGTCATTCTCTGGCTTGTCTTTTTAGAAAAGTGGGTCGAAGTACATTTTATCATTTAAGAATGTTAGCAGTACATCACACAGAAATGCGGAAGTTAGTAAGAAGATTGTACTATGTAAAAAGTCCTGCATTATCTTTAAGTGAAATAAACACAGCTCTTTTGCATGGTTCAGTATTGGAAGTAAAAAGTTTCTGATGATATAGAGTTTCGTTTCTTTGGTCCTCAAGAGGAGTGCAGAGAAAGTGAGAGTTTGATAATTGTAAGTGTTGAAGAAGAGGTTTAAGATAGTACTACTGAGAAGTTTGCAGAAGAAATTACAAAGTTTAAGGTAGTTTCTTGTGAAAAACCAAACTATGTTTGTATTTGTTGTCGACGTACTCACTATAGAAGTCAAACTAGGAATGTTGATGTGTAATTAAAAGTGAAAAGGAAAACAATGATAAGTGGGAGCAATTTGGTGCTTATTTGTTGGTGGAAGGTCGTTTTGAGTTGGGTAGTGATCAACGTATTTGTAAATATTGTTACAACAAATTAGAAGAGAACAAAATGCCAGCTAGAGCTGTACATAACAACATAGAGTTAGTAGCTATTCCTCCGGAACTGGTAGATTTAAAGACTTATGAGTCCATTCTTGTTCAATCTGTGCATCCGTTTCAGGCTATAGTTCGTTTGGAGCCTAACACAGGTAAGCTGCCTCCAACTGATTTACAAGGAGGTTTAAAAGGGAAAGTTGTGTATTTACCTTTAGATTTTAAGAAAAATATTGAAACTGTTGGTATAGAGAGAGAGGAAAGTGAACCTGTAGGTATTCTAGTTAATGGTGTACCAACAAAGAGTCGGAAAATATGGCAAGAGTTAGTAGATGTCACCAAACTTCAAAAGGCTACATTATATCTTGGACAAAACAATATTTATTATAAAAATGTATATGTGGAAGAACAAGAATTATCTATAGAATATGAAAGAGAAATTTCAACTGGCCAAATAGAAAAAGTGGACAACTCGAGGAGAGAAGAAATGTATGAAAATTATAGTATACATCCTCTACATTCAAAAGAAGTGATAGGAAACACTATTGAATTATTCCAAATGAAGAAAGCGAAGGGAACTCCCATGAGTGTATGGGAAAAAAGTTTAGAAGCGTGTTGTTTTCCATAGCTCTTCCACACTGGAAAAGGTGAACGATATGATGAACGACCAGTGCAGATTCCAGCTTCAGAATATCGTACAACAAGATTGTACTCAGAAGATCCAAGATTTCGACAGTGTATTCCATATTTATTTCATATTCTGTTTAAAAGTGACTTGTCTGGACTTTCATATGCAGTGAACCACATATTAAAAACAGGAGTTCATCTTACACATCTTTCTGCAAAGGAAGTTTTGGACAAGGTTAAACAAAGAGACGATCATTTAGAATCTCAGTTAATTAATTTGATGGCGTGTCAAAGTGGTACTAATGAGTATTGGTATCGTCGTCACAGAGAACTTAAATGTATGTTAAGAAACTTAGGAACCCCTACGTGGTTTGTTACGCTTAGCTGTGCTGAATATGCATGGAACGATTTACTTGAATTTCTGCGAGAAGAAAATTCAAATGTAAAAAACATTGATTTGAAGACAGCTGGAGAACTCTGTTCTTTCGATCCTGTAAATGTGTGCAGATATTTTAATCATAGGATTCAAGCTATGATGTCTTTTATCTGCAATAAAAATAATCCACCTCTTGGAGAAGTTATTGATTTCTTTTGGAGAAAGGAGTACGAAGCCAGAGGTGCTCCTCATATACACATGCTATTATGGATCAAGAATGCACCTAAATTTTGAACCGATTCTGATAAAACTGTTTTGTCTTTTATTGAAGACTATGTTACCTGTGCGATACAAAAGGGGATGATGGACGGAACGTTTGAGCCAATCAAACACTCACTCCCAGTCAACTGATCTGGGTTTAATCCATCATCATTCTTTAGCTCACTCCACCACCCCAGTTCAGACATGGCCATATGCAAATCAGTCTGACCCTGTGCCTCATGGGAACAGTCCAGCCCGAACTGCCAAGCCATGTCTTCCCTGGACCGGAAACAAGCATCCTAGGACCGGTTTCTGGCATTTCAGCCGTCATCAGCCAGGCTTGCTTGAATCCAGTGGCAAAGTGAGCAAGGGACCCACGTCTGGGCATACCCTGCCAACTTAGGGCGACCAAAGCGATACAAAAGGAGATGATGGACGGAGCGTTTGAGCTAATCAAACACTCACCCCCAGTCAACTGATCTGGGTTTAATCCATCATCATTCTTTAGCTCACTCCACCACCCCAGTTCAGACATGGCCATATGCAAATCAGTCTGACCCCGTCCATCATCCCCTTTTGTATCGCTTTGGTCGCCCTAAGTTGGCGGGGGTATGCCCAGACGTGGGTCCCTTGCTCACTTTGCCACTGGATTCAAGCAAGCCTGGCTGATGACGGCTGAAATGCCAGAAACCGGTCCTAGGATGCTTGTTTCCGGTCCAGGGAAGACATGGCTTGGCAGTTCGGGCTGAACTGTTCCCATGAGGCACAGGGTCAGACTGATTTGCATATGGCCATGTCTGAACTGGGGTGGTGGAGTGAGCTAAAGAATGATGATGGATTAAACCCAGATCAGTTGACTGGGGGTGAGTGTTTGATTGGCTCAAACGTTCCGTCCATCATCCCCTTTTGTATCGCTTTGGTCGCCCTAAGTTGGCGGGGGTATGCCCAGACGTGGGTCCCTTGCTCACTTTGCCACTGGATTCAAGCAAGCCTGGCTGATGACGGCTGAAATGCCAGAAACCGGTCCTAGGATGCTTGTTTCCGGTCCAGGGAAGACATGGCTTGGCAGTTTGGGCTGGACTGTTCCCATGAGGCACAGGGTCAGACTGATTTGCATATGGCCATGTCTGAACTGGGGTGGTGGAGTGAGCTAAAGAATGATGATGGATTAAACCCAGATCAGTTGACTGGGGGTGAGTGTTTGATTGGCTCAAGCGTTCCGTCCATCATCCCCTTTGTATCGCTTTGGTCGCCCTAAGTTGGCGGGGGTATGCCCAGACGTGGGTCCCTTGCTCACTTTGCCACTGGATTCAAGCAAGCCTGGCTGATGACGGCTGAAATGCCAGAAACCGGTCCTAGGATGCTTGTTTCCGGTCCAGGGAAGACATGGCTTGGCAGTTCGGGCTGGACTGTTCCCATGAGGCACAGGGTCAGACTGATTTGCATATGGCCATGTCTGAACTGGGGTGGTGGAGTGAGCTAAAGAATGATGATGGATTAAACCCAGATCAGTTGACTGGGGGTGAGTGTTTGATTGGCTCAAACGTTCCGTCCATCATCCCCTTTTGTATCGCTTTGGTCGCCCTAAGTTGGCGGGGGTATGCCCAGACGTGGGTCCCTTGCTCACTTTGCCACTGGATTCAAGCAAGCCTGGCTGATGACGGCTGAAATGCCAGAAACCGGTCCTAGGATGCTTGTTTCCGGTCCAGGGAAGACATGGCTTGGCAGTTCGGGCTGGACTGTTCCCATGAGGCACAGGGTCAGACTGATTTGCATATGGCCATGTCTGAACTGGGGTGGTGGAGTGAGCTAAAGAATGATGATGGATTAAACCCAGATCAGTTGACTGGGGGTGAGTGTTTGATTGGCTCAAACGTTCCGTCCATCATCCCCTTTTGTATCGCTTTGGTCGCCCTAAGTTGGCGGGGGTATGCCCAGACGTGGGTCCCTTGCTCACTTTGCCACTGGATTCAAGCAAGCCTGGCTGATGATGGCTGAAATGCCAGAAACTGGTCCTAGGATGCTTGTTTCCGGTCCAGGGAAGACATGGCTTGGCAGTTCGGGCTGGACTGTTCCCATGAGGCACAGGGTCAGACTGATTTGCATATGGCCATGTCTGAACTGGGGTGGTGGAGTGAGCTAAAGAATGATGATGGATTAAACCCAGATCAGTTGACTGGGGGTGAGTGTTTGATTGGCTCAAACGTTCCGTCCATCATCCCCTTTTGTATCGCTTTGGTCGCCCTAAGTTGGCGGGGGTATGCCCAGACATGGGTCCCTTGCTCACTTTGCCACTGGATTCAAGCAAGCCTGGCTGATGACGGCTGAAATGCCAGAAACCGGTCCTAGGATGCTTGTTTCCGGTCCAGGGAAGACATGGCTTGGCAGTTCGGGCTGGACTGTTCCCATGAGGCACAGGGTCAGACTGATTTGCATATGGCCATGTCTGAACTGGGGTGGTGGAGTGAGCTAAAGAATGATGATGGATTAAACCCAGATCAGTTGACTGGGGGTGAGTGTTTGATTGGCTCAAACGTTCCGTCCATCATCCCCTTTTGTATCGCTTTGGTCGCCCTAAGTTGGCGGGGGTATGCCCAGACGTGGGTCCCTTGCTCACTTTGCCACTGGATTCAAGCAAGCCTGGCTGATGACGACTGAAATGCCAGAAACCGGTCCTAGGATGCTTGTTTTCGGTCCAGGGAAGACATGGCTTGTCAGTTCGGGCTGGACTGTTCCCATGAGGCACAGGGTCAGACTGATTTGCATATGGCCATGTCTGAACTGGGGTGGTGGAGTGAGCTAAAGAATGATGATGGATTAAACCCAGATCAGTTGACTGGGGGTGAGTGTTTGATTGGCTCAAACGTTCCGTCCATCATCCCCTTTTGTATCGCTTTGGTCGCCCTAAGTTGGCGGGGGTATGCCCAGACGTGGGTCCCTTGCTCACTTTGCCACTGGATTCAAGCAAGCCTGGCTGATGACGGCTGAAATGCCAGAAACCGGTCCTAGGATGCTTGTTTCCGGTCCAGGGAAGACATGGCTTGGCAGTTCGGGCTGGACTGTTCCCATGAGGCACAGGGTCAGACTGATTTGCATATGGCCATGTCTGAACTGGGGTGGTGGAGTGAGCTAAAGAATGATGATGGATTAAACCCAGATCAGTTGACTGGGGGTGAGTGTTTGATTGGCTCAAACGTTCCGTCCATCATCCCCTTTTGTATGACTATGTTACCTGTGCCATTCCAAAAAAAGGAGGAGAAAACAGCTTAAGACAACAAGTTTTACGGTTTCAAAGTCATCGATGTGGAAAATATTGTCGACGAAAATACACGTCAAAGGGAAGATTTTATACAAAATGTCGTTTTGGAGTCCCACGTCCAGTAATTTCAAAAGGAAGAGTCAACAGTTTCATGTCAGCAGTAAGACATACTATAACTCGAAAATCTCCAAAGAATACTTACAACATAAAAAGAAGTGAAGATTCAAAGTATATTAATGACTACAATCCAGTGATTTTGACAATGTGGAATGCAAACATGGATATCCACTATGTTGCAGATAATTTGATTGCTGTTGCTCGTTATGTTACATCATATATAACCAAATCTGAAAAGACCGAGTTGAAAGAAATGTGGGAAGAAATTTCACAAGAGAAGACTCTTAGTAATAAATTGTACAGCTTTAGTTTGAAGATGCTTTCCCATCGAGAGATTGGTTCCTACGAATGTTCGGATCGGTTGACCTCTGCATGTTTATATTCAAAGTCAAGAGGAATCATTTGGGTAAGCCTATTTTATTTTTTATTTTATTGATAAAGTTTTGTATAGCGCGAACAAGACCCAAATGGGTATCAGAGCGCTTCACAATTTGGAGTGTCGTAAATAAGAAAGTGATTCAAACCAATGTCATTTTAGAATGCATGCAAGTAAGCAGTGACAAAGGGGGTATCAAAGGACATCACATTTACATAATACAAAGCATGCTGGGAGAAGAACATACATAACTTATGAGAGTATAACCAATCAACTCTAGACTTCACAAGTGCTAGCCTAATATAGTGGTTAGTCCGAGGGCAGAGAGTGAGAACAAATAAGCTATGTTTAGGTAAGGCAAGAATTTGTTCATAAGGATTATTTTCACTTCCTTTTTAAAGGAAGCCGTTGACGAGATTCTGCAGACTTCCGGTGGGAGAGAGTTCCAGATCTTCGGGGCCGCGCCTGAGAAAGCTCTCTGCCTCATTCTCTTTTTGCAGAAGATCTGTGGTTTCAAGAGGAGAGAGTTTGCACTTCTTGATGATCTACCCCCTCCAGATCATTCTAGTTTTTGCGCCAAGTAACGGGGGGTATTGAAATGGAGGGCTTTGTGAGTCATGCAGGCGATCTTTAGTTGTATTCTTGCTTCAAGTGGCAACCAATTTAGGGATTTAAGGGATGGGGAAATGTGAGCATTTCTCTTTGTACCTGTAATCAATCTAGCTGCGGCATTCAGGGAAGCCCTTAGTGGGGCCAAGGTATATTTGGGGAGGCCTTAGAGCGTAGCACTGCCATAGTCTAGCCTCGGCAAAACAAGCGCTGGAACCACCTGCTTGAAGTCATCTTGTGGGAGGAATGGCTTGAGATTCCTAAGTATCCTCATCTGGTGGTTAGCACCCTTGCAAGCCTTACTAATATGATTCTTCATGTTCAGGTGCATGTCCAGGGTGATTCCGAGAGATTTGGCTGATTCAATAATGTGAGGAGAGCAGTTGAAGGATGTGAGGAGGTTCATCCAGCGATCTTGGGGGTGTGATTAGGCGGAGATATGAGAAGAAATTCCGTTTCGGAGGAGTTGAGCAGGAGGTGATTTTCCGTTAGCCAGTTTTGAGTATTCATCAGGATGGAATTGAGTGCAGTGAAATCTTCAGAAGAGGTGATTTTCAGGTAAAGCTGCGTGTCATCCGCATACATGTGAAAAAGAGTGTTCGTGGAATTTAGTGCATTTGCTAATGGTTCCATGAATATGTTAAAGAGTATGGGAGATAAGGCAGACCCTTGTAGGACCCCCATGAGAACTGTAGAGGGCTGGGATAAGGAATGATTCACCTTGACTCTTTGGGATCTGTTGTGCAGGAAGGACGAGAACCATTGCAATACCAGACCGGAAAGGCCCATCCTGTGCTCAAGAATGGATAAGAGGATGTCGTCATTAACAGTGTCAAATGCAGAAGAAAGATCTAGGAGGATTAAGAGGCAGGATTCGTTTTGGTCTAGCATTTTTAAAATGTCATCCATAATATGAGTGAGCGCCGATTCCGTGCTGTGGCCACTCCGAAAACCAGATTGATGTTGATCCAGGAGTTGGAAATTCTCTAAGTGAGCGCAGAGTTGAGATTGCGCGCATTTTCCTAGGAGCTTAGCCAGAGTGGGGATGTTGAAGATAGGGCGGAAATTGTTGAGATCAGTTCTATCTGCATTAAGTTTTTTTAGAATGGGTGTAACCTGAGCTGCTTTTAGGCATTCGGGTATCATACCTTGTGATAAAGAAGCGTTGATAATCCTTGTCCACAGGAGAATGAAGGCATCCTTAATGGTTTTGAATACCTTCGGTGGCAGCGGATCGCTGAAGTGATTAGAAGGGTTGATACTCCGGAAGGTTTTGTTGATGTCCCTTTCACTAAGGGAAGTAAGAGTACCCCATGAGGCATTGTTCTTGGTGCTAAGATTGAGTGGTTCGATCCTCTCAGAGAGAGCCAGAGGAGACATAGTCTCGTCGGCTGACATAAGGGACTTCTTTGTTTCAAGGTCAGAACTGATGAGATTTGTTTTCTCTTTAAAGAAAGCAGCCAGTTCATCGCATGAAGGCGAGGCCTCTCCAGGGCACGGGTGGTTGGGTGCTTTCACCGATTGTTGTTTAACAATTTCAAAAAGTTTCTTTGGGCGATTTGAAGCTTTATTAAGTTGGGATCTGAAGTAGTCAGACTTAGTACTCTTGATTGTTTTATTATAGGAATTCCTTACCGATCTGAGGACTTTTAAAAGATCCGAGGAGGGTTTGGATCTCCAGGATCGTTCTGCTGCCCTTAAGTTACGCCGGTCCGAGTTTAGATTGTTGTTGAACCAGGGTTTGGAGATTTTAGAGGAGGCATTTTTTGGTTGTAGTGGAGCCATGGAATCCATGATTTTAGAGATAGTAGAGTTATAGAATTCAGTGAGTTCAAGAACATCTGTCGTGTCGATTTGTGAAGACAAGGCGAGTTTACAATGGGTTGTTAGATCTTCCGTGTTGATATTCCTGAGGTCCCTTTTCCATTCCTTAATTTTCTTTGGTTGATCTCTCTTCAGTGTCACATCCCTGTTAAAAAGGAAGCAGATTATGTGATGGTCCTACCAATCACATGGGGTAATGTCATCCAGTGTGATGGTCTTTCCTCTTGATATGATGAGGTCGAAAATGTCTCCTTTGTTGTGAGTTGGCCTGTCAAAGAATTGGGTCATCTTGTGATCCAATAAGAATGATTTTAGGCAGGTTACCGCATGGTCATTAGGGTTAGACCAGTGAAGGTTGAAATCTCCGAGGAAGATTTGTGACAATGAGGAGTTGTCATTGTATGAGCTGATTTCTATTAAATGTTCAATGAAGGAGAGATTGTGTCCCGGGGTGGTAGAAAGTATGAAGTTTGCAAACCTGTAAGTGGTTACTTGAAATGTTGAGGCAAAGGTATTCACTGGAGGGTGGTGTGGTAGTTTCTGTGTGGGAAACCGAGAGTGTGTGCCGGTGTATACAAGCTAGTCCACTGCCCTGCTTCTTAGATCTGTCAAGATGGATTATATCATGACTCGGAGGAACTCGGATGTCCAGGATAGGAATGGAAGCGGGATTTAGCCAGGTTTCCGTGAGGATGATAATAACTGGATCCTTGTTTTGCATGAGGTCAAAGATATCGGAGGCATGTTTACTGGCTGATCTGCAGTAGAGAAGTACACATTTCAGCCGAAGCGGCGTGTGTGAGGTAAGAGACTGAGTGATGTTCACTTGAAGGTTGTCACTATTTACAACTCTGAGGTTGTATGAGGGTTCCCTGTGCGGGTTAGCGTGAATGGCTTGAATTTGATCCAGAGGAGTCTTGATGGTGTCTTGAGTGATAGCGTAAGAGAGGAGTAGATCCTCGATATCACTGGTTGCAAGATCGGCCTACACTCTTCTAGGGCGGGATGGGGCATTAGGGAGGGGCAAGGTTTTAGAGATAAGGTGCAAGGAGTGCTGGACAAGGCAAGGGAGTGCGCTAGCGGGTACTTTGGGAAGCTTTCCTAAGGAAGTAAGAGAGCTGAGCAGTCATAGGTGCTCAATTGATAGGGCTTTCAGATCACGTAGTTGATCCGAGAGAAGGTGCAGTTGGAGAGATATCTCATACAAACGCGCAGCAAGGTCTGAGTGTTGGTTAACGGGTGAAAGGTTGAGTGGTGTGATCCTGCGGAGGATGGGGGCTTCGAGGAGTGCCTGAATGGTCAAGGGCGGAGATGCAGTGTTCCGGGGGAGAGAGAGAGTTGTTAGTGGTTTGCGGAGACCCTGTTCGGTTGAATGGGGTGGCTGGTGAAGGTGGGAGAGTGGAGGGACAATTGTATTGTGTGTAGGATGTGATCAAGGGGCGGTTGAGTGGGTTAGGATGAATAGAGTTCAAGGAAGTCAGTTGCCTGTGCCCTGATAGAGAGGATGTCGAGGACCGTGGGATCGAGGTAGGGGAATAGCCGTCTAGTTGACTTGGTATCAGCGAGGTGGGTGTACCAGTATGCCCACAGTCCATCTGAGTCGAATAGTGAGAGACTGAGACAGGGGACTGGTTGTCTCCGAAATCTGCTATGGAGTGAGAGGAGTTATGAGAAATTGCAGTGTTCCCAGAAGTGTTGGGGGGTGGGCTGGTTAAATCCTGTGAGCTAGGAGGTTGTGGATAGATAACAGTGGATTTAGCAGTCACCATTTTCTTGAGTGTAGGGAAAATATAGTCCATCTTAGCTAGATCGACATTAGAGCCTTGGAATAGAATGATACCAGTATTATAAAGGTTGATGGTGGCATTTGCTTTGAAGAAAGGCGAGGACAAAGCTGTTAATTTAAGACCATGTGGGGTTTTCCTCATGCCCGTTATTCGAAGCATTGAGTAGAATACATTCCGCCAACATGCCCGTTTTCTGGAATAGAATATGAGGTCATTGGATATAATACCCTTGTTTGGACAGATGTAGACGTCTAAGATTAATGTTTCAGGTCTGGATTTGAGTAGGCGATGTTTGTGCTTTTTGGTCGCATTTTTGGAGAGGTTAGGAGGGTAATTGATAGTGGAGGCATTGGATCCAGTGGGGTTAAGGCTTAACTCCATTCTGAGGGAGGCCAAGGAGGGTGCTAAAGCAGAGGGGGGCCCAAATACAATTTAAGGGAAGGTGTAAGTGACTTTATATCTTGAGATCGGCTGTATATAAATATGCAATGAGCCTAAAGCCCAAAACATACCAACCTGTGACTGGATAGATGTGCTGAGGTTATTTAGATTTCTGATGGGAACACGTGGCGATGAGCCTGGCCCAGGAGAGAGACTTCAGGTGGTAGTTAAGGGGTCAGGGACAAGATAGGTAGTCCTGCCGAGGGTGAGGCAAGAGGAACCTTAAATTATAGCCAATCCTTAGGCTGGTCCAACTATTAGAGCCCAGATTAAAGATTAGTAAGGAGGTGGTGGGTTATTAAATATTTGAAACAAATAAAAATTAGCAATAGAACTTGGGACCGAGCAGAGCCATTATGAAGAAGAATGTAGGAAGTGGATTGATTTAATTTGAGCGTGGGCGAGGTTTACTGTGTGCCTGAGCTACGAGCAACTTCAGGAGGTCTACAGATGGACTGGGTCAGCATGTATTCATGTTGAAGGTGCTAAGAAACAACCTATTGCAAGATGAAGCCTAGGTCTTGCTGCAACACGAAATCGAGTTTTGAAATCTGTACAAGAAATTGAATATTTAGCATTGATTGAACCAGAAAGTACAGATATTGTTAAAACAAATATGTTGGATACGTACTATCCCAAAATAAGTCCACATCTGGAAAACATATGTCTCTATGAAGTACTACAACATTATAGTTTTAAGAGAAATGTTACAGAACATATAAATGAAGAAAAATATGCAGTATTTGGTTGTGATGGATGTTTCGTAAAACATGCCAAAGGAAATCTTATTAACCACCGAAAACTCAGTTGTGAAAGTCCAGATAAGAGGGAATTTTTCTATTTAGCACATCTGCAACTGTTCAAGCCTTGGCATAGTGAAGCGGAATTACTTGTAGATTTTGACTAATATGAAGATTCTTTTAATGCATGTAAAGATAGCATTCAATGCACAATCTTCCCAACTTATCTACAAATGTTAAATGATGAGATTGAACAAGAAACTACTATTGCAGCTGAAATAGCTAGAGACAGTTCTCAAGATAGTCAAAGTTTGGGTCCATTAAGTCAAGATCCACTAGGATAACCAATTATTGAAAATGAAGCAGCAATAGCCATGAATGAAGTAGGAACTACAATGCAGAAAGCACAACAGGATATTATTCAGTTGGAAAAGTTAGAAGAACAACTAAACATTGAACAAAAAGAAATATATCTACAAGTGACAGAACAGATACAACATGGTTTGGAACATGAAAAAAAGAATGGCAATCTCATCGTTTAAACCTATTCTAATGTACATCAGTGGTCAAGTTGGAACAAGAAAAAGTTTCTTAATTAAAGTTTTGACCAGTTATCTATACAAAACTACAGAATCACATTTATCTTGTGTTGTAACAGCTCAAACTGGATTAGCAGCACACAACATTAAAGGGATTACTTTACATCGATTACTCATGCTACTAGTTGAACATGAAAATAAATTGGAATATCACAATCTATCTGGAGAAGCTTGTTATGAAGTCTCAAGAGTACTGAAGAAAATACAACTTCTAATCATTGATGAGGTGAGCATGGTCTCAAACTTAATGCTTGCCTTTGTACACTTGAGAATGCAAAAGATTTTAAAAACAGATTACAATGTTTTGATGGAGGACAACATATAATTGTATTCGGCGATCTACTACAACTTACTCCTGTAAAAGGGCAACCTGTTTCTAAAACACTTGTGCATGAAGATACTAGAAAATCATTGGGAAGTATTGGAAATGTGAACATTTGGTCTCATTTTGAATATAAAGAACTTATTAAGAATATGCGACAAGCAAGTGATGAACATTATAGAAACATTCTTCAAGATTTAAGAATTGGTGACTTGACGAAACATGGTAAACAAGCTTTAGAAAGTCGGCTACTGAGGAACTTGTTTGCAACTGGAAACACAGCGGCTGAAATAATGTACAATGAGCTTGGAGAAAAGAAGTTTATAGTTTGCAAACCCGTAAGTGGTTACTTGAAATGTTGAGGCAAAGGTATTCCCTGGAGGGTGGTGTGGTAGTTTCTGTGTGGGAAACCGAGAGTGTGTGCCGGTGTATACAAGCTTGTCCACTGCCCTGCTTCTTAGATCTGTCAAGACGGAGTATATCATGACTCGGAGGAACTCGGATGTCCAGGATAGGGGTGGAAGCGGGATTTAGCCAGGTTTCTGTGAGTATGATAATATCTGGATCTTTGTTTTGGATGAGGTCCAAGATATCGGAGGCATGTTTACTGGCTGATCTGCATTAGAGAAGTACACATTTCAGCCATTATGGCGTGTGTGAGGTAAGAGACTGAGTGATGTTCACTTGAAGGTTGTCACTATTTACAACTCTGAGGTTGTATGAGTGTTCCCTCTGCGGGTTAGCGTGAATGGCTTGAATTTGATCCAGAGGAGTCTTGATGGTGTCTTGAGTGATAGCGTAAGAGAGGAGTAGATCCTCGATATCACTGGTTGCAAGATCGACCTTCACTCTTCTAGGGCGGGATGGGGCATTAGGGAGGGGCAAGGTTTTAGAGATAAGGTGCAAGGAGTGCTGGACAAGGCAAGGGAGTGCGCTAGCGGGTACTATGGGAAGCTTTCCTAAGGAAGTAAGAGAGCTGAGCAGTCGTAGGTGCTCAATTGATAGGACTTTCAGATCACGTAGTTGATCCGAGAGAAGGTGCAGTTGGAGGGATATCTCATCCAAACACGCAACCAGGTCTGAGTGTTGGTTAACGGGTGTAGGTTGAGTGGTGTGATCCTGCGGAGGATGGGGGCCTCGAGGAGTGCCTGAATGGTCAAGTGCGGAGATGCAGTGTTCTGGGGGAGAGAGAGAGTTGTTAGTGGTTTGCGGATTCCCTGTTCGGTAGGATGGGGTGGCTGGTGAAGGTGGGAGAGTGGAGGGACAATTGTATTGTGTGTAGGATGTGATCAAGGGGTGGTTGAGTGGGTTAGGATGAATAGAGTCCAAGGAAGGCAGTCGCCTGTGCCCTGATAGAGAGGATGACGAGGACCGTGGGATCGAGGTAGGGGAATAGCCGTCTAGTTGACTTGGTATCGGAGAGGTGGGTGTACCAGTACGTCCACAGTCCATCTGAGTCGAGGAGTGAGAGACTGAGACAGGGGACTTCTTGTCTCTGAAATCCGCTATGGAGTGAGAGGAGTTATGAGAAATTGCAGTGTTCCTGGAAGTGTTGGGGGGTGGGCTGCTTAAATTCTGTGAGCTAAGAGGTTGTGGATAGATAACAGTGGATTTAGTGGTCACCATTTTCTTGAGTGTAGAGAAAATATAGTCCATCTTAGCTAGATTGACATTAGAGCCTTGGAATAGAATGATACGAGTATTATAAAGGGTGATGGTGGCATTTGCTTTGAAGAAAGGCAAGTACAAAGCTGTTAACTTAAGACCATGTGGGGTTTTCCTTGTGCCCGTTATTCGAAGCATGGAGTAGAAGACATTCCGCCAACATGCCCATTTTGTGGAATAGAATATGAGGTCATTGGATATAATACCCTTGTTTGGACAGAGGTAGACGTCTAAGATTAATGTTTCAGGTCTGGATTTGAGTAGGCGAAGTTTGTGCTTTTTGGTCGCATTTTTGGAGAGGTTAGGAGGGTAATTGATAGTGAAGGCATTGGATCCAGTGGGGTTAAGGCTTAACTCCATTCTGAGGGAGACCAAGGAGGGTGCTAAAGCAGAGGGGGGCCCAAATACAATTTAAGGCAAGGTGTAAGTGACTTTATATCTTGAGATCGGCTGTATATATATAGATGCAATGAGCCTAAAGCCCAAAACATACCAACCTGTGACTGGATAGATGTGCTGAGGTTATTTAGATTTCTGATTGGAACACGTGGCGATGAGCCTAGCCCAGGAGAGAGACTTCAGGTGGTAGTTAAGGGGTCAGGGACAAGATAGGTAGTCCTGCCGAGGGTGAGGCAAGAGGAACCTTAAATTATAGACAATCCTTAGGCTGGTCCAACTATTAGAGCCCAGATTTAAGATTAGTAAGGAGGTGGTGGGTTATTAAATATTTGAAACAAATAAAAATTAGCAATACAACTAGGGACCGAGCAGAGCCATTATGAAGAAGAATGTAGGAAGTGGATTGATTTAATTTGAGCGTGGGCGAGGTTGACTGTGTGCCTGAGCTACGAGCAACTTCAGGAGGTCTACAGATGGACTGGGTCAGCATGTTTTCATGTTGAAGGTGCTATGAAACAACCTATTGCAAGATGAAGCCTAGGTCTTGCTGCAACACGAAATCGAGTTTTGAAATCTGTACAAGAAATTGAATACTTAGCATTGATTGAACCAGAAAGTACAGATATTGTTAAAACAAATATGTTGGATACGTACTATCCCAAAAGAAGTCCACATCTGGAAAACATATGTCTCTATGAAGTACAACAACATTATAGTTTTAAGGGAAATGTTACAGAAAATATAAATGAAGAAAAATTTGCAGTATTTGGTTGTGATGGATGTGTGGTAAAACATGCCGAAGGAAATCTTATTAACCACCGAAAACTCAGTTGTGAAAGTCCAGATAAGAGGGAATTTTTCTATTTAGCACTTCTGCAACTGTTCAAGCCTTGGCGTAGTGAAGCGGAATTACTTGAAGATTTTGACTAATATGAAGATTCTTTTAATGCATGTAAAGATAGCATTCAATGCACAACCTTCCCAACTTATCTACAAATGTTAAATGATGAGATTGAACAAGAAACTACTATTGCAGCTCAAATAGCAAGAGACAGTTCTCAAGATAGTCAAAGTCCATTAAGTCAAGATCCACTAGGACAACCAATTATTGAAAATGAAGCAGCAATAGCCATGAATGAAGTAGAAACTACAATGCAGAAAGCACAACAGGATATTATTCAGTTGGAAAAGTTAGAAGAACAACTAAACATTGAACAAAAAGAAATATATCTACAAGTGACAGAACAGCTACAACATGGTTTGGAACATGAAAAAAAAGAATGGCAATCTCATCGTTTAAACCTATTCTAATGTACATCATTGGTCAAGTTGGAACAGGAAAAAGTTTCTTAATTAAAGTTTTGACCAGTTATCTATACAAAACTACAGAATCACATTTATCTTGTGTTATAACAGCTCCAACTGGATTAGCAGCACACAGCATTAAAGGGATTACTTTACATCGATTAGTCATGCTACTAGTTGAACATGAAAATAAATTGGAATATCCAATCTATCTGGAGAAGCTTGTTATGAAGTCTCAAGAGTACTGAAGAAAATAAAACTTCTAATCATTGATGAGGTGAGAATGGTCTCAAACTTAATGCTTGCCTTTGTACACTTGAGAATGCAACAGATTTTAAATACAGATTACGATGTTTTGATGGTGGAAAACATATAATTGTATTCGGCGATCTACTACAACTTACTCCTGTAAAAGGGCAACCTGTTTTTAAAACACTTGTGCATGAAGATACTAGAAAATCTTTGGGAAGTATTGGAAATGTGAACATTTGGTCTAATTTTGAATATAAAGAACTTATTAAGAATATGCGACAAGCAAGTGATGAACATTATGGAAACATTCTTCAAGATTTAAGAATTGGTGTCTTGACGAAACATGGTAAACAAGTTTTAGAAAGTCGGCTACTGAGGAACTTGTTTGCAACTGGAAACACAGCGGCTGAAATAATGTACAATGAGCTTGAAGAAAAGAAGTTTATAGTTTGCTAACCCGTAAGGGGTTACTTGAAATGTTGAGGCAAAGGTATTCACTGGAGGGTGGTATGGTAGTTTCTGTGTGGGAAACCGAGAGTGTGTGCCGGTGTATACAGGCTAGTCCACTGCCCTGCTTCTTAGATCTGTCAAGAAGGATTATATCATGACTCGGAGGAACTCGGATGTCCAGGATAGGGGTGGAAGCGGGATTTATCCAGGTTTCTGTGAGGATGATAATATCTGGATCCTTGTTTTGGATGAGGTCAAAGATATCGGAGGCATGTTTACTGGCTGATCTGCATTAGAGAAGTACACATTTCAGCCGTAACGGCGTGTGTGAGCTAAGAGACTGAGTGATGTTCACTTGAAGGTTGTCACTATTTACAACTCTGAGGATGTATGAGGGTTCCCTGTGCGTGTTAGCGTGAATGGCTTGAATTTGATCCAGAGGAGTCTTGATGGTGTCTTGAGTGATAGCGTAAGAGAGGAGTAGATCCTCGATATCACTGGTTGCAAGATCGGCCTACACTCTTCTAGGGTGGGATGGGGCATTAGGGAGGGGCAAGGTTTTAGAGATAAGGTGCAAGGAGTGCTGGACAAGGCAAGGGAGTGCGCTAGCGGGTACTATGGGAAGCTTTCCTAAGGAAGTAAGAGAGCTGAGCAGTCGTAGGTGCTCAATTGATAGGACTTTCAGATCACGTAGTTGATCCGAGAGAAGGTGCAGTTGGAGAGATATCTCATCCAAACGCGCAACCAGGTCTGAGTGTTGGTTAACAGGTGTAGGCTGAGTGGTATGATCCTGCAGAGGATGGGGCCCTCGAGGAGTGCCTGAATGGTCAAGGACGGAGATGCAGTGTTCCGGGGGAGAGGGAGACTCGTTAGTGGCTTGCGGAGTCCCTGTTCGGTTGAATGGGGTGGCTGGTGAAGGTGGGAGAGTGGAGGGACAATTGTATTGTGTGTAGGATGTGATCAAGGGGCGGTTGAGTGGGTTAGGATGAATAGAGTCCAAGGAAGGCAGGTGCCTGTGCCCTGATAGAGAGGATGATGAGGACCGTGGGATCGAGGTAGGGGAATAGCCGTCTAGTTGACTTGGTATCGGCGAGGTGGGTGTACCAGTACGCCCACAGTCCATCTGAGTCAAGGAGTGAGAGACTGAGACAGGGGACTGGTTGTCTCTGAAATCCGCTATGGAGTGAGAGGAGTTATGAGAAATTGCAGTGTTCCCGGAAGTGTTGGGGGTGGGCTGGTTAAATCCTGTGAGCTAGGAGGTTGTGGATAGATAACAGTGGACTTAGCGGTCACCATTTTCTTGAGTGTAGGGAAAATATAGTCCATCTTAGCTAGATCAACATTAGAGCCTTGGAATAGAATGATACCAGTATTATAAAGGGTGATGGTGGCATTTTCTTTGACGAAAGGCGAGGACGAAGCTGTTAATTTAAGACCATGTGGGGTTTTCCTCGTGCCCGTTATTCGAAGCATGGAGTAGAAGACATTCCGCCAAAATGCCCCGTTTTCTTGAATAGAATATGAGGTAATTGGATATAATACCCTTGTTTGGACAGAGGTAGACGTCTAAGATTAATGTTTCAGGTCTGGATTTGAGTAGGCAATGTTTGTGCTTTTTGGTCGCATTTTTGGAGAGGTTAGGAGGGTAATTGATAGTGGAGGCATTGGATCCAGTGGGGTTAAGGCTTAACTCCATTCTAAGGGAGGCCAAGTTGGGTGCTAAAGCAGAGGGGGGCCCAAATACAATTTAAGGGAAGGTGTAAGTGACTTTATATCTTGAGATCGGCTGTATATAAATATGCAATGAGCCTAAAGCCCAAAACATACCAACCTGTGAATGGATAGATGTGCTGAGGTTATTTAGATTTCTGATTGGAACACGTGGCGATGAGCCTGGCCTAGGAGAGAGACTTCAGGTGGTAGTTAAGGGGTCAGGGACAAGACAGGTAGTCCTGCCGAAAGTGAGGCAAGAGGAACCTTAAATTATAGCCAATCCTTAGGCTGGTACAACTATTAGAGCCCAGATTTAAGATTAGGAAGGGGGTGGTGGGTTATTAAATATTTGAAACAAAAAAAAATAAGCAATAGAACTAGGGACCGAGCAGAGCCATTATGAAGAAGAATGTAGGAAGTGGATTGATTTAATTTGAGCGTGGGCGAGGTTCACTGTGTGCCTGAGCTACGAGCAACTTCAGGAGGTCTACAGATGGACTCGGTCAGCATGTATTCATGTTGAAGGTGCTATGAAACAACCTATTGCAAGATGAAGCCTAGGTCTTGCTGCAACACGAAATCGAGTTTTGAAATCTGTACAAGAAGTTGAATACTTAGCATTGATTGAACCAGAAAGTACAGATATTGTTAAAACAAATATGTTGGATACGTACTATCCCAAAAGAAGTCCACATCTGGAAAACATATGTCTCTATGAAGAACAACAACATTATAGTTTTAAGAGAAATGTTACAGAAAATATAAATGAAGTAAAATTTGCAGTATTTGGTTGTGATGGATGTGTGGTAAAACATGCCAAAGGAAATCTTATTAACCACCGAAAACTCAGTTGTGAAAGTCCAGATAATAGGGAATTTTTCTATTTAGCACTTCTGCAACTGTTCAAGCCTTGGCGTAGTGAAGCGGGATTACTTGGAGATTTTGACTAATATGAAGACTCTTTTAATGCATGTAAAGATAGCATTCAATGCACAATCTTCCCAACTTATCTACAAATGTTAAATGATGAGAACAAGAAACTACTTTTGCAGCTGAAATAGCTAGAGACAGTTCTCACGATAGACAAAGTTCGGGTCCATTAACCCCTTTACCGCGGCGGCAATTCCGCCGCAGTGCGGGGCGTTCCATTGAGTGGGCGGGGCTGCGTCGGCCAAAGGACGTGAGCAGCACTACCGAGGTAGTGCTCGTGACGGCCGTTGGCCGACGGGCGCAACGAACGGGTTAAGTCAAGATCCACTAGGACAACCAATTATTGAAAATGAAGCAGCAATAGCCATGATTGAAGTAGAAACTGCAATGCAGCAAGCACAACAGGATATTTTTCAGTTGGAAAAGTTAGAAGAACAACTAAACATTGAACAAAAAGAAATATATCTACAAGTGACAGAACAGATACAACATGGTTTGGAACATGAAAAAAAAGAATGGCAATCTCATCGTTTAAACCGATTCTAATGTACATCAGTGGTCAAGTTGGAACAGGAAAAAGTTTCTTAATTAAAGTTTTGACCAGTTATCCAAACAAAACTACAGAATCACATTTATCTTGTGTTATAACAGCTCCAACTGGATTAGCAGCACACAACATTAAAGGGATTACTTTACATCGATTACTCATGCTAGTAGTTGAACATGAAAATAAATTGGAATATCACAATCTATCTGGAGAAGCTTGTTATGAAGTCTCAAGAGTACTGAAGAAAATAAAACTTCTAATCATTGATGAGGTGAGCATGGTCTCAAACTTAATGCTTGCCTTTGTACACTTGAGAATGCAACATATTTTAAATACAGATTACGATGTGTTGATGGAGGAAAACACATAATTGTATTCGGCGATCTACTACAACTTACTCCTGTAAAAGGGCAACCTGTTTTTAAAACACTTGTGCATGAAGATACTAGAAAATCTTTGGGAAGTATTGGAAATGTGAACATTTGGTCTCATTTTGAATATAAAGAACTTATTAAGAATATGCGACAAGCAAGTGATGATCATTATGGAAACATTCTTCAAGATATAAGAATTGGTGTCTTGACGAAACATGGTAAACAAGCTTTAGAAAGCCGGCTACTGAGGAACTTGTTTGCAACTGGAAACACAGCGGCTGAAATAATGTACAATAAGCTTGGAGAAAAGAAGTTTATAGTTTGCCTAAGGCCTACACTGCAATAGGGTTCTCCATGTGATCAAAAACTTTTAAAACTGGAAAAAAAACAAATAGTGGAAATTGAAGCTATTGATAAAATTGAACATCAAGGAGTGACTTCTCACAGAGAAACTACAGTCAAAATTGGATTGTTTGGAAAAGTCTGCATCTAAGACTGCAGGCTTAGAAAAGACTTTACATGTATGTATAAACTGTCGGGTAATTTTACGGCGTAATTTGAATGTAGAAGAAGGTTTAGTAAACGGAGCAATAGGAAAAGTTGTTGATTTTGTTAATTATCAGAACAGAGGTGGAATTGAATTTTTGAAGATTAAATTTGATCAGATTGAAGAGGTAAAACAAATTGGACGGTGTACTGTTCGTTTTTTGCTTGTAAAAGCCTTGTATGTTGGTAGAAAACAGTTTCCTCTTTCTTTAGCATATGCAGTGACCATTCATAAATCTCAAGGTTTAAGTGTAGACAGTGCTTTGGTAAATATTGGAAGTACAGTGTTTAAAGAGGGCCAGGCATATGTTGCATTGTCTCGAGTAAGAACATTGTGTTTGTATTTGATTGATTTTGATGAGAAAAAGATTAGTGCTGATGCAAATTGTGTAAGAGAGTACAATCGTTTAAGAAGACTTTATGCTCCTAACTTAGGTGAATATCCTGTATATGAGAAACGTGTAGTGTGTCGAAAACGGAAATATGGCAAACATTCTACTGAGATTCAAAAAAAGAGAACAATTCAAGAGAATCATGAAGGTGCAAAGAAAATGAAAATGGACACTGTTGATGATATTGTAGGATACCAGTTAGAAAATAGTTCAGGTATCAACTACTATGCTAATGTAATTGCGAATGTTGTGTTTTATCTGGAAGATCTTCATCTTGAAATTATGGAAAATCGAGAAAAAAAGATTCTGTTCTTTACTACATAATGTTTTTCAAAATTTGGTAACTGATAGAAGTAAAATCCATACTGCTTCTGGCATTCGGCATCTTTTGGATATATGTACTGGTTCTTCACAATTTACACTCAATATACAACAAGATGCACAAGAATTTCTTATGTTTATGCTTGGTGTATTGGAAGATGAAGGAATAGGAATTGAAAATTTATTTGGACTAAGTTACAGATGGGATCATAAATGTGAGGAGTGTTCATTTTCTTCCACCACTGGAATAGACACTGAACGATTCATATACTTGACGATACCGGATTGCAAATCAGTATCTTTTAACAAATTAGTAAAAACAGCTAATCAAGATATGAAAAGCTCTCATTGTAAATCAGAAATGTTGTGAACGATATATATAGAAAGATTTGGAAAATATGTCATTTTAATGCTACAACGTTGTAGAGCAAATGGAAGAAAATTGGAAACAAAAATTAAAAATTGTTTGGCAAGTCAACTATCAATTTCAGGAAGAACTTTTAAGGTTTTAAGGCTGTGGCTATTATTTTCCATGATGGACCTACTACAACATCTGGACACTATACAGTGGGGCTTATTTACAAGCCCCTTGTGCCGCCGGTGTGCCACTTTTATCATGGGAAAAAGTGGCGCACCGGCGGCGCAAGGGGCTTGTAAATAAGCCCCTGTGTATTTAAAAGGCAATAAAGGATGGACACATTGCAATGATGCCCATTTGCAATTCAAATGTAGGTTGCCTTTCGAATTACAAGATTCATATCTGATATTTTTGATGCCAAAGTTTTGAAAACATCATTCGGCCTATTGGGAAGATGTAAATACAAATAAATGAGTTTATTTTGGATATTTTCAATGGAAATTAATTTGGAAACAATATTCGGCCTATTGGGAAGATGTGAAGAATTACTGTTTGGATTATTGTTTGAGCTAATTGTTATTGCATTTGCAAAATTGTGTTTGAAAGAAATAGTTTATATATTTGATCTTTATATTATATGCGATGCAAATGAGAATGTATGTTTCAGAATTGTACTTCAGAGAAATAAATGATTTATTGTAGTGTAAAAATATAATTTAGAAACTGTAGATAGGTAAACAGATAGTTGAACTTGTTGTAAATATTTTCAATGCAGATTTGTTTGTTTTTCCAATCTCATTGATTGTATTTTTTTCCCGCTGTTATATGATGATCTACATTGAAATCACTGTGAATGGTGAAATTCAGTAGAATCTGAGAACAGCAAAAAGGGAAACTGAATATGTTATGTAATTCTAAAATTATGTTGTGTTCTTAAAACTATAATATTATAAGAAATAACAGTTTTTCTTCTTTTTACAGAAAGTAATACTAAAGCTTGAAAAGATTTTAAATTCAGTTTACAATAAAACTACTGTAAAATAGTTTCACTGAGTTTGGTATCTACTTCAATAAAGAAGGTAAGATGAAATATTGTAATAAGCATAATAATATGAAGTAATGTTTATAGTCACTTTTATTGCAGTCATCCATTTTTTCAAGCACTACCCATGCATTCCTCCAATCACCCAGGCACTACCCATGCACTCATGCAATCACTCAGGCACTAGCCATGCACTCATACATGCACTCACGCACTTCTGCTGCACTTATGCAATCACTCAAGCACTACCCATACATTCTTCCAGTCATCCAGACACTACCCGTACACTCATGCAATCACCCAGGTACTTCTTATGCACTCCTCCAATCACCCAGAAACTACCCATGCATGCCTCTATGCACCCAGGCACTACCCATGCAGTCTTCCATGCACCCAAGCATTCCCCATACACTCCTCCAATCACCTAAACATTACCCCTACACTCATGCAATCACTCAAGCATTACCCATGCACTCCTTCAATCACTCAGGTAGTACCCATGCACTCATACAATCACCCAGGCATTACCAATGCACTCCTCCAATCACCCATGCACTACTCATGCACTTATGCAATAACCCAGGCACTACCCATGCACTCATGAAATAACCCAACCACTACCCATGCACTCCTCCAATCACTTAGGCAGTACCCATGCACTCCTCCAATCACCCAGACATTACTCTTGCACTCATGCAATAACCCAGGCATTACTCATGCACTCCTCCAATCACCCAGACATTACCTCTTCACTCATGCAATCACATACCCATGCACTTACAAAATCACCCAGGCATTACCCATGCTCTTACAAATTCACCCAGGCATTACCAATGCACACCTTTAATCACTCAGGCAGTACCCATGCACTCCTGCAAACACCCAGACATTACTCCTATACTCTTGCAATCACCAGGGTATTACCCATGCACTCCTTCAATCATCCAGACATTACTCCTACACTTATGGGATCACCCAGGCATTAGCAATGCACTTCTCCAATCACCCAGGCAGTACCCATTCACTCATGCAATCACTCAAGCATTGCCCATGTGTTTCTTCAATAACTCGGGCAGTACCCATACACACCTCCACTCACCCAGGCACTACCCATACACTCATGCAATAACCCAAGCACTACCCATGCAGTCCTTCAATCATCCAGACATTACTCCTACACTTATGGAATCACCCAGGCATTACCCTTGCACTCCTTCAATCACTCAAGCATTACCCATGCACTTACAAAATCACCCAGGCATTACCAATCCACACCTTTAATCACTCAGGCAGTACCCATACACTCCTGCAATCACCCAGGCATTACTACTACACTCTTGCAATCACCCAAGTATTACCCATGCACTCCTTCAATCATCCAGACATTACTCCTACACTTATGGAATCACCCAGGCATTACCCATGCACTCCTTTAATCACTCAAGCATTACCCATGCACTTTACAAAATCACCCAGGCATTACCAATCCACACCTTTAATCACTCAGGCAGTACCCATGTACTCCTTCAATCATCCAGACATTACTCCTACACTTATGAAATCACCCAGGCATTAGCCATGCACTTCTCAAATCACCCAGGCACTAACCATGCACTCATGCAATAACTCAGGCATTACCCATGCATTTCTTCAATCACTCAGGCATTACCCATGCACTCCTCCAATCACCCAGACTTTACCTCTGCACTCATGTAATCACCCAGGCATTACCTATGCACTTACAAAATCACCCAGGCATTACCCATGCTCTTACAAAATCACCCAGGCATTACCAATGCACACCTTTAATCAATCAGGCAGTACCCATGCACTCCTGCAAACACCCAGACATTACTCCTACACTCTTGCAATCACCCAGGTAATACCCATGCACCCCTCCAATCACCCAGACATTACTCCTGCGCTTTTGCAATCACCCAGGCATTACCCATGCACTCCTTCAATCATCCAGATATTACTCCTATACTTATGGAGTCACCCAGGCATTAGCCATGCACTACTTCAATCACTCAGGCAGTACCCATGCACTCCTCCAATCACCCAGGCAGTATCCATGCACTGCTCCAATCACCCAGGCATTACCCATGCACTCCTTCAATCACTCAGGCATTACCCATGCACTCCTCCAATCAACCAGACATTACCTATGCACTCATGCAATCACCCAGGCTTTAGCCATGCACTTACAAAATCATCCAGGCATTACCCACACACTTACAAAATCACCCAGGCATTAGCAATGCACTCCTTTATTCACTCAGGCAGTACGCATGCACTCCTGCAAACACCCAGACATTACTCCTACAGTCTTGCAATCACCCAGGCATTACCCATGCACTCCTTCAATTATCCAGACATTACTCCTACACTTATGGAATCATCCAGGCATTAGCCATGTACTTCTCCAATCACCCAGGCACTACCCATGCACTCATGCAATCACTCAGGCATTACCCATGTGTTTCTTCAGTCACTCAGGCAGTACCCATGCACTCTTCCAATCACCCAGGCACTACCCATGCATTCATGGAATCACCCAGGCGTTACCCATACACTCATGCAATCACTCATGCATTACCCACACACTCCTCCAATCACCCACACATTACCTCTGCACTCATACAATCACCCAGGCGTTACCCATCTCCTTACAAAATCACCACGGACTACCCTTGCACTACTCCAATCACCCAGGCACTACCCTTGTACTCTTGTAATCACTCAGGCACTACCCATGCACTCCTCCAATCACCCACAAATTACCTCTGTACTCATGCAATCACCCAGGCATAACCCATGCACTTAGAAAACCACCACACACTACCCTTGCACTCCTCCAGTCACCCAGCCACTACCCTTGCACTCATGCAATCACTGAGACATTACCCATGCACTCCTCCAATCACCCACACATTACCTCTTCACTCATGCAATCACTCAGGCACTACCCATGCACTCCTGCAATCACCCAGACATTACTCCTGCACTCTTGCAATCACCCAGGCACTACCCTTGCACTCATGCAATCACTCAGGCATTACCCATGCACTCCTCCAATCACCCACACATTACCTCAGCACTCATGCAATCACCCAGGCGTAACCCATGCATTTACAAAATCACCACGCACTACCCTTGCACTACTCCAATCACTCAGGCACTACCGTTGCACTCATGTAATCACTCAGGCATTACCCATGCACTCCTCCAATCACCCAAACATTACCTCTGCAGTCATGCAATTACCCAGGCATAACCCATGCACTTACAAAATCATCCAGGCACTAGCCTTGCACTCATGCAATCACTCAGACATTGCCCATGCACTCCTCCAATCACCCACACATTACCTCTCCACTCATGCAATCACTCAGGCACTAGCCATGCACTCCTGCAATCACCCAGACATGTGTCCTGCACTCTTGCAATCACCCAGGCATTACCCATGCACTCCTTCAATCATATATACACTACCTGTACACTTCTCCATATATTCAACTTACCACAATTCATACAACACTTACAAATTTTTCTTTTTTAAACCAAATAGGCGGTTCTGAAAAAAACCATTTTTTTCTTCTTTTTTTGTTTTATAGTTTTTTTTAAATTTTTTTAACTCTTTTTTAAATTTTGGGTGTTTTTAAAAAAAAAAATGAAAAACTAAACAGAACCAACAGCGAAAATGATCAAACAATTATGCAATTAGGAACTCTTTGCATTAGAAAAAAAAAAATTAACAATAGTGGTTCCTAATAGCAACCAGGATGGCATCCAGTGATTGCTCAGCAAAACATAGAATTATGTGACATTTCACACAATGCTGCTCCACTCTAGCAAACTCAGGGATGATGTTTGGAGTACTAGTTGTGGTAGAACCAGATGATGTGCTTGGTCCAGCAGTGTTGTCCTCGGTTCTCCGCTTTTCTTCTTCCCGTCAATGCTGTTCTCTTGCGAGACACCGAGGATGGATAGTCTGCAAATGTTTCAACATCGACGATGTCCCACAGGAATATTTTTTATCTGAACCTCGTGAGAGAACATTCCCACAAATGGTGCAGGTTACTTTTCGGGCATTGACCTTCTTTTCCCCTGGTGGTATTTAGAAAAATGCCCACACGATACTTTCAAATCTTTTCTTCACAGGTTCCTTCAGGTCTTCTTCCTCTTCAGGTGGAATCTGCTGAGGATCATTCCCATCTGCCATTTTTAATTCAGTGAAAAAAACACCAAAAAAGGCAAAGAAGAGGATCAGAAAACAATAGGTGTGTCTTCTGAGATGCTCTTGAAGGAATGAAAAAAATGGGTAGGGTCCTTCAAGTTCTAGAATCAAAAGGTTCTTAACCAATGAAATTGTTTCTTTTGAAGTCACATGGGATTTGCTCACCCGGCGCGCAAAGAGCGCGCACCCGACGTGATTCCCGAAAAAAATGTTTAACAATGATATATCTTTATTACAATTACAAATACATGATATTTATATTTACATTAAATAATCTTTTGCTGCAATATACATAATAAAGTTATATACATATACTTTTAAAACAAAAAAATTTACAGTGGATTCGCGCACCCGGCGTGACCCCCGTAAATACGTACGTGACGTTACGCAGGGCCAAGATTCGCGCACCCTTCGCTTACCAAACGCGCATCATACACGACTTAACCAATATGGCGGCTACAATTTTAAGATTCGCGCAACCACCGTGATTGGTACACGATGGGTACGCGAATCCACATTTATATTTTAGAAAAGAGAAAACATCACATTATTTTTAGAAAATATTAAAAAATAAGTAAAAGTATTTTTGGGAGATTATACTTAGATATTAGCAATTAAAAAAACGTTCAAGTTCACTGAAAAAACCATAGGTTTTAGGGACGTTAAAGGTAGAAATTAGCATTTGAAAAACTTTTGAAATTCACTGGAAAAACCATAGGTTTCAGGGACGATATAGTTAGAAATTAGAATTTAAAAAACCTTTGAAATTCACTGAAAATAACATAGGTTTCAGGGACATTATAGTTAGAAATTAGCATTTAAAAAACTTAGAAATTCACTGAAAAAACCACAGGTTTCAGGGACGTTATAGTTAGTTGGACATTTCACTCGTACAAAACCAGAGAAATTCGTCCGTTATAGTTAGTTGAGCTAACTATAACTTGTGCCCCCGCAATGCACTGCTGATGATGTCAGATATTACATCATTCATGACATGCTCAGTGACATCACTGATGACAACCACTATTGGCCACTATTGGCCCCGGGGACCCCATCCCCCGGGGCCGGCCTCTGTTTTTTTTCTTTTATTCTTTTATTCGTGGGAGGGGGGCCGCGTGGCACCCCTCCCAGGCTACTTTTGGCCCCGGGGACCCCATCCCCCGGGGCCTGACCTCACTGTTGGGGACCGTGTGGGGAGCCCCAATGCCCCCAGGGCCCCGCCGGCTCCCCGCCTCTTGCGGGAGCCGGCATTGCTTTTGAGCAAGGGGAGCTGCTGACATGGAGCTCCCCTTGCTCAAAAGCAATCCTGCTTTGCTTCGTTGAAGCGAGAGCAGGTTTTCCAACGAAGCAAAGCAGAGTTTGCTATGACAGGGCGGGAGCCGTGTTCCCGCCCTGTCATAGCAAATGGCAATGTCCCGGGGTTGGGCACCCCGGGACATTGCAGGAGCTGGCGCTGGGGGGTTGCGGTCCCCAGGGCCATCAAGGGCTCCAGGAGGGGGGCCGCATGGCCCCCCTCCCAAGTGTTTAAATCCACAGGGAGGTGGTGGTCCCTGGGGCTTGTGGGGCTCGCGAGGCCCCGCAAATAATTGAAGAAAGCCCTGGGGAGGTGGCGGTCTCCGGGGCTTGGGGGTCCATGAGGCCCCCCACCCAAATTTTTAAAAATGCTAACTTAAGCCCCGGGGAGGTGGTGGTTACCCAGGGCAGCGGGGGGGCCACGTGTCCCCCACACATATTTAAATAAAGCCCCAGGAGGGGCCCCCGCATCTTATTAAAACAAGCCCCAGGGAGGTAGCGTTCCCCGGGGATGTGGGGGGGCCGCGTGCCCCCACATATAATTAGTATAGCCCCTGGGAGGTGGCGGTCCCCGGGGCTGTGTGGGCCCCCGCTATATAATTTGGCATTGCATCTGGGACCTGGTCCACCCGGGGGCTTACAGATAACGAAGCGCGGAGCCCGCGCTTTTTTTTTTTTTTTCTCGGCAGTATTTGCGCACCCAGCGCGAATTCTGCTGTTTTTGTTTTTAAAAAAATGCTTTTTTGGGGCCTGGAGGTCCCTGTGGGACCCCCTGAGTAGGCCAAGGGGGTCAGGGTGTTTCTACCCTGCCCCCTTTTCTTGTTTTTCACCTTTTTTCTACAGATTTACCGAGTCACAAGATGGCTGCCAACACTTCCTGGTTTGGAGTGTTGACAGCCAATCAGAGTGAAGCTCGTGCCCTTGAGGGTTTCCGAACCCTCCTCGGTGCTCAGATATCGATATTTTTCTTTTCTTAATTTCTCAGGAACTACTGAACGGATTTACACTATTTAAAGAAAAGGCTGCTTTCTGGACCAAGACCTACCTTTTTGCCAAATTTGGTGTAATTCCGTTCAGCAGTTCGGGCTGTGGCCTGTTCAAAATTCCTATGGAAATTAACATGGAGAAAACGTGTTTTGGGACCCCCCTTTTTTCTCAGCCCCCCTTGACGAATCATCCCGAAACTTTCAAGACAGGAGCTGATTGGAGCGCCCCATTAGTTTTGAGAATTTCACGAAGATTCGTCAAACGGCGCCAAAGATATTGGCAAATCAATAAACGCTTTTCCTATGGATAATAGGTCCTAACTAGAACTACCTACTGGCGACCACCAGTAGGTAATATATATATTTATTTTATTTTTAAAGAAAGGGTAAAAGAGGAAAGCACAAATAAAAAGGAGAGTTGGATGATGAACAAGTTGCCCTGTGAACTACATGAAGAAGTATGTTCATAGGAGTTCATTCAGTGAACAGAATGTGTCCGTTGAACCAAATATGAAGTGAAGTGCCACCAGAGGTATAAAAGTACAAATGAATAAAATAGGAACCCCACCGGGGGGACAAAAGAATGACTGAATGACTGGGAAAAACGTATGTTCAAATTGAAACAAGGAAAGGAAAAACAAAAAGGGACTGAAAAACATCTTCGAAAAATATCTCCAATGATAACATCATAACAGACTGATTCATTAATTGGAACTCTCTTTTTCAAAGCATATGAACAATTGCACTGCCTTTTTCACATATTTTGACTAATATTTATAATTGAAATAAGACAACACTATGTTTTGTTTTTAACTTTCACCTTCACGATATATATGTATAGAGTAAAAAAACTACATCCTCCAGAATGCAAAGGGGCACTTATGACACCATCAGGAAATTATGTAACAACTGATTGAATACTTGTATGGGCCGTGCTAAGTGAACAGTTGATCGTGAGCAAGGTATCGTGGTGTACCGAAACGCGTAGAACTGCTCTTGCCTGCATCCCGCTAATGAAGGATATAAAAAACTAATTTAAAAAGTGAAAAAGGATTGAGAGAGTGCGTCCCATTTGTCTCTCCGGTCGGAGGGATTGTGTATGGATATATATACATATATATATATTACATATATACATATATATATATATATATATATAATCTTCGCGAAAGCTTCCAACTTGTTGGGGCGCTCCGCTCCGCTCCTACCCTGAAAGTCTCGGGTTGATTCGTCAAGCGGGGGCCGAGAAAAAAGGGGGGTCCCAAAACGCGTTTTCCCCATTCATTTTTCCATAGGAACCTTTAGTCGCAGCTACAGCCCGAACTGCTGAACGGAATTACACCAAATTTGGCAAAGAGGTAGCCCTTGGTTCAGTGTCATGCCTTTTGCTTAAATGGTGTAAATCCGTTCAGTAGTTCCTGAGAAAATCAAAAGTAAAGTCACATATATATCTATGGGCGAGTAGGGTCCGCGTATCCTGAGCGCACCCTGCGCGCACCGTCCCGATCACGAGCTGCATGCTAATTGGCTGTCAAGTGGCTGTCAACACTCCAAATCAGGAAGTGTTGGCAGCCATTTTATCCCTCGGTAGAACCGAGGGACAGAAACAAGTGCGCAAAGCGCAAAAGGGGGCAGGGTAGAAACACCCTGACACCCTAGGTCTGCTCAGGGGGTCCCACAAGGACCCCTGGGCAGAAGCATTTTTTTTTAAACGGCGGGATGCGCTTAGGGTGCGCGGATCCCGCCGATTAAAAAAAAAAGCACAAGAAACAAGTGCGCAAACGCACAAAGGGGGCAGGGTAGAAACACCCTGACCCCTAGGTCTGCTCAGGGGGTCCCACAAGGACCCCCTGGGCAGAAAAAAGCATTTTTTTTTTAAACGGCGGGATGCGCTTAGGGTGCGCGGATCCCGCCGATTAAAAAAAAAAAGCACAAGAAACAAGTGCGCAAAACGCACAAAGGGGGCAGGGTAGAAACACCCTGACCCCTAGGTCTGCTCAGGGGTCCCACAAGGACCCCTGGGCAGAAAAGCATTTTTTTTCAAAATCGGCGGGATGCGCTTAGGGTGCGCGGATCCCACTGATTAAAAAAACCCACAAGAAACAAGTGCGCAAACGCACAAAGGGGGCAGGGTAGAAACACCCTGACCCCTAGGTCTGCTCAGGGGTCCCACAAGGACCCCTGGGCAGAAAAAAGCAAAAAAATAAAAAGACCGGCATCTGCCGAGGCCCCGCCCCCTCCCTGCAGCAGTCTGCAAACGCGCCCCCTGGCACGTTTTAAGAAGCGGAAGTAATTCCCCTTGAATACTGGGGGTGCCTGGGGGCCAACTAGCCCACCAGGAACCTCCGGTATGCGCCAGGGGGCTGCGTTGCAGAGAGGTGTACAGAGGCCACGCCCCTTTTTACACCTCTCTGCAACGCAGCTCTGTGGCGCTTTTTGGAGGTACATGGTGGGCTAGTTGGACTCCAGGGACCCTCAGTATTCAAGGGGACTTAATCCCCCAACTTAAAATGCGCCACGGGGCACGTTTGCACAGTGGTGAAGGGAAGGGCGGGGCTTCAGGTGACATGTGTGCAAACAGGCCCCGTGGCGCATTTTAAGATGGGGAATGAAATCCCCTTCAATCCTGAGGGTGCCTGGGGGCGAACTAGCCCACCAGGCACGTCCAGAAAGCGCCACAGAGCTGCGTTGCAGAAAGGTGCAAAAAGGGGCGTGGGCTCTGAACACCTCTCTACAACGCAGCTCCCTGGCGCATACTGGAGGTACAGGGTGGGCTAGTTGGACCCCAGGGACCCTCATGATTCAAGGGGACTTAATCCCCCAACTTAAAACGCGCCACGGGGCGCGTTTGCACAGATGTCACCTCAGGACCCGCCCCCTCCCTTCACCATTGTGCAAATATTCCTCTAAAATCAGTCGAACTACAAATTCCGATTTACTCACCTGTTATCAGGAGAGACCTCAGTCCTGCATCTTTCAGCCCAGTACTGATCCTGAAAAGTAATTTTAACCGTACTTACCAGTAACTTGAATTTTCTTCCATAGGATATCATTGACTGGTTTCACTTGGAAATTCTTCTAAGTGTGGAGTTTTGGAACTTTATAATATTCCTCTAAAATCAGCCGAAATACGAATTCCGATTTACTCACCTGTTATCAGGAGAGACCTCAGTGCTGCATCTTTCAGCCCAGTACTGATCCTAAAAATTAATTTTAACCGTACTTTTTTTTTTTTTTTTTGCGAGCGGTTTGATTTCGAAAACGCCATGCGTCAACTAACTGAAGATCATCTATCAAAGCATCAAAAAGCTTTTTTGTTTTGGGTTTCAATTGTTTTTTCGCTCGGTTTGAAGTATCCATGTTTAAATCCTGAATATAGTTATAATCACCCCCAAGGATGATTTGCCCCGAAACCCCCATCAAAAGTTTATAAAGTATACGTAAAGGAGATTCGAATTTTAACCGTACTTACCAGTAACTTGAATTTCCTTCCATAGGATATCATTGTCTGCTTTTTGCTGAAAAAGTTTCTGTCGATTTTTGAAACATACAAATATTCCTCTAAAATCAGCCGAACTACGAATTCCGATTTACTCACCTGTTATCAGGAGAGACCTCAGTGCTGCATCTTTCAGCCCAGTACTGATCCTGAAGAGTAATTTTAACCGTACTTACCAGTAACTTGAATTTCCTTCCATAGGATATCATTGACTGGTTTCACTTGGAAATTCTTCTAAGTGTGGAGTTTTGGAAATTTATAATATTCCTCTAAAATCAGCCGAAATACGAATTCCGATTTACTCACCTGTTATCAGGAGAGACCTCAGTGCTGCATCTTTCAGCCCAGTACTGATCCTGAAAAGTAATTTTAACCGTACTTACCAGTAACTTGAATTTCCTTCCATAGGATATCATTGCCTGCTTTTTGCTGAAAAAGTTTCTGTCGATTTTTGAAACATACAAATATTCCTCTAAAATCAGCCAAATTACGAATTCCGATTTACTCACCTGTTATCAGGAGAGACCTCAGTGCTGCATCTTTCAGCCCAGTACTGATCCTGAAAAGTAATTTTAACCGTACTTACCAGTAACTTATATTTCCTTCCGTAGGAATCCATTGTCTGGTTTTCAGCAGAAAAGTTTCAAAGTGTTGATTTTCACAAACTACAAATATTCCTTAAAAATCGTCTGTATGACTTAAACGCATTCTTTCAACTGTTTACAGGAGATGCACCAGTGCTGGATCCAGGATCCACCACTGAGTAAGAAAAAGTAACGATAACACTACTTACCTGCTAAGTGAATTTCCTCCCATAGGATAACATTGGTGATTCTATGTGAAAAAGTTTCTAAGTGTCAACTTTTAAAATACAATAATATTCCTTAAAAATCACTACTGTAACCAAAACGCTTTTACTCAACTGTTTACAGGAGATGTCCCAGGACTGAATCTAGGATCCAGTCCTGTGGTTAGAAAAGTAATCCATAAAGAAACTAATTGCATTTAGCTAGAAATTCACATTGAGCTCAATGTTGCATTGTGTTTGAAATTGTGTTGCCCATTGCAACAACTGTAACTACTGTACTTAAAAGTCTATTGCCTATTTGCAAAGTATTTAAACTAAAGTAATTCATTCTGAGAAAGTATATTTTGTAATGTAATGTATAATGTAATTACAATGTAATTTAAAAAATAAAATATCTAAAAATAAATAGTTTAAAAAAATGTAGTAAATCAGTATAAAAAAAAAAATATAACAATTAATACATTTAAAAATTGTCATTTACAAAACCTTTGAAATTCACTGAAAAAAAACATAGGTTTCAGACATGTTATAGTTAGGAATTAGCATTTAAAAAACCTTTGAAATTCACTGAAAAAACCATAGGTTTCAGGCTTGTTATAGTTAGGAATTAGCATTTTAAAAACCTTTGAAATTCACTGAAAAAACCATAGGTTTCAGGCCTGTTATAGTTAGGGTTTAGCATTTAAAAAACCTTTGAAATTCACTGAAAAAACCATAGGTTTTAGGGAAAGTTATAGTTAGTTGGACATTGCACTCGTACAAAACCTGTGAAATTCCCCCGTTATAGTTAGTTCAGCTAACTATAACTCGCGCCCCCGCAATGCACTGCTGATGACGTCACATATTACATCACTCATGACATGGTCAGTGACATCACTGATGACATCACTGATGACATCTCAAATGACATCACTGATGACATCATCCATGTGAGAATTTAATGCATCTTCTCACACCCTAATATAACTTTTGATACACCCACTCTAAATTACAGACTGCCATTCTCAAAACCATACACACTCCAATACCAATAAGTACATACCCACTCACTGATTCTTAGGTCTACACACACACATCTACTCACTCACCCGTACAGTCACTCATACTTACAGTCACTCAGTACAGGACTATCATATGCACTCATACACCTATATAAACACTCACACAATGCAACTCATCCATAGAGGTACTCACACACCTAGTCAGTCATGCAAATAATTAATCACACTCCAATTTACTCAACTATACAGTTATACACACCAGCTCACTTATTCATAAAAATACTAGCACATTCTTACGCTCCTATGCAATCACTGAAGCAAGCACACACTCATCCATATAGCCACTCTCACAATCACACACTCTCACTTATAGCCATTTATATACTCCAACACTCATATATACTGCCTTTCACATATGTAGTTACTCACACATGTACCACTGAGATATACATTCAATCACTAACACACCCATACACACACTCACCCACCCATACAGTCCATCACAGACGCACTGTTGAAACCATGCACCCAGTGAATCACCCACTCACACATCTATGCACAGAGTCACACACACCCCACCCCCACAAACACTGAGGCACCCATATAGATACTCAGAGAACCAATCCATAACCCATATAGACACTCATTTAGCTAGTCAGAAACCCATGCAGCTGCTTACACAACAACAGACAGACGGATACAGACATTCACACAGTTTAGACACTCACCCATGCATCCAGTAAGATACATTTAATCACTCACTTATAGACTCAGTCACGCACCTACTAAATCATCCATTCAGACGCTTATACACCCACTCATTCTTCAATACGCCTTTCCCTATATATATTAAACATATTTAAACTTTACAGAAACACACAGTCACTGGATGATGTCAGTGATGTCATCAGTGATGTCACTGACCATGTCATGAGTGATGTAATATGTGACGTCATCAGCAGTGCATTGCGGGGCGCGAGTTATAGTTAGCTGAACTAACTATAACGGGGAATTTCACGGGTTTTGTACGAGTGCAATGTCCAACTAACTATAACTTTCCCTAAAACCTATGGTTTTTCAGTGAATATATATATATATATATATATATTACAAGGTATGGAGATGTGGTGTTAGAGAATAGTAAAAGTATGCTTCTTTTCTATGCACTTACCTTCCGATATTTTGTCTATGATATTAAGGTATCACAATATTCCTAATCTCGATATTAAGAACTGAATATATAGATGTTTTCATGCCACTGGCCCCATCAACGGATTGTATATGCAGAATAAATGTAAACCTGGCCATTTGTCACTTTATTATTAATGTCAACTCTATGAGAACTCTTCTTCAAATATGTAAACTTGTTGCTTCTCTTAAGTGTGCCTACATGCAATTACGTCATGAAATGTGCAATAAACATATAATGAACATAAAACAATACAGAAATCTAGCAAAATACCTGATTCAGATGCTCCACTTATGGACAGTCTACAGCAATAGATGAAGAGGAGCAGGCGTGAAATCTATGACCTGCATGCAGTTTCATGGGGATTTTTATGGACCCAAAAGTTCCGAATCTACACAAGCCACAGACATGAATGCACAAAGAGTAGATTTCCAATTAAAACCAACTTTCCGTTAAAATGGCGCCTCAGGAGATGTGGCTGAGTTTGTAATGTTCTCTATAATTGTTGGAATTAGAATATCTTCGAACAAAACCACAGTATTAGCAAACACATTGTTTAAATGGTCTTACTAATTATTGTCCCCTACTGCGAGTCATATGCTGGCTATTAAGGGGGTGATCTTTATAAGCTAATATATTTAATCAAGCATACTGTAGGCACCTCCAGGCAGCTGATCCTGGAGGTTTTTCACTATGTGAGCTTCATTAAATTTCAATAAATCAGATCCCAGCGGGGGCGAAGGACGAATGCGATAAACCATTCCAAAGAGCGTGTCATATGGGCAGAAATTAAATCAGAAAACAGACAACACATAGAATGTCTAGATTTTGGAAACATGGAAAAGGCAGCCAAGAAACATTTGCCTCTCTTGTTAAATCAAATAACTGTTTTAGAGGCCAGTGGTATTTCGAAAGATTATAATGAGTGTTGGGGAAAGGAAACATTCTGCTAGATTTTTTAACTCAGTTACTGTAGTCTTTTTCTTTATTTGAAAGTCAGTCTTGTTTTGAGACAGCAAATACAGTTGTTCACATTTTATCTATGCAAAGAAAACAAGGCATTGATGATGCTTATCCACAAAAGCATCGAGTGCCTGAAAAAACGTAGGAAAACGGTCCTATAATGCTATTTAACACAATACATCATAGTGAAAGCATACGCTATCTTTCTCTTTTTCCCCTTGCTGAAGTAAGTGCTTATTTGAAGCAGCAATACTGTTTGTTTGCAAAGTTTCTACGTAGGAAAAACATATGCGAAAATATTTCCTGCCGCAGCATAACTCAGACTAATGAAAAAAATAATTTTCATGAAAAGACAGGGAAAACCTGGTAATTCAAAAGGAACTAGTTATACAGTATGGAGACAAGATTTCCTAGGAAATTGTTTTGCACAAATTATGACATTCATATTACGCTTTATCACCAGATGGATGAAGGAGGACTAAGTAACATGAGAAAGTCAATTTAAATTGTTGTAAAGGTTGCTTGCTCCGTTCACATTTATCACAATGTTTACATTGAACATTGGGACAATAAGGAATAATTGACTAATAACAATGTGCAGACGGCGCAGTGACCAGTGAAGGCATGGGTAAGGCAACATAATTGCAAGGGAATGGAGAGAAAAACGTCAGAACAGTTTTTAACCACAAATTCAGGGCATGACATATTTTAATCAGGGTTCTGTCAACGTGAGGTTTCAACGCACATCTAGATGGCTTTTGAAAATGGCAATAGAGCCAATCCTCTCCTTGAGCCAGAATATAATTTTTGTTTAGGAGGGCCTCCTTTGGTTCATGATGTGCGATGTTTGGGATAGTTGGGATATATGTGAGGATGACATTCTGTTTGCCTTATTTGAGAAGCCCAATACTACTGTCATTCACTTTGCTCATAGTAGAGACTAGAGCTATCAAATTCAACCAGTTGCTGGGCTGGCCAGGTCTATTTTTCTATGACACTTGGGCCATTGAATTGCACCTTGAGTCTGATTGGATGGTGTGGGAGTTATTGGTGGGAAATTCATGGTGGCCTTTGTGGAAGACTTGCCTTGTGGCAGATTCTTTGGCAACTTTGAAATTGTACAAGATGTGGATCATTAAGGAGTCTTTGATTTCCTTGTCAGAGGCCATGTCAGTACTATCTTGTTTGAGCAGTTTGTTCAGTTGCGTCTGGGGAAGGTGATTTACTGGGTTGTTTTTTTCTCCAAAGCACCTTTCTGCAGCTGGCCTCTGATGGGATAATAATTTACACTGATTGGCACTCTTGACGGTCATTGGTTCAGCATATATCAGTGTAGAGTGCACGCACATGTATGTCTAGCCTCTCAATAATGTTTTTTTAGACAATTCTGGTTGTTTACTTTGCTAGAGAGAAGACTGTATTATCGACTAAATTCCTTGAACTTGGTGAGGGGATGATGGTGAGTTTGGATGCAATATTCTGGGTTCGTTGAAAACTCTGTGGGCCTAACAGACTGCACTTTGAAGCACGTTTTAAAGTACTACAGTAGTACCACAAAAATTGTTTCAAAGTGCTATTCGTAAACTTCACTTGTGTAGTAATGTACACCTTTCAGTAAGTTTACTATTTTTCGGTACTCACAAACTAAACTTTTGTAGTAACTTACATTTTTGTAGAAAGACATTACCTCCATTTTTTTCTATTGGTAGTGTTGCAGTACCAGTGGTTGGCCATGTGTAGTGCTGGACTTTCTACAAAACTGTAAGTTACTGCAAAAGTGAATACCAAAAAGTAGTAAACATACTCAAAAGCGTACGTTATCTTTTTGAATCAGTCCCACAGTGTCCAATTGATAGGGACCAACTGTGTCTTTTCTTTGATCTTTCCATTTTTCCACCTCCCTTTGGATTGGATCGAAAATGATCTGGATTCTAACATTGCTGTTTTGAATTAGTTCATTAACGAAATGTGTCATTCCAAGGTCCCTTCTTCCCTTCACAGTAGCGCCCCTACTCCTGCACTCTGTAAGAACAGATTCCGCTCACCAGAATCATGGATGTGCTCATGGTTGTAGAGCACAGTCCCTCCTTCACTACGACAGGTTTTGCTTACCTGTGGTTAGCTTTGATTCATGACTCTCTTACAATAGAGAGGAATTTTTAAGGGGTAATTTATGAGATAGTCATTTTAAACAAATGTGTTTTTCCAGGATTGATTCTGAAATTATTTGGGATTTCTGGTTGCAACCATTTAAATAATTTTCCTTTGACCTTGAACAGTTTGGTTCATAGTCACAACCGTGATTGCAGAAAATTAGAAGGAATTGTCAATGAGGTTTTAATCATTGCTGATGGGTAGGCACCTGCCTTTAAAGTTGAGCTTAATTGAACATTATCATGAAGGCAACCACTTTTCAAGCCACTTGTCACTGGCATGTTACTTTTCTGTAAAGTAGGGACAACTTTGGCAGAAGAAGAGGTCTGGCCAGAGATAAGAGGCCTACCCAGATAGAGGGTGTCAGAAGGCAGCATATGTATGTGGATTAATGTGGATGTATGTATCAAAATACACCATGAAGAGGAGCTAAACGTAGGGCTAGTTGGTTGACCAACCAAGTTACTGAATGCATATATGGCTAATTGCTAGGTGCTCAATGGCAACACAAAACAAGGCATTTGTTGAGACTTAACCTCTCTCGCCGCGTTGCTTCCCCTGCTTTTCACCTCTTTAATCTGCCAAGTAGCCCTCTGTGACACTCCCTGGCCTCAGAGACCTCCATCGACTGAACCCTCCCCTCCAAACATGGAATCAGACATTTTCATAAGAGGGATAGTCGCACATGGCAACACAGAGGAAAATATGACATGTAGAAGTGCTAGTCCAAACAGGTGAGAAGAATCATTCAGGTGTCAGTAACCCCTGCATCCCACACTAGCCCTGAACGTCTGCACGCTGGCCTCCTTGTAGAGCTCCTCCAGGGCCCTGCGTGTTTTTGGAAAGTCTCAAAAGCATGGAGGTCTAGTATTGCATATTCCACCAAAGGTTGGGGTCAGGTAACAGAGCTGCCGCAGAGCCTATGATGCCCCTGCCAGGCTCACCAGCTCAGGTCTGCTGGGCATCAGGGCACAGACTTAACACAGAGTGTGGGACTCGCAGAGCTCCACAAGCCACACTCTACTCGATACCCCAAAGCTACTCATGGGACCCATCTCATGCTGCCACAGCACTCCCATCCCTGTGCACCAGCAGACTGCAGGTTATCAATATGGCTCTAATTAGATCGGAAAAAATAAAGGTGAAAAGAACAATGCCGCCATTTACAGAGCTAATTGCATATGTACATTCTAAATGATTCGATATCTGAGTACAAGCAATTCAGGAAAAAATTAATTTGTGCTTATAATTCGATCTATGCAATCAGAATAATACCGCATTCTGCTGTTATAATATCCATAAATAAAGCCCCTAACGGGCTGAAAGTGGGCCATCCAGGGTGGGGATGCTCTGGGAAGTTTGAGAATACACATAACGCCCACAATGTAATGGAGCCCTAGGAGCGCAGAAAGTGTAATCATTTCTCGCTAAAATGCTACTTAATACACCTTAAGCGCAATGTTTGGTTTTAAGTATTTTCAAAATAATTACTCGTTTTATGCTGCTGTATTAGTCACGGAGGAACCAGGTACAAAAGCCACAGAAGTCTTGTACAACGATGAAAAATATTCAAATGTTTTAAGTCATGAACTGCTGAAAAATTCAATTTCATTGAAGACTGGCTTAAAACAAAAATCTGTTCACCAGAATATTTATCTGACCATTTTGAGCATTCACAGAAGTTGATAGCAACCTGAATACCCTATCTGACCACGGGCACGTTAAATTATACTGGCCTGAAAGGTGTGCTCTTGTAAGGCTCTTGACTGCATTTCGTGCGGCTTCCTTTTCAAATCTTAATTTGGACTGAATTTTCACTATTGGCTGGAAGTAACAAGAAACGTCTCTCAGTTTCTGAGAAAAAAGAAGAAAAAAAACATTAGTAATCTAAAATTGGTTCATGCCCTGCATTTGTTTACATGTTTGCTGTATGTATTCTGAATTGTTGATTGTGGTTATATTATTTTATATCACATTGTTTCAGCCTTCGGATGTAGGGATTACATATATGTGCTCTAATACATGTCTACAACACTTGGACTAGTTCATAAGTCTGGTTAAATAACATGTTTTAAAAAACAGCTTTGGCTTTCTGTCCATTGTATGAAGTGGCAGATTAAATGATACATTTTTTCATTGTTTGATTGTGAGGGTGACTTCAGAAATATTTGCGAAGCCCTAGGGACATACGAGATTATACCCGCCTGTTAGCAGAACATATGGTTATGATGTGGTTAGCAGTCAAATAATGCTATCAAAGAAGAGGCGCCAAAGGTAGAAAGAAATCTGCAGTGTAAAGGCAATGAAAGATCTATGGCAGTGGTTTTAAGCTATGGTCCTGAGACCCATGGGGTCCATGATGCCTACTCAGGTGGTTTGCGACTGCTCAGAAATATTTACAGAATAATAAGGTGTAGATCAATAAAGAAGCAAAATGTACAAATTTAAAACATTTTAGAATGTGAAGGAATTTGAGATTGAAGGCTTAAAATTAAGGTTGTAGTCTCAGATTGAATTGTGGGAACAAAATATAATATGGATGACAGGCGGCCTCAATTGAATTTAGAAATCTCCAACCTTCAGATTCATATTCCACTTTTGTTTTTTATTTTATATATATTTGTGAATGAAATGAGATGTGTTATCATGTGTGTATTTGAAGAATGAGTATTTCCATTTTTTTGTTTATTGTTTAGCGGTTCAAATAATGTGTGGAAACCAGGTTTTTTGAATATTTATAATCTGTGCATCAACAGAGAGTGTCTTGATTTGTTTTGATCTTATATACATTTTTGCTTCTATCACTATTCAGCAATACAAAAGAAATGTGTTTCATTTTTGCTTTTGCTGCATCCTACAGCCTTTCCTTTCACACTCTATACCCCAACAGGGTTGTGATATAATTCACTTTACTTTTCGTTCTGTGACTGCCATTTGAGAGGAGTTTGTGAACACCCATGTTAAAGCCCTGAGACCAGAACCCATTATGAACGGCCACGACAATTGTTAAAAAAAGCTTTGAATTCCCTTGAAAAACATAGTTAAAAGGAAGTTATGTTTAAGATTTCTACTCAAAATATTATTAATATTCATCTGACATATTTAGAAGAGTAAACATAATTTGTTTTCAAGTCCTGGTCATGGACTTATACTTGATTTCACCGATAACCTACCAAATTGCATCACATTGCCATACCATTAATATTGTTGATTGAATTTCTGTGAATGGTCAAAGCATTGCAACTTTGTACCAAGAAGAGAGCTCATTCATACAAAACAATCTGACGCATATTTACAAGCCCTGATGTGTCACTCTTGCACCATGCAACATGGTTCAAGAGCAACGCAATACAACAAAGAGATTAATGCAGCCATGAAAGGCCACATTGCATGCCCTTCGTGGCTTCATAAATCATGAATAATGTAATGCAGCACAAATTGCTGCATTGCATTACTTTGCGCCAGGGAGGTTTTTCCACAAGTGTTGCGTGGGTGTTCCCAAGCAACAATAATGGATTTTGATACATTCCCAGATTTACAAGAACAGGGAAACCTAGGAATACGCCAAAAGGAAACAGCTCCCCAGGAGAGGCCTAATGAGGAGAAATATCTTTATTTCTCCTTGTGTTTTCCTCCTTCTATGTGTGCTGCGTTCTACAGCACACATAAAAAGAGGAAATAGCCTCTCAGAATTGTTTTTGTATAGGAAGGTGCACCTTCCTGCACAAAAGCAATCCTGCATCAGCGCAGGCACCATTGTGGTGCCTGCATTGGCATAAGGCAGCCCATTGTGTGCCAGAGTAGGGGGAAAGTACAGAAATACGTTTCATTTGTTTAAATTCAGTTCATTCCTGCCCTTTCCCTGTTACACAGCCCAGTAAGGTGACTTGCTGCACTGCACTGCGTTACTTTGCCATAAATGTGTCGCTACATCTCTAGGTATGCCAATTTTCATTTGTGATATCTCCACAAGAAAGCCGAGATGGTTATGAAACTAGACATTTTTATTGCTGTACTGAAATCATTATTGCTGCACTGAATGGACTATAAATTGTGTACGTGGACTAAAATGTATACTTGTGTGTGCGCACATTCTTGGTATTTTCAGAATCTTAAACGCCAAGACAACTGGGCTGTCACTCCAGCATGGCTGTCTACACTTGAAAGGTGGATGAAGGCTAGTGATGTCAGTTTACATACTATTCATGAAAAGTTGTTTGGATCAAACTCTGGACGGAAATGTGTAATTTCTGGTGGTATGGCGAAATAGTCTGGTTTTGTTGTGAGCTGTGTGATAGGTTAGTTAGAAATGATAGGTTAATTAGAAAGATCCACAATGTGACTGGCTGTAGTGGAGTGTATTCCTGTATTTCCCTGGGGACTGGCGAGGATGTAGCCTTATGGCTAGAGCGGTCGACCTTTAAGCTGGGGAACCGGGTTCGAGTCGCGGCAACGACGCTCAACATCCTGTGAATCTGGACTAATCTTCCCGTGCCTACCAAAAATGAATGTGTCCTTCTGTAACGAAGCTGGTGCTCATGTAAAGCGCTCTGATACCCGATGTCTCGGGTCTAGTTCGCGCTATATAAAATTTAAAAAAAAACCAATCCTTTCTTTGTCCTTCATTTTTAAAAGAATGTGATGCTTATAGATAGAGATTTCTACTATGTTTACAGACTCACTGGTCACTATTCCTGAATTAATGTATCTGAGAAAGTGATGTACTCTGCGATTTTTTAATGTCTACATTTGTCATTCTTGCTGATTTGTTGATGCGCTGTATCAAACAATGTTTCAAGATCCAGCTGGGACTTCCTTTCATAGTATTACTTTGTAGCTTTCTCAATGTTCTCTAAACTTCTCAGAAGTAGTTTCTAAAGTAATCTAGTTTACTTTAAACTCTTCCAGTTTCCTCTTCGATATTGGCTGGATTCTCATTCTTTAAAAGAGGATTTTGATGTTCCTTGAACTCTATATCATTGATAAGGATTATTCAACCCTTTAAGCATGTATTACTCATTCGTCAAAGAACATGCCACCAGTACAACAGCAAAATTCCCAACATTTAAATATCGTGCTACAGAATTATCATACCCAGGATATCAAGTACCAAAATATCATGAAGGTGAGTATATCGAGATAATATAAGTAAGGTACACTTTGTAAATCTGCCCTTACCTATATACACTTACGTTCTCAATTTTATTAAAGTCAGTATTCTGGTTACAATGTTTTTGCGCTCAATTTTCTGAGATTCAATCACGCCTTAACTCTAGGACTGCCTCTTTATAGCTATTGATACATTCTTTATGTCCAGGCAATCTGATATTTGGTGTGCCTTTCAAGAAAACCAAGGCTAAAATGGTCATGTATCTACATTCCTGTATGTGTATTGTAATTGGGGACAGTTTGGGGCATATGTACAAGCCCCTATCGCCATCACAACGTCACTTTCCGTGACGTTGTGGTGGCGATAGGAGCCTTGCCTTATTTACAAGGCAGCGTTAAGCCACTTAACGTGGCTTAACGCTATGATTAGCGTGAAAGGGGTGGGCAGAGGGTGTTGCGGTGGGTATTCCACCGCAACATCCATTGTTTTTGACGCTGTCCCCTATTTACAAGGCAGCGTAAATAGGAGGCAGCACCAAAATTAAGACCAGGAAAAACCTGGTCTTAAGTTGGCGAAACGAGAAAAAATGCTTTATTTCTCCTCCTTTTTGCTTTTTCCATGTGTGCTGCCTTGAGCAGCACACATGGAAAAAGCAAAACGCCTTGGATTGTTTATGTGTAGGAAAGTGACCCTTCCTGCACATAAATAATCCTTAAAAAAAGACATTTTGTAACTTTCATGTGTGCTGCATTAAGCAGCACACATAGAAGTGACAAAATGGCATTTCAGGATTGTTTATGTGCAGGAAGGGACACCTTAATAAACATAAACAATCCTCCCCTGCACGCAGACACCCTTGCACTATGGTGCAAGGGTGCCTGTGTTGGCGCTACACTGCTAAGTGTAGCACCAGAACAGGGGGAAACGCAAGGCTGCACTAATTCCTTGTAAATATGGTGCATCCTTGGGTTTCTGAAGTGGTGGAGTGAGGCGTTAAGCCATGACGGCTAACGCCTCACTCCGCCACTTCCTTGTACATATGCCCCTTTGTTTCACTCAGATTTTGCAGTGTTGAATTCAGTGAGAACAACAGTTACAAGAAGAGATGTCTCACTACTTAGGTTGTGGAAAGGGTCTAATCATTGATTAAGTGGACCTGCCTGCAGGAGCTGCCTTACTGCCATAAGCATTGTAGATTCAATAAATTCGGCCGTATCATAAAAAGTTGTGCTGGCTCAGACCATATCTGAATTTTTTTTGCATTTGCAGTATCTAAGTGCATACATACAACTCAGAAGGTCTATGATTTAATGTATGCAATGCAGGCAGCGCAGCTCAAAAACAGAGAAATACAATTAATGGCCGCAATTTCCGACTTGCTCTGCATGTATACAGAGTCTAAAAGGATAATGTCAATGAAGTATTACTTCTAATCACACCCCATGTCAATTCCAAGTAAAGCAGACCTCATACCACAACTGTAAAAAAAAAAAAAAAAGTGGGTGCACATTGTAACGCTATACCACTGTGTCCCTGGGGGGAACTAATAGAGACCTAATTGTTAGCAAATAGCCATATGCCTCTAAGGCTATATGATAAATCACTGAGGTATTTTTAAGCCACATATCACACACCCATAACTTCAGATTCTACAAGCACCGAAGGATGATAAGGCATCAGTCACTATGCCCTTGCAGGGAGGCCATTAGTTACACACAGGCTGCTTCTCTGCATAATGTTTTCCAGTTTCATGAAATGATGCAGCCATCATGTATGGCAGTCAAGAATGCAAAGTTATAGGTACCAGATCTGTGTCCTTCTAGATCTTTTACCAATGCAATGAAAGATAACAGATAATTCACTCTCTCACTACTTTCTTGTAGCCACAACATGTGATAGGATATATCCCCTGAAAGCATGACTAATGACACCACAAAACAATAAATATCCAACTGTAGAGTTTGTTGCAAAGACACTCGATGTGCCCTGTACACCTTCATTTTTTTGGGCTGATTGGTACTGGTGGTAACTGACTCTGACTGTCCCTGGGCTCTGCCTAACCAGGACTAGGGCCAGTGCTATGTTGAAAACATAAGTGAAAACACCCATCTACATTAATGTAGACTATATATTAGGGTACACTTACAATTGGCATGAGCTACCCTATAAATCCCTAGTAGATAATAAGGAAGGGGATTAAAACTATCTTTATGTCCCTAGTATATAATAGGGCATGGCAGTTTAGAGGCCAGCAGCCCCTTCTGCACTTGCATGTGTGCACTGCTGAGCGCCTGATGTCATTTTAAAAGCAGCCCTGTGTTGCAGCACTGCTTTTAAAAGTAAATTCACTGCAAACTCGACTTTGGTGGTAGGGGCACTTACAAAGTAATAATCTACAATATTTTGGCCTATTATGTACCCTCAGGGTCTCCCTAGGTGTCCTAGGGGTGGGGGGTCATGTAATTATCAGGAGGGCCCTTTTAAAAGATGTTCTATATGCCCTGGGGATAGAGAAATTGCGCATTTCACTTTCCCCATTGTAGTAAAGAGTCTCAAAAAATCGACTTTGGTGCTAGGAGCATTATGGAATGTGGATCTACATTATTTGTGCATATTCCCCATTGCAAATCCCTAGCCACATTGCATAACATTGCAATAGTTTATGAATGCATAAATATTGCTAGGAATTAAACAAAATATCATTCAAGGACTGAGGAGAATGGCATTGATAAATCCAACAATATGCTATTGTTAAATTTATCCTAAAATATACAGAAAAGAAGTTATAAGACTTTCTTGTCTGTAAGCCAACATTCAGCCTTCCTGTGGTCTTCTCTGATTGGTCAGAGTTAACAGGATTAGCCAGGCAGCTTTGATGAAGTGATAAGTGGCTCACCTAGGGAGAGGCTATCTGGTGGAGAGGGCTCTGCTACTCAGGAATGCCAGAGCGGGAAGGGGGGGTCGTAAAGCATGAAGCTTCAAAGGAGGAATGGGCCAGGCAGGGAATGCCAGATCCATCTAGCCCATCCCCTCTGACCCAGCCAGATGACAGGCTTAAGGAAGGAATCTTCAGATGCTAGGGGGAGGAGAGCGATGGAAATGAGCCATACTGGAGGTTGGTTTAGCTAATTCTTGCTCCTCTGCTGAGATTTCAGCCATACTGAATTTTGGAAGAATAGTGCTTTCTGGGAGAAGAAAATGCCACACTTTGGAGGAAGTGGTCATGCTCTGGGGTGTTGCATTGCACCTCATTGGACAGGAGTGCTTTCCTGCTTGACCCTAGAAAACACTGAATAAATATGTGAGTGGAGCAGAGCTTCTCAGATCTGCTGCTTGAAACTAAGAGAAGAAGAAGGATTGCCATGCTGGAACCTTTATTTGTTCCACCAGGTCCCGCATTCTGACTGACTGTGCCTACTTCACATTCTTGAACTACAGCTCTGTGGTTGTACCTTGCTTCTAAAGGATTAAATAGTGGACAACCTGCAAGCTACAGTTAACAGAGCTCACCTGGAACATCACCACCAAGATTCCCCTGCCTGGAGTGCGTTCAGTAGATTTGTAAGGGTTTTGTCCAGGTGAATTGTGGGAATTGTGGTCCCAAACTTTCAAGGACCATCTTGGAGACTCCAGACCCTTGGATTGTGTTTTGGACACTTTGGATCCTCAAGAGGAACTTCAGGAAGAAGTTCTAGAAGTTCGGAGCAACTTTGTAAAAAAGCTTCATAAGGTGACCGATTAAACCGCGAGAGCCAAGCCGGCTACCTTCAACCGAGACCCGGCCTGGATTCCAGGTTCGTCCCGCTGAAGAGCTCCTGATGTCTGACTTCCAGAGTTTCACCGGGAGCTCCCTGAAAGTCAATCCGGCGTACCCTCACAGAATCTGTACTGGTGAAGAGCATAGAGAGACCCCGGCAGAAAAAGCTCCAGAAAAGTTTCTAAGTCTGAAGGTAAAATTTTGACCGGGGCCTACTGCTCAGTGTATCCGCGCAGGCTCCATTATGGTCGGCCTAAAAGTTTAACTTTGTCCCGGCCAGGCATGGCCAGATGTCCCAGATTGGCGCTATATGTTTCTAAGTGCTATAAAGGGTATGTTCTTTAAAGATTCATATCTCTGGCTCCCTACATTGGATTTTTGTTGTTTTGGTGTCATTTTAAAGATAGAAATACTTCCTATAATTATAAATTGGTACTGACGTTTTATTGTGTGCTGTGTTTTAATTATTTACGGAATTGCTGTTTTTAAATGCTTTACTTACCTGTCTCCTAAGCTAAGCCTCCCTTCTTGCAGCCAAGCTACTCAGGGGTGGCAATGGAATAATTTACTGAGACCTGTACTGAGCCCTAGACTGTGTTAATTGCCTTTTTGCCAGTGGTAGATGCATGTTTACCACTACTAATAACCCACTTTCCAACAGAGTTATAACAGAGAACAAGTCTAGATACCACTCAACTTCAAGGTGGCCACTGTGGTGGTCAAAGAACAGTTCATGTGAATAAACAGCAACATGTCTGGGTCAGATTGAGTCACTGAAGATATCAGATTTAGGTTTGCTTCATTCTCTAAAATGGCTTTGAATAAATGCATCCTATTCTAGTTGGCAGTGGACATTCACTGGCAGAGCCAACATAGTTGTCAAGCAACTGCAGCAATCTCAATATCTTGGAACACTTGCTCAGTGCCAGAATCAGCACTCGCCCAGGAAATGGAATACATGAGACAATAATAATGACTGCACAGGCACCTACGTGCTTCGATGCACTTAGAAGTAGAAAACATCTGGATTCTCCTGGTATTTCCATCGGACATATTCCTAATGTTGTGCCTCTGAACACAGACTCTGGGCACTTCATCTGTTTTACATGCCCCATCCACTGAGTCATTATTATGAGTGTGAAGGGGTTAAGTCTGATGCAGTGGCCAAAATCTGAAACATAACGAACATACTGCGGACTGGAATCGTGAAAGCCCTAGATGTGCCTGCCAGCATTGATAAAAAGGGAATCAGCACATGTTCAACAATAGAGTGACCACTACATGTGCTCCCCAGGAGGCCTTATGGCTGAAGAATCCCCTTCCACCATAAAAGCTGTTTAACATTGTTATCCCATCAACTGCCCTCTAATGCGGTATAAACCTCAAGAGCACGTTTTGAACAGCAACAATTTTGACTGTGCCTGAACCTCTAGGAAAGAAACAACTTTCACTTCCCTATCTGGCACTTGCCTCAAGCCCTTACCCCATATGCATGAGAATAATGAATTATCAGCAACTCATTTGTGTGCTTCTCGTGTTGATTCAGGTATTCCTTGTGATGCCCCCAATTGGTTCCTGTGTGGATTTGGATCCATGACAATTTTTAATAGTTTCTTTTGACTGGAGGTCTGTTGTGCTGTCTCAGAATATATATCCATGCCAATAAATGATGTGTTTCCTCGCTAGCAGTGTCATATGGGCGTATTTGATCAGTAGTCCATTTCAACTGCTTAGCACCTGTGCACCGAATCACTTGCACATGTTTTCCCATAGTGTTTTCTGGATGTCTCTCTGTTTTTGCCAAAAGATAGGGCAGCATAACACTAAGGATTAACTTGCATACTATAATCAGCATTACATCTATTTTATGTCAATTTGGACTACTCTGAGTCACCTACATGGATGCAGTCACTTGTTGATAACTGCTTGTGGAGTTAGTGATACTGATGTTGTCTTATGTGAATGTTGTATTTTGCTGCTAAATCTCCAGTGGTAGCTTAGTGGGAGGCCGTCAGACCTTTCTTTGTGTGGAGGTCTTGCAAGGTTCTATGCAAATGGGGGTTCTGCCAATGAAAAAACTCACTTTATGCAGGTTGAGCGATCAAGACTGCTGTCTGAATCAGCTTGGCATCTGTGCAGAAGTGGCACTATTGAAGATAGAAAACTGTTAAATTGGTTATAGCCTGCTAAAGCCTTTTGTTTTTTATGTGGTCCATGAAGAAATGTCCCCTTTCATTTTGACTTAAGTGTAGAATCTGTAGTGTGCAAACTGTTTTTATGCTTTTGATTGACACAACTTTGGAAATCTAGTGGTGCGGTTTCTACTATATTTTCCTGGGTAACAGATGTATATTCAGAGTCCTTGCGTGGGCAGTAAAAATTTGCATATTTCGCCAGGTGGTGCTTCAGGGCGATCAGGGGCAGCACCAGAAGAGTTATATTGTATTTAAGGTCTGCCAGGAGAGCAGCAAACCACTATCAATGCCCTTTTGAAGTAACAAAGCAAAGTCCTGTTCCCGAGCAAAAAACGAGCTTATAGCATCAATAAATCAGTTCAATCCAATATCAGCCCAAGTCTTGTGTGATATGATTCTTCTTTATTTTCCATTTTCCTTGTTCGGAGCCATAAGTTGGTTACAATATATTCATGGCAACAAATAGTAATAGCTTATGTAGATGAAATCTAGCCGAAATGTAGCCAACACGTGTTTCGTCCAGGGAATATCACCCATCAACTTCCTCAGGGCACACGTAAATTCTAAGGCAGTTCCGCCAAATTCCAGGCAGAACATATAATCAGTCACATATAATATGTATCTCTAGATCGCTTGTGTTCCGATTAAGAACATTAAAATATATATCGGGTTCAGGAGAGTACTCCTGTCGTAGTGAAAGGCCGAATTTCTACTATATTTTCCTGGGTAACAGATGTATATTCAGAGTCCTAGCGTGGGCAGTAAAAATTTGCATATTTCGCCAGGTGGTGCTTCAGGGCGACCAGGGGCAGCACCAGAAGAGTTATATTGTATTTAAGGTCTGCCAGGAGAGCAGCAAACCACTATCAATGCCCTTTTGAAGTAACTTTGAAAAATGCCACCCTAACTCTCCCAAGATGGAGGATCACTGTCCTCAGCAGATGGTTAGGCCCATTACAGGTGCTTTGGTGTTTTTTTTGTGTATTTAAGAGTTGTGTGTGCTTGTTGATGTTGTGGATATTTTGTGGATAGAAGGAAAAATCACAGGATTATGTATTGTTTTGTGTGGTTAAATCACTGGAATATGTATTGTTTTGTATGGTTTTTACAGAAATGTGTGTCAAAGCCCAAAGACACGACTCTCATAGAAAACGCCATGCACAGTTGTGGTAACATACTGTAATATTTGTTTGTAATAAAAAGTCTATTTATTAACATTGACTCTATGGTGATATCCTTTTACAAAGCTAGTACGCATGACTATTTTATAACTGCATATCACTTGATTGTTAGAGGCTATTGTATTGTTTAAGTTTGGGTCTGCTGGCGCTCAAACCATTAGTGGATACTACAGCATAGAGGGTTTCAGGTGGCATTCAAAAGTTTATTTTGTATCTTTATTCTACTTTGTGAGTTCATTTGCAGATGCTCCCATTGGTATTTTCACCTACCATCTTGTTTATGTTTGTAATTCTGTGGGTATAATTTTCTTTTTTTTAAGTTCAAAAGTAAGTTTATTAAGGGAAAGTAAAGTATCAATACATAATACAGTAAAGCAATAAATAGTCATGTGAAACCAAATAGAACTTAGGAACAAAATAGTTGGGTATAAAAGTCAAGTTAGTTTAGTTTAAAGGAGAGATTGAAAAGGATATGCAAATTGGATTGGTGTATACAAAAGAAAATTGCATTTCATACAGAGAATACAGTAAAAAAGGCTTAAAATTATCAAACTAATATAGTATCAACATAAGGAAAGTCATGGAGGTTGAGAAACTTCTTGTTGAATAGGGGTTAGGGAAAAGGAGCGTTTAGCACTAGCATCAATAAACAGTGTGATAGGTAACCATAAATTCAAGCGTTTTGTAGCCATATAAATAGGATATACAAAGGTTGTGTCTAATCTATGGTTGTGGCATACGGCGTACCACCATGCTTGATAAGATAGTTTGGTGAAATCTTTCCAATTCTTGGTTATTTGTTGAAAGGCAACTGCTATCAACAGATCTATAATCTTTGTGTTAGAAGTACAGTTGGTCCAGACAGGGGATAAGCTTCCCAAAAACACATGAGAAATAGAGAAAAGGCATCCAGATTCAAAGATTAAAATAATTTGAGACCAGACCCTCTTCCAAAAGTTATGAACAAGTGGGCAGGTAAAAAGCAGATGATATAAATCAGCATGTGGGGAGGAACATGTCCAACAAGTATCTGGTAGGTCAGTGTGTCTTTTGTTTAAAGTAACCGGGCATAGTAGGAGTCTATTGTATATAAAGAAGAGTGTTTGTGTAGTGTTTGCTGCTCTGGAAGATTTCCTAATTTTAGTCCATATTCTGTTCCATAGGGTCGTTGACCAACATACCCCTAAATCTTGTTCCCAGGAAAGTTCTACCTTAGTCTTTTCTCTTATAGTGCATGAAGTGCGTAAATAATTATAGATAGTAGAAGCTTTGGGGTTGGTGCGAAGGAGAGTGTGTAATTTATTAACAGGAGAGGAGGTGGAAGCAGTAGAGGATGTAAACTTGGCATAAGCCGATAAAATAGCTTGTTTCAAGAGGTTATATTTGGATTGAAAGTATGAGGGTATGTTGAAAAGTCTGCTGACTTGTGTAAAAGACATGATCTCATCTTGTACATATAGTTGATGTATCCAGATTAAACCCTTCTGTCTCCAAGATTTCCAATACACAGGTTTACCTCGTATCAGTACCAACTTATTATGCCATATTGTAGATCTGGAAAAAGAGTCTAAATCTGTATGTTTTGATGGCAAGTTGGATTCCAAAATTTTACATGTGTGTTTGAGTATTGGAGTGGGTAGAGATTGTGGCTTGGGGGTGAAAGATACATATTCTTGAAATGAGAAGGGGGAAAGAAAAGAACATTCAAGTTCAACCCATGAAGGACAATCCGTTAAAGACTCAACAAACCATCTCGAGGATTGACGGGGTAAAAAAGACTTTTGGTATAGGAAAGTCGGGGAAGTTAACACCTCCTTCTGATTTTGGGCGTATCAATTTTGATAATGACATGCGTGATTTTCAGTTATTCCATAAAAAAGAGGATAATACAGAATTTATTTTCTTAACATTTTTTGAAGAAATGGATACTGGGATGTTAGAAATTGTATCAAGTATTATAGGGGTCAGCATCATTTTTAGGGTGTCTAAACGACCCCACCAGGATAGGTATAAGGGATGCCATTTGGCAGTCAATGTGGAGATTCTTTGTATACAGTTATCCATACAACGAGAGATTGTATCCGGGATGGAGGGAGTGAAGTGTAAACCTAAATATTTGATATGATGAGGGCTCCATGTGAAGTTCGAGACACAAAAATCATCCTTAAAAGTGTATTTTGTTAGAGGTAGTACTTCGCATTTGTCTTTATTCAATTTATATCCGGAAACAGAACCAAAGGACTCAACTTCTTGTAGGAATGCGGGAATAGAGGATTGAGGTTGTGAAATGAATAATAATACATCGTCAGCATATGCTGCCAATTTGATGTGAGTGTTTTGAAAATCGAATCCATGTATGTCTTGATTCTGACGAATTCCGGATAAAAAGGGTTCTAGGGCTAGATTGAAGAGAAACGGGGATAAGGGGAAACCCTGACAAACACCTCTGCCCAAATCAAAAAACGAAGAAGTGTTGCCATTTGCACATACTGCCGCTCGTGGGTTAGAGTAGAGAATTAATAATAAAGATATAAATTTAGGACCAAAGCCAAACCACTTAAGTGTACGGAAAAGGTAAGGCCACTCCACTCTATCAAACGCCTTTTCTGCATCTAAGGCCACCGTTGCCAGGGATTGGGATAGGTGGGATGATTTAGACATAATGTCTAAACGTATGGCCAAAGCCTTTGAAAAAAGTTTGTAGTCGATGTTAACTAATGAAATAGGCCTGTAATTTTTGCAGTATCTTAAATCTTTACCCTCCTTGGGAATGAGGCAAATTAGAGCGTCTGAAAAAGAGCCAGAGGATCCAACTGAGGGTAGAAAGTAATCTAAGAGGTTGTATAATTTGGGGAGTAACAGTTGTGCGACATGTGAAAAAAACTCAACCGTGAACCAATCTGGTCCCGGGGCTTTGTCTTTTTTGAGTGTCTGTAAAGCGGTGAGGAGTTATTTTTGTGACAAGTCGGATTCTAAGAAAGTAAGTTCTGGTCGAATAACAGAGGATTGTTGGATACCAGAGAGAAACTGAGAGATATGATGGTCTGAAAGGGGGATTTCTGATGTATAAAGTGTCCTATAAAAGTGGAGGAACTCATTCAGATTTTCAATGTCCTTAAATTTCAATGTGTGCTGCTCATCCATAATAGATTCTATATTAAGTTTGTTATGTTTAACTTTCAGGTAGTTAGCTAATATTTTCCCAGCTTTATTTTGGCCACCATAAAATTTTGCACTTGACTTTAATAAATATGTTGAGGCATTATCTGTCAATTCCTTATTAAATTGAAACTTTGCACTTATAAGTTCAGATAAATAATCCTTTGATTTTGAAGAGTAGTAGGAATGCTCCAATCTCTTTATCTTAGTTAAGATGGTTTTGGTTAGCTCACACGAAATTCTGAGCTTCTTGGAGACATAGTTAATAATAAAATCCGTAGCTGCTGCTTTAAAAGCATCCCATATAACAGAAAAATGTAGGCTATCAGATTGATTAAATAAAAAATATTCATTAGAGAAGGAGATAAAAGAGGAAGTAAATGTTGGGTCTAAAAGGAGAGCATTATTAAAACGCCATCTTCTAGGGGTATTAGGTTTTTGTAAAATATCCAGTTGGATGATGGCAGGAGCATGATCGGATATTAGAATGGAGCCAATATCCACAGCTACTAATGATTGGGAAATATTATGAGAAATAAAAAAATAATCTAATCGAGATTGGGTATGATGGCTTGGAGAATAATAAGTGTATTCTCGTGTAGTAGGATTACAAAGTCTCCAAGCATCAATAAGCTTGTACTGTTTGATAGTTTGGACAAAAAGTTTCTGAGCCTTATGTGGGACAAAAGAGACCATTGAGTTACGATCTAAAAAGAGGTCTATGACTTGATTGCAATCACCTGCAAGGATACATTTATCTTCAATACAGTTTGTAATTTGTTGAGCCAAGGATGTCCAAAAAGAGGGATCCCCAGCAATAGGAGCATATATATTAAGTAAAGAAACCGGAGCATTCCCAATCAACAATTTGGTGAATAACTATCGTCCATCTTTATCAGAGCATTGGGAAAGTACTTTGACAGAAAGTGATTTACGACAAAGAGTTAAAACCCCATTACGTTTACCATCCCCAGGCGAAAAAAAGACCCCCCCCACCCAACCTTTCTTTAATTTTAAAGATTCTTCTGCTGTTAAATGAGATTCTTGTATACAAGCTATGTCCGTTTCCAATTTAGCCGGGTGAGTTAGAACCCTTTGCCTTTTATTAGGAGAATTTAAACCTCTGACGTTCCAAGAGATGAATTTCAAAGACATGAAACGAATACAGAAATAAATTTAAAACACCAATCAAGGTAGACCTTTAAGCAACAAAAAACATACCCTAAAACAGTCCAACTATATGCAGAATTAGGAAACCAATGTGGGATCACACTGCTTCACCCCCCAGCAGGTTCGCCCCTAAGCATTATGGTGAATGCAGTTCGCCAAGCATGTAACTTGCAAAAGTTTTTCGAGTATTTCACCAGGTTGGTGCAGATTAGTACTGGCCATCTCTATACACGTGTTTCTGGATTCTTATCCGTCATCAGTAGAGATTAGGCGTTCAAGTATTTGGGGTTGCTGAGCAGGCTGCCAAAGTGTTCTCGGGTCACAGTACCTCTCAAGGCGCGCAGGTGCCTCTCCACGAGCTCGTCAGCTCAAGCGGCTCGAGGGAGCCTTTTAAACAGGAAACCAATGTGGGATCACACTGCTTCACCCCCCAGCAGGTTCGCCCCTAAGCATTATGGTGAATGCAGTTCGCCAAGCGTGTGTACATGCAAATGTTTTTCGAGTATTTCACCAGGTTGGTGCAGATTAGTACTGGCCATCTCTATACACGTGTTTCTGGATTCTTATCCGTCGTCAGTAAAGATTAGGCGTTCAAGTATTTGGGGTTGCTGAGCAGGCTGCCAAAGTGTTCTCGGGTCACAGTACCTCTCAAGGCGCGCATATGCCTCTCCACAAACTGTGCTGGGAGGTGAAGCAGTGTGCTCCCACCCCTTCCTATATGCAGAATTAATCGAACAATACAGAGAAAATAAAAGAGAGAAATAAAGATAAAAATGCGAATGTGAAAGATGAAATAAATGAAAGAAAAAGAAATCGCATATGATAGTAAGAAAGGGAAAAAGTAAAGGTAAAGGTAGGAGAAAGAGGGAAAGAGAGACAAAAGAGAGAAAAATGTAGGGATAAGAACGATTAAACATACCTAGAAATACCAAACAAAGGTAGGTAGGGGGGGTGAAACCACAAGGAATGGATGACACGCCCAAACTCAACGAAACGCATCAGACGTGACGAAACAACAACGGAGATATAGGTATCAATACACCTGTCCTGTTGAGACGACAGCCCGGCACACTCCATCCGTGCCGCTCCGAGGAGTCTCACTCGGGCGCCGTCATCTTTCCCGGGCTCCAAGCCACACCCCCACTGTGCGTATAATTTTCTATTGTATGTATTAATGTACTTTTAATTTTTTAAAGAAAAATCACAGACTGGTACATTATGGAGTGTTATTTCTTACATTATTAAGTTCTGAGACTCTATTCCACAGAAAGTGCCTGAATAAACCTTAGACTGCCATTCCTCACGTTGGGTACTTGGTTCCCAATTTGAGGGTCTTCAGTACGGAGGTCTCAAGACACCAGAAAGAAAATACCTTGATTGTTACAATTGGATGCTGGTGAATTTTGGTTTCCCTTGGACAAACTGAACCATATTTCTTGGATGTATAACGTAATCACTCATGGTTTTACAACACATGCCTTTACAATGCGGGCAATACAATGAACGTGTCGTTACCACGCGTTCCATTACAACGCAAGTCGTTACACCGACTTGCCTTAGGTAAGCGCTGGACTTTCGAATAGTATATTACTTTTCCAACTCCAGTCTGTGCAACAGTAGAAAAGGTGTTTTGGTTTTAAAGTCCAACAACGCGTTCCCTAAAGCAAGTCGTTGTAACACTTGCGTGGTAATGGAACGCGTGGTAATGACGCATTTGTTGTAGTGCCTACTTTGTAATGGCACTGCGTAGTTCTGTCTGCGTTGTAAATGCTGTTTCCCATATTTCTGTCAAGTGCTTCTACATGCTCTGTTCTCAGTTGGGTTACATGACGATTCTTGTCTAGCCAAGTCCGAATTAGAACTGTGGATTTGCTTCCCCCTTTGATTTTAAAATTCTCAGCATGTTTTCTGCGCCAATCCATGGCCATACTGCAGTAGGAATCATTAATCATTAGCAGATTGTCTGTCTGTATTCATGCTGGTCTTATATGGGTGGGGAGCAGGGGCCTAATGTACAAAAGTACTGTGCAGTACACCAAATCACAGGGTTTGAGACCATATAATACTTTATTATGATTTACAAAAGACCATCTATTAGTTGGAAAAATCATTCTTTCAAAAAAAGGGTTTTTGTGACGGTATCCAAATTGCAAATAGGGGTGGGCATAAAAGGAGTGTCTCCCTTCTATATGCGATTCAAAAGAGATGTATAAATGGTGTATTATTGATCAAATACTGACAGCTCAAAGGGGGTGGTATATTTTTCTCAAAGGGGAAGCTGCCCTTGTGGGACAGTTTCACCTTTGGGAATTGTGGCACTGGCCACATGGGTTACAGTCAATAGTTCTCGGGGCTGCTGCCTGCTGTTCCCAGTGAAATGTGTTCCCATCTGGAAACTCATTTTTAGAAGCAGCTGTGATCTCTTTAGTAGGCATGGGCTGCAATTAAAACAAAATGTTCCCATTTGGGAATGTAAGATCAGTGACTGACGTCTACTGTCCATTGCAGGCCTCCATCCCTGCATTCACAGCCAATAACAGCAGTTCGTAAACTGCAACTTACCTAATTAATATTCATTAGACAAACCACTTTATGACCTCCTGTTAATGTGAAATTTTTTATTTGACCTGTTAATACAAACCAGTAGGTGTGCAAATTGAGAATGGGAATAGTACATTGGTTTCCTGGGGCCGTATTACACAAAGTATCTGGGGGTTGCAAACTGTATGGGCACCTGCTCTGCTTTCTGCAACAACGGTCCTTTTGCTGTTACACAATGGACTGCAAACTCCCTGGCACCACTTTCTGTAATGCAGACCATGCCTGCACACATGCCGCACCAGATCGATCCTAAGGGGGCGTTCTATAATTTGCATGACTCCAAGTAGATGAGGGGAAAATTTACCTCTATGCCCATTCCAAGCCCACAAGCAAAGGAGCTGTCAGTGGACAAAAGAGGTGGTGTGCAGTCAGTGCAGCCCCCCAAGGGCGCCTTCTGGAAGGGGGTATGGGCATCTTGTGAACCCCAAAGACATACCTGTGCAAGGTGGTGCAGTCCCTCACTGCACCAGCCTGCAAGGGGTCTCTGCCCTTCTTTCAAAAGCAGCTGGTTCACCTTCCACTAATGCACTGCCCCCAGCTGGGATTTCACTGCTGCCCTGGGGAAGTTGCACCTGCCCTAAGGGCACTGCATTACCTTTAAGAGGGCGCACTGACCAGGCCTGCAGCCAGCACACCCAGTTAAGGATGCAACATGTCGGAGTCCAGAGCAGTGTCCCTGAGTGAGCATAATACCGGCCCTGGTGTATCAGATGAGTTGACGATCATGGACACTTGTGGGCTGGATGAGACTGGCAGGTGTACAGTGAATTGAGATCTTTTCTTGAGAGATGGATTTAGGTATAGGAGTGCAAATGTACAGACATGCAGTGTACTACATTAGGGCAAGATGTGAATTATATTTTGATTTGGCTGACATACGTTTTTGGTTTTGCCTGCGCCCAGATCGTCTTTCATCCAAATTAGAGATGTTTTGAGATTAGTGACTGCAGTGCTTCATGGGCTGCTGATGGAGACTTTCTATCTCCAGGACACTTTTTCATGCTCAAGGCACTCGTTGGTGACCTACACTTCAGCAGAAGTTATGTGCAAGGCTGTTGACTTTCAGCTCCCGTCCTGATGTAGCTATGGACAGACATGTGACTGATTATCTGTATGTACTACCATTGCATCATAGTGTCCGCCTCCTCAGTATGGTGAAAGATTGCAGTCAGTGTGTGATTGCATTCTTTTGCCTGTAGCTTTGTACCCTCAATGTTAGAACTGATACACCGAGTCAATATGATTCTTATTTGCATGCCAAAGTGGTTGATTAGTTGTCGTGTGCACGTCTGCAGTAAGAGATGTATGTGAGTGGTTTGCGTGAAATCTCCGTTCAAATATGGGCTTGCTTGTCACAGGTTTGGTGTTGTTCTTTGATAATATTTCACAATGTTTTTCTTAAGTTCCTAATACTCTCAGACTGGTGGTAGAATTTAGCCGGCTGCTTATATTAGAAACAAATCAGAAATTGTATTTCCTTAACTCCAAAACTATATCACCACAACACAACACCGTAAATCATGTTTTGAACCATACCAACATTTTTAGCACGTGATTAAAACAACATTCAGCAGTCATGCTGGGGCCTTTCAATAGTTGGAAAGGTCCTGGGCTCTGGGGGCAGCTATTCTGAACTCATTAGGTCTGCGGAGGAGATGTCAATCATTGTGGTAACGGAAAGCCACATAAAAGTAATGAGACTCCAACCATGGAAGTGTGGTGTTTAAAAACTAGACAGTAGGCATAATCAAAATAACTAAAGTGGAAGTTTGGACTCTGTTGGCGCTTTATAGTGAACAAAGGCCAATCCTGTTAAAAAAGAGCTAGCGCTCATCTAGGCCTAGCAGGGCTTCCACAGATGAGCATTTGGCCTTGTGAGAGTGAACTGAGAAAGCACACCTACCATGACCTACATCAAGACCATCACCCTGAATGCAAAGGTCGGGGAAAGGCCCAGACATGTGACATGGACGCGCAAGACATAACAGCTTTTTCTTTTTTTTAAACAGTATTTTATTGGTTTTTCAATATATCACAATCGTCATTTGGCAACCAGAGTCATAAGCAGTACAGGCGAGCATCTTTGCTCCATTTCGCATGGGGAATAATACAACTGAGACAATTACTGGGAACGTGAACTAAGAAACACTTAATAGTGAACTTAGACTAAAAGATCTATCTCATCAACTACAGTTGTGATATCCAAGTGTCTGTACCACTAGGAGCAGGGTGGGAGGAAGGGAAAGTGTAAGAGGGTAAAGGAAGTAGAGTGTGGAGGCGCTGTATTAGTAAACAGGTCCTTATACAGTGTGGGTGTTCAGGCATAATTAAAACAAACACCTGTGATATGGTTATAATGATGGCAAGAAGTGAGTATTGACAATGTAGAGATGTGGCCACGGACGTGGCGCCGGTGCTCTGTCAAAGATTCAGAGGTAATATGATCAAGTACTTGAGAGGGGTGGGTTTGCCAATTCCAGATATCTGGACCGATTTTCATCAGAGGTATTCAATTGATCATTCAACTGATAAATAGTTAATTTTCATCAGAGGTATTCACTTGATCATTCAACTGATAAATAGTTATCTCAAAAGTGGCATTCGGCACATCTCTGTGAACCATTTGGTATGTTATGGCACATGTACAATGGCTTATAGACATATCCAATGTCTTCAAAGACATATCTTGGCCACTGGTAGGGAGGATGAGAGCCATCTCTTCCGGGGAGAGGTGGGTAGGGTCTGATATAGTCTGGATGGGGGCCAGTACCAATCTTGCAGCACCTTGAAATGGCAAATCTCGAGCCTGGACTCTCGTAATCTTTGGTTGTGGTGTTCTAGTTAGGTTGTCCAGTCCTCCTCTAAGTAGCGATGGGTTAGAGCCAGCTGTAAAAAGAGTCTTAAGTTTTGTTAAAACATTGGAGAAAAGATACAAGATTATGATATGGTGAAGGTCTCATACAATGCCCCTATATTGGTCCTAAAAATGATTATATTTTAAAATGGGAGATGCGGGAAGTGCAATAGTCATGGGACCAATGGGTGAGTGCAGAGAATGTTGTATTTAGCTAAATAAATTATCTAAGTTTCCAGTTCTAGTCAGCATCGAGGCAATAGTCTGTTTGTATTTCTTGGAAACATCCCAATAGATAATTGTAGCAGGGTTCGATTTATTGGAATGATTTTCACCTTCCACCATAAAGAAAACAGAGGATGCCACCATCTCTCTAAATCACAGGCAGTCTTTGTGATGAGGAGGTTAAAGTTACTACAGAACGTGCCACAAATTGTCAGTTTTGTCTATATGTGCAAAGCCCTCTGCCCTTAATGCTGAATCTACAACACATGTAAGTCTAGAGTTCAGTACTTACTATAGGAGGGACACAGGAGAGTGGGTTGGAAAAGGGGCAGACTTACTACTAAGGGGGTGGGATTAGGGAGGAGTAAGAGGAGTTGAGGAAGAGTCAGGGAGACAGTTACGGAGGGACATCACCTACCCACACAAGAGTAAATCAATTGCATTACTCTGTGGTGGGGACATGCAACTCACACTTTTATACTAAGTTGATACTCAGAGTTTGTGAATGTCAAAAGTAATAAACTTACTACAAAGTTTAAACTTACTTAAAAGTGTTGATACTGGAGGTTCAGGGTTTTAGTATATAGGAAGTAATGGCGCTCAGCAGATTCACGTCAGTGTATATGGGTTGCCATAGTGCGTATGGTGCTAACTGGGAAGGGGAAACCCTTGTAACCCCTTGATGTGTGTAGGGACACCCTACAGCAAACAAGTATAGCTAAATCCCGTGCACACATACATAATTTTAAACAAGAAATACAGGTGTCATTCAAAGCAAATTATACAGAATTCTTGGGTGATGTCGTAATTTCTTTATTCTGATGGAAACACAACCAGCCGACACGTGTTTCGTCAGGGAAAAGTAGTCCCACGACTCTTCAGGGCTGGGAATGATACAAATGATGGTCTGTAAAAAGGTATGGAATGACAGTAACTGGAGAGCACATGTTCTCCAAATTGCATACGTGAACGTCACCCAGAAACTCGTGAAAACCCTATTTCAAAAAAGACACTAAACATATCCTGAGCATACTCTCTGATTTACATTGGCAACCTGGTATGATCCTAGCAACCCTTGACGTGGTATCATTATATACCAGTATTCAACCTGAACTAGGTCTTCAGGCAGTGACGCGACTACTGAACAACAGACCAGCAACACAATGGTTGCACAATGAGATGCTTATCTCTATGATGCACCTCATTCTCCACAACAACTTCTTCCTCTTTGAGAACAAGTGGTACAAACAAATCAGAGGAGTGGCAATGGGATCAAAATTTTCACCCTCGTTTGCCAATCTGTTTATGGGTTGTCTAGAAAATGATTGGATCTGGGGAACTAAGGGTGCACTTTGGATAGATTCCATCATCTTTTGGGGTCGCTATATTGACGATTGCCTGCTATTATGGTCAGGCACACAATCAGAATTAGAACAGTTCAGTGCCTATCTCAACACTAACAACTTTGGCATGCAATTCACAATGGAGTGTAGCACCACTGAAATCACCTTTTTACATATAGAATTGTATATCAAAAATGACAAACTCAATAGTCGTCTCTTTCGCAAAAGCACTTCCTGCAATTCTGTTTTGCATGCAGACAGCCATCACCCCACACACCAAATCAAATCCATTCCGTATGGGGAATTCATCAGGGCCAGAAGAAACTGCAGTGAGGAATCTGAATTTCAGAACTGTATCAAAGACATGAAACACAGATTTCAGAAGAGAGGCTATACCACTGACAATCTTAAACGTGCAGAAAGCAGAATCATTACGACACAGAAGGGAATCTTTATTCTCACTAGTGTGATACAACCCGGTCCCTTTTGGTCTAACCTGGGTAACTCTCTCTTTTTCTGATCTGATTGTAAAGTCGTAAAGACATGGACTGATCCACATGGTCGCTATGTTTTTTCATAGACTCATGACTTATTTAATCTATATGGGATAAAATGCCAACTTCCAAGCATGGCATTGTTTAATTGTTTCTCTTTATTCTCTTTTCGTGTGTCCAAGAGGTTTGTGTTTTTCAGTGTGATTTGTCGTATTGTTTACTTTGACTTACGTATGTGGAGGATTATATATGATGGGTACGAGCCTAGGATCTCTCTCTATTTATGTGGTCTTCCCCATCGTCCATGGTAATTTATTTTTGTTCTAATGCTTGTTCATTGTTCTCTTATATTTCAATATTTTACTTCCTATGTACTTTTATGTGTTTTTTCCTTATTATCTTGTCTTTTTCTTCTTCCTTTTCCTCTTTGATTGGTTTTTATTTCTGAGAAGGCTAGTGTTCATTTGAATTTTCAAATAAAGATTGTGTAATTGTTTGGAATGCAAGTGTTTCCCATCAAAGAGTCTTATTATATCTAGCTAGATTGAAAGCAGATATTACATGGTTGCAGGAAACTAATTTAACAGATGTAAAATCCCCAAAATTACAACACTTATTGATGCGTAATATGAAAGAAAAATGTGTATATTTAAATATGCATGTGTGTTTTATATATATATATATATATATATATATATATATATATATATATATATATATATATATATATCACTGAAAAAACCATAGGTTTTAGGGACAGTTATAGTTACTTGGACATTGCACTCGTACAAAACCCGTGAAATTCCCCCGTTATAGTTAGTTCAGCTAACTATAACTCGCGCCCCGCAATGCACTGCTGATGACGTCACATATTACATCACTCATGACATGGTCAGTGACATCACTGATGACATCACTGATGACATCTCAAATGACATCACTGATGACATCACTGATGACATCACTGATGACATCATCCAGTGACTGTGTGTTTCTGTAAAGTTTAAATATTTTTAATATATATAGGAAAAGACGTATTGAAGAATGAGTGGGTGTGTAAGTGTTTGTATGGATGATTTAGTAGGTGCGTGACTGACTCTATAAGTGAGTGATTTAACGTATCTTACTGAATGCATGGGTTAGTGACTAAACTGGATGAATGTCTGTATCCGTCTGTCTGTTGCTGTGTAAGTGGCTGCATGTGTTTGTGAATAGCTACATGAGTGTCTATATGAGTTATTGAATGCTTGTCTGAGTATCTGTATGGGTGCCTGAGTGTTTGTGTGGGAGGGGTGTGTGCAACTCTGTGCATAGATGTGTGAGTGGGTGATTCACTGGGTGGATGGTTTCAAGAGTGCATCTGTGATAGACTGTATGGGTGGGTAAGTGTGTGTAAGAGTGTGTTAGTGAGTGAATGTATGTCCCAGTGGTACATGTGTGAGTAACTACATATGTGAAAGGCAGTATATATGTGTGTTGGAGTATATAAATAGCTATAAGCAAGAGTGAGTGATTGTGATAGTGGCTGTATGGATGATTGTGTGCTTGTATCAGTGATTGTATAAGAGTGTAACAATGTGCTACTATTTGTATGAGTAAGTGAGCTGGTGTGTGTATAACTGTATAGGTGAGTAAATGGCAGTGTGTTTAATTATTTGCATGACTGACTAGGTGTGTGAGTATCTCTATGGATGAGTGGCGTTATTTGAGTGTCTATATAGGAGTAAGAGTGCATATGATAGTCCTGTACTGAGTGACCGTAAGTATGAGTGACTGTACGGGTGAGTGAGTGGATGTGTGTGTGTGTAGACCTAAGAATCAGTGAGTGGGTATGTAGTTATTGGTGTTGGAGTGTCTATGGTTTTGCGAATGGCAGTCTGTAATTTAGAGTGGGTGTATCAAAGGTTATATTAGGGTGTGAGGAGGTGCATCAGATTATCACGTGGATGATGTCATCAGTGATGTCATTTGAGATGTCATCAGTGATGTCATCAGTGATGTCACTGACCATGTCATGAGTGATGTAATATGTGACGTCATCAGCAGTGCATTGCGGGGCGCGAGTTATAGTTAGCTGAACTAACTATAACGGGGAATTTCACGGGTTTTGTACGAGTGCAATGTCCAAGTAACTATAACTGTCCCTAAAACCTATGGTTTTTTCAGTGAATTTCAAAGGTTTTTAAATGCTAATTTGTAACTATAACGTGTCTGAAACCTATGGTTTTTTCAGTGAATTTCAAAGGTTTTTTAAATGCTAATTTGTAACTATAACGTGTCTGAAACCTATGGTTTTTCAGTGAATTTCAAAGGTTTTTTAAATGCTAATTTCTAACTATAACGTGCCTGAAACCTACGGTTTTTTCAGTGAATTTCAAAGGTTTTGTAAATGACAATTTTTAAATGTATTAATTGTTATATTAATTTTTTTCATACTGATTTACTACATTTTTAGAAACAATTTTTTTTTACATATTTTATTTTTTAAATTACATTGTAATTACATTATACATTACATTACAAAAATACTTTCTCAGAATGAATTACTTTAGTTTAAATACTTTGCAGATAGGCAATAGACTTTTAAGTACAGTAGTTACAGTTGTTGCAATGGGCAACACATTTTCAAACACAATGCAACATTCAGCTCAATGTGAATTTCTAGTTAAATGCAATTAGTTACTTTATGGATTACTTTTGTAACCACAGGACTGGATCCTAGATTCAGTCCTGGTACATCTCCTGTAAACAGTTGAGTAAAAGCGTTTTGGTTACAGTCGTGATTTTTAAGGAATATTATTGTATTTTAAAAGTTGACACTTAGAAACTTTTTCTCATAGAATCACCAATGTTATCCTATGGAAGGAAATTCACTTAGCAGGTAAAAACTGTTATCGTTACTTTTTCTTACTCAGTGTTGGATCCTGGATCCAGCACTGGTGCATCTCCTGTAAACAGTTGAAAGAATGCGTTTAAGTCATACAGGCGATTTTTAAGGAATATTTGTAGTTTGTGAAAATCAACACTTTGAAACTTTTTTGCTGAAAACCAGTCAATCTTAGCCTATGAAGGAAATTCAAGTTACCGGTAAGTACGGTTAAAATTACTTTTGAGGATCAGTACTGGGCTGAAAGATGCAGCACTGAGGTCTCTCCTGATAACAGGTGAGTAAATCGGAATTCGTATTTCGGCTGATTTTAGAGGAATATTTTAAAGTTCCAAAACTCCACACTTAGAAGAATTTCCAAGTGAAACCAGTCAATGTTAGCCTATGGAAGGAAATTCAAGTTACCGGTAAGTACGGTTAAAATTACTTTTCAGGACCAGTACTGGGCTGAAAGATGCAGCACTGAGGTCTCTCCTGATAACAGGTGAGTAAATCGGAATTCGTATTTCGGCTGATTTTAGAGGAATATTTTAAAGTTCCAAAACTCCACACTTAGAAGAATTTCCAAGTGAAACCAGTCAATGTTAGCCTATGAAGGAAATTCAAGTTACCGGTAAGTACGGTTAAAATTACTTTTCAGGATCAGTACTGGGCTGAAAGATGCAGCACTGAGGTCTCTCCTGATAACAGGTGAGTAAATCGGAATTCGTATTTCGGCTGATTTTAGAGGAATATTTTAAAGTTCCAAAACTCCACACTTAGAAGAATTTCCAAGTGAAACCAGTCAATGTTAGCCTATGAAGGAAATTCAAGTTACCGGTAAGTACGGTTAAAATTACTTTTCAGGACCAGTACTGGGCTGAAAGATGCAGCACTGAGGTCTCTCCTGATAACAGGTGAGTAAATCGGAATTCGTATTTCGGCTGATTTTAGAGGAATATTTTAAAGTTCCAAAACTCCACACTTAGAAGAATTTCCAAGTGAAACCAGTCAATGTTAGCCTATGGAAGGAAATTCAAGTTACCGGTAAGTACGGTTAAAATTACTTTTCAGGACCAGTACTGGGCTGAAAGATGCAGCACTGAGGTCTCTCCTGATAACAGGTGAGTAAATCGGAATTCGTATTTCGGCTGATTTTAGAGGAATATTTTAAAGTTCCAAAACTCCACACTTAGAAGAATTTCCAAGTGAAACCAGTCAATGTTAGCATATGAAGGAAATTCAAGTTACCGGTAAGTACGGTTAAAATTACTTTTCAGGACCAGTACTGGGCTGAAAGATGCAGCACTGAGGTCTCTCCTGATAACAGGTGAGTAAATCGGAATTCGTATTCCGGCTGATTTTAGAGGAATATTTTAAAGTTCCAAAACTCCACACTTAGAAGAATTTCCAAGTGAAACCAGTCAATGTTAGCCTATGGAAGGAAATTCAAGTTACTGGTAAGTACGGTTAAAATTACTTTTGAGGATCAGTACTGGGCTGAAAGATGCAGCACTGAGGTCTCTCCTGATAACAGGTGAGTAAATCGGAATTCGTATTTCGGCTGATTTTAGAGGAATATTTTAAAGTTCCAAAACTCCACACACAGAAGAATTTCCAAGTGAAACGAGTCAATGTTAGCCTATGAAGGAAATTCAAGTTACCGGTAAGTACGGTTAAAATTACTTTTCAGGACCAGTACTGGGCTGAAAGATGCAGCACTGAGGTCTCTCCTGATAACAGGTGAGTAAATCGAATTCGTATTTCGGCTGATTTTAGAGGAATAAGCACATGCAACTGAACGAAGTACA